>OX451736.1:646595582-647342541 GCA_948472305.1 Vicia faba | reverse complement strand
CATCCAACTTCCAATTTTCTACAAATTATCTTAGGTAACATTACTTGATTTTCATAGTTTTGTTGAATACTTGAGTAATTTGATTTTGTTTATGTGAATTGTGCATGCATGAATTGATGAAGTAAATTAGTTTAGATCTAGAATTCTTGACATAGAATTTGTAATATTCTAGTACATATTATGTGTTTGTGATAATGTTTATGTGAATTTGTGATGTAGATTTTAACATAGATTTGTAGACATAACATTTGCACATTAGGTGTACGTAGAAATTCCTCATAGAATTGAATTGCTAATTCTTGACATAAGAACTAATTCTTGATATTGTGCTAATCTATTGACATAGAATCAATTGCAATTCTTTGTGTTGATGTTAGATTCTTGATATTGTGAATAAATATAGATAGATTCGGAATTGGATGAATCTTGAGCTTAATTGTGTTGTGCCTAAATGCTAATTTTCCAGAATCGTGATTACTAACTACTGTTGTGTTTGTTCTATGCTATTCACCTCAATGTGCACAATCATGTTTACTAATTTCTAGTAATGAAAATGATCTTTACAGTGTTCTTCACTATCCATTTCAATTGTTTTCAACAACAAACAAGCTAAAGCGCTCAAGATTTAAGGTATCACTATCTTTTGATGCTTCACTAAGTAAGTCATTTGTGATGGATGTCAAGGAAACTTGTGTATTTTTATACTCTTCATTCAACAGTTTCTTCAAACTAATGTCAAAGAAACTAATGTCATTGTTCTTGTTTACCCTAACCAATTGATATTTTCGCATTCCAGGAGAACAATTTCTTTCTCTCGTTCAATTGCTTAAGTAATCTCTCTCATTCAAGTAATCTCAATCCTCCAGAGGGCCTTCACGAACTGGTTTTTAGAAGTCCATCTTCTTCATCTAACTTGCTTCCTTCCTCTTAAATCTTAAGTAAGATTTAACATTGTTTTTAAAAATTAATCTTGAAGTAATCTTGTGTTGTTGTAGGTTGGTGTTTTAGTTTGAAGTATAATATTGTGATAATGTGATAATGTGTTTTTGGTTTGTTTTATTAAGTTGATGTTCTGGTTTGAAGTATTGTGTTTGTATTGTGATAATGTGATAATTTTTTTTAGTTTGGTGCCTTAGAAGTTGAAATTTTGTAAACTTTAATTATTAGTTACATAAGACATTAATAGAAAAATGGTAGTGTTTATTTTTTAATTTGTTAGGAGTAGAAGGAATTTGTTTATATTAGAGGTGGTTATATTTTTAATGCGCTATAATGTAGTGGAATTGGAATTTAGAGAATTGGTACTTACTAATATGTGTAAGATTGGAACTTAGATAATTTTGAGATTTTGTTGTGTTGTGTTAATTTATTTAATTGATTATGCATCACAAAAGTGATAATGAAGAGTAGAAAAAATGATTCTTTTTTCAATAGGAAAGAAATAGATGAAGAGAACTTAACCCCTATTAGTAGTGGAAGTAATAGGATGGCCTTGAATCTGTGCAATTTAGGAATTCCAGTTATGAAAGTCATGGACATGCCTTCCAAAACAACATCAAGAATGGGGAGGGAATGTATTTGCTGTAGTAACCAGCAGGTGCCATTGTATTTTTGTTAAACAATACATGAACAATGAAAAGTAGTATCAACTAGAATCCTAGATCAGTAATCACATACATCTTGTTATTTCATTGTTTTTATAATGGGTAATATTATAACCTATGTGGCCTATATTATATCTCCAAGAAAATTCATATAATAAAACAATCAAACATGACAATGGATATGTATATTCTGCAATTCATAACACACAATAAAAGAAAACAGAAAATCAAGAAATGAAACTGTTATTTCCCACCCATAACAAACAATGTAGACTAAGGTTTATATATTTAAAGTTCCTTAAATAAGCTTATTGTTCTAATCTAAGGTTTATATTATTGTGTTTATGAAGTCTGTTTTGAACTTTGTGTGAGTTTTAATAGTTTTGTTCTTTGTGTGAAACTCGTCTCATTGGTTGAAGAATGTCGATGTTTATAAATTATCTTTAGTCCTGATTCTTAAGCAACATAATTTTTTGATTCAAGTGTTAGCATATGTTCGGCCTTTATGTATCATGTTCTTAATAGAATTTAAATAATTAAGATGATGACAAATAGGTGAAAGAAATACTCTATAAATTTGAAGTGAAAGTTAGGTTAGTGTGAAACATGTTGTTAGATTATGATGACAAATAGGTGAAATAAATACTAAATTTGAAGTGAAAGTTAGGTTAGAGTGAATCATATATCTTATATATTAAAGTTGTGAAGTCTATTAAATTATTTTGGAGTTAAAATTAAGGTTTTTTTTTTAGTAATTTTATATATTTATTTTATTTTATTTTATTAGTTATTTATTAAAATTAATTTCCTCTCAGTAACTCTTTAATTTCGTTTATCGTTAAGTGAGGTACTTACTAACTTTGTTAATTGCTCCTATAAAACCCGCAATTAAGGGTAAAGGGATTTTACAGGAGGAGGAGTCTGTTGCATCACTAAAAGAGGTACATTTAAAGTGTTAATATATAGTCTGAATCTAAATCTGCATGATTTTATATTTTACCTAACTTATATGATTTTTAGGCATCCGCTCGGGAGTCACAACAAGTGACGCAGCAGGTTCGTAGCTTACCACCCACTGGTCCTCCGAAGCAAGCGGCAAAAAAAGGCGGTGCTTTTGTGCCTCGATACCGTTCGACACTCGCAACAATGGTTGATATGTCCGATTTGAAGGATGGTGGTTTACGTGAAATCAACATGGATGAAAGTGTCTTCGGTATTGAATTCCAGTCACATATTACATTTGATGACTTGGAAGAGATTTTTACCCATGATCAACTAGGCGTCAGTAATATGCACTCATACATCCGGGTAATATTCACTCATCCGATATATTATTTAATTAGTCCCACAATATAATTTATTTACACATTTCAATGAAAATAATCTAATGTTTATTATGTTTTTATTTAAGGTTGTTGTATGACAGAGTGTTGCGCGGGACTGCATTGTCTAACAGATTCCGTTTCGTGTCTTCCGCCCATTGCAGCGGAATGACAATTGCTTCGGAACCGGAATCAGTTAGACAGCGCTTAGTAGATAGATTCATGTCCACCGGCAATACAGAAAGTCTGCATCTTTGGGCGTATAATACCCGACCAGTAGGGTTAGTTTCTCATTCTTGGTTCATCTAATCTCTGTTTCTTTTGTGTATAGCAAAATTTTCATATAACCTATTGTTTTAATTTATAGAGCACACTGGTTGCTGCTTGCTATCAACCCGATAAGAGAAGTCGTGTATTATCTGAATTCGGTAAATGGTGAATGGACCAATTATCCGGCTATGAAGGAAATCGTTGATTTGTAAGTGGGATCGTTCTAAATATATATTCGTGTATATTTATATATTTTCTTATTTGTGGGATTGATTTAAACATATGCTTTTATATATTTAATAATTAGATCAATACAAGTGTTCCGTAGTCAACGGGACGCACAGGTATCCCGAACTAAATCGAACAACATCACTTGGATCCAAGTGCAGGTACATTACTTTTCACAATTTTGCTTATAATATTTATGCTACTTGGTAAAACAAGACAACTATAGAATCTTATTTGTTTTATTATGTAGTGTCCGCAACAGCGAAACAGTCATGATTGCGGATACTTTGTTTTGAGGTTCATGAAAGAAATCCTTCAGGCGAATCAATTAGAGATTCCGCTCACGGTGATGAATTTATAACTTAAGATAATTTCATATAATTTATTACATTTAACTAAATATATCATTTATATTATGTTTTTGTTTTGTAGTACCTTGACGAATTCCGTGCTGCTGCGTACCCGAAGCTTAAGTTGGAAGAAATTAAAGAAGATTTGTGTCAATATTATATTAGGCAATTTTTCATGTAGGATTTGTGTCGATTTGAACTATAATATTATTGATGTAATGATGTATATATATAATTTTGGATATTATAATGGTATTATATTAGTACATATATTGTCTTACTGATGGCTGAAATAATAGCGTCGAAAATATATTACAGGTCAAAAATATATTACAGGTCGAAAATATTACAGGTCGAAAACATTACAGGTCGACTGGGAGGATTAAATTATAGGCTGCACATAAAAATACCTCATTTAGAAACGACAGCGCTTTTAAAAAGCGCTCTTAAAGGTCCACCTACTAAAGCGCTTCTTAGTAAAAGCGCTGCCAAAGACCAGTAAAAAAGCAAAAAAAATTAAAAAAAAAACGCAGCCTACAAAAGCGCTTTTGTAAAAGCGCTCTGGTAGGCCCCCCCTATAAGAGCGCTTTTTCTGGAAAAAGCGCTCTTATAGGGGGGCCTACCAGAGCGCTTTTACAAAAGCGCTTTTGTAGGCTGCGTTTTTTTTTTAATTTTTTTTTGCTTTTTTACTGGTCTTTGGCAGCGCTTTTAAAAAGCGCTCTTAAAGGGGGGTCTACCAGAGCGCTTTTTCCAGGAAAGCGCTCTTATAGGGGGTCCTACCAGAGCGCTTTTTCCAGGAAGCGCTCTTAAAGGGGGGGGTCTACCAGAGCGCTTTTAGAAGCGCTTTTGTTACCTACGCCAGCGCAAGCTTTTAAAGCGCTTTTAAGCGCTTTTAAAGGCCAAAATAAGCGCTTTAGTAGCCCTTTTCCGTAGTAGTGAATGAAACATGCCACATAGGCAAAGTTAAAACAAAATAAATCTCTTAAACTAGATACAACTTCTAGAACAACAACCTCAAAAGTTTCTGCTTCTGAGTCAGAACATTGCTTCTGAATATGAATTACTTCTAACACCATCCCTTAATTCATATTCAGCTAACCAAAATCTACAACACCTTACTTCTAACACTTGCAAATTTCATTCCTCAAATTGACAAAATGTTTAGTCTTGACCGCTTTCGTCAGAACATCTGTATATTGCTTCTGAGTGTTACAATGTACAACTTCTACCACTCTATTCTGAACTTGATTCCTCAAAAAATAGAACTTCGTGTCAATGTGCTTGCTTCTCTCATGCAACATTGGGTTCTTTGCAAAGCTTATGGCAAATTTGTTGTCTATAATCAATTTCAGAGGCTTTCTCACCTTGATCTTCAGACTGCAACAAATTCATCAGCCAAACAACTTGACACGCAAACAAAGCACCTGCAATGTATTCAGCTTTACAAGCTGACAAGGCAACTACATGTTGCTTCTTTGAGCACCAAGAAATGAGACTTCTCAAATACTTGAAGAAATATCTAAAAGTACTTCTTCTGTCAACTATGTCTCCACACCAATCAGAGTCTGAATAGCATATCAGCTCTGAGTCATATTTAACACCAGAAGGGAACAAAACTCCGTACATCAGAGTCTCTTTAATGTACTTCAATATCATGACAGCAGCTTGGTAATGTGACCATTTTGGTTTGTTCATAAACCTACTCACTATTCTAACTACATAGTAAATGTCAGGTCTGGTGTTACAAAGATATACCAATGAGCCAACCAACTGTTTAAAAGTTATAGCATCTACATCATCACCCTCAACATCAGAATCTCGCTTGTGATTCGTTTCAGCAGGTGGTGATTACATTCTTATAATTTGTTAACTCAAATCTCTTCAGAAGTTCAAGTTCATAGTTCAGCTGATGCAAAATTATACCCTTCTCAGAATACAAAACCTCCATCCCTATAAAATATACCATATTTCCCAGATCTGTCATCTCAAACTCATTCATCAGCACCTTCTTGAACTTGACTATCACATATGAATAGCTTCTTGTTAGCAATATGTCATCAACATAGAGACACACCATAATCATATTGCTTTCAAAAGTATGATAAACATAAATGACATACTCCATCTCACACTTTCTGAATTCTTGTAGCTTGAAAAATGAATTAATTTTCATATTCTAAGCTCTAGGAGCTTGCTTCAGTCCATACAATGCTTTATGTAATTTATACACCATCCCTTCCTGATTCTTTTCCACAAATCTAGGAGGTTGTGAAACATATACCTCTTCTTACAACGGACCATTCAGAAATGCAGATTTTACATCCAGATGCATCCGAGGAAAATTTATATTAGCAACTATAGAAATCACCAATCTAATTGTTTCATGTCTAACTACAGGCACAAATACCTCAAAGTAATCTAGTCTCGATTTTTGTAAAAATCCTCTAGATACTAACCTTTCTTTGTATTTTCCAGTTGATCCATCTGACTTTAATTTCACCTTGAAAACCCATTTGGTGCTGATGGCTTTCTTATCCTTTGGAAGCTCAGTCAACTCCTAAATCTTGTTTCTTTCTATAGCTTCAAGTTCTTCTTTCATGGCCTTCAGCCACACTTTCTTCTTAAGAACTTCTTTAGTATTCACTAGTTCAGAGTCTACTAACATGACACACTGAATGGCTTCTCCCTTAGAGTCTACTTCAGTATCTTGTAACATGTCAAACTCTGAAAATCCCCTTGATATTTGTCTGATTTTTTGTGGCCTCTGAACTTGTTCAGAATCTCCTTCAAATTCTAGAACAATATCAAATGTTGCACTACATCTAGAAGTTGGACCACCTCCAAAAGCTCCACCTTCAAAAGGTCTACCTTCAGAAGCATGACCACCAGAGTCTTGATCACCTTATTATGGATCATTATCAAAATCTAGATCAGAATCATATTCACTTTCTGATGGATGTAGAACAACGCTTTATGATCTTTTTTCCTCGCATATCTTTGCATCCTACCTAGCTCATACCGTCCAGCTCTCGGTCGTCCGCCACCACCGCTACTGTTTCCACCGCCGGGCGACAAATGTGACGTCATCTCTCTCTCTCTCTCTCTCTCTCTCTCTCTCTCTCTCTCTCTCTCTCTTATTTTCTCTCTTTTTAACAAACTTTCAAACTATTTCACTTTCTCTCTCTCTAGATTATATATTACAATCTCTTCTTTTTACGGGATTGTCACACTTGAGATTTTGAGAAACTTATTTGAGAAGAAGGAAATAAAAATAAAAATAAAAAAAATTTATTTAAAGACTCGTGGTTAGTAGGTTGTTGACCGTTGAATTGAATGAGAATCTCATGATGTGATTGTTGAAGATTAAGAAGTAAAAAAAATTGAATGGTTTTAGGTTTTTAAAGTGTTTCTGGGCTTTGGTGTATGATATTTTTGGGTTGAAGGAAGAGAGAAAAAGTGCTCAATCACGGAAAACGCGTTTTATTTTTTCAACGTTTTGGTTTGGATTATTTGGGGAAGGCTCATATGGCACATGGCATGGAATATGCCATTGGATTTACATTTTTTTATTATGAGCCATTGGATCTAGGTGTTTTGTTTTTTCTGCCTTAGGTTTCTTTGGAACTATATAACTTTGAGTTGTTTACTATATATATTGGAATTATTGAATAAGAGTAATAATTAATTGTAATATAAAATGTGGTAATTTGTAGTATCAGTTCCACCAATGAAAAGCTTACTAGTGTCTTATACCAAAACGTAGAATATTGATTCTACCAAAAATTAAAGGACTATGTAACTATGATGACATGTTGTGCTACTATATCCATTTATTTTGACTTTTTGTATAGAAATATAATATAATATGACTTCATAAAAAATATATGACGTGAGGGCTTCTTTGTTAAATTATAATTATATTCGTAAATGTTTTTTTAATCTTCAAATTTGGTTTTGATTTAGGTAAGTATTCAAAGCCGACTCCTCTAACTTTTTTATAATAAAGAATATTATTTTATGAAGGCAGTTTTCTAGATTGGTTAATAAAATACATTAGAAATAAATGTTTGACATGCGCATCTTTAAACAAATTATACTTAGTGCTTAAGAATAAACTTTAATGAAAGTAGAAATTTTGAATTAAATATAGTAGTTTTAAATTTTGAGAAATTATATATAAATTTAAAAGACTTATACTAAATTTTAATTGTTAATAACATTCGATGGAACAATCATATAAATATTTTATTTTTAAAGAAAAAATGAGTCATATATTTTTTTATTTAATATGACTATTTGATCAATCATTTTAATTATTGAGATTTAATGTAAGTATTTTAAGGTTTATTTAATTTGCAAAATAAGAAGTATTAGATAAAACAATATCCGGCAATACAAAATAGTATAAGACAATTTTTTATTTTTTATTGTGTTTGATTGTTAAAGCGTTTTTTTCTCGATTTTACTTAATAGATTTATACATCAGACAAAATAATATTATTTTTACTCTAATATATTTATTGATATATAAAATTGTTTTACTCTTCTTTGTTTGATATGTTTACGTAGCCGTCAGAATAATATAATTTTTACTTTAATATTTTTTATTGATATATAAAATATTGATATTTATGAATCATAATATTAAATAACAATAAGAAGAGAAGAAAAATGATAAATATATTTTTTTACTTAGTTTAATATGTCTATGAATTGAATAATAATTGAAATGGGAAAGGGAGAGGGAAGTCGGGGCGTCCGAGGAAGATGGTGCCACCGCCGCCAGCCTCTCCGGATCCATTGAATCCATCTGTTAACGATAGCGATTCAAGTCAACAAGTTGATCCCATTACCGTCCAGCTGGTTGAGCCTCAAGAGGAAGCTGTGCAGGTGAAACCCATCCATGTTGATACCTCACAAACTGAAGGGCACAAGTTATGGGTGGATGTTCTGAACGACAACAGGAACCCTGCAAGAGGGAGAGCTATGAAATTCATCGCGCCAACGATTGCTAATGGCACAATTGAAGCTGTTATCAGGGAGGAGGATGTCATTTCGGAAGTGAAGTTTTGGGAGCCGTCTCTTGTTCTATACTCCCTAAGGCTGAATTTTAGCATGAATGGGGTTAAGAACTTTATGTCTCGGTACTGGAGTTTTGTTCAACTCCCTGATATGTATTAGAATGATGATGGATTTTTCATTCTTCGTTTCAAATCATTTGCGGATAGAGATGAGGTCCTTATGCGAGGCCCCTATATGTTCAAGAATGTTCCCTTGCTAATTCGGGAATGGAGACCTGAGTTTAAGTTGAAGGATGATCTTTTGCGCACGCTCCCACTCTGGATTAAATTGCCCCAATTGCCTCTCACCTTATGGGGGGATACAAGCCTCTGCAAAATTGGTAGTTCTCTGGGCAATCCGATTGTCACAGATGAATGTACCGCCAATAGATTACGAGTTTCGAATTTATATTGACACCGTATATAAATTTAAAAGATTTACACTAAATTTTAATCGTTAATAACATCCAACTAAATTATCATATAAATAATTTATTTTTAAAGAAAAGAATTAATCATGTATTTTCTTATATTTAATATGACTATTTGATCAATTATTTTAATTATTGAGATTTAGTGTAAGTATTTTAAGGTGCATTTAATTTACAAAATAAGAAATATTGTATAAAACAATACTAGGCAATTCAAAATAATATAAGATAATTTTTTGTTTTGTATTGTGTTTGATTGTTAAGGCGTTTTTTCCGCGATTTTACTTAATATGTTTATACATCATACAAAATAATATTATTTTTACTATAATAATATTATTTATTTTGGAGAAACAGAAATATATTAATCTAAAAACAGTTGATACAAAGTCGATCTAAAGATTCAGACCCAAGACAACAACAACCATCAAAAGGCTAACAACTTAAGCAGCTACAAACAAACAATACTCAAGGACTAGCCCAATATTTTCCCATACACATATCTACGCTATTCTTTAACTCCCCAATTTAGAAAAAATCTTTAGTATGATTCTGGAAGATAATCATGTTCCGGATAGTCCAAATACTATAAATGGTTTCCGCAATAATCACTTTGGACTTCCTACACTTCATACTTTTGCCTTTTGTCTTGTTAATGATCTAATCCATACCCGCAATCCAATTGTTAGGCCTACGTTGCATCTCAACCCAATCAAATATTTGGCTCTAAATGCTCTTCACAAATTCACACTAAAAAAGGAGATGCTGAATACTCTCAAACATTCCACAATGCACACACAAGCCATCATTTTGGATCCCGAACCTGCACAACCTATCCTTAGTAGGCAATCTACCTAAAAAAGCCATCCAAGTAATAAAAATGGCCCTAGGACGAGCACAGTTACCCATGAGAACCTTTTTCCACCTAACTTTGGGTTTATCCCCCCTAAGCAACTTGTACATGTCTCTTGTACAGTACCAGCCCCTACTCCGGAAATCATCCCATACCGTCGAACGCATCAAATCCTCCTCGTGCTTGAAAATCGCTTTCAGAATCCAAGAGGCATTGATAGAAGGTTGATAGTCATTACATTCCGCTCCCTTCATATAATAATGGTGAATCCAAGTTATCCACATTCTATCTTTCTTAGCATTCAAGTCCCAGAGCATCTTACCAGTCGAGGCCTTATTCCACTCACAAAGCGCAATCATGTTTAGACCACCCTCCGCCTTTGGCCTGCAAATTTAGTCCCAAGAAACCGAGGCTTTTCTACTGCTAGATACTCTACCGGACCATAAGAATTTCCTGCATAATCCCTCAATGTGCTGAATGATTTTCTTTGGTAGAGGGAAAATATACATCCAATAGTTAGCAATAGAAAAAAGCACGCTTTTCACGAGGAGAAATCTTCCAGCATAAGATAGGAGATTAGAGCTCTAGTGATTAATACGAAACAACATCCTATCAATAAGCGACATACAATTCAAAACAATTATCTTCTTACAATCCAGAGGGACGCCCAAATATTTGAAAGGAAGTTTTCCTCTCTCAAAACCGGGTAGCAGTTTGAATAGCCTGTTTAGTAACCTCCTTCATGCCCCCAAAATACACTTTTCTCTTCTGCACACTAATATACAGGCCTGTAGCATCCGAAAAGGCTTTGACAGCTTGCATCAAAATCTTGATGGACTCCACATCGTAAACAAAAGGACGTCATCCGCAAAATAAATATTGATAATGCGCATTTTTCAACACTTAGGATGGAAGATGAAGTTATGATTATGTTTCAACCCTCAAAGAACTCGATACAGATACTCCATAATGATCACAAATAAGAGAGGAGAGATGGGGTCCCCTTGGCGCAACCCCCGTTGAGCAGGCAGCACTGCAAACTACACACCTTTAATGCCAAATTTGTACGAAACAGAAGATACACACACCTTCACCCAGTTAATGAACTGCTGTGGGAAGCCCGATTTTCACATAATTTGGAATAAAGCCATCCAATCCAACGTATCATACGCCTTATGAATATGCATTTGGATCATACATCTCGGGGAAATATTTTTCTTGTTGTAACCTCTAACTAGCTCTTGTGCCAACATGATGTTGTCTTGGATTTTCCTGCCAGGGATGAAGGTAGATTGACACTCATTTATAACTGAATCTATTACCCTGCATAACCTGCTATCCAAAATCTTGGAGATGATTTTGTAGAACACACTGCAATAAGAGATTGGCCTCATATCTCTAATAGTCTTTGCATCATAATTTTTTGGAATGAGAGTCACCAGTGAGCAGTTAAACGGTTTATACAAAGACGTAGTCTCAAAAAACTCCTTGATAGATTTACAAACGTCTCCACCAATGATATGCCAGGTAGACTTAAAGAACACAGCAGTATACCCATCCCCACCTGGAGCTTTATTATTACCCATACTGTTTAAGGCCATTTTAATCTCTATCTTAGTAACAGGATGAATCAAAGAAAGACCATCCTCTCTACTAATGGTCCTACCATTTCTAATAGCAAGAATATCAATACCAGTTAGGTTCTTATTGTTGCATCCTACCAGCTTCTAATAAAAGTTTACAATCTCCTGCTCTATGTCTTCATGTGTGGACAGCAAACTACCATCAAACGCCTGTAATTTGTAGATGCCATTTTGATTGTTCTTTTCTTTAATTGCAGCATGTAAATAAGAATTGTTGTTGTCTCTTAATCTCAACCAATCAACCTTATCTTTTTGCATTAAGATCGATTCCTCCATTTGGGACAGATATAAGACCTGCTCAGCTTTCCTCTTGACATCATCAATGACTCTCTTATCCCCCAAAGACAGGTTATGCTGCTCCTGGGCTTCTTTCAGATCTTGCCTAGACTTGGAAATCTGAACTTGAATATCAGAGTTTTTTTTAATTAGTGGTTTCAGTTTGCTCTGTAGCTTCATCAAATTAATCCACAGGCAGTACATTGCAGATCCCTTAATGTCACTCTTCCAGTTATTAGCAACAGTCTAAAGGTACTCTGAATCATGGGCGATACAATTCAGGAACTTGAACATGTACCTTTTCCTCCTCTCATACTTCAAGATTTCCACTTTATGGGGGAGTGATTAGATAAATGGGGTTTCAAGATCTGGATCTTCGCACCATGGTACTTCTGAAACCAGGCCGTATTACCTAGAACATGATCAATTCTGGAATATATAGAGGCTTCAGCCTGATTGTTGAACCAAGTAAAGTGAGGCCCAGTTGTAGCAGCTTCAAATAAGCCAGTCATATGCATCATCCCCTCGAGATCCCTGAACTCGCTCTCAGTGACTTTGTTACCTCCCAGCCTATCCTGCGTTGAGATAATGTTATTAAAGTCACCCAAGACAATCCAAGGTTGAGAGATATTCGCTCCCAACAGCTCAATGTCATGCCACAATAAACTTCTCTTTTCTCTTTGATTAAAGGCGTAAATAAAAGTGACCAAATACTGAAGGATATTATCGAGTCCATAAACCTCAGCATGGATGAATTGGTCCTCAATTCTAAGGATGCAGACCTCAACTTCCCTAAAATTCTACAGCAGCCAAATTCTCCCATTATTATGATGAGAATAATTGTCAGTAAACTTCCAATTATTACCAAGCTTCTTCCTAATCTGAACAACTTTATTCTGCTTCACTCTAGTTTCTAGCAGGCTAATGACAAGAACATTCATCGTAGAAATAAACGCACCTACCTCTTTATGTCTGGCCTCTTTATTCATTCCTCTAACATTCTAAGAAACAATCATTGATAAATGCTATTCCCCCTATCATACATTCTCCAGTCCTCAGGGGGGTGAAAACATTGCTAAACAGCTCAGGTCCAAGATTCTGTGAAGTTCTCAACTATCTTTTACCTTGATCGGCTGCTTTATTCTTCACCACTGTCCAAAGGGGTTGCAATGCAGGCGTACTTTCCGCTGAGACTGATTTCTTTGCTCCCTCTACTGTAGGTTCCTGACATTCTTCATCAATGTGCTATTCAATAATAGGTTTTAAGGCCACTGGTTTCCATATCTTCTGCTTAGGATTGGCTACCCGATTTTTCTCAGAACATTCATGCCCTATTTTCAAGCAAGAGTGGAAATATTTGGGCTTCCATTCATACTGAATATGCTGGTCCACCAATTTCCCCAAATGATTCCGAATTTTAGTTTTCTCAATAGGCTGCTGTGTAATGTCTACTTCTACCAGAACACGAGCATAAGAGGCACACAACTTCTTAGCAGTACATTCATCTGTAGTAATAGGCTTCCCAATGGCGCTAGCTATCTTGGTGATGCATTCCCCCCCCCCCCCCCCCCCCCACAGGTACAGGGGCAAGTTTGGCAGAGTTATCCATAGTGGAAGGACACGCAGAAGATCATCTTTGAGCTCAAAATAAATATTACATTGCTTTAAGAAAATAGGTTTACCATACATGAAATACGGCCCCATTGACAAGATTTATTGCTAGTCCCCTTGCTTTTGCACCTCGCTATGAAATAGCCTTCTTCATTATAGAACTGGTCTGGAAGCGAAGCGAAATTCCAAGTTTTTTCCATGAATATTTTTACAGCATTCATCGAAAGGTTATCCCCCAGAGCAAACATGATAATGGCATTGTCCCAAAATTCCAGCTCCTCGGTTATGTCTTCCTCTTCAATTTGAATGACAATCTCACCATTCACCTTCATGGGAGCCACGAATCCTAACGACATTCCTTGATTCACGATTCTATTACCTCGGATAACATCAATCCAAGGCTTAGTCTTCTTTGTTTCATTCTCCTGGTCTTTGATAGGCAATTCTTCCGCCACTTGACTAAGAGGCGACACAGCAGATTCGATTTCAGCTGGCTTCGTCAACTCATCACCCGGGTTCACTTCAGTTACAGAGTTCCTCTCCACCTTCTTCTGGCGCGCCGTCGCCCCCTTCGCTGGTCGTCCGACACCCCTCTTGGGTCTAGCCATAACCCTAGCAAAGCTTAGTGATACTATAATAATATTTATTGATACATAAAATTAGTTTACTCTACTTTGTTTGATATGTTTATGCAGTCGCCAGAATAATATAATTTTTACTCTAATATTTTTTATTGATATATAAAATATTAATATTTATGAATCAAAATATTAAATAATAAGAAGAAGAGAAGAAAAATGATAAATATGTATTTTTTTCTACTTAGTTTAATATATCGATGAGTCGAATAAAATAATATAACTTTTATTATAATATTCTTTATTAATATATAAATATTAATATTATATTTATGGATTAAAATATTAAATAATGAAAAAGAGAGAATAAAAATTAATATTTTGATATTTTTCTAAAAATTAATATTTTGATATTTTTCTGATAATTTATTTTTGGGACAAAAAATTGTTCATAGTTTTGTGGGGGACAAAAATTCATGATTTTGTCCAATCTCTTGTCATATGTTTTATTTAGTACCATAATTAATTTCAATATCAAACAAGGTATAAAAAAATTGTCTTGTCCAACACCTATTTTTGAACAAATCAAACACATCTTTAAATTTATACTTGGTGTCAATAGATCAGAATATATATATATATATATATATATATATATATATATATATATATATATATATATATATATATATATATATATATATATATATATATATATATATATATATATATATATATATATATATATATATATATATATATATATATATATAACTTTTTTAACAAATGGTGATATTCTATTATTTTTGTTGACTATAATAATAATAATTATAATAATAACAATAATAATGATAATAATAAAATATTATATTTTTATTTTAAATGAAATAAAAGATAATATTAATAATTATTTTATTTATGAGTAGCACAAATATATTAACATATGAATTTTGACTATACAAAACATTTTCAAAATTATTAATTAAAATTATTATATGCTTTAGCTAAATTGATTGTTTTTAAAATTAGAGAAAAGAAATAATGTATTGATAATATAAATTATTTTTACACTATTAACCAATAACAATTATGTATCCCATTAAGTTAGATTATAAATTTAAAAAATTTGCATGATTTGACATTTTAAATTATTATAATTAAATGTCTGTGTATTTATTCTAATATATATATATATATATATATATATATATATATATATATATATATATATATATATATATATATATATATATATATATATATATATATATATATATATATATATATATATATATATATATATATATATATATATATATATATATATATATATATATATATATATATATATATATATATATATATATATATATATATATATATATATATATATATATATAAAATTAGAATAAATACTTATAAGTGTAAATATATTTTTAGAATAAGTGAATAATATTTTAGAAAAATAAACATAATTTTTAATTTTAATTATATTATTATATTTATAATAATATAATTATTATATTTTTTTTATATAATATTGTGAATAATATTTATGGATAATCCGTAAAAAAACAAATAATCTTACAATTTATCAAGGGTTAAACCCCGAACTAACTTAAAACATTAAAAAAAAATTATAATTTATTAAAGACTTTATCCTTAACTAAATACAGACACAATTTTGCGGGCGAATAAATCATTACTAGTATGTAGTTATGCCTGCGTGAATGTAGAAAAAAAATTAATAATTATATTTTAAGAGAGAGAGAGAGAAAGCCCCAAACAAATAGTTAAGTAACAGACCTCTAATAAATTATTTGTGAGGATCTGTTTAACTAGAAGTCCTGTTTCTTTGTAAACTTCTGTCAAGCCCAGCCCTAGGGTAAAGCAATAGAGGTTTTTGCCTAGGGCCTCAAAATTTTCATTTTTTATAGGCCTCTAAGTATATATGTTAGTGTTAGCTATAGTGTTTTATAAAACTGCTTCTACTACGTACTGTTTGTATCATTAGTACAATTTCAATTGTTGAGCATTTGTCTCTATTTGTTTAATCGTTTTGCCGTTTTATTCTTATCTTGAATCGGAAAACAACAAATAAATATATTAATTAATTTATTTAAAGATCATGTAAATTTAAATGTTATTCTTATCTTGAAATCTAAAACAACTAATAAATGCATTAGTCCATTTATTTAATTTGCTTTAATAACTACGTAAATTTTAACGTTTTATAGCATGTAGTATTTTATTTTGTGTTTAATTTATTTTTCAATTTAATACCAAAATCTAATGGAAAGATTTAGTGATCAAGCTTTGAATAACCACACACATGCATGTATGTCATTGTAAACACAAAGGTTGTTGTTGCTATATTTAACATATAGGAATGAGAAAAATATGCACGGGCAGATTTGAATATAGAGTGTTTTACAGTCGGCCATAAAGTCCTCAAAATCACTTTAAAAAGAGTGGTCAAACATTAACATGTTCTTATATTATTTTCGGTTAATACATTTTGTTTTATAGTTCTAAAGACAGTATATCTTTTACAATAAATCAAAAGAGTCATACATAAAAATGTTATGTCTCATGGGTTTATAGAGATAATTTTTAAAATATGATTGATTTTGTCATCTAAAAAGAATTAACAACATAATATATTGTTGGCTTGTCTTCCATTTTTGTGTATATAAATCATAGTTAATTAATTGATTTAGAAGAATATCAAATGATTATAGTCTGAACCAATATTTGTATATTAAAAAATGTTTGAATTAACATTATATTAGTTTGTGTGGAATTCAATTTGTCCTCTTAAACAAGAACTCGAGTTTAAGTCCCGTGAATTGAAAAAAATAAAGTGTGGATAAAAGACTTCACTAAGATTTGTTGGGTTAGGTCTCTTTTTTTATACGGAGAAAGACCTAAATATAAATAGTCTATTTATTTCACGTATTTAAGTGGAGATGATCAGTTTAGGATAGGGAGAGACAAAGAGAAAATGAGAATTCTAAAGAGAGAAAAGAGGAGAGAAACATATTTTCGGTTTTCTGCAATCAGTCTCACTAAATCGACGATCCCAAAATCATTAACCGTGAGATCACGCTCAATTTTGGAGGGCAGGTTGACAACACCTTTATCTAATTTTTGACCGCTGTGATCTTCAAAAAAAGGCCTGAGATGAGAGATATTTGTTTCGCACTGAAACTACAGATTTTGATAATTTTTTCAACTTTTTTATTCTTATTTGTAAGCTAGTTTGCTTTGTGATTTGCGGGTGTTAACACTAGTTTGTGAATCACTTTAAGACTCTCTTGTACCCTTATTTAATTATAGTGAGTTATTTCATTAGTCTGGACGAATCGTGGATTTTACTTTCATATTGAGGGGTTTTTCACGTTAAAATATTGATGTTCTTTTGTGCCTTTATTTGTTCGATTTGTCGTCTTATATTTTTTGTTGATCCTCAAGGTTCCTACAAGTGTGAGAAATTTTATATCTTCTGTGTATTGGTTTGTTATTGTGTGTTAATTTCTCATCATAGTGGCATCAGAGCTCTTAGTTAAGGGCTATTTTACTTGTTGAATAATGGAGTCAAATACAAAGATGAAGATGATATTATTGAATGATTTTAATTGCCATTTATAGAAGGGTAAGATGAAAGACTTACCATTTGTGAGGAAATTGCATTTACCAATTTTTAGTTCCGCAAAGTCGGATCTTGTGCCTGATAAAGAATGTGAGTTTAAACATCAACAGGTATGTGGTTTTATTCGACAATATGTAGAAGATAATGTTTATAATCATATTGCTAATGAGACACATGTAAAAACTTTATGAGAGAAGATATAGTCCCTGTATTCCTCTAAATCAAGGAATCATAAATTATTCTTGTTGACTAGCTTCATAAGCTTGAAGTATAAAGAGGGGACTTCTATTTTAGATCACTTGAGTGAATTTCAAGGACTCCTTGATCAAATGTCAGGAATGAGTATCAAATTTGATGATAAACTTTTGGGGCTATTTCTATTGCTATATTTACCAAAGTCTTGGGAGACATTTCGGGTTTCTATCACAAGTTCTGCTCTTAGAGGTGTTGTTTCTTTGGAAATGGCTAAGTTTATTATTCTTAATGATGAGATGAGAAGGAAAGCACAAGGTTCTTCGTCTCAATCTGAGGTACTTGCCACTGAAAATAGACGGAGAATTCAGAAAAAAGAACCAAAGGGTGGTGGAGAGAATAGAAGAAGTAAGTCCAAGCTACGATACAAGAATCTATAGTGTCATTATTGTCACAAAACATGACACATACAAAAGTATTATTATCAGTGGAAAAAAGATAACAAAGGCAAGAAAGGTAAGTCTAAATAAAGAGATCATGATGATTATAATGATGATCTTGTTACTACTTCTACTTGTAATGATCTTATTATTCTATGATCATGAGTCTGTTAATCTTGTATTAGTCGAGAGCATATGGATATTTGACAGTGGTGCTACGTTGTTAATTTTTGAGTGCGCCAAAGATGAGGCTGAATAAAGTGGATTGCAGATTTTTATTCTTTTATGCGATGATGTTCTTATTTTCCTGGTTTGTGTATAAATATGAAAGCAATTAATGTAGAAAATGAAGAACACAAGAGACTTATACTGGTTCCCCTCACAGTCTAAGAGTACTCCATTCCTCTTTCAACACGAAAGAGATTTCACTATAGTTAGAATTATTGTACAGACTATCCACACCAAGTGTGATGCTTACTATCTAACCTATAGGGAGATCAAAGGCTTTAACTATCCTTTAAAATCCAACCAAGTACATGAAGAACAATCCTCTTAAATGTACACACTTGTTTCCAACAATCCTGAAAATAAGGTAACCAATACAAAGTAAAAAGAGAACAATCCTCTCTTAATACTCTTTTACTTCCAACAATCTTGGACTGCAAGGTTACACCACAATCACATTAGAAAAATGATTAGAAACAAATTCTTGAAGTAAATATGAAAGTTTATAATCAATGTCAATACCAAGTATTGATCTCTTCTCTTTTAATACAACAATTTAATGAATATATTACACAAGTGCTCAATGCATATAATGAAACTTTTCTAATGATATATTTGAAAATGTAAGAGTAAAAGTTTCATGCAAGATCAGAATATCAACCAATGCACTTGTTTGAAAATGAGATACAAAATACTGTATTGTATGTTGTGATTGTTGTTGTTGTCTTAATTTGCATCAGAATTAAAAATGAAATTTACACCTATAATGTGCCCTTTCAAAAGGTTCTAAATGCATGGAAGAGTGTAATGGTTCATGACCAAGAGAAGCAAACCAACAATATTCATAATAGAAAAGTTTTTTAAAAAAGTTTATGCGGTAACCGGTTACGAGCCTGCAATAACTGGTTACTTAGTTCAAGTAACATTAAAAAAAAATTCAAAAACACGAAGTTGTAACCGGTTACCAGAATTTAGTAACCGGTTGCCACTGAACCAAAAATATTTTCCAGAGCTACTGCCAAGCCTATAATCGGTTATCCATAACCAATTATTGATTACCACTGTAATGGAAAGTGAAAAAACATTTCAAAATACTTGGTAATACAATGTTAGTGATCTTAAAGCCATGACACGTGTATGCAAAATATTTAGACATATTTTGAGCACTATAGTAACATATTATATTGAATCGGAGTCTTGTACCATATTAAAGATCAAATACCAAAGTGTTCTTTATGAGTAACTTAACATGCAAGCCAAAACTCCATTTAGAGTAGATATTTTTTCTTCTTATTTTTGATAATACATTTTACCTTGATCATGATGTTTGTAATCATCAAAACATAAACTTGTTGAAGCATGACTTTATATTCTCCCCCTTTTTGATGATGACAAACACTTGTTATGTGAAACACTTTGGATCGCTTGAAAATGCAACATGCTCCCCCTATCAATGATAACTCCCTCTTGATCAATGCTTCTCCTTTATTAATAGAGTATGTTGACAATTTTTGCAAGAGATAGAGGCAACACATACACATATATCTTCTCCCGCTTTGTCATTAGCAAAAAGGAAGGGAAAAAGAAACAAAATAATATCATAATCAAAATAGAAGAATATCATGATATTAGTTGACTTATCCTTAGAATATTTTGTCTTAATCCTTTATCATGAAGTACTTCTTCATTGGATATGAAAGTTAGTGCTTATTTTTTCCTTGCGAAGAATCTTTCATTTGATGTTGTCCTCATATGTGACACATCCCTTGGCCTATTAGATTTGAAAATTTTCTTATACCTTCCATCATATGCTTGGATCAACCACTTATTAAGATATCAAAGATTTTTGAAGTGGTGTTCAAGAAAACCTTCAAAACAAGTTAAGTTTTTCTAAGTAATCGATGTGATTTGGGTCCTTCATGGTTAGTTCCTTTCTTGATTCACACATAATTCTCACTAGTATCATTAAAATTTCTTGCATGACAAGCATTATGCGTGTGACTAATAATACCACAATATGAACAAGTAGGAAGAAAGTTGCTTATAACATAAGTTTTCTTTTTAGCAACTCGTTTCTTAGGATAAAAATTAGTAACATTTTCTTCCTCCTCACCATCAGAATGTTGTAATGTCATAAATGCAAGATTTGTATATTCGTCGCTTTCCGAATCAGATGAAGAACTTGTATTAATTTCTCCAATATAATCCTTTTTGGATTTTGATAATTTTCTTCCCTTTTAAGCATTTTTCTTGGACACATTTGGGCACTTCATCTTTGTGTGTCCCCCTTTTCCATATTCATAGCATTTAACATTGTTTAGTGGCGAAGAGCCTTCTTTCTTTTTGAAAAGTTTCTCGCTTTTTGCAAAGTTGAAAGATTTATCATTATTGGCGGAAAAAATTTCAAGCCTTTTTACAAGATGCACGAATTCCTCTGAATCATCTTCGTCAAGTTCTTCCCTTGAGTTAACTTTCAATGTAATTCCTTTGGAATCCCCATCTTGAATCTCATGTTGTTCTAGCTTTCCAAGTTCGATTTCATGTTCTTGAAGTTTGCCGAACAATTTTGCATATGTCATTTTTGAAAGTATTTTCTTTTCCAATATGGCCATCACTTTTGATTGCCATTCTCTAGATAATGATCTAAGCCCTATAAAATTTAATTCATCGTTAATAAAAGTCTTACCGAGTGCTATCAAATGGTTCGTCAGATGAACGAATCTCTTTTGTAAGTCGAGAATCGTCTCCCGAGGCTGTATTATGAAAAGTTCATACTCTTGGTTTAAAGTATTTAAACTTGACCTCTTAACTTCAGTGGTTCCTTCATGAGTTTCAACCAAAATATCCCAAATTTGCTTTGCTGATGTACATATTGAAATGCGAAAGAACTCGTTCATACTAAGTGCACTTTGTAGAAGATTGATTGCCTTTTTTCATAGAGGACCTTTTTCTTATCATCTTCATCCCATGAACCTTAAGGCTTTGACGTTCCAACACCGTTGACCACACTTGTAGGAACGAATGGACCATTTTGGATAGCATCCCATATTTCTTCTCCTTGTGCTTCTAAGTGAGCCTTCATGTGAATTTTCGAAAAGTCAAAGTATTAACCATAAAATATTGGAGGCTTGTTATTGCTACCACTGTCTCTAAAAACTGGATTTTAATTTGCAGAAGCCATTCTGGATCTTTAAAAGTTACCTATAACCTGCTCTGATACCAATTATTAGTTTTCAGGGGGTAGGTTATGAAAAGGGAAGATGTTAGTACCCTTTTTATCTGTAGTTATCTACGGACTCTTAATCGCTAGCTCACTTTGAAAATGCTTTGTGAATGTGTGTTTGAAGATATTTTGGAAATGCTTAAGTTCGACAACTTTGTAATGATTCTCGTATTGTTGAGAACACATACAAAGTGTTTGCTTTGAAAATATTTCAGAAAAGTGTTTGTGTGAAAAATGTTTTGAAATGTTCGCGAAAAAGCGATTAAGAACTATCTACCTACTCAAAAGTCTTTTGTTCTTTTCCTCTTCCTTTAGATAGTGCTATCCTACCATTGGTTAGTAGGAAGCCCTATCGTTGGATGTATGAGGGACAAGCGCGGGTTATCGTACGGTCATAAAGGTAACATATAGGGATACCTTTAGAAATTTGAAGGTACTATCATCATTTATTCATAGGCAACATCGAGGGACAAGATCATTTACCAAAGGCAGCTTTGAAGGGCCATCGAGGGACTATGATCTTTATGATGAATTTTGACCGAGGGTCTTTGCTAATGGTATCCCTATGTTTGAGGGACATGACTGTTTTATCCGAAGGCAACAAGTGAGGTTACCCTAGAGGTGCATGTGTGCAAAGTGATTTGTTTTCAGTTATTTCGTTTTGATTAGGTTTTCTAGCGTTTTATTTTAAATCTTGCCATACAATCCTATTTAGCTAACAGTTATATATACATACAAGGTATACAAAATATAGGTGCGGAAAGTAAAAGTGCGGGAAAATAAAACTAGGCTATTACATCCCATGAGCAGTTACATAATAAGAAAAAATGCGGGAAAATAAACTAAGCTATTACAAAATCAACTGTGCAGCCTATACATTTGTTTTCTAGAATTTAAATAGCAAAGAAAAAAGAAATTAGAAGAAGGTATTTAAAACCTAAAGAAAATTTCTAAGTGTTAGGAAAATATTTTTTGATGTTTTTATTTATAAAAGTAATTAAAGTGAAAATAATAGTTAACTCTAATTCTAAGTGATTTACAAATTAATTGTGAAATAAAAATAAATTTAATTTAATTAAAACAATTTTTTGTTGGTCAAAAATTAAATTAATTAAAAAAACCTAAAACTAATTTTTAATGATTTTTTTCCTGATTTTTTATGGTCTTTTGATTTTAATTAAAAAAAATTAAATTAATTAAGCAAAAGCAAAAACAATAAAAACAAGAAAATTGAAAAGTTGGAAACGAATCCGATGGTGGGGTTCTTTTCTCTTGAATGTTCCTGTAAAGAGAGATCTGAAGCAAACATATTTCTATGCCTTAAAAATGGCATATAGAGATTCATGCATCAAAGTTTTCATGTGATACATCAAACTCGTCCTAAATCATATCATGAATATATTTGAGCTCATCAAACACATTAGTAATGCATGGAATTTAAGATTGAATTCAAAGAAAAAAATGCAAACTGGTGGAGTTTGAAGCACGAGTTCCAGACACCAAATCTTCTGGTTCTTGGGCTGGATGTGTTCCTGAGGACTTCAGGAAGAGGTTTGGACACTTCATTTGGCTTGAGAGTGGCTGGATTGTGTGATACGAATTGGCAATTTTCTTGAGATTTTTGAGAGATTTTTAAAGTGGTTATTGATACAGCATTTTGTGTAGTGTAGTCATGTGTATTTGATCTGGCTTGGCTTGCATTATATAGAGGAGGGAATGAGCCAGCATATATATATGGAAAGGAATCAAGGCCATGAAGCCATGTTTTAAACAAGGATAAAACACCTTTAAAACTTGCCAAACTTGAAAAATCCTTGCCTTCTTGAACTTGCACGAATCTGGACATGTTGTGACTGGCTTGTATGCATTATTGGGCCTGCAAAGGGAGTGAAATCCAAAGGCCCAAGCCTTTATACATGTTTTTCATTTTTCATTTGATTTTGTTTATTTTTAAATGAAAAAAAATCAAAATAAAATAAATAAAAATCATAAAAATATATGAATTATTTTTAGAGATCCTCTAACATCTTATGAACATGTTTGAACATCAAAAGTTAGGCCCACTAGTTCAAAACTTCAATTTTTCTCATCTTGCATTTCATGAATTTTCCTCAAAATTTGCCAACTTGTGCAACTCATAACTTGCTCAATTTTCATCTTTTGAAGGGATCTTTGACTTTTTGGAAAGATCAAGATGTCCTCTACACTTTCTATTTTCATCATTTTTGTACTTGGAGACATTCTCTTGATGTAAGTTGCCTTGACAAAAGTGTCTTTTGTTGACTTTTGAAAATGACCTATAATGTATTAGCTCATATCTTTCAAATGAAGGATTTTTTTTTTACTTCAGCATAAAATCTAAGCTGTATAGAATTGAATTTTATTCAAAATGGGCTTTGGTTGGAGAAAATTTAATGAAGCATGTGAAAGTTATGCTTGGTCAAAGTTCAGTTGACTTCTCCTAAGGAAACCCTAATTTGACAATTCTTGACTTTTGATGATTTGAGAGCTTTCCTTGGGGAATCATGATCAATCCTTGATCAAATGATGAATATCACCTCAAAATGTTGATGTTGACCAAAAATCTTGAAGTTTGACTATATGTTGACTATAGTTGACTTTTTGCTCAATACAGTTGATTTTCAATCATCTGAGCCATTTACTGAGCAAACTTGTGATGTAGGACTTGAAACTTGGCATGAACCTGGTTGAAGACCTATGGAGAATCATGGAAACCACTTGAGACCTTTGCAACCCAAATTTCCTTGAGAAACTCAAAACCCTAGTTGTAGACCTTTGTCTTAGGAGGAGCATTGACTGGTCAACCCTTGAATATCTTGAGTGTTTGAGAAGCCTTGAAATAATGCCTTGAAGAAAATGGGAGGTAAAATTTTGGGGTACAATAGCTTCCGCTGTTCAATCTTCTTAAACCTGAAGAGTTAGATTGACATGTCCGCCGTTCGTAACTTGAATGTAGAAGATGATTGAACACTTAAGTGCCCAGAAATTTACACTCGCATATGCAAGAAGTAATGTTGTTGGTTGATTGTACCGAGAATGGGCTTATATATGAAATTTGGAGAGGTGATGGAGAGTCTTCGGAGATGGGCCTATAGATGCCATCCAGAGTAACTGTTGACTTCAACTGGGAGAAGTATCAGAATAAATCTATGGTCGATTTAATCTGAGCCAGAAGATGTCCATGTTATTCTTTATCTAGAAGAAGTATCGGAATAAACCTATGGTTGATTTAAACTAAGCCATACAATATTGCCTTGAATTTAACTAGGAGAAGTATCAGAATAAATCTTTGGTCGATTTAATTTGAGCCAGAAAAAGGTCTACTGGTAGAAGTATCAGAATAAATCTTTGGTCGATTTAATCTGAGCTAGAAGCTATCCGTGAGCGTCTTTAACTGGAAGAAGTATCATAATAAATCTTTGGTTGATTTAATCTAAACCATGAGAGGTCTCTTTGTCTTTATCTGGAAGAAGTATTAAAATAAACCTTTGGTTGATTTAATCTGAGCCATAAAAGGTCTGCTGGAAGAAGTATCCGAATAAATTTTTGGTCGATTTAATCTGAGCAGAGGATGCTCGTGCTTATTTTTATCTGGAAGAAGCATCAGAATAAATCTATCTCAATCTAAATTGAGCCAGAAAATATCTGCTGGAAGAAGTATCATAATAAATACACGCTTCATTTAAACTGAGCCAGAAGATTTTTACGATTGATTTCAACTGGGAGAAGTATTAGAATAGATCTACACTCGATCTAATCTAAGCCAGAAGATGTTTATGCTTGAATTTATTTGGAAGAAGTACCAGAACAAATTTGTGGTTGATTCAATCTGAGCCAGAAAATGTCTACGACCATATTCAATTGGAAGAAGTGTCAGAATAAATCTATGGTTGATTTAATCTGAGCCAGAAGATGTTGTCTTTGAGAAGACTGTCTGGTCATACAAGTAGTTGATGATGTTTGTCCGTTAATTAATCTTTCAGGAAAATGTAAAGAGTTAGCTATATGTAATGTCATGATGTATGTGTTGTACCCCAAAATTTGCCCTCTCATTTCTCAAAGGATCAACCTGGACCCTCAAGTTTGTTTCCATCCAGTTGCAAATCTGAAATTACAAATTTTCCAAGAGAATCATTCACAGGGGAAAAATGGTCATTTACACACCAAAGGAGTCAAACTATGACTTTTGAATCAAAAATCAAGTTCCAAGAATCATATTTCATTAAGGCATGAAATTGGTTCATCAAAAATCAAAAGTCAGAAGTTACTTTGAAAATCAAATTTTCCAAGCATTTAGAAAAAATTTCTAAGTGTCTAGAGAATGTGATACTTCAGAACTTTTGAGCCAGCCTCTATGTAAGAACCGTCAGAAGATAACGCTTCAATCAGAACATGCAGCAGCGTTGCTCTTTGGACAAAACATAACGCTTCAGTCAGGACATGATTCTTCAGCGTGCAGAGACTATGTTCAACGCTCTGGTCAGAAGATGCTCTTTCAGCGTTTGAAGGTGATGTTTCTAATATTCTGCAATCAGAACATCACCAAACCCCAAACCTTAACCTGCTGCCCTGCTATGGCACAGTCCTGCAAACCAGCTGCCACAATACTCCAAGGTATTGCTGATCCAGTCCACGCCTGCGTTTTTCTTGCACCAATTTAGCCTACAAAAACTGTGATTTAAAAACAAAGGGGAAGTATGCCAAAAATGTTTAAAAAACTCATTTGTTTTCCCCCCCAAAACCACAACAAAATCCATCTATAAGTATCTTGTTCCATCACACGTTGAAGGGGTTGGTTTTTGGAGAGAGAGAATCACCAAAAGAAAGAAAAAGACTTTGAATCTTTACAAAATTCCAAGAATCCAAAAAAAAAAAACTGTAAACACCAAAAATACTAAAACCTTAACATTTGATTCCAACATCAAAACTCCATTGTTCCTTGACTAAAACCATCCCCACATTTGTTGGTTCATATACTAGAAGTTATCTTAACTTTTGTGTTCATATTGCTATACACTCTCCATTTACCTCCACCTCAAAGAAGTCAGAGTATCACCCTTTGGCTATTCGAGAAGTTGAAAACCTCCATCTTGCTGAGTACGTGAAGAAACAGCTCAGAACATCACCCAAGTCCAAGACCAACCTCTAGCTTGCAGAATCTTTTCCAGGTGAAAGGTAAGTTTCTGCTGACTCTTATCACATTGTTTCAGTATTATCAGATTTTCATGTTAAAAAAAATACAATGTAAATGTCATGTTTCTGACGTTATACATGTTCTGAAACTTCATGTGTTTTCTTGCCTAAGTATGGAATAAATCAGTTTCAGAACTTCTGAAAGAGATTAAAACTCAGAATTAGGATTAGCAGATTCACACTTGCCTTTGATTTATGGTTCTGATATTTCTTGCTTCTGAAATGCTGCGAAACCTGTTATAATTGTCATATACATATCTTCTGTTTTGTGGAGAAATGACCAAATGCAGATGTTCCGACTGCCATAAAGAGAGAGACCAAGCTCTGCCAATGATATCAGAATCTCTGAGATCTATTTTGTTGCTGGTGGTTCCAGAACTTCTGAAACCTGTTCTGCTTCTGGTGGTTTCAGAACTTCTGAAACCTATTCTGTTGTTGTGCGCCAGGGCCAGAACTTCTGACCTCCTTTAATTAGCAACACGCTGATTCCCTTTTTACTTTTTCTCACTATTTTTGTTATCACTTTCTATTTCATTAATCAACAAACTCCAAAAACATTTTTTCATGCTTCACTTTATTTCTTAAAATAAAAGACCAAAAATATTTTCTTAAAACAAACTTATTTCTTTTCTTAAATAAATAACCAATTTCGTTTCTTGCATATTCTGATCCATTTCGATATGGCTGTAATAATAATTTAGGATTTCATTTTACTTGTAACCCTCATTCATGAATTTGTACCCCCATCCCCCTAAAGCGATGTAGTAGCTTAGATTTTATTTTTTCGCATTTTATTCGTTTTTCATATATTGCTAGTAAATAGGATGTATGGCAAGACATGAAAACAACAAAATAGATAACCCTAATCAAGGTTAAAATGCATGCAATCAAACACACTATTCACACATGCACCCTTAGGATAATCCCATTTCATTGCCTATCGAAAAAACACAGTCATGTCCCTCGAATATGGGATGCTTTAGCAATGACCCTTCGATAAAAAAGATTGTAGTCCCTCTATGACCCTCGATGTTGCCTTCGATAAAACAATCTCGTCCCTTATGAAAATTGCTAAAGTGTCTCATAAGTTGCTTTCGATGACTGTAAAATTGACCCACGCCTGTCCCTTCACATCCAACGATGAGGCTTCTTACCAAATCAATGGTAAGATAACCATATCTAAAGGAGAAGGAAAATCATGTTTAAGACCTTTCGAGTAGGTAGATTCGCCTCTAGTTACTCGCTTGCTCACGATAAACACATTTTTACACCTACACTTTCATTTCAAAACATTTTCAAAAGACAAAACATTTTGTATACGTTCTTATAGAGACGAGAACCATTGCAAAACCTCTTTTCAAACCACTTTCGAAAACACGTTCCACAAACACATCTTTGAACTATCTTTCAAAACAAAACTTTGTACGCGTTCTTATAGAAACGAGAACCATTACAAAGAAAATTTTCAAAACACTTTCAAAGCCCACACCACAAGCACACTGTCAAATAAAAGCAAGTGATCTAAACGAGTAACTAAGAGCCCATGGAAAACCATGGATGAAAAGGGTGATAATACCTTCACTTTTCATAATCTACCCCCCGAACCCGAGAAATAATCTCGAAAGGTCTTTCCTGTGATTTTTTACCTTTCCTTTTGAATAAAAGAAAAGTCAGTGGCGACTCTTGCTATCCGCACAAATGCGATCGAAACACAAAATACTCAAGTCAGTTATCCCACCGTATCACAGAACTAGCGACTCTGCTGGGGATATCTATTCTAAAAAAAGTGGGGTTACCTTAGGGTTAGAACACCTTTACTCGCTTTCATTATTTGATTTGTGTGCTTTATATTTAGTTCTTTGTATTGGGCTTGCTTTGATCCTCCACCTGGATCCGGGGCACCTTTTTAGGTAAATAACAATCGATTGTAGAGACTGTACGTCGTAGACCGATATGGTTAAGACAATGGCTATGTTAGTGTGACGCATTTGTGGGTACTGGTATCCCTCATGGTGAATCAAGGAGAATACGGGGCCGATGAGTGGCGTCATGAAGCACTAATTGACCTTAGAACCCTAATTGAACAAACTTGGCCGTTAGGACGTAGTGAGGTAGCCGGTTCCGGTGTAAAGCTAAAAATTGGTTGATACTCGATACTACACTCATTGAGGCTAGACTTTTGGGATATCTTGGCCGCAAGAAAAGATTGTTGTGCTGAGACAATGCCTAAGAGAAAGGTCGGTGATATTGAGATCCTTTAGAACCCGATCGCTACTTCTAGGACAGGTTGAGCCAACTAGACTTCAAGAGGGTACTTACCTATAAAACTCATGCAATCCTAAAACATAGGGTTTTGTTTGTTGTGCTTCTACATAAAAATCATAAACATCATCAACATCATATGCATGCTCACTAACCATTTCAAGGATTTAGAAATTTATCTTTGTTTTTGTTTTGTAGGACATGAATTCTCTCCAAAGAAACACCATCCGAATCAGCTTTGTAAAATCACATCCTCAACTTCAAGAGCTAGCCTCAAGAGTGCCCGGGGATTCTCCTTTTACCAAGAAATATGGTCGACTCCTCAATTTGGCTACATCCAACTTCCAAGAAGAGATGATGTGTGTACTATTCCAGTTCTTTGATCCCGTACATCATTGTTTCACTTTCCCGGACTATCAGTTGGTACCTACACTAGAAGAGTTCTCTCTACTCTTAGGGGTGCCCGTGCTTAATCAGATACTGTTCACCGGTCTAGAATGGATTCCAAAACCTGAAATCATCGCCGAAGCTTTACATGTGAAGAGGGTTGACGTCGTAGCCAATTGGGAGACAAGAAGTGGGGTTAAAGGTTTTTTAGCTAAGTTTCTATTGGAAAAAGCTCGTTCATTCTGGGATGACATGGATTTCCAAGCTTTCGAAGACGTCCTAGCTCTCCTCATTTATGGTTTGGTTTTGTTCCCTAATTCAGACCAATTCATAGACGTTAATGCCATCAAAGTCTTTCTCTCTCGCAATCCTATACCCACCTTACTAGGAGACATATTGCATTGCCTTCATACCCGCACCATGAAGAAAAGAGGTACCCTTTTGTGTTGTATTCCCCTACTCGCTAAGTGGTTCACTTCACACCTGCCTCATTCAGCATTGAAAAACAAACAAAGATTGACTTGGTCTTAAAGGATGATGTCTCTCACCCACTCTGATATCCGTTGGTGCTCGAGATCCTTGGAAGATATTTCTATCATTGACTGCTATGGGGAGTTCCCTGATGTACCTCTTCTAGGTATTAGGGGAGGTATCACCTACAACCCATGCTTAGCTCTTCGGCAGTTTGGGTATGCCTGAAGGGATGACCCTCATGAGATGCTCATCCAAGGTTTGGTGTTCGACTACGACAAAGAAGACCAAGGTTACCGCCAGAGGTTTACACGTGCTTGGGGAATGGTGAACAAGGTGGACAGTAGGACTTTGGGACATAAAAACTCTATCCCTCTCGAGCCTTACCTTAAGTGGGTACGGGCTCATGCCCAGAGTCTCTTGATGCCTTACCCTTCCATCCTTCCTGTCATCATTGAGCCTGTTATCGAAGGAGACGTACCATACACCATTCTTCATCCTGACATGCCTACTTCTCTCGAAGACCTGCAGAAAGCTTGGATTCAGTTGAAGGAAGAATGAGACACCTTTGAAACCCAGTACTACGCCAGTGAGAAGAAGGTTCTGGAGCTCACCAAACTGCTTCATGAAGAGAAAAATCTGAATACCTACATTTCTCCAAAGAGGATGCGTTCGGTCTTTTTGTCTTAGGAGTTTTTGCTGTATTTTGTTTCTTTCTTTGTAAGCCCAAGGAGGCATGATGTATTCAAACTCGGTTTTATTTAATATGACGTGCGTTCCTTTTTTGGTTTGAACAAGTTTAAATCTCTAAATTTCCTTGAAATCATTTGCATATTGCATCTTCATTCATCATAATATCATACAGGTTTCTCATAACAGGTCGCCTTATCCTTCTACTGTTTATTTCAGTGAGATGGATGTTGAACAGACTGTGAAAGATCTTCAGGCGCAAAATTCCCAGTTTCAGCAAATGCTCATGGATCTAACAAAAGGACAAGAGGAGTTGAAGACTCTGCTGGCCAAAAAGAAGAAGAAGAAAACGAAGAAACCAACCGGTGTTGTAATCATGGGAAGAAGGTTTAAGGGACAGGCCAGGAGAACTTTAGACTTTGCAACATCATCGGGTGAAGGAGATAATCAAGGAACCGAGACCCAGGAAGTGAATAACGACCCAGTATCTGAAGGAGAGGAAGAGCCTGATTACTCTGAGGAACAATATCCTCCTGCTGATGATAAATACAAACAACTAGAGGATTGTTTGAATGCCATGGAGATTCAGAGGGTACCCGGTTTGGACTTTGAAGAATTAGGACTCGTCTCAGGGGTTGTCATCCTACATAAATTCAAGGTCCCAACTTTCGCCAAGTACGATGGTGTCTCTTTCCAGAAACTACATCTGAGGTCATATGTCAGAAAGATCCAACCCCACACGGCTGACAAGAATCTGTGGGTGCATTTCTTCCAGGAGAGCTTATCGGGGACTCAGTTGGATTGGTTCTACCAATTAGAAGGGTCCAATGTTCGCAACTGGGAAGAGTTGGCCGCCGCTTTCTACAAACAGTATCAGTATAATGCTGATTTGGCTCCGATTAGGACACAGTTACAAAGCATGTCTATGGGGATATATGAGGTTCTCAAAACCTATGCTCAAAAATGGAGGGATCTCGCAGGAAGGGTCCAACCCCCTTTATCCGACAGAGAATTAGTGGATATGTTCCTAGGCACCTTGTCAGGACCATTTTTCAATCACCTGATTGGGAGTTCTTCATCTGGGTTTACCGAATTAATCATGACCGGTGAGCGGGTCGAAGCCGGTATAAAAAGCGGAAAAATTCAAAGAGATGCATCCTCAAGTATGGTGAAGAAACCTTTTGTTGGAAAGAAAGAGGCTAGTGCTGCATATGACCATAGGAATCAAAACAAGACCGACCGTCGTCCGACAGTAGGGGCTGTCATGATTTCTAATCCTGCGCCAAATCAACAGCGAAATTATCAGCACAAACCAGAAGCGCCCATGAGACGATTTACCCGGATTAACATGACCATGTCTCAAGTTTTGCCACACCTTCTCAAGACAAATCTGGCAACTTTAAAGGAATCTCCTAAGAATCCAAATACTGCTTCTCCTTGCTACAACCCGAACGCCCGATGTGCCTATCATTCTGAAAGCCCGGGGCACGATACAAATGATTGTTGGGCCTTAAAGAATAAGGTGCAAGACCTTATCGATGCAAAAGAGATTGAATTTGAGCCCCTAGAAACGCCTAATGTAATAACGGCACCAATGCCTAGACATGGCCAAGGTATCAACGCCATTGATGATGATAGTTTTGTTTCCTCTGTGAATGACTTAGTTACTCCTCTGTTGACCATTAAGCAGAATCTACTGCAAGCTGGCCTGTTCCCAGGATGCGATGAAGATTGTCACCTATGCAAATCTCTATCGAATGGCTGTTTGTTACTAAAGATAGGCGTCCAGCGCCTGATGACTAGTAAAGAAATCCTATTTGAAAAGCTACCTCTTATCAAAAGCTCTTATCAAGATGTTTCGATAATCACCATTTCCGACAATCCTCCCTGGGTCTCCACCAAAAGACCCGTCAGGATTACATCCGCTCCCAGATCTGCACCCTTAATCATCACTATGCCAAGACCAATACCATAATCCTCAGATAAAGCTGTTCCCTGGAGTTATGAGGCTGATGTTTATTACTATGGCGTCAAGCAAGATCAATTGGCTGTCAACAATGAAGTTGCGAGAGATATTGATCCCGATATCGGTAACATCACTGGAACCAACAAAATAACAAGAAGTGGAAGAGTCTTCTCACCTGAGATTTCTCCAAAGACCGTTGCTACTCCTGTGATCATCACTACTGCCACTCCTACCGACACCCCCAGTGATACTCCTACTGTTATCCCTACTGCCGATACAAGGGGCAAAGAGGCTTTGGTTGAGCCTGCCCAAGCAAGAGAACGTCCCGAAGTCATCCTTGAAGCTTCTAGAAAAGAAATAGAAGAAATCCTGAAGATAATCAAGAAAAGTGACTACAACATTATAGAGAAATTGGGGCAGACCCCCTCGAAGATATCGTTGTTGTCCTTACTTTTGTATTCTGAAACTCACGCCAAAGCCTTGGTAAAGTTTCTTAAGACCGCTCACGTCCCCCAAGAGACCTTCATCGACCAATTTGAAGACTGTGTGGCCAATCTGAATGCTGATAACAGATTGGGCTTTTCCGATGCTGATTTAACTTCTAAGGGAAGGAAGCACAACGATGCCTTACATATTTCCATTGAATGCAGGGGCACCACACTTGCCCATGTTTTGGTGGATATTGGTTCATCATTGAATGTCTTTCCCAAAAATACCCTCGACCGACTGGATTGTGAGGAGCTCATCTTGAAGCCTAGCAACATCATAGTGAGGGCCTTTGATGGTTCCAAGAGGACATTGCACAGAGAAGTTAGTATCCCCATAAAAATTGGGACTCAGACTTTTGACTCAATTTTCTATGAGATGGACATCCACCCTTCGTACTCTTGTCTGTTGGGTCGACCCTGGATCCATGGTGTTGGTGCCGTCACTTCCACCCTACACCAAATGCTAAAATACCCGATCAAAGGGAAGATTGTCACAGTTCATGGAGAAGAGGAATACATGGTTAGCCATTTGAACTCTTTCAGGTATGTTGAAATGGATGGTGAATTCATAGAGACTCTCTGTCAGAACTTTGAGGAGGTTCCAGCAACGGTCGCAGCAACCAAGTCTACTCTGAAAGTCCAAAAGATTACCAGATCTCCATTGAAGATGGCCTCGTTAAAAGACGCTCGAGAAGTAGTTGAAGAGGGAGGATGTACTATCTGGGGTCAACTTCCGGGTATTCCCTACAAGTCTGACAAATTTGGGTTGGGGTTCACTTCAGAGGCTCAAAAAGTTGTTTGACGTTCTCGCGCTGGGGGACCACCTCTGCGTATCAGCAATCAAGGAGTCAATGCAATATAAGACAGTGATGGCACCTGTGACATGGACGAATGGATTTTTCCAACCATCGGCGGGGGGCTCAACAATTGGGAGGCGAAATATTTCATTCCTATTACTTTTATTCAAGAGTAATTGTCTTTTAATATTTTCAGGCTTGTAATATTTAAACAATTCAGACTTTTTAAAACCTTGTGTCTTATCCGAGGCACAATGGTCCATTTGTGAGGGTTGTCACTTCATTCTCATATGTCATTAATGAATCATGGACGTTTTTGCATCAAATTTTGTTTTCTTTGTCTTTTCTTTCTTACATTTTATTTCTTTCAAAGGTAGCTATGCTCTTACACACACTCACATATTAAAAATGCAGATCTACATCCACTCAGGATCCCATGGGTAACAGTTATGCTATGGCCAATTGTGACTTTGAAAATCCGATCTACTAAGACGACGACGCAGGTGAGGAAGATTATGAAGTGCCAGGAGAGTTGGCCAGGTTGTTGCAACAGGAAGAAAGGACCATTCAGCCACACGAGGAGCCGGTCAAAACAATTAACTTGGGAACTGAGGAAGATAAGAAAGAGGTCAAGGTGGGTGCCAACTTGGAACCTAATGTCAAGGAGCGTCTGATTCAGTTATTGCACGATTATGTTGAGATCTTTGCCTGGTCGTACGAAGACATGCCGGGACTGGATGCAGACATTGTGGTACATCGTCTGCCTACAAAGGAAGATTGTCCCCCAATAAAGCAAAAGGTTCGTCGCATGAGGCCCGATATGTCAGAAAAGATCAAAGCAGAAGTTATGAAGCAATTCAATGCCGGATTTTTAGCTGTCACCTCTTATCCCAATGGGTGGCCAATGTTGTTCCTGTACCCAAGAAAGACGGTAAAGTGCGGATGTGTGTGGACTACAGAGACTTAAACAGGGCAAGCCCTAAAGATGATTTCCCACTCCCCCACATAGACATCTTAGTTGACAATACGGCGCAACACAAAGTGTTTTCCTTCATGGACGGCTTCTCGGGCTACAACCAAATCAAAATGGCGCCTGAGGATATGGAGAAAACGACCTTTGTTACACAGTGGGGCACTTTCTACTATAAGGTCATGCCATTCGGACTGAAGAATGATGGGGCAACCAATCAACGTGCCATGGTAGCTTTATTTTATGACATGATACATCATGAGATAGAGGTTTACGTAGACGATATGATAGCCAGATCGCAGACGGAAGAAGAGCACCTTGATCACTTACAGAAGCTATTTGAAAGGCTGAAGAAGTACAAGTTGAGATTGAATCCAAACAAGTGCACATTCAGAGTACAGTCTGGTAAACTCTTAGGCTTTGTCGTTAACAATAAGGGTATCAAAGTTGATCCTGCCAAGGTTAAAGCGATACAAGAAATGCTGTCTCCTCGTACTGAGAAAGAAGTCAGAGGATTCTTGGGATGTCTGAATTACATAGCCAGGTTTATTTCTCACCTGACAGCTACTTGTGAGCCAATCTTCAAACTCTTGAAGAAAGATCAAGTAGTCAGATGGAACGACGAATGCCAAGTTGCTTTTGACAAAATCAAAGAATACCTGCAAGAACCTCCTGTGTTGTTGCCACCTGTCGAGGGAAGGCCATTGATCTTATATCTAACTGTTTTAGAAAACTCAATGGGGTGTGTGCCGGGGCAGCATGACGAGTTTGGCCGAAAAGAGCATGCTATTTATTACCTGAGCAAAAAGTTTACTGACTGTGAAACAAGATATTCACTGCTCGAGGAAACTTGCTATGCTCTGGCATGGGCTGCTCGCCGGCTGAGACAGTATATGCTGACCCACACTACTTTGTTGATATCTAAAATGGATCCGATAAAGTACATCTTTGAGAAGCCCGCTCTTTCTGGGAGAATAGTGAGATGGCAGATGACCCTTACAGAATATGACATACAATATACTACCCAGAAAGCTATAAAGGGCAGTGTATTGGCTGATCATATTGCTCACCAAGCTGTAGAAGACTACCATTCCATGAAGTTTGAATTCCCGGACGAAGACATCATGACATTAGACAACTGTGAAGAAATCAGGCCATATGACGGACCTGAACAAGGATCCCGATGAACCATGTTCTTTGATGGGGCATCTAACGCACTTGGCAATGGTATCGGTGCCAGACTCATATCTCCAGAAGGATGTCATACTCCCTTTACTGCCAGACTTTGCTTCAACTGTACAAACAACATGGCAGAATACAAAGTGTACATCTTCGGTCTCAAAGCTGCTATAGACTTGGGGATCAAACACTTGGATGTATTTGGAGATTCAACCTTTGTCATTAGTCAAGTCAAAGGGGAATGGGACACCAAGCACCCCAACCTTATCCCTTATAAAGAACGTGTGTTGACATTGTTGCCGCATTTCGAGAAGATTACCTTCGAGCATTTCCCGCGAGAAGAAAATCATCTATCAGACGCATTAGCTACAATGTCATCTATGTTTAAACTTAATTGGAATAACGAGGCTCCTCAAATCACCATTAAGCGGATGGATGAACCAACCTACTGTCACGAGATTAATACTGAAGAGGTAGTGGACCAGCCTTGGTTTCATGAAGTCAAGAGGTATCTCGAGTCTCAGGAATATCCGGAAGGAGCTTCAGTGAATGACAAGAAGTTCCTAAGAAGGTTCTCGGCTAAATTCTTCTTTAGTAACGGCATTTTGTACAAACGCAGTCATGACTCTGTGTTGCTTCGGTGCATAGACAAGGCTGAGGCTGAAAGGATCATGGTCGAATTACACGAAGGCACTTTTGGTACCCATTCCAGTGGGCATACAATGGCAAAGAAAATCCTACGGGCAGACTATTATTGGTTTACCATGGAGGCAGATTGCTACCAATACTCTCGGACTTGTCATAAGTGTCAAATTTATGCTGACAAGGTGCACGTACCTCTGGTTCCTCTGAATGTCTTGACGACTCCTTGGCCCTTTTCTATGTGGGGAATCGATATGATTGGGGAAATCAAGCCAATGGCCTCCAATGGACACCGCTTCATCTTAGTGGCCATCGACTATTTTACAAAATGGGTTGAGGCAGCTTCTTTTGCTTCCGTTACTAAAAATGTGGTCGCCGGTTCATCAAACAGAATCTCATCTGTCGGTACGGTATCCCAGAGAGAATTCTCACTGATAATGGTACAAATCTGAATAACACTATGATCACCTCCTTGTGCGAGCAATTCAAGATTCAACATCACAATTCTTCCCCTTACCGGCCAAAGATGAATGGTGCTGTAGAAGCTACTAACAAAAACATTAAGAAGATCATACAGAAAATGACAGTCACATACAAAGATTGGCATGAGATGCTACCGTTTGCTCTCCATGGGTATCGTACCACAACTCGCACATCAACTGGGGCAACACCTTATTCTCTCGTATACGGCATGGAAGCTGTCTTGCCTATTGAGGTCCAGATCCCCTCTCTAAGAATCATGAAGGATGCTATTTTGAATGAAGAAGATTAGATCCAAACTCGGTTTGACCAACTAAACTTGATTGATGAGAAGAGGCTTACAACTATCTGTCATGGTCAGATGTACCAAAAACGCATGATCAAAGCTTTTAACAAAAAGGTCAAATGTCAGGTATATTGGGTCCGTGACTTGGTAATCAATTGTGTCATTTTGCCACAAGGTGATCCCAGGGGAAAATGGACTCCTACATATGAAGGGCCGTTTGTAATCAAAAGCATATTCTCTGGCGGAGCAATGATCTTGACCACTATGGATGGCGACGACCTCCCACACCCTGTAAATACAGACATAGTTAAGAGATACTATGCATGATCAAAGACCCGCTAGGTTGACTGGCCTAGGCAAAAATAAGGGCTTCCCGGCGAACCAAAAGGGTCCGGGCAAAAATAAGGGATGAAAATTAAAAAAAATCTGTACACCCGGCAAGTCGAAAACCCGAAAGGGAGGCTTGGGCAAAAAAGGGTATCCCAGTGGGCTGAAAACCCGAGAGGGAGGTCCAGGCAAAAGTTAGGGATGAAAGCGTATGACTATGTCCCATTGGATCATCTGACAAACAATCTTCAGCATCGACCAATCAACTCAAATGGCTCTAAATCAATCCAATCGACTTCACCGAGGCGACAAGTGGACAAGACATTCAGAGACATGAAGACTATAGCAGTATGGGAACCCCATGGAATTATCACATAGCTATCCTTCCTTTGTATTAATTTTCATTTTTTACGATGACATTTTCTCGCTAGAATGCTCGTCTCATTATACAAAGATACTTATTCAAGTTAATACAAAGATGTCCCCTTTGGAAAATGCAAAACCATTTGTTTTATTTTTCTTTGTTTCTGTGTCTTGTTTACAAAAACGTCCAATGATTTATTTTTGAACATATACATTTGAATGTGATTACTGTTACAAATAAACAAAAAAAAAACGGAAAGAAAATTACTAATGACTTTAAGAAATAGGATAATATATATAAGCCATTCCATAAAACCCCCGCAGGTACTTTCTCCAGCCAGAACAGAAACAAATGCGTCCTACTACAAAATCGCTAACATATCCCTAGTATGCAGCTTGTTGGTATCAAGCGTTCTCATTTTCCTAACAGAGCAAGAATTTCCAACCACCGGTCCAGAGTGTCCCCAGTAAGTTGCCAAACTTCCCAGATTTCCTCAGCAGAATTTCACAAAGTCTACAAGCAATGTCTGGATTTTCCCTTCTACAACAGAGTTTATACTTGGAAACTCACCCATCAGTGCTTCAAAAGGGATTTATTTTCCCCGCTTCCAGCAACGCTACGACACAAACAATCTTTAATTCCATACATTTGCATCCATACATCATAACATTGACAACTCAAGTACATACAATGCAATCTCATTTATTTTGAGAGGCAAACATTACACCATGCATCACATACATCATAACATTGCATACAATTAACTCTTCACCTTTTTGCAGGAAAGAGTCATTAGACAGTTATTATCAACAAACTTCCGGCAGACAAAAATTTTCAACAAGTCAAATACAAATCAGTTTCCGAGAAAAGGCTGGTCTTCACTGGTCCAGATAAATCTCTCATTGGTTTATTCTGATTCTTCTCCAGATTATTCTTACTGGTTCAGATAAATCTCTCAACGGTTTATTCTGATTCATTTCCAGATTCTTACTGGTTCAGATAAATCTTTCAACGGTTTATTCTAATTCGCTTCCAGATTCTTACTGGTTCAGATAAATCTCTCAACGGTTTATTCTGATTCGTTTCCAGATTCTCACTGGTTCAGATAAATCTCTCAATGGTTTATTCTGATTCGTTTCCAGATCCTTACTGGTTCAGATAAATCTCTCAACGGTTTATTCTGATTCGTTTCCAGATTCTTACTGGTTCAGATAAATCCCTCAATAGTTTATTCTGATTCATTTCCAGATTCTTACTGGTTCAGATAAATCTCTCAACAGTTTATTCTGATTTGTTTCCAGATTATTACCGGTTTAGATAAACCTCTCAACGGTTTATTCTGATTCGTTTCCAGATTCTTACTGGTTCAGATAAATCTTTCAACGGTTTATTCTGATTCATTTCCAGATTCTCACTGGTTCAGATAAATCTCTCAATGGTTTATTCTGATTCATTTCCAGATTCTCACTGGTTCAGATAAATCTCTCAATGATTTATTCTGATTCGTTTCCAGATTCTCATTAGTTAAGATAAATTTCTCAACGATTTATTCTGATTCGTTTCCAGATTCTTACTGGTTCAGATAAATATTTCAACGGTTTATTCTGATTTTCTTCCAGATTCTTACTGGTTCAGATAAATATCTTAATGGTTTATTCTGATTCGTTTCCAGATCCTTACTGGTTCAGATAAATCTCTCAACGGTTTATTCTGATTTGTTTCCAGATTCTTACTGGTTCAGATAAATCTCTCAACGGTTTATTCTGATTCATTTTCTGTTAAAAGAAAAAAGAAGATCAAGTTCAGACTTTCTGTCAACAATCACCTTTGGATGGCATCTATAAGCCCATCTCTGACAACTCTCCATCATTTCTCCAAATGGCATCTTTAAGCCCATTCCCTACACAATTAACCAGCGCATCATCAAGTGCAAATTTCTGGGCACTCTAGTATTCAATCATCTTCTACTTTCAAACCACGAACGACAAACACGTTGTGATCGGTGGATCTGGAACTGACTGTTTAACGCTGGTTCGCGAAATGTCGCGGAAGCAAGAGTCGCCACCGTCTTTTATTTTCTCCAAATGGAAAGGACAAAAGCACAGAAAAATTCCTTTAAAGAGATTGCTCTCGGCTCGGGAGGTAGATTATAGAAAGGGAAGGTGTTAGCACCCTTTCTATCCATGGTTATCCATGGGCTCTCAGGTACTTGCTCAATGTGTTTTCAAAATTGTTTGTTTGCTTTTCAATTGTGGGTTTCAAAAATATTCTTTGAAAAGTTTCAATTCAACTCGTACGTCAGAGTGTTTGAAAAGTTTGTTTTGAAAGTTTTTGAAAGTGTGTTGGTGTGAAAAGTATTTTGGTTTGTTTGAAATTAGAGCAAGTATCCTTGAGAACCTACCTACCCTAAGGAATTCGTCTGTGTAGATGTCCTTTAAAGTAGTGCCATCCCACCATTGAGAGGTAAGTAGCACCACCGTTGGAGGTGTTCGGGTCAATTCGAGTTTAGGGACATGGTGATCACCAGAGCAATGGGAAGACACCTTAGAAGCTACCCTCATGCCAGGTTCCCGGATCATGAGGACTTACTAAGACATCCTCTACTCGACGATCACCTTTCGAGGCAAGGCAACAGTGAGGCGTACCCTAGGGGTGGTGTGTGCGATTCGTGTGTCATGTTTCAATTATTTTATCTTGTCATGTTTGTTGTGTTCTACGCTTGATTTTAATTAGGACATTCATTCTTGCATGCTTTTTAACAGTTAAATATTTGCGAGAAAATAAATCTAAGCTATTACAAATGGCGCGGGTCCACATCGCCAAAATAAACCGAACCCGATTTGACTGAAAGTAAAGAAGCAATAAAATAAAAGTGCGAGAAATAAAGTTACAAGGCTTTGGGGCATGTACATAATTATAATAAATGACATAAAATAAATGCGCAAATTAAATACATTATGAACATGGGCGTTGGACCCTTTTACAAACAATTAAAAATTAATGAGGAATTAAAATGAAAGTATTAAATATTTTTGTTATTTTGTGTTTTTTAAGATTTAAAAGAAAAAAGAAAAAGAAGGAATTAATTATAATTGACTAACCCTAATTCTATTGTTTTTTAAGCTTATTGCAAAAATGTTATATTAATCTAAATTAAACCCTAATTTTTGCTTATGTACATTTAATTATAAAAATAAAATAAATAAATAAATAATATTGTGATAAAAAAAAGGAAAATTTAAAAGGTATAAAAAGTCATTAACCTAATGCTATATTTTTGGATTTTTAGTTATTAAGAAAGTATTAAAATCTAACCTAAAATGCAACCCTAGTTTAATTATGAAAATTACTAATATTATGGCAAAAAACAAGGAAAGTTAAAAGGAATAAAAAAGTCATTAACCTAATGCTATATTTTTGGATTTTTTTATGGAAGAAAGAATTAAAGTTAAAACCTATTTTACTAAATTTATTTACATGTTAATTATTTACAAGAAAATAAATAAAATAAATATTTTTTATGTTTTTATCCTTTTTCTGATTTTTTGTGATGTTTTTATATTTTGTAAAGGAAACAATTAATTAATTAAAACAATGAAAATAAATAGCCTAATAATTAAAAAAACAATAAAACATGAAAAGAAAAGCAAACCAGGGGGGGTAGCCCCAATTTAGGAGGTAAGGCCTTAGCATTTCAGGCCCATTTATGTTATGGCCTTGCTGACTTTTTGCTAGCCTGCTTCAGCGTTGACTGGAGTTTATTGTGCTCCTTTGCATCCAAGCCTTTGATTTGAACTGGTGGGACGCGTGGACGAGTGAGATGGTGAGCGTATGGTATACTGGGACGCTCATGCTGCATGGGATTTTACATTGAGGAAAAATATGAAGGAAAGTCAGGACCTGGGTCTCGAACCCAGGTCACGTGGATTGCCAATACACCTCATTGCCACTGGATCACTAACACGCATTTGTTAAATAAACATACAATGAATAATATAATATAAAACAATGCATCAGTGGTTTAAAGCGCGAAAATTCAAATTTATCCAATCAGTACACGCCACTTCATCATCTTCCCCATGGCTTCGTTTTGCCTGAAAAGAACAAAAGTATTAGGCAACGGTTTTTACACCGTTGCAGAAAGTGGCATACGAGAAAATAACGATTAGGCCCTGAGGCCCTATAAATTAATCGCGATGACGGATTCTTGTTCGTTGGAGTGTGCCGGTTTGAATGGTCTAAGTCTGGAAAGCTAATTTTTCTTCAATTGAAAAGCCCTAATTCTGAGCTTTATGAACCCTAAAAAATTAACAATGGTAAACATCCATATACGGCACGAAAACAAAATTGGATCACATGGTTAGCTTCAGAATATGCTTATTAGTATGAATGCATCAATAAAAAACAATGAGAATGCCTTAAACATGGAACACGATCATGCATTTTTCTGGAAACTGTTTGAGTTCATGATACCGGTTCCAGGCGTTTTGGCTTGTTGTTTGTGATTGGTACACGTTCAGAATTAGTCAAGGAATCTATTGGAATAAGACTTAGGGCTTCAATCCTCTCCTAAGGTTGATTTCAGATTTGAGTTTTTATGGAAAAATTTCAATGTTCCAATCAGCTTTTTAGCGCAGCCTTTGATGTGTTATGGTTAGGGTTTGACTTGGTGCTTATGATGGAAGAGAATTGGCTTGCTAGCTGACCTAGATTCATGCTCATGGGAGAACTAGTCCTAGGGTTTTTTCATTAACAAATTTTTCCTTCTTTTAAGCCAAGACCAAGACTTAGTGTGCAATTTAACCCTAGCCTGAGTTTTTGAGTTGGCCCATGATATATGGAAGTTGTCCAAATTCAAATGACACTATTCCATTGGTTTTTGAATTTTATTTGAATTTTCAAAGATTTAAAATGAATTAAATTATCAAAAATTAAATAAAATAGAAAAATCAATATTTGGTCTTGATATTAATCATGGGACACGTGTGTGGCATGACAAGGATGAATCAAGTGGAAGAAAGTGGGCCCTTTTGTCAAAAATTGGAGTTTCAAGGATAGTTGACTTTTGCCATTTCACAAAAATTTCCCAACTTCTACAAGGCATAACTTGCTCAATTTTTAAGCTTTTCACATGTTCTTGGACATTTTGGAAAGGTCTTTGAGTCCTCTAACCAATGCCTTTGGTCCCATGTCATTTTAATTTTCCAATCTCAAGTTATGGCCTTTGACTTAAAGTCCCTTTTTGTTGACTTTTGAAAATGACCTATAATGTTGAAATTGATAACTTTTTGTGAGAGCATTTCTTGGACTTGAAGTATGAAGATGAGTTGTAGGAAATGTCTTTCTCTTCAAAATGAGCTTTGGATGGAATTTTTCTGATAATCCATGTGAAAGTTATGCCCTGGTCAATTTCAGTTGACTTTTTCAGCTGTCCAAATATAGCAACTTTTGCATCTTTGATGATTTCTGAGCCAAATTTTGAGAATCATGATCAAGCATTGATCAAATGATGTTTGTGGCTTCAAAATGATATATTGACCAAAAATTTGAACTTTTGACTGTCAAATGACCATTTTGCCCCTACAGTTGACTGTAGTGCAATTTAGGGTTTTGACTGTGCAATTTTGAGCTGAATGCCTTGAAACTTGATATGAGGATACTTGACCATCTTTGTAGGCATGTGAGACTTGATTGGGCTTTTGAACACTCCATTTTCTTGATCAGCACACAAACCCTAGTTTTGACTGTATGGAGGCCTTTGCACTGTGCAATTCTTGGGGAATTTTGTAGCTTGACTTGGCAGTTTATTGGAGAATATGGGAGGGCAAATTTTGGGGTACAACACACGTCGATCTCACTTTTCAAGTTTAAGAAGATTGAACATGGGCAGCTGTTGTACCCAAAAATTTGCCCTCTCATTTCTCAAAGGATCAACTTGGACCCTCAAGTTTATTTCCATCCAGTTGCAAATCTGAAATTACAAATTTTCCAAGAGAATCATTCACAGGGGCAAAATGGTCATTTACACACCAAAGGAGTCAAACTATGACTTTTGAATAAAAAATCAAGTTCCAAGAATCATATTTCATTAAGGCATGAAATTGGTTCATCAAAAATCAAAAGTCAGAAGTTACTTTGTAAATCAAATTTTCCAAGCATTTAACAAAATTTTCTAAGTGTCTAGAGAATGTGATACTTCAGAACTTCTGAGCCAGGCTTTATGTAAGCACCGTCAGAAGATAACGCTTCAATCAGAACATGCAACAGCGTTGCTCTTTGGTCAGAACATAACGCTTCAGTCAGAACATGATTCTTTAGCGTGCAGAGGCTATGTTCAACGCTCTGGTCAGAAGATGCTCTTTCAGCGTTTGGAGGTGATGTTTCTAATATTCTGCAATCAGAACATCACCAAACCCCAAACCTTAACCAGCTGCCCTGCTATGGCACAATCCTGCAAACCAGCTGCCACAATACTCCAAGGTATTGCTGATCCAGTCCACGCCTGCCTTTTTCTTGCACCAATTTAGCCTACAAAAATTGTGATTTAAAAACAAAGGGGCATTATGCCAAAAATGTTTAAAAAACTCATTTGTTTCCCCCCCCAAAACCACAGCAAAATCCATCTATAAGTAGCTTGTTCCATCAAACGTTGAAGGGGTTGGTTTTTGGAGAGAGAGAATCACCAAAAGAAAGAAAAAGACTTTGAATCTTTACAAAATTCCAAGAATCCAAAAAAAAAACTGTAAACACCACAAATACCAAAACCTTAACATTTGATTCCAACATTAAAACTCCATTGTTCCTTGACTAAAACCATCCCCACATTTGTTGGTTCATATACTAGAAGTTATCTTAACTTCTATGTTCATATTGCTATACACTCTCCATTTACCTCCACCTCAAAGAAGTCAGAGTATCACCCTTTGGCTATTCCTGAAGTTGAAAACCTCCATCTTGCTGAGTACGTGAAGAAACAGCTCAGAACATCACCCAAGTCCAGGACCAACCTCTAGCTTGCAGAATCTTTTCCAGGTGAAAGGTAAGTTTCTGCTGACTCTTATCACATTGTTTCAGTATTATCAGATTTTCATGTTAAAAAAAAATACAATGTAAATGTCATGTTTCTGACGTTATACATGTTCTGAAACTTCATGTGTTTGCTTGCCTAAGTATGGAATAAATCAGTTTCAGAACTTCTGAAAGAGATTAAAACTCATAATTAGGATTAGCAGATTCACACTTGCCTTTGATTTATGGTTATGATATTTCTTGCTTCTGAAATGCTGCGAAACCTGTTATAATTGTCATATACATATCTTCTGTTTTGTGGAGAAATGACCAAATGCAGATGTTTCGACTGCCATGAAGAGAGAGACCAAGCTCTGCCAATGATATCAGAATCTCTGAGATCTATTCTGTTGCTGGTGGTTCCAGAACTTCTGAAACCTGTTCTACTGCTGGTGGTTTCAGAACTTCTGAAACCTATTCTATTGTTGTGCGCCAGGGTCAGAACTTCTGACCTCCTTTAATTAGCAACGCGTTGATTCCCTTTTTACTTTTTCTCACTACTTTTGTTATCACTTTCTATTTCATTAATCAACAAACTCCAAAAACATTTTTTCATGCTTCACTTTATTTCTTAAAATAAAAGGCCAAAAATATTTTCTTAAAACAAACTTATTTCTTTTCTTAAATAAATAACCAATTTCGTTTCTTGCACATTCTGATCCATTTCGATATGGTTGTAATAATAATTTAGGATTTAATTTTACTTGCAGCCCTCATTCATAAATTTGTACCCCCATCCCCCTAAAGCGATGTAATAGCTTAGATTTTATTTTTTTCGCATTTTATTCGTTTTTTCATATATTGCTAGTAAATAGGATGTATGGCAAGACATGAAAACAACAAAATAGACAACCTTAATCAAGGTTAAAATGCATGCAATCAAACACACTATTCACACATGCACCCTTAGGGTAATCCCATTTCATTGCCTATCGAAAAAACACAGTCATGTCCCTCGAATATGGGATGCTTTAGCAATGACCCTTCGATAAAAAAGATCATAGTCCCTCGATGACCCTCGACGTTGCCTTCGATAAAACGATCTCGTCCCTTACAAAAATTGCTAAAGTGTCTCATAAGTTGCTTTCGATGACTATAAAATTGACCCACGCCTGTCCCTTCACATCCAACAACGAGGCTTCTTACCAAATCAATGGTAAGATAACCATATCTAAAGGAGAAGGAAAAGCATGTTTAATACCTTTTGAGTAGGTAAATTCGCCCCTAGTTACTCGCTTGCTCACGATAAACACATTTTTACACCTACACTTTCATTTCAAAACATTTTCAAAAGACAAAACATTTTGTATACGTTCTTATAGAGACGAGAACCATTGCAAAACCTATTTTCAAACCACATTCGAAAACACGTTCCACAAACACATCTTTGAACTATATTTCGAAACAAAACTTTGTACGCGTTCTTATAGAAACGAGAACCATTACAAAGAAATTTTTCAAAACACTTTCAAAGCCCACACCACAAGCATACTGTCAAATAAAAGTAAGTGATCTAAACGAGTAACTAAGAGCCCATGGAAAACCATGGATGAAAAGGGTGCTAATACCTTCCCTTTTCCTAATCTACCCCCCGAACCCGAGAAATAATCTCGAAAGGTCTTTCCTGTGCTTTTTTACCTTTCCTTTTGAATAAAAGAAAAGTCGGTGGCGACTCTTGCTATCCGCACAAATACGATCGAAATGCAAAACACTCAAGTCAGTTCTCCCACCGTATTACAGTATGAAATTCATTGCGTAATGATGTTCTTAAAATAAATGAGACAGTGTTATATGAGTTTTGTGTGCATATGCCATGCTGTTCGTAAATGATGTATGAATGTGAAATGTTGACAAAGTGTTTTTGTAAACTCAAGCAGCATTTTGGTATGGGGAAAATAAATCCATGACTATTGTTATAGATGAAGAGTATGTGTATCTTCGATCTTCTATGGATTGTCTCCGCTGGGGATTCCCGCTCTCTGTTTGAGGGAACTCCGTTGGGGAATGTTAATTTTTTTGCTTAGAGGAAAAGAGTTCAAAACTTTGGTTGTTCCTTGCTTTACTGGGGATTATAATTCTTGTTTACACTGACTGGGGATAAAAGATATGCATAATTTTGTACCCCAAAATTTTCCCTCCCATATTTCTCAAAACATTTCAAGAAAGATCCCCAAGTTGCTCAAGGTAGTCCAAGGGTTGGCCATACAAGCTCTCTCCTAAGGCAGTCTACCCCAAATTAGGGTTTCATGTTGCATCAAGATACTTGAGTCCAAGTGGTCCCAAATGCTTAACATTGCCCTAATATGTTCTCAATATCATCCATGTCAAGTTTCAAGCCTTGCAAAGGAAGTTTGCTCAGTCAATTGCTCAAAGGTCCAAAAGTCGACTATGTTAGGGCAAAAGTCAACTGTGACCTACATACAATCAAATTTCAAGATTTTTGGTCAACATCCTCATTTTTAAGTATATATCATCATTTGATCAAGGGTTGATCATGATTCATCAAGGATTGCTCATAATTCCTCAAGAACCAAAAGTTGCTAAATTAGGGTTTTGTAGGAAAAGTCAACTCAACTTTGACCAAGCATAACTTTCTCATACTTTATTAGAAATAACCAATCCAAAGCTCATTTTGAATAAGATGCAATTACATATAATCCATATTCATCTCCCAAGTTCAAAATATGCACTCACAAGAAGTTATGAATTTGGACATTATAGGTCATTTTGAAAAGTCAACAAAAACACCTTTTTTGTCAAAGCTTCAAACATGAGCTGGGAATATCAAATTAAGATGATACCAAAAGGGTTGATTATAAGACATCTCAAGATTTCTAAAAAGTCCAAGAACACCTTCAAAGAGTCAAAATTGAGAAAGTTATGCATTGTTGAAGTTGACCTTTTTTGCAAAATTGCCAAAAGTCAACTATCCCCAAAACTTCAAATTTTGCCAAATGGGCCCAATCTTTTTCACTTGTTTTGAGTTGGAAACATAGCCTACGAGCTCTAGCCTTTGCCATGTGTCCATATCTTATTTTTATTATTTATTTTGATTTTTATTTGAATTAATTCAATTTAAATCAAAATAAATCAAATAAAATCTAAAACATTGATAACAAGGGATTTTATGATTGTTTCAGGTCTTAAATTACAGATACCAATCATTCAAACTCGTGTAAATGCATAGTGTGAACAAAAAGATTGATTTAGGCCATGTTTGGAAAGGTTTTAAAAGTGTATCAAATCAAATCAAAAATCATTGAAGAAGAAAGATTTGGACTAGTTTTGTAACCCTAATCCCTTCACTAATACATATAGAACGAGGCCAGACCTAAAAAGAATGGAGAAACAGGCGTATAAGCAAGAACAAAATCTGAAAAAAGTGAAGAAAAGTGTGAGATCGAAATCCCATTTGGAGGCTATTTCAAGACCTTTGAATGATCCCAATCACTTCCTGGGTCTCTCTGCAAGCTAAAGCCATCGAGAACAAGTCCATTCCAGTCCCAAAATGCATTGTAAGTCCATCACGACATACCCCTGTTCTTGAATTCGTATCTCGTAATATAAGCATTGTTAACATGAATTAATTGCATATTCTTAATCTTTGAGGCATTTGCAAACTTTCTGCATTATTCAATTTCATTTATATGGCCTATACTATAAATCACCATTGCTAGGTTTCGAAGCTTTGTTTTAGGGTTTTTGATTACAGGGAAAATTGGTCTTCGTAAGTGGTACCATTGTGTTCAGGATGATGAGACGAACTCAACCATGGTGCTAGTTTCCATTTATGTTGCCCATAGAGGATTTTGGAATGAACACGGCCTATAGCGACGGATAAAACGTTCGTAGGTAAAAGTGTTTTACTTTTACCCACGGAGAGAGGAAGGAGACGATTAGCTGTCATCCCACCATTGGCTTGTTTAAACATTGGCGCGCGTTTTTTGACAATTCTCCACTAATATTTGTTTTTGCATATTATTATTATTATTCCACTAATGTACAGCAAAACAAAATGGCGTAGTGGTGGCCACACGAGCGCTTAAGGCTTTAGAGGCTGGAGGTCAGGGGTTCGATCCCTGCCTCCAACATTTGTTATTTTCACATTTTATTTCAGGTGATCCAATGCGCGTGCAAGCCAGGAGACCACCATAGGTCTTCATCATCAATCATGCCAAGTGGCTGGATGGCCAAATCTGATGGCCATCCAGGAAGGAACACCCTAGCCCAAAAGGTCGATCCAAACTCAAAACAGAGTGCGAAGCACAATTAACTGAGCTTAGGCTAGATCTTGTGGGCTATGTTTCCAATTCAAAACAAGTGAAAAAGATTGGGCCCATTTGGCAAAATTTGAAGTTTTGGGGATAGTTGACATTTGGCAATTTTGCAAAAAAGGTCAACTTCAACAATGCATAACTTCCTCAATTTTGACTCTTTGGAGGTGTTCTTGGACTTTTTAGAAATATTGAGATGTCCTCTAATCAACAATTTTGGTCTCATCTCAATTTGATATTCCATGCGCATGTATGAAGCTTTGACAAAAAAGTTGTTTTTGTTGACTTTTCAAAATGACCTATAATGTCCAAATTCATAACTTCTTGTGAGTGCATATTTTGAACTTGGGAGCTGAAGATGGATTGTAGGGAATTGCATCCTCTTCAAAATGAGCTTTGGATGGGTCATTTCTCATAAAGTATGAGAAAGTTATGCTTGGTCAAATTTGAGTTGACTTTTCCTACAAAACCCTAATTTAGCAACTTTTGGTTCTTGAGGAATTATGAGCAATCCTTGATGAATAATGATCAACCCTTTATAAAATTATTAAATATACTTCAAAATTAGGATTTTGACCAAAAATCTTGAAATTTGACTGTATGTAGGTCACAGTTGACTTTTGCCCTAACATAGTCGACTTTTGGACCTTTGAGCAATTGACTGAGCAATTGACTCAACAAGTCATTACAAATCCTTTTTCTTTTTCAACATTTTTTCATGTTTGTTGAGGATTTGTAATGACCTCACTATTTTGATTTTGATTTGTTATCCCTAACTTTTGCCTGACTGTTCCCATTTTTCGAGATTACAGTCAGCGGGATGCCCCAGCTTTCTTAAGCCTCCTTTATAGGTTTTGGCTTGGTGGGCTTTTCTCTTTTGAGAGATTGACTGTCTATGTGATAGGGAACCACCCTTGTCTTTTGATTCCAAAGGAATTCTTTTCTTTTTTTGACGTCGTTCGTTGTATTACGAACTGAGAGTTTGCGACTTCAATGTGCGTTTTTCTTTTGAATTAACTGAGATACTACCCTGCCCCAGGTTTATATCAAAGGTTTTGATTGTTTAGAACAGAAAACTCCTACTTCTTTAGCTCGAAGGAGTTGACTAGGGATTAACTTCCTTATAACTCCAGTGTTTGGGAATTGAAAGAAATGCCTGTACATCATCAGCAAGGTCTGTTTAAAAGCATACTGTATAAGATCATGGTATTGTTTCGTCATCCTCCCTCTAAAGGCTTGCAGCTTTTTATCAAGAGTCAGATATCATAAATAAAAGCATAAGAGTAGTGAAACGAATGGATGAATTCAAGACAAACATATGCAATGCATTAATGAAAACAGAGTTTAACATCAACAGATAATTGTTCGACAGCAAAAGAAATTACAACTTTGAAAATTCAAAATGAAGCAAAAGTCTTTCAGCTTGAGCTTTGTCACTCCAGGTGGAGAACTCCTTAACAAAAGATTTTCATCTCGCCGTCTGGCATGAATTCCAACACTCCAATGTCGATCAGATCTTGAATCTTGTTCTTCAAGGCCCAACAGTCGTTGGTGTCGTGTCCCGGGCTGTAGGAGTGGTAAACACAAAATGCGTCGGGACGATAGTTAGGAGAGGAGGTATTGAGCTTCTGAGGAGGATCCCTTAAGGTAAGCAGGTTGACCTCCAACAGGCGCTTCAGTATGAAGAATGAAGGTATTTCAGTCTCCGTGAACTGTCTTCCCGACGTTTCTTGCTTACGCCGATTACCCTGTTGACGCTGGTGAGGTTGTTGATGGGCTTGTGACCCTGAAGCAAGCGAAGGAGCCTTCTCCTTGTCTTCTTGAGTGGATGGAGGCTGAGCGGTGACTTGCTCTTCAACCTCAGATGTTTGCCCCAATTGGTTGTTTTGAAGCAGTTGGCGGACAAGAACTCTGAGTTCCTCTTGTCTTTGAGATAGGTCTTGGATGAGAGCCATCTGGCCCACCAACTGTCCCATCACTTGGGTCCTCAATGTTGTCAGATCAAACTGCAGCTCCACAAGCTGATCACTCCTGGCATTGTTTGAATTCTCCAAGCTTTTTGTGAGGAGAGCTTTCATTTCTTCTTGCCCCAGAGACAAGTTCAGGAACATTTCCTGCAGCTGAGCAGTCTGGTCTTGGATGTCTTTGACAGACCTTTCTAGAGCCATCTCTTACTGAAATAAACAGCAGGAGAGTAAGGAAACCTGAAAAAGAAAATATCGTCAAGATGCAATGCATGATATGGGGATGCATGATATGTGGATGCATGCTTTCAAGGATCTCTTGGGGTAAACACAAGAAAATGTTAGAGGTTTAACTTTGCTCTTGGATCGGAGAACTTTGCACCGGTGGACGTCTTTCCACGAGAATCGAGCTCACCATGTCAAGTGGGTCATATCCACTGATTCAAGTTGTTGCACTTGATCTTTGATTGGAGAACTATGCACTGGTGGATGTCTTTCCACGAGAATCAAGCTCACCATGTCGAGTGGGTCATAGCCACTGATTCAAGTTGTTGCACTTGATCTTTGGTTGGCGTTTGTTAGAGGAGAAACCTCCTGCCCCTTGGTAGACGTCTGGTTCAACGTAACCCTGCATCAAAAGAACCTTCGAGATCCTTGAAATGGTTATTGAAAATGCTATGGTATGATGTCATGATGTTATGTACATGTATGCAAAAAAGCAAGTGAGTGTATATACAGACAAACATATTCACACAAAGCAAATAAGTCCTTAGGTTCAGGCTTGCATGAGGTTCAGGTACTACCCTCTTTCAGTTTCGTTGGTTAACACCTGTCCTATCAAAAGTAACCGGGTTCTAGAGGATCTCAAATCATTGGCTACCCTCAATCGGTCATAACTCCAGCATCGCTATCTTTTCTTGCGGCCGGAACCATCACGAGAGTTTAGCCTCAATGAGTGTAGCATACTGCTACTGTTCTAATGGCCAAGTTGGGTCAATTTAGGGTTCTAAGGTCGGTTGGTGCTTAATGACTCCTTGGAAGACCCATATTCTCCCCGTTTCAACACGAGGGATATCGGTACAGACCAAGGTGCCACACCAATGTAGCCACTGCTTCACCCATGTCGGTATACGCCGGACAGGTCCCTTACAGATTATGCTACCTAAAAAAGGTATTCCCCAGATCCGGGTTAGGATCTATAAAACTCCGATGCAAAGCCCACAAATGTAAAAGCAAACAAAGCAATCAATTGAAAACAAAGGTGATCTAAACCCTAAGGTAACCCCACTTTTAAGCAAATCCCCAGCAGAGTCGCCAGTTCTGTGATACGGTGGGAGAACTGACTAGAGGTTTGCGTTTGTATTCGCACTTGTTCGGTTGAGCAAGAGTCGCCACCGACTTTTTATTTTATCCTAAAGGAAAGGTTGAAAAAGCACAGCAAAAAACCTTTTGAGATATTTCGTGGGTTCGGGGGGTAGATTATGAAAAGGGAAGGTGTTAGCACCCTTTTCATCCATGGTTATCCATGGACTCTTAGTTAATTGGTTTTTAGATCACTTGCCTTGATTTTCGATTGCTTGAAAATGGTGTGTGTGTGTGTGTTTTTGAAAATGTTTTTGAAGAAGATGCCTTGTTTTAGGCAACCAATGTATTTGACTCGTGTTTGAGTGTTTTACAAAAGTGTGTATCTTTTCGAAAAGATGTTTCAAAATGTTTTTGAGGGTTGTTTTGAAAGTGTGTATGAAGGGTGGTTTTTGAAAAGAAGGCAAGTGTTTTTGCAAGTTGATCTCAAGTAACTAAGAGTTTTGTCTACCCCTATTGTACTCAAAGGTTTTCTCTATGTTTTCAACCCTTTTTAACAATTTTATTCCACCATTGAATTTGGTGGACAATCTTGCGTTTAGGATGTTTAATGGGACGGGCGCGGGTCATCGTATGGACCATGAATGCAATGGTGCCAAGTATCTTTGGCAATTTGCTTTGAAGGGACTATGATCATTCCATTTAAGCAACTTTCGAAAGCGTCATCGAGGGACTTATGATCATTTGAATTTGTTTTGCCAAAGAAACTCGACGTGCAAGCATGGCCCATTTTGGAAGGCAACATGTGGGATTACCCTAGGGGGTGCAAGTGTGGTTGTGTATTGATTTCATGTATTTGTCTTTGTATTAGGTTATCTAGCGTTTGATTTTATGTACATGCAAACCCTAGGTCTAAACATGGTATAATTTGAAAGCGGTAAATTGCAAGAATTTAAAGTCTACGCTATTACAAATAGTATCCGGGAGTGGGGGTACAAATTTACAAATGGGGATGAGACTTTAGGAATGTAGTGTCCAATAAGTTACAACCAAATCGAATTGCGACAAAAATGTAAACAATGTATAGTAACGTATAAGAATAGCGAATGTATGTGTATCAAGTGTATAATGTGAAATGTATTGTGTATTGCGTAAGTGTACGTGTATATGTATATGTATTTGTAATTTATTTACAGGTGCGAAATGTGAATTTAATGTGTATTATTAAGTATTGTTTAACCTAATAGAAGGAATTAAATATTTTCTTTATTTAATTTGTGATCTTGTATTTTTTTTCTTTAATGTGTACAAAAAGAATGTTTAAGAAAGATAAAATGTTCTAAGTTTGAAAATTGTTACTTATTTGATATAAATTGGTATCTTTATATTTTGTGTTTAATATATACAAAAGAATATTTTGATTAAATATTTAAAATTTAAATTATGTATATTAGAAAAAATATATTTTAATGTATAAAAATATTTTTAGTTTTGTTTCTTATATATTAGTAATTAGTATTAATATCTATATTTATACAAGAAAAAATGAGAAAATATATTATGTTTAAAACTAAAAAAAGAAAAATTTGATGTAAAAAGGTTAAGTTAATTTATCAACAAAAAGAAAATAAAATTTGTTTTATAAAAAAAAGATCAAATTGTGTGTAGAATGAGATGGGCTAGTCAGAATTGGAAACCGAAAGAGGGGGTGCCAATTAGAGTGGATTTGGGCTTCAGTGTGGTTGAAACGGGCAAGGCCCAGTATGCAAACAATGTTTTTCTTAGGGTTCTCATATTTTGTGTTCAATTGAGGATTCTAGGGTTTGGCAAGTTACAGCGCCGTTTGTTCATCCTCGTCTTCGTTCGCCTCCTACCTTCGCCTGAGCTTCCTTCTTCACCCATGGCCACCAGGCTTCACCCTTCGTCCTCTTCTCCTTATGGTTGCTCAGTGATGTTCAAGGTGACGTTTTTTAGGTCTTTTTAACTCTTGCATGTTTGCCTTTTTTGCTATTTGATTCTGATTAAAAATTCTTTTGTTTGTGGTGCTCTAGGCGAGAAAAGAAAAGATACTACCTTGGGACGAAGTCTGGAGGTGCTCTAGGCGGCTGAGGGTGGAGGAGGAGATGCTGAGCTTTGGATGGACTCCTGGTATTTTGTGTCTTACTTTTGGTTTGATGATGAATAAAACTGAAAACCTTTTTGTTGATTTCACTTCTTTCTTCTTCGTTGCCTCGTTGTATGCTTCTGTACACTTGTGTTGCCTTGGATGCTTTGAATATTCTGAGTACGCCTTGAAATGCTTCTTTTTACTTATCTTCTTCTCTTTTACTGTATGCTTCTGCTTAATACGCTTGTTCCTTGCCCAATGATGAGTATTCTGAGGGCCTTGTGTTTGACACTGAGTTGCCTTGAACGTTTGCCTCTCTTCTTTCTACCTCACTTCTGTTGCCTACTCCTCACTTCTGTTGCCTATTTTGTATATGTTTGATGCTGTATGATTCGCCTATGAAGAAGCTTTTCTGAGGCTTTGTGTTTGATATGCTTAGGGATGATGATTTGATTAGAGGCTGGGAATGTTTGATATATGGTATGTTCTGAGTTATACTTTGAGATGGTGATTTTTTGCCCAGTGATGAACTCTTTGAGTTCCGAGGGTCTGGATACTTGACTGTGAGTTGCCTGGACGCCTCTGTATGTTTGCCCTATGTTTGGTAGGTATATTTGAACAGGTTATGCTGGCTTTTAGGCTTTGGTCATGGCCTTACTGGTTTTAGGCTTCAGGCCTTGAATGGTAAGGTTGGTTATTTGTTGGTTAAGGGCTTCAGGCAGGGTGAGTTTGAAACTTGGCCTTGCTGTTTGTGTTTGGTCATTACAGGTTTGGGATGGAGGTTTACTTCAGGCTATGTGTTTGGGCTTGAGTTTGGACAGGTTTTGGGCATATGCAGGTTTTGGGTCTGGAGGGTTTTGACAGTTGTGGTTATCTCTGTTTTTGTTTGTTTGAGGCCTCAGCAGGTTTAATGCAGGTTTTTTGAATGGTTATAGCCTTAGATGATTAGGCTTAACAGTTTGTATCAAGGTTTATGCAGGTTGTGAGGGCTGGGTACCAGTTTAGGCTTGTGAGGCTTTTTTGGCTTTTTGTTTTGGTGGAAGGCAGTTCTGCCCTTTTGTTACAGTTTTGAGACCTTTTATCCTTTTCTTCTCTTTTGCCTCTTGTCCACTGTGTTATTTGCAGTTTTGTATATTTTTATGCTTTCTTGCCTAAAGCCTAAGCCTGTAAAACCTGCACTTCTTTTCTTTTCTCTTCTCTCTCTCTTCAGTACAACTTTTGCATTAAAAATGTTTATGCTTTGTACTTTATCTGAAAGGGCAACTCTTGGGAAATGATGAAAATGAATCATGTTGCTTGCATATTAATCTTTCTCTGCATATTTGTCCCTTTTCCTCCAGATTTTGTGCTGCACTTTGTACCTTTTGATACTTTGATATCTTTGATATCTTGTGGACAGCTTGGGTAGCCTTGTGTCAGTATTTTGTACTTTTGGCAGAAAGTTTGAATTTGGACTTTGTAGTTTGATTTGAACTGTGCAGTGGTTTGATAATTTTGACTTGTGCATTCTTTATATTTGTGCATTCAAAGTTTAGCAAATAAATATTCATCCCTCTTTGTGAACCGGGAGAAATCCCGTGATTTGCAGAGAGGGCTAACTGATCCCAGTCAGTTGCCCTTAATGATGACCCCTTTTTTATCTGTCTCTTTTATTTATTTATCTGCTATTGACTTTTCTTCTTTTCTTTGCAGATGAATAATTAAAATGGAGAGGAACAGCAAAAGATGAAGAATTTGAAGATTTAGAAAAATATTAGGATAGTCTTATTTAGGTTTAAATTACTGTAAAATCATTGCTGTAAACAAATTGTAAACAATAATTGTACGAATAATTTAAAAATAAATAAAAAGTTTTTATCCAATTAATTCCTTTTTTATCCTTTTCAATTACATATTTTATTATTTATAATTCTAAAATTATAATAAATGGACATAAATTCCAATTATCTAACTTAGAATAATAAACAATTAAATAAATATTGCTTCCGCATTGATCAATTAAACTTGGCGCTTCCAACATCCAAAGCAAAACAACAGTCAATTACAGCAATTGCCCAGACGCTTTTTTTTCCTTTACTGACTTCAATCAAACATTGCAGATTCAAACCCAATGCAACCTTTTACTGATTCAGTCAAACAAACGTGAATTTAATCCAAATGCATTCTTTTACTGATTAAGTCAAACAATGCGAATTCAACCCAAATCTCGGAATAACTTGCAAAGCATCGTAGAATTAAATCTTTCTGAGGAACCGCGCACGAAATCCCTAATTCCTGATTAAATGTCAAAGAACGTTCGCCTGATCAAAGTTGAGCCAAAATCAATCAAAACCCTAAACCAATTGTTTGAAACATTCTAGAGCCCTGAAAATCAGTAAAACCTTAATTGTGCTTGACTGACGAGAAAAGTCTGTTTGACCGATTCTTGAGCCAGTTTGAAAAATCAGGAAACGCTTGAAGCTGTGATTTCTTGTGGAAAATTGCGAGGGCAAATTTTGGGGTACAACAACGACATACCCCTGTTCTTAAATTCGTATATCGTAATATAAGCATTGTTAACATGAATTAATTGCATATTCTTGATCTATGAGGCATTTGTAAACTTTCTGCATTATTCAATTTCATTTATATGGCCTATACTATAAATCACCATTGCTAGGTTTCGAAGCTTTGTTTTAGGGTTTTTGATTACAGGGAAAATTGGTCTTCGTAAGTGGTACCATTGTGTTCAGGATGATGAGACGAACTCAACCATGGTGCTAGTTTCCATTTATGTTGCCCATGGAGGATTTTGGAATGAACACAGCCTATAGCGACGGACAAAACGTCCGTAGGTAAACGTGTTTTACTTTTACCCACGGAGAGAGGAAGGAGATGATTAGCTGTCATCCCACCATTGGCTTGTTTAAACGTTGGCGCGCGTTTTTTGACAATTCTCCACTAATATTTGTTTTTTCATATTATTATTATTATTATTCCATTAATGTACAGAAAAACAAAATGGCGTAGTGGTGGCCACGTGAGCGCTTAAGGCTTTAGAGGCTGGAGGTCAGGGGTTCGATCCCTGCCTCCAGCATTTGTTATTTACATAATTAAAATTGATTTGAATAAATAGGTTTTATTACTAACTTAATTATTTTATTTTATTCCTAAAATAAAAATAAAAAAACCAAAAAAATAGGTAATTATTTTTATTAATTAATTTAATAACTAATTAATTTAACATCTTTTTTTAAAACCTAATTTCTTTTCTTTAAAAAAATACTAAAAAACAACAAAAAACAATTTTCTCTTTTAATTAGGTTAGAAGGGTCAAAACCCTAGTTTCTCGTCGATCTAATTTTTTAATCGCGCGCATTAATATTATTTTGCCCAATTATTGTATCTGCTCCCGGTTTGTAATAATTTAATTAGGACATTTATTTATTTTTACCGCTTTTAATTTCAAAGGGTTTGTTTTTGGCTATGTAAATACCCGAAGCCTTGTAATAGCGTAGTTTAATTTCCGCATTTTAAATTCCGAAAATTATTAACTGTTAGATGTATGAATAATTAGGGTTTGCATGACAAGAATGTATGACTAATTTTAAAACAGTTAGATCACCCTAAATGTGCAAAGATAAAAATAATCTGAAATTGAAACACTGACACACGCGCACTCCTAGGGTATACTCCCACTTGGTTGCCTTCAGTAAACGGTCATTGAGTATAGGATATTTTTGCGGTCACCCTTTTATCCAAAGATCATAGTTGCCTCAGAATGGTTGCCTCGGATATTGTTGCCTCGGATAAATGATCTAAGACATTAGGGTTATTAGTAAGACGTCCTAACATTGCTTTAGTGACTGCACGTCCCTTTCGAATTGACCCTCAAAACTTCAACGACGGTGCTACCTATTCACTAATAGTGGGATAGCATTGTCTAAAGGAAACGAACATAGAACGATTTTTTTTTGAGTAGGTAATTAGCTCTTAAGTACTTGCTCAATCCAAACAAAATTTTTCACACTTACACTCTTTTACAAACAAAGTTTTCAAAAAACACTTCATTACACTCTTGAAGACAGAAGCAAGAGTTAAATCGAAGTTAAAACAAAAACTTTTCAAAGCACACAAACACAAAGAAAACAATTTTGAAAATGATGAGCAAGTACCTAAGAGCCCGTAGATAACTACGGATAGAAAGGGTGCTAATACCTTCCCTTTCTATAATCTACCCCCCGTACTCAGAAATATCTCGAAAAAGGAAATTTTCTGTGCTTTTTTCCTTTCTTTGTTGGATAAAATAAAATACGGTGGCGACTCTTGCTTACCGCGACATATTGCAAACACAAACGCAAAACGCAAACCAGCAAAATTTCCTTAACGAAATAGGGAAACCATGTCCCAGTTCTGGCCACCGTATCACACATAACCTTCTGACTCATTTGGGGAGTTTAATTCTTATATACCCCGATTGGGGATAAAAGATATGGATAACCTTTTGAGGTACTATTTAACCAAGTTTCTCATACGGGTACCGACTCGTCCGGAGAGACTAAGGTTGAACAATATCTAATCCAATTTTAGATTCAGTAGCAACTCTCTGGGGATAGAAATCAGGACTTTCCTTTGCTGGAGGGAAGAATCTTGCCGGTAATCTATGGTAGAAGCATACCCAAGATGGGGAGATTGAACTTTGTTGGGGAAATAAACCCTGTTGGGGAAATAAACCCTGTTGATGGAAATCTGAACTCTGTTGGGGAAGTAAACCCTATTGATGGAAATCTGAACTCCATTGGGGAAGTAAACCCTGTTGAAGGAAATCTGAACTCTGCTGGGGGAAACTCTTTGCTAAGGAGAATGAGCTCTGTTGGAGAGAACTAGTCTGCATGGGATTTTACAGTTTTGAAAACTCAGTCGGGGAGAAGAATTTCCATAAAATATAATGATTGGGATTCCGTATATGGGCGATATTACTGGGAAGAAGACTATACTCCTTTGTCTTCCAGAGTGATCTGCTGGGGAAATTGCGGGGAATGTATGAACTTGCGAAGATTACTTTGTAAGGATAATCTCATGGAAGTGGCTCTGTGGGAATTTATGGATGGCTTAGACGTTATCCCAACTTCTAGAGTCTTGAGTAAATGCTTATTCCTGTCTTTATGCATATATTTGTTAATAGTCGATTGTATTCATATCCATATGCTCATTTCATTTTAGTCATTGGATATTTTGCAAACAAAACAGAAAAAGTAAAACGGAATTTGGCTTTGAAATTGTATTTGTATTAATAATTTGCCTATGAACATGCGATTTTTGTACAAAGAGACGGAAATCCTAGTAAGAGGAAGTCGTCGAAGAAAATATTACAAAGTGAAAAAAAAACATATAGCTATGTATGAATAATCTCATCGGATTCCAACTCTGCTATTGCCCCTATGTCTTCAAGCACCTCATCCCTTGTTGTCGAAAGAAAGTGATTGGACTGATCTGTACCATTTGAACTTTGACTTTGGTAATAAATCTTGTTGTAAGTGATCCAATGGGGACATAGTCGTATAACTTTGATCCTTAATTTTTTCCTGGACCGCCCTTTCGGGTTTTCAGTCCACCGGGATACCTTTTTTTTCCCAAGCCGCCTTTTCAGTTTTTCGACTTGCTAGGTGTACAGTCTTTTCATATATATCCTTGATTTTTGCCTGACCCTTTTTTTTGGTTCGCCGGGATGCCCTTATTTTTTCCTAGGCCAGTCAACTTAGCGGGTCATTTTCATGCGTAATATCTTTTGACTATGTCCGCATTTACAGGGTGCGAGAAATCTTCACCGTCCATGGTGGTCAGTATCATAGCTCCGCCAGAAAATATTTTCTTGATTACAAATAGTCCTTTGTAAGTGAGAGCCCATTTGCCCCTAGGATCACCTTGCAGTAGAATGATACGCTTTATTACCAAGTCAGCAGTCTGATATACTCGATGCTTGATCTTCTTATTGAATGCCTTGATCATGCATTTCTGATACATCTGACCATGACAGAAAACCGCAAGCCTTTTCTCGTTGATTAGATTTAACTGATCCAACCTGGTCTGAATCCACTCATCTTTTTCCAAGTCTGCATCTTTCATGATTCTTAGAGACGGAATCTGAACTTCGACAGGTAGGACAACTTCCATACCACAAACCAAAGAGAATGGGGTTGCCCCAGTTGATATTCTAGACGAAGTGCGGTAGCCGTGCAGAGCGAATGGTAACATCTCGTGTCAGTCTTTATATGTCACAACCATCTTCTATATGATCTTATTTATATTTTTATTGGCGGCTTCCATTGCGCCATTCATATTAGGTTGATACGGAGAAGAGTTGTGATGCTTGATCTTGAATTGCGTGTAGAGTTTAACGATCATGGTATTGTTGAGATTTATACAGTTGTCTGTGATAATCCTCTCGGGGATGCCATACCGACATATAAGGTTATGTTTGATGAATCATACGACCCCATTCTTGGTAATAGAGGAAAATAAAGCTGCTTCCACCCATTTTGTAAAGTAATCAATGGCGACGAGGATGAAGAGATGTTCGTTAGAGGTTGTGGGCTTGATTTATCTGATCATATTAATGCCCTACATTGCGAATGGCCAAGGAGCAGTAATGACATTAAAAGGTACTGGAGGCACATGAACTTTATCAGCGTAAATTTGGCACTTATGACAAGTTCTTGAGTGGTGGTAACAGTTAGTTTCCATAGTCAACGAGTAGTAACCAGCTCTCAAAATCTTTTTAGCTATAGTATGCCCACTGGAGTGAGTACCGAAGACACCTTCATGCATATCTTGCATAATCTCTTCTGCTTCCTTCTTGTCCATACAATAAAGCAGGGTCGAATCGTGATTGCGTTTATATAGAATTCCATTACTCAAGAAGAATTTAGCCGAGAACCTCCATAGTAACTTCTTCTCGTTGATAGATGCCCCATTTAGGGTACTCTTGAGCCTCAAGATACCTCTTCACTTCATAAAACCAAGGTTTTTCTTCTACTCCGTCAGTGTCAACTTCATAGCAGTGTGCTGATTTGTCCATTCTTTCAATGGTGATTCTGGGAGCTTCGTTGTCCCATATGACCTTGAACATGGAAGACATGGTAGCCAATGCATCCTCCAACTGATTCTCTTCTCTTGGTATGTGTTTGAAGGTAATTTCTTCTAAATACAGGATCAAGGTTAATACATGCTCTTTATAAGGAATGAGATTCGGGTGTTTCATATCCCAATATCCCTTAACCTGGCTGATCACCAAGGTTGAGTCTCCATACACGCTCAAGAACTTGATTCTCAGGTCAATAGCAGCCCTAAGAACCATGATGCACACTTCATATTCAACCATATTATTGGTGCAATCAAAGCAAAGTATGGCGGTGAAGGGCATATGGCAACCTGCGGGGGAGATGATCACAACACCGATTCCGTTACCAAGTGCGTTAGAAGCGCCATCAAAAAGAATAGTCCATCGGGATCCTGACTCAGGTCCTTCATATGGTCCATGTTTTTCACAATCTGTTACTAGCATAATATTCTCGTCCAGGATTCGAAGTTCATAGGCTGATAGTCGTCTATAGCCTGATGTGTCAAACGGTAGGCCAGTACACTTCCTTTGATTGCCTTTTAAGTGGTGTACTGGATATCATATTCTGTTAAGACCATCTTCCATCAGGCTATTCTTTCGGAGAGAGCTGGCTTCTCGAATATGTACTTGATGGGATCAATTTTAGAGATCAACAAGGTAGTATGGGTCAGCATATACTGTCTTAGTCGACGTGCAACCCATGCCAAAGTGCAGAAAGTTTTCTCGAGTAGTGAATATCTTGTTTCAGAGTCAGTAAACTTTTTGCTAAGGTAGTATATTTCAGGCTCTTTTCCACCAGACTCGTCATGCTGCCCCAAGACACACCCCATTGAATTCTCTAACACTGTTAAGTACATGATTAGAGGTCGTCCTTCAAATGGTGGCATCAGAATATGAGGTTATTGTAGGTACTCCTTGATTTTATCAAAGACTATTTGACAATCGTCATTCTATTTTACTACCTGATCTTTCTTCAGCAGCTTGAAGATTGACTAACAAGTAGCAGTCAAATGAGAAATGAAACGGGCAATGTAGTTCAAACGTCCTAAGAAACCTCTGACTTCTTTCTCGGTACGAGGAGTCACCATTCCTTGAATGGCTTTAACTTTTGCAGGATCAACCTCAATACCCATACCAATGACAATGAAACCCAGGAGTTTATCGGACCTCACCCTAAAGGTGCACTTGTTCAGGTTTAACCTCAACTTATACTTCCCCAGTCTTTCAAATAGCTTGTGCAGATGATCAAGGTGCTCTTCTTCAGTTTGTGACCTTGCTATCATGTCGTCAACATAGACATCTATTTCATGGTGAATCATGTCATGAAATAAGGCTACCATGGCAAGCTGATAAGTTGCCCCAGCGTTTTTCAACCCAAAAGGAATAACTTTATAGCAGAAAGTGCCTCACTGTGTGAAGAAGGTAGGTTTCTCCATGTCTTCAAGCACAATCTTGATCTGATTATAACCTGAGAAATCATTGATGAAGGAGAATACCTTATGCTGAGTGGTGTTGTCGACCAAAACATCAATATATGGTAGTGTGAAGTCATCTTTGGGGCTCGCCCGGCAGATCCCTGTAATCTACGCCAATATGTACCTTTCCATCTTTCTTTGGTACCAACACAACATTAGCAACCCATTGAGGACATGACATCATTGCTAAGAACCCTTAGTTGAATTGCTTGATAACCTCAACTTTGATCTTTTCCGACATTTCAAGGTGCATGCGACGAACCTTCTGCTTTACCGGAGCACAACCCTCTTTCATTGGCAGATAATGAACCACAATATCGGTATCGAGACCTAGCATGTCTTCGTATGACCAAGCAAAGATTTTAATGTATTCATGCAATATTTGGATTAGTCTGCTCTTGACACTGATTTCTAAGTTGGCGCCTATCTTGACCTCTTTATTGTCTGTCTCATTACCCAAGTTTAGAACTTCGACCGAATCTTAATGTGGTTGGATAGCCTTTTCTTCTTGTATCAAGAGTTTGGAAAGTTCTCCAGGTATTTAACAATTTTCCTCACCTTCGTCCTCGGCTTGGTAGATCGGATTTTCGGAGTCATATGCAGCAATAGCATAATCGTTATCAACGAGATCTAGAGTCGATTAAGATTTGCAATGTAGTGTGTGGGTGTGTGTAAGAACACATAGCTATTTGAAAATGCAATAAGATAAAAGAAAGAATAGAGATCACAAAATTTGCATGCAAAATGTCCAATGTTTTTATTGAATGAGCAAATGTTTATGAATTATCAACCCTTTAACAAATGAACCATTGTGCCCCGGGTAAGACACAAGGTTTTAAAGTTATTGTTTATTACATAGCCAAAAAACTTTTGAAAACAATAAGACAGGAATCTAGCTATTACTTCTGACTAAAGGAGATCAGAAAGATGTCTTCTGCCTTCCAATTATGCAGTCCATCACCAATGGTAGGGAATATCCAACTGTTAAAGTCACAATCACTGTCTGCATCCTCTATGTCATTGACCTTATTGTTGCCAATATGGAATGAGGGTCTTCCATCATGAGCATGTCGAACAGCCCTCTGACCTTCTTCAGTAAAGCCCAAACCAAACTTGTTAGATTTAAAAGGGATATCAGGTAGTTGATCCCAAATTGTACTACCACCTTCTTCAATATCAGCCTTAACATCTTTCAAGGAGGCTATCTTGTGCGGAGTTTTGGTGATCTTCGAATGGCAAAAACATCTTCAACAGATGCAGGGGAAATCACTTCAAAGGTTTGACAGGGTGTTTCAATAAATTCTCTGTCTATCTCCATGTATCGAAACAAATTGAGGTGGATGACCATGTATTCCTCCTCTCCACAAACAATAACAACCTTCCATTTTACCAGATACTTTAGCTTCTGGTGCAAGGTGGAGGTGACAACACCTGCCTCATGAATTCAAGGGCGTCCCAATAAATAAGAGTAAACCGTCCGGATGTTCGTGACATAGAAAGTGGACTCAAATATCTGTGAACCCACCTTGATCAGGAGGTATACCTCTCCATGCACCATTCTCTTTGATCCATCAAAGGCTCGAACTATGATATTGCTGGGCTTCAACACAACCCCTTCACAATTTAGTCGGCCGAGAGCGCCCTTAGGCAGAACATTCATAGAAGATCCCGGGTCAATTAATACATGGGCCAATGTAGTGCCTCTATATTCAATGGAGACATACAGGGCCCTATTATGATTTCTCCCTTCTGGAGTTAAGTCAACATCGGAGAAACCAAAACCATTATCAGTTGTTAGACTAGCCACGTAGCTTCCAAATTGATCAGCTGAAATCTCTTGCGGCACATGAGTTGTCTTCAGGAATTTAACTAAAGCCTTCGCATGGGCTCCAGAACACAATGACAAAGACAACATGGAGATTTTAGATGAGGTTTTCTCCAGTTGTTCCACAATTTTATAATCACTTATGTGAATAATCTTCAGAACCTCTTCCAAGTCTTTTCCAGAGGTATCTTAGACCGAAGCTTCCTTTGGTGCCTCCGTCCGGGAAGGCTCTACCATTGGTTCTTTACCCCGAGCCTCAGTAGTTGTCTTGGTAACCGTAACTTTAGCAGGTGGAGAGATTTCCGGGGAGAAAATCCTTCCGCTTCTGGTAATTTTGCTAGTCCCTACAATATTGACAATACTGGGATCAACTTCTTCATTATCTTTATTGGACAACTCTTGCTTGACGCCATGGTAATAAACGTCAGACCCATAATTCCACGGAATAGCTTTCTCCGAGGAATATGGGATGGGCCCGTGTGTCGTAATAACCAAAGGAGCAGCTTTCGATTGGCGGTAATCCTTATAGGACCTTTGGAAGGGATCCTAAAAGGAGTACCGGAGATAACAGAAAAATCTTGGCACAAATTCAGAATCTTCTCAATCAAGATCACATGTCCATCCATAAGACGTTGAACACCTTCCTCCAGCAACCCGCAACCGTTGGGTTGGACCGTGCAACAATAACATCCTTCAACACAACCCAAAAATAAACCGGCTTGTAACAGATTATTCTTGATTGTAGAGAGGGGAGTAACCATATCATTGACAAAGGTAATATACAACACATCTTCAACAGCACTTATGCCCTTGTAATGCTTGGGCATAGGTGCAGTAATCACGTTTGGATTCTCAGGAGGATCAAACTCAATTTCTTTATTATCTATCATGTCCTGAATTATGCTCTTCAGAGCCCAACAGTTGTTGGTGTCATGACCAAGACTGTTTGAATGATAAGCACACCTCGCGTTCAGATTATACTTTGGAGAGGAGGTGTTGGGATTTTGAGGAGGATCCCGCAGTGAAATGAGTTAAGCCTTCAAAAAATGCTGTAACGCCTGAGATAAAGGCAAGCCAATTTTAGTAAAGTTCCTCGGTGGAGCATCTGGCCTTCGTCGATTACCCTGTTGTTGTTATTGAACAAGTTCCATATTGGAAATTAACACTGCTCCCACAGACTGATGGTGGCTACCTTTACTATGGATTTTCTGGCCATAGACAACATTGACTTCCTTTTTACCTCCAAATGGCTTCTTCATAACATATGCCGTAAGAAAGAGTCACCATTGAATTTTTTCCTAGGCCAATCAACCTAGCGGGTTTTTAATCATACATAATATCTTTTCACTATGTCCGCATTGACAGGGCGAGGAAGGTCGTCACCTTCCGTGGTGGTTAGAATCATGGCTCCGCCCGAGAAAATGTTTTTGATCACAAATGGCCCTTCGTATGTGGGAGTCCATTTGCCCCCGGGATCACCTTGCGGCAGTATGATGCACTTGATTACTAGATCCTCGACTTGATATTCTTGGCGTCTGACTTTTTTGTTGAAAGCCTTGATCATTCGTTTTTGATACATTTGACCATGATAGAAAACATTAAGTCTCTTCTCACCAATCAGATTTAGTTAATCAGGTCAAGTTTGGATCCAGTCGTCTTCGTTCAAACCCGCATCCTTCATGATCCTTAAAGAAGGGATCTGGACCTCAATAGGTAGGACTGCCTTCATGCCATATACCAAAGAATAGGGTGTTGCCCCTGTTGACGTCCATGCTGAAGTGCGATACTCATGAAGAGAAAATGGTAACATCTAGTGCCAGTCTTTATATGTCACCGTCATTTTCTGTATGATCTTCTTGATGTTCTTGTTAGCAGCTTCAACTGCTCCATTCATCTTTGGCCGATAGGGAGAAGAGTTATAATGCTGTATCTTGAACTGTTTACAGAGTTTGGTGATCATCGTGTTGTTGATATTCATACCATTGTCAGTGATGATTCTCTCTGGCATACCATATCGACAAATCAGGTTATGCTTGATAAATTGCGCCACAACATTCTTGGTAACGGTAGCAAAAGAGGCAGCTTCAACCCACTTCGTGAAGTAATCAATGGCCACCAGAATTAAGCGATGCCCATTGGAAGCGGTAGGTCTAATCTCTCCAATCATGTCAATGCCCCACATTGCAAAGGGCCAAGTAGCCGTCAAGACGTTCAAGGGAACCGGAGGCACATGAACCTTATCAGCATAGATCTGGCACTTATGACAAGTTCGGGAGTGTTGATAACAATCTGCTTCCATAGTGGACCAATAGTATCCTGCCCGTAGGATCTTCTTAGCCATGGCATGTCCACTTGAATGGGTTCTGAAGGTACCTTCATGTAGATCTATCATAATCCTCTCCACTTCGCTCTTGTCTACACACCGTATTAAGGTAGAGTCGTGGTTGCGCTTGTAGAGGATTCCATTACTGAGGAAAAATTTCACGGCGAACCTTCTCAGAAACTTCTTATCATTGACAGATGCCCCCTCGGGATACTCTTGAGCCTCGAGATACCTTTTTACTTCATGAAACCAAGGTTTGTCTGCTACCTCTTCAGTATCAATCTCACAACAGTGCGCTGGTTCATCCAACCTTTCAATGGTGATTCGGGGAGCTTCGTTGTCCCACTTAACTCTGAACATAGAAGACATGGTAGCTAGCGCGTCCGCTAACTAATTCTCCTCTCGTGGGAAATGTTCAAAGGTTACCTCCTCAAAGTGTGGGAGCAATGTCAGCACGTGCTCTTTGTACGAGATGAGATTCGGATGCTTCGTATCCCATTCTCCTTTGATCTGACTTATCACCAAGGATGAATCCCCGAAAACATTTAAGAACTTGATCCTCAGGTCGATAGCCGCTTTGAGACCCATGATACAGGCTTCATATTCTGCCATGTTGTTAGTACAATTGAAGCATAGTCGGGCGGTGAAAGGAGTATGACAGCCCTCAGGAGATATAATTACAGCTCCAATGCCATTACCGAGTGCGTTCGAAGCTCCATCAAAAACCCTGGTCCATCAGGATCCTTCTTCAGGTCCTTCATCCGGTCCAGGTTCTTCATAGTCAGTCACTAGCATAATATTCTCGTCCAGGAACTCAAAATTCATGGACTGGTAGTCTTCAACGGCCAGATGAGCCAAATGACCAGCCAATACACTTCCCTTGATTGCTTTCTGGTTGTATATTGTATATCGTATTCAGTTAAGATCATATGCCATCTTGCTATTCTTCCGGAGAGGGCGGGCTTCTCGAAGATGTACTTAATTGGATCTATTTTAGATATTAATAAAGTAGTGTGGGTCAACATATATTGTCTTAGTCGGCGAGCAGCCCATTCCAAAGCGTAACAAGTTTTCTCGAGCAGTGAGTATCGGGTTTCACAGTCGGTAAACTTTTAGCTAAGGTAGTATATTGCGTGCTCTTTTCAACCAGACTCGTCATGCTGCCCCAGCACACACCCCATTGAATTGTCTAGCACTGTTAAGTACAATATCAAAGGTCTTCCTTCAACCAAAGGCATCAAAATTAGCGGTTCTTGAAGGTATTCCTTGATTCTTTCGAAAGTGGTCTGGCATTCGTCATTCCACTTTACCACTTGATCTTTCTTCAGGAGCTTGAAGATTGGCTCACAAGTAGCAGTCAGATGTGAAATGAACCTGGCGATATAATTTAGGCGTCCCAAGAAACCTCTAACCTCCTTCTCAGTACGGGGAGCTGACATCTCTTATATGGCCTTTACCTTTGCAGGGTCTATCTGAATACCTTTATCACTGACGATGAACCCCAGAAGCTTACCAGACTTTACCCCGAAGGTGCACTTGTTCGGATTCAACCTCAGCTTGTATGTCTTCAACCTGTCGAACAACTTTTACAGATGATCAAGGTGTTCTTCCTTAGTTTGAGATCTAGCTATCATGTCATCAACATAAACCTCTATCTCATGGTGGATCATGTCATGAAATAAGGCGACCATGGCTCACTGATAAGTTACCCCAACATTCTTCAACCCAAAAGGCATCACCTTATAACAGAAGGTGCCCCACTGTGTGACGAAGGTTGTCTTCTCCATGTCTTCAGGAGCCATCTTGATCTGGTTGTAGCCAGAGAAATCATCCATGAAGGAGAAGATTGTGTGCTGTGCGGTATTGTCAACCAGGACATCAATATGGGGAAGCGAGAAGTCATCCTTTGGGCTTGCCCTGTTCAGGTCTCTTTAGTCCACACACATCCGTACCTTACCGTCCTTCTTAGGTACCAGAACGATGTTAGCAACCCACTGTGGATAGGAGGTGACAACTAGGAACCCAACGTTGAAATGTTTCATGACCTCTACTTTAATCTTCTCTGACATTTTAGGGCGCATACGACTGACCTTTTTCTTAACCAGAGGACAATCTTCTTTAGTCGGTAGACGATGTACCACAATATCAGTGTATAAACCAGGCATGTGTTCATATGACCAGGCGAAGATCTCAACATAGTCGTGCAACATCTGTATCAGCTGCTGTTTGACATTAGTCTCCAGATTTGTGCCGATCTTGACTTCTTTTTTGTCTACCTCCGTGCCCAAGTTTATCGTCTCAACTGGCTCTTCATGAGGCTGTATAGCCCTTTCTTCCTGCTATAACAGTCTAGCAAGTTCTCTAGGCACCTCACAATCTTCCTCACCTTCTTCCTCGACTTGGTTGATCAGATTTTTGAAGTTATAATTGGAAATAGCAGAACTATTATCAATGGGATCCAGAGTGGATATGGATCTGCAGTTTGATATATGAGTGTGTGTAAGAGCGTAGCTGTATTGAAAAGCAGAAAAGAAAAACAGAGAGCGCAAAATTTGTATGCAAGAAACGTCCAATGTTTTATTGATGACATATGAAAATGACATATAATAACCCTAAAAAACAAAACCATTGTGCCTCGGGTAAGACACAAGGCCATAGAGTTTAAATTGTTTATTACAAATTCGAAAAACAAGTAAGACAATTACTGCTGAACAAAAGAAATTGGCACAAAATCTCTGGTCGTCCAGTTACTAGGTTTACCGTTGGTAGTAGGGTAGATCCAGCTGTCAATATCAGAATCCTCATCACTATATTGAATAATGTTGACCCCACGATTGCTGATGCATAGGGGGGGCCCTCCAGCCCGAGCATGTCGAACAACCCTTTGAGCTCCTGAAGTAAAGCCCAAACCAAATTTGTCAATTTTATAAGGAAAACCAGGGAGTTGTCCCTAAATGGTACACCCACCTTCCTCAACTACCGCTCTGGCATCCTTGAGAGAAGCCATCTTCAAAGGAGATTTGGTGATCTTCGGCGCACTAGTGATGGCCTCGGTTGATGCCATAATCTGGGGCACCACTTCAAAGTTTTGACAAGGAGTCTCTATGAATTCCCCGTCCATCTCCACATACCTGAAAGAGTTCAGGTGGCTTACCATATACTCCTATTCACCGTGCATAGTGACAATCTTCCCCTTCACTGGATATTTCACCATTTGGTGTAGCCTAGAAGTAACGGCCCCAACTTCATGGATCCAAGGGCGACCCAACAAACAAGAGTATGATGGCCTGATATCCATCACATAGAAGGTGGATTCAAAGGTCTGGGAACCCACTTTGATAGGGATGTCCACCTCCCCATGCACCATTCTTGTTGACCCGTCAAAGGCCCTCACCACAATGTTACTGGGCTTTAAGGTCAAGCCTTCACAATCTAGCCGATCAAGAGCCTTCTTAGGCAGAATGTTCAGTGACGATCCAGTGTCCACTAGCACATGAGCCATAGTAGTGCACCTGCATTTGATCGAGACATGCAGAGCATCATTATGCTTTCTCCCCTTTGGTGTCAAATCGACATCTGAAAAACCCAACCCATTGTCAGCAGTCAAACTGGCCACACAGTCCCTGAATTGGTCGGCGGAGGTTTCTTGCGGCACATGCGCAGTCTTGAGGAATGCAATCAAAGCCTTTGCATGGGCCTCCGAACATAACAACAGAAACAACATCGATATCTTCGAAGGGGTCTGTCCCAGCTGCTCGACCACATTGTAGTCGCTCTTCTTGATTATTTTTAAAATTTCCTCCATTTCTTGCTTAGAGGATTCCACAACAACTTTTCTAGGTGCCTCCATCCGGGAATGCTCACCTATAACTTCTTTGCCCTGAGTCCCAGATGACTCTTCGGCAGGGGTAACAACTGGAGTAATAATGGGAGTAGTAGCTGGAGTACTAGAAGGAATAACAGATGGAATAACAACAGGCTTAGTGACAGTCTTCGGGGAGATCTCAGGAGAGAAAACCCTTCCACTTCGAGTAACTTTGCTGGTCCCGACAATGTTACTGACATCGGGATCAGCCTCTTCAGTCTTTAAATCCTGTTTGACGCCATGATAGTAAACGTCGGCACCATAATTCTAAGGGACAGCTTTGTCCGAGGAGTACGGTACAGGACCAGGAAAAGTGATTATCAACAAAGCGATTCTTGGAGCAGGTGTAATCCTAACGAGTCTTTTAGAGGAGACCTTGGAAGGATTGGCAGAAATGGTTATGATATCAACATCTTTATGCAGAACAATCAGAATCGAAGTCTTTTCAAACAAAATCTCTTTGCTGTCTATCAGGCGTTGAACACCTGTTTTCAGCAAATAGAAACCAGAGGGCAGAGATGAACACATGTGGCAACCTTCACCATAGCCCGGAAATAAACCGGCCAACAAAAAAATTATTCTTGACAGTCATGAGAGGAGTGGATACTTCATCCACATAGGTAACAAATAGACCAGTATCAATGGCATTAACACCATGATTGTGCTTGGGCATGGGAGCAGTTATGACATTAGGCTTCTCCGGAGCATCAAACTCAATCTCCTTGGCTTCGATCAGATCCTATATCTTATTTCTCAGAGCCCAGTAGTCATTTGTATCGTGGCTTGGACTCTCAAAATGGTAAGCACACCGAGCGTTTGGATTGTACCGAGGAGATGTGGTGTTAGGATTCTTGGGAGCCTCCTTTAAGGTTGGCAAGTTAGGTCTTAATAGATGGGGTAAAACCTCAGTCAACGTCATATTAATCCGGGTGAAATGCCTTTGCGGTCTTTCTACCCTTTGCTGATTACTTCGTTGTTGAGTAGCCGCAGGCCTAGGTATCATCACAACCCCTACCGTTGGACGGCGCTCAGTTCTGCTCTGACCTCTTGGGCTATAAATGGCATTGACCTCCTTCTTACCCGTGAAAGGCTTCTTCACTGAACTTGACGAGGTATCCTTCTGTATTTTTCCGCTCCGGATCCCAACTTCTACCCTTTCTCCAATCAATATCATCTCGGTGAAACCAGCTGAGGAGCTACCAATCAAGTAATTGAAGAACGGACCAGACAACGTACCAAGAAACATATCTACCAACTCCCTATCAGACAAAGGGGGTTGGAATCTCTCTTCCAGATCCCTCCACTTCTGCGCATAGTCCTTGAAATCTTCACCTGCACCCATGGACATACTCTAGAGTTGAGTACGGGTAGGGGCAAGGTCAACATTATATTGACACTGGTTATAAAAAGAAGCAGCCTGATCTTCCCAGTTGCGGACGTTGGTTCCCTCCAGCTGATAGAACCACTCGAGCTGAGTCCTAGACAGACTGTCCTAAAAGAAATGGACCCACAAGTTCCTATCAACAGTGTGAGGCTGAATCTTCCTCACATAGGAACAGAGATGAAGCTTGGGACAAGACACCCCGTCATACCTCGCAAACACTGGAGCCTTGAACTTCTGTGGGATGACTACCCCAGATACCAAACCCAGCTCTTCAAAATCCAGTCTTGGTATTCTTTGGATCTCCATTGCGCTCAGCCGATCCTCTAATTGTTTGTATCTATCCTCAGTGGGAGGATACTGTTCATCATTGTAGTCTGTGTCATTATCAGAAACTTCAGGGCTAGGGTCCTCCTCCCTTCTCTCTCTCTCTCTCTCTCTCTCTCTCTCTCTTGATTCTCCCCTTCTTTGGACGAGGAGGTTAGATAAACCGGTTGCTTCAACGACCCCTTGAATCTTCTTCCCAGATTAAGGACACCAGCGGTCTTCTTCTTCTTCTTCTTCTTCTTCTTCTTCTTCTCTTTAAGAATAAGGGCCTTCAGATCTTCCCGCCCCTTAGCTAAGGCTACGAACATTTGTTGAAATTGGGCATTTTATGCCTGGAGATCCTTGATGCTTTGTTCATAAGACATTATTGCTGAAATAAACAACGAAGAAGATGAGAAACCTGTTATGGAACCTGTTTATGCATTGTCATGGATGATATGCGTATGCAATGATTTGAAGGACTTTGGGAAATTTAAATTTGCGAACCAAAATGAAATAAATATTTTATTAGTAAAATTCAAAATACAACTATATTTTAAGTGTTACAATTGAAATTCTAAAAACTAAAAGAAAATCAAATCTCCCATGGATGCTTCCTCTTCATGCCGATATAGACATTAAGGCTTCTTTCCTCATGAAGCTGTTTTGTGAGCTCTAAGACTTTCTTCTCCTGGGCATAGAACTAGTCCCTATAAGTATCCCGCTCCTTCTTCAACTGAATCCATGACCTATGTAATTCTTCAAGATCAGTGGGCATATCAGGATGAAGAACTTTGTAGGGAATATCCTCTTAAGTAATGGGCTCCATAATCACTGGTAAGACAACCATGTATGGCATCATCAGTTTCTAAGCACAAGCTCGTACCCATTGGAGATAAGGTTCCATAAGAATGGAATTCTTCGGCCCTAAAGTCTTTGCGTCAGATCTGTTTACCATGCCCCAGGCTCGTATGAACCTCTGGCGATACGCTTGAACATCATCCTCATAGTTGAACATAATGCCCTGGATAAGCATCTCATGAGGACCATCCCTTCGAGCGTAACCAAATTGTCCCAAAGCCAAACAAGGATTGTAAGTTATGCCTCCCCTAATGCTAAGTAGTGGGACATTAAGGAATTCCTCGCAGCGGTCAATAATAGAAATGTCTCCTACAGATCGGGAATACCAGAGAATATCCGTGTGAGAAAGTGACATTATCCTTTGCGACCAACCCAAACCTTCTTCATTCTTTAGCACTGACTTAGGGAGGTGAGAAATAAACCACCTCGACAGTAATGGCATGCAGCACATAAGAACCCCTCTTCTCTTCAGGGTACGAGTGTGGAGAGCATGCAAGATATCTCCGAGCAAAGTAGGCACAGAGTTGTGAGAGAGGAATATCTTGATAGCATTCACGTCTATGAGCAAGTCTGGATTAGGGAACAATACTAACCCATAAATTAGAAGGGCCAAAACCTCCTCAAAAGCCTGAAAGTCCAAATCATTCCAAAACAGTCGGGCCTTCTCTATTAGGAACTTGGCTAGAAGACCCTTGACTCCGCTTCTTGTTTCCCAATTAGATACCATGTTGGCCCGTTTCAGATGCAAAGCTGAGGCAATGATCTCTGGTTTGGGAACTTCTTCTTAACCTGTGAAAGGCATCTGGTCAAGAATAGGTAGATCCAATAACTGAGATAACTCTTTCATGGTAGGAACCAACTGATAGTCTGGAAAGGTGAAGCAGTGGTGCTTGGGATCAAAGAACTGAAAGAGTACCCCCATCATCTTTTCATCAAAGCTCGAAGTAACCAGGTTGAGAAGTCGACCATGTCTCTTAGTGAACGAAGAAGTTTCAGAAACCCTTGATACTAGCTCCTTGAGTTGGAGAGGTATTCTCACAAAGCTGATTCAGATAGTGTTTCTACGAGCGGAAGCCATGATCTGTAAAACAGAACAAAGATAAATTCCCTCGGTCCTTGAAATGGTTAGTGTAATAAGGATAGATTCTATGTTATGATGCATGATGTCATGTTCAAACAGAGTAAATCACACAGAAGCAAAGCACACAATAGACCTTAGGTTCAAAGTCTTGCTTGCGGTCAAAGGTAGGTACCCTCTTGAAGTTTAGTTGGTTTCAAACCTATCTTAGAAAAGTAACCGGGTTCTAAGGATTCTCAATATCACTGATCATCCTTTATCGGACATTGTTTCAGCTCAGGCAATCTTTTCTTGTGGCCAGAATATCCCGACAGTCTGATCTCAATGAGTGTAGCATTGAGTATCAACCAATCCTCAGCTTTATACCGAGGCCAGCTATCTCACTACTTTCTAATGGCCAAGTTTGTTCAACTAAGGTTCTAAGATCCGTTAGTGCTTTACGACACCATGCGACGGCCCCGTATTCTCCTCGTTTCCAAACGAAGGATACCGGTACCAACCAAAGTGTCACACCAACACATCCATCTCTTAAACCATATCGGTCTATGCCGTACAATCTCCATGATCTATTGTTGTTTACCTAATAAGTGCCCCCCCCAGATCTGGGTGTAGGATCTTCAACAATACCCAAACAAAACCCTTAAGGATAAAGCAGTCAAAGCAAACAAGAAAGCAATTTTTTAAAAATGACCTAGATCCTAAGGTATACCCCACTTTATATTCATTCCCCAGCAGAGTCGCCGATTCTGTGATACGGTGGAAAAACCAACTGTTAATACTGGTTTTTGCGTTTTTTGTTCGCAAATATGCGGTAAGCAAGAGTTGCCACCGACTTTTATTTCATCCAACAAAGGAAAAGGAAAAAGAACAGAAAAAACCTTTTTCGAGATGTTTCTGCGTACAGAGGGTAAATTATAGAAAGGGAAGGTGTTAGCACCCTTTCTATCCATGGTTTTCCATGGGCTCTTAGGTACTTGCTCATTTTGAAATTGCTTGTGTGTGTTTTGAAAAGTTTTTTTTTGTTTAACTTCGTGGTAACCCCTGTATCTGTCCTCAAGAGTGTGACAAAGTTGTTTTTTGAAAACTGTTTTGAAAGTGTTTGTGTAAAAGAGTTTTTGTTGTTTTGAGCAAGTACCTAGGAGTTTCTACCTACTCGAAAAAGACTGTTCATTTTCTCGTTTCCTTTAGACAGCGCTATCCTACTATTAAGGAGTAGGTAGCCCCATCGTTGGAGTTTAAGGGACATTCGAAGGGACAATTACAGTCACTGAAGCAATGGTTAGGAAACCTTAGTAATTACCCTAGAGTCTTAAAGATCTTTCCGAGGCAACATTCGAATGGGTCATTTTTGATCTTTTGGGACTAGAGGGCGACCACTAAAATTCCCTATACTTCATGACCGTTTACCAATGGCAACCGAAGTGGGGGTAACCCTAGGAGTGAGCATGTGCAAGTGTTTGATTTCAGTTCATTTATCTTGCGCATTTAGGGTTATCTACCGTTTTAATCGTTATTCTTTCCATACAAGCCTATTAGTCTAAGCAGTTAATAATAGCAGAAAGTAAAGTTCGAGAACAAAAACCTAGCTATTACAAGGCTTCGGGGAGGGGTTACATAACCAAAATAGGGGTAAACAGTAAATAAAGACAGTAAATAAAATCCTAGTTAAAACTATTAAGACCTCAAAGCAATTACAATAATTAAGAAAATAAAGTGAAAATAAATAAACGCGCGAAAGTTAAGACGAGAACAAATTAGAAGCCTAAAAAATTTAATTAATTAAAAAATATTTTTGTATTTTTTTGTTGAGAAAAATAGTTGAAATTTGCAAGTTAAACCTAATTTTCTAATTAATTTTATTTTAAAAAATAATCAATGTTGAAATAATTAAAATAATTAATTTTCAAAAATTAATTTTAATTATAAAAAAACCTAATTCTATTTTTTGTGATTTTTTTATTGAGAAAATTAACTATTTGCAAATTAACCCTAATTTTCTAATTGATTTTAATTATGAAAAAAGAAGAAGAATTTAAATTTCCCTAATTAAATTAATCTAATTAATTAATGAAATAAAATATTTTATGAAAAAAATATGATTTTAATGTTTTTGTGAATTTTTGATTTAATAAAAAAATGATTTAAAAAAATAAACACAATAAATAAAATGAAAAAAAAACAATAAGAATAAATGAGCCTGATGTTGTGAAGTATTTGGGGGGTGCATTGCTGAAACTTATGATAGGCCCATTTTTGTTGGCCCAGAGCCTGCGCGAGATCCCGTGGGGGTTCCCTTAGATGGTGCATGGTGGACCTTCAGTTATGGGACGCTGGATCTGCTTGATGGTGGATCTGGTGGGCAGGATCTGTGAGTGCATAACATGGGCCTGGGTACAAGACACATGGGATCTACAAGTAACAATTAAGAAAATAAGAAAATGCTTGGACCTGGGATCGAACCCAAGTCCCTTCTCTCATCAGCGTTGCCTTTTACCATCTGTGCTACATGACTTGTTTGTTAATATAATAAACAAATAACGACATAAAGTAAACAAGATGGCATGCCCAGAAAACACGCCAACATTCAAACTGGCCAGTGGGACATTGCCACATCATTGTCTTCTTCCTCAGACTATCGTTTTAGGCCTGAACTTTTACCTACAGACGATGTCTGTAGCTATAACCCTACGTCATTCAAAAATTAAATACAAGCAACATAAATTCTAATGGAGACCATGAATTAACTGGGCTTGAAGCCATAAAAACCCTGGTATCCATGTCTAACCCTAATTTTCCTGTATCAGGAAGCCCTTAAACGAGTTTGGAAACCCTAAGAATTACATCCTTTGATTCCTGCATTTAAAACTCAATCAAACAATTCAAAAAGCATCGAAACCTTATGATAAACAAGAATACATGGTTAAATTTCATTGAAAACGCATGTATGCATGTAATCAAAAATCAAAAAAAGGTTGGAGAACCGAGTTATGGATTTTACGATTCTGAATGTTGTGGTCGCTTGTGAAGGTCTGGAATTGATCAGAGGAACTCAATAAAGCTGTTTGTGATCTTGGAGTGGCTTGAATCGGCCTGTGGAGGAATATGTGATCAACACTTTTTTGACAAAAATTTGAAGTTGATTCTTGCTGTATGGGGCAGATGCGCAGCTTCTTCCTCTTTGTTAGGGTTCACAATGATCTTCTATATGTATGTGAATCAACTAGGTTAATAGTTTTGGAAAGAATCCAAATATATGAATGAATTTCAAATCTCTGTATGTGAATCAACTAGGTTAATAGTTTTGGAAAGGATGTTTTGTTTTGAAATTGAGCAAGTAATTAGGAGCATTCTACCTACTCAAAAGTCTTTCATGTTCATTTCCTTTTTCCTTTGACATTGTTATCTTACCATTGATTTGGTAAGTAACCCTATCTTTGGATGTAAACGGGACATGCATGGGTCATTGTATAACCATGATTAGAAATATTGCAAGGTATCTTAGCATTTTATTTTAGGGACTAAGATCATTTGAAAGGAAACTTAGATAGCGTCATCAAGGGACTATGATCTTGTATTTTTTTGCTTGTTTTTGCTAAGATACCTCACATGCGTAATATGACCATTTTTAAAGGCAACCAAGTAGATTTACCCTAGGGATGCTTGTATGCAAGTGTATTATTTTCATGCTTGATTTTGTCTTGAATTAGGGTTTTCTAAGTATTGGTTTTAGTCTTTCCATACAAACCCTAATTACTAGCATGTTATATATAAAGCGATAAATTGAGGAATTTAAAGTTACTACGCTATTACAATACTTGTGGGAGGGGGGTGTACAAATTGTAAATTGGGGTTGCAAGAAAATAAATCTAATTAATCTATTACAACCATATTGAATTGGTACAAGAATTGAAATAATGTACAAAATAAATAAATGTGCAAATGTGAAGAAAATTTATCTTTGTTTGATTTTTTAATGAAAAGGGGTTTTTATTTTAACCTAATTAATTAAAGGGAAAAATAGTTAATTAAAGTAGTAAAAGGTAAAACCTAAAATTACTAAGAAAAGATTTTAAATAAAACCCTAAATCTATTAATTGATTAAAAATAAATTATGTTTAAGAAAAGTATTTTTTGTATTTTTGTCTTGAAAATAATTTATAGTATTATAAAATATTTTTGGCCTTTTTTATATTAAAATAATATTTTTTAATTGGTGTAAAAGAAAATAAATAATAACCTAATTTTAATTAAATTTACAAGAATAATTAGTAAAATAAATAAAGTATGGTTAAATAAAATACTTTTTTGTGAGAAAAAATAAATAAACTAAGTCAAAATATAAATCTACTATTTTTATATTTTTTATGATTTAAAAAAAATAATTAAGAAAATAAATAAAATATAAATAAGAAAAGAAAATAAAAACTGGGCCAGGGGTGTTGATAGCCTGCAAGGGGTGAGAAGTAACAAAAAAACATAGGCCCAAAGATGAAGCCCAACGCCTGCCAAAAAAGGTCAGAATGCAAAAAAAATATGAAAAAAATCAAAAGGGTACCACTGGGGCTCGAACCCAAGTCCCTCAGTTTACAGGGGCGCGCTTCTACCACTGGGGTGGCTATACATCCGTTTATATACATTAAACAATAAATACATAAGGCAAACACGTTCCTGAGGCCAACTTCATCTTCAACCTCACGCCCAACCAGAACCTCTGTAACTTGTTCAAATCTCAATAAAAATGAAAACTGTAAACATGAAACTTATAGAAAATTTCCTCACGGTTTCAGAAATGTAAAGCATTAAAACTATAGCTCAAAGATAAATATGGATTTTAATTGCCCTATTCTGAACCCTAAAAATCTCATAAAATTAAATCTTAAAATTCTCTAAGCTCAGGCAAAATTAATGGAAACTATGGGCATGGTTAGCTTTAGGGCAATGATATCTACATGTTTCATTCACAAATAAATCATTGATGATGCCTGTATGAAAAGTTCCAAAGTTAGAAAACTTACCTTGCAAGAGGGTATCGAGTTTAGAGTTTGAGCAACTTTCAGTGAGTTCCAATGATTGGGTTAGCTTCCTCAAGTTCCCAGGAAGCTAATGGAATGCTTAGCTTGAGCTGAAAGGGCCTGAGGAGTTCTGGAGAAGTCCAAGTGCAAAGCTCTGTTTTTGAAAATGGTGGATGATGAGGGAGGGTTTACAGTGGTGCCACAGGTGTTGGGATTGTTTGTGTATGTTGTTTAGAAGCTTTTGAAAACAAAAGGCCAAGAAACGCACGAGTAGATTTAAAGATTGGTTTCAAAACTCAGAAATGACAAGTTTTGAAGTGTTTTTGGTGATTCTGAGTTCTAGGTGTTTTCAGGGCTTAAGCATTCGTGTATTTTGTGGCAAATGGTTTGTATATCTATAAGCAAAAGGTCTTGAGTGGTTTGGACAATCAGAAGTACAAGTTTTCAGCTAATTGCTAGGTTACTTGATTTTGAAGAAAAGTGGGAAACCAAGTTTCAATGTGAGGTACAAGCATGGGCTGAGTGATTGTAAGTGTCTAACAAGTTTCTTATGAGTTATAGGACTTGTATGATCAGAAGAGAACAAGTGCAAGGCTCAAGAACAAGTTTTGTGCAAAAAAGCACTTTATCAAAATGGCAATGTGCACTTTCTTTCCAAAATGGATATAAAGCATGGCCTTGCATTGAATGCTTGAAATGAGACCTCTAACAGCTATGCAAGCCATTAATTATAGAGTTCCTAACAAGTTTTAGGCCTGCAAAGTAGAGTTTATGCAGCACAACTTTGAATTTGAATTTTGTTCATCACAAAATGCCTTGCAATTCAAGTGATAAAACCCTAACTTCATCTCTTCGATTCTCCCTACTAAAGAATGATCTCTTGGAGTTCTTGGACATTTTGGAAAGTTTTCAATGTTCTCTATAACCCATATTTGAATTTATTTTGAATATTCCACTTGGAACTATATAAAAAATTTCCATGAAGTTGGGTCAAAATCCTGACCAAATTAGGGCAAAAATTTCACTAAGTGTTTTGTTTCATGACCATGTATTCTTAAAATTATAACTTGAGATCCAAGAATTTTTGGAAGAATTTGTGTGAAGAAAATTTGTATATTTTATGGAGATCTACAACTTTCATGTTGGAAGTTTCTTTTGAATCATCTTGCATCACGGTGAAAAATTTGCTCAAAGTTGTGAAAAAATAAGAAATTTCCAACACTTAGAAAAATTTCTAAGTTTAGAAATTTTGACTTTTCAAAATGAAATCTTGACTTTTTGATTTCTTGATGAATAAGTTTCATATTTTTACATGTTTTGATGAATCATGATTTTTGACATTTGAATTTGACCAAAAAGTCAAAGTTTGACTTTTCACTATACAAATGAATTTTGATCAATTGACTGAAAATTCATCTGTCAATCCTTTGGACTTGAGCAATGTTTTGAGCCATGTAATTAGGTTAAAGTGATGCATTTGGACTCTTGATATCATGCCTTAAACCAATTTATCATTTGCTAGGTCAAAAAAAATCAAAAATTGCCTTTTCCCAGTCAAAACCCTAATTTTGACCATTTTGCCCTTTTGGAGATTTGATCAAATTTCTTGAGGAATTGTGGTCCAAACTTGATCAAATGATACATATGAGTCTAAAATGTTGATGTGGATAAAACATTATGAAGTTTGACTGTCAATTGGACATAGTTGGCTTTTTCCACAGTACAACTGATTTTTATGACAACTGCTCAATTGATTGAGCAAAAGTGTGATTCAAAGCCTGAAACTTGACATGAGTAATCTTGAGGGTCCATAATGATCCATGAAAGTCATATGGGGCATTGGAAGTTCAAATATCCTTGTAAAATCTCAAACCATAATTTTGGTCATCAGTACTTAAGGAGGTGTCTTGAGCTGATCAACCCTAGTGCAGTCTTGAGCCTAAAGGAGATATTGTGAGAAAATTATTAATAAATGAGAGGGATAATTTTGGGGTACAACAGCTGCCCCTGTTCAATCTTCTTAAGCCTGAAGAGTTAGATTGACGAGTTTTTACCATTCGTGACTCGAAGGTGGAAGATGATTGGACACTAGAGTGCCCAGAAATTTGCACTCGGTGATGTAATGGTAGAGGAAATGGGCTTAAAGATGCCATTTGGAGGGATGATGGAAATTTGTTAGAGATGGGCTTGTAGATGCCATCCAAAAATAGTTGTTGAACCGTATCTGTAAATTGAAACTGAATGAGTATCAGAATGACGTCCGTGTCTGGAGCGTATCTGAACTATATCTGGAAGTTGAATCTAAATAAGTATTATAATGGCGTCCGTGTCTGAAGCGTATCTGTACTGTATCTGAAAGCTGAATATGAATGAGTATCAGAAAGGCGTCCGTTTCTGGAGCATATCTGAACTGTATCTGAAGATTGAATCTGAATGAGTATCAGAATGGCGTCCGTGTCTGGAGCGTATCTGAACTGTATCTGAAAGTTGAATCTGAATGAGCATCAGAATGGCGTCCATTTCTGGAGCGTATCTGAACTGTATCTGAAGATTGAATCTGAATGAGTATCAGAATGGCATCCGTCTCTAGAGTGTATCTGAACTGTATCTGAAAGCTTTGAACATTGTTAGTGGAAGCTGTTAACCTTATCCTAAAAAGGGTAAAATGTTAGCTAATATGAAAAGTCATGTTGTATGAAATGCATGGTATAATGAGATACATGGATTCGTGTTATCAATGTTTATGATATATGGATGCGATGTATGCGTATGTGAGCTAATCTACTGCACTGCTTGTTGGATTGGGGAAAATAAATCCCTGACTGCTGAGGATGCGGAGTGTAAGTCTTCCTGTTGTGAAGTTGAAGTGTTGATGAACTTCTGCTTAGAGAAATAAACTCTGTTGTAAGGGAAACACCGTGTACCGCTTGTGAAATCCTGTTGGAGAATCCTGAGAAATTTGGTGACTTCTACCGGGGATTGATAATTGGAAGCTCTATTTCACTGGGGATTAAACTGCACACTGCGGGGGTTTTATGGAAATAGCTTAGAGAGATTTCCCTACCTTAAAGCCATCAGTGATTGTCTTTTATTTTGTTTATTTGTAAATAGTAATTATGTTCAAATGCATATGTTCAAAAATAAATCATTGGACGTTTTTGTAAACAAAACATGAGAGTAAAGAAAAACAGATAATTTTGTACTTTCAAAGGGATATCTTTGTATTCAATTTGAGTAAGTGTTTTTGTACAATGAGATAAACATTCTAGTAAGAGAATGCCGTCGTAAAAAAATGAAAATTTGATACAAAGAAAAGATAGCTATGTGAAATAATCACATGGGGTTCCCATTCTACTATAGCCTTCGTGTCTCTGAGCATCTTGTCTATTTGTTGCCTTGTCCGAAGCTGATTGAATTGATCAGAACCGTCCTTAAGGTGATCCAACAGGACATAGTCATACGCTTTAATTCCCTAACTTTTGCCTGGACCACCCTTTCGGGTTTTCGGTCCACTAGGATACCCTTTTTTGCCCAAGCCGCCCTTTCGGGTTTTCAGCTTGCCGGGTGTACAGATTTTTTTTTGTTTTATCCCTAATTTTTTCCTGAACCTTTTTGGTTCGCCAGGATGCCCTTGTTTTTCCTAGGTGTGTCAACCTAGAGGGTCTCTTAGGCGTATTATCTTTTGACTATGTCTGTGTTCGTAGGGTGCGGCAGGTCGTCGCCATCCATGGTGGTCAAGATCATTGCTCCACCAGAGAATATGTTTTTGATTACAAATGGTCCTTCGTATGTAGGAGTCCATTTGCCCCTGGGATCACCTTGCGGCAGTATGATGCGTTTGATCACCAGATCCCCGACTTGATATACTTGGCGTCTGACCTTTTTGTTGAAAGCCTTGATCATCCATTTTTGATACATTTGACCATGACAGACAGCAGTAAGCCTTTTCTCATCAATCAAGTTTAGTTGATCAAGTCGAGTCTGGATCTAATTGTCTTTGTTCATCCCTTCATCCTTCATAATTCTCAGAGAGGGGATCTAGACCTCAATAGGAAAGACAGCCTTCATGCGGTATACCAGAGAGTAGGGTGTTCCCCGGTTGATGTGCTCGCTGTGGTACAATACCCGTGGAGAGAGAATGGTAGCATCTCATGCCAGTCTTTGTATGTGACTGTCATTTTCTAAATGATCTTTTTAATGTTCTTATTTGCGGCTTCGACAACGCCATTCATCTTTGGCCGGTAAGGGGAAGAATTATGATGCTGGATCTTGAATTTCTCGCACAGGGCGGTGATCATAGTATTGTTTAGATTTGTACCATTGTCTGTGATAATCCTCTCCGGGATACCGTACTGACATATGAGATTCTGCTTGATGAACCGGGCGACAACATTCTTGGTGACGAAAGCGAAAGAGGCTGCCTCAACCCACTTTGTAAAATAGTCAATGGCCACTAAGATGAAGCATTGTCCATTAGAGGCCGTTGGTTTGATTTCCCCAATCATATAGATGCCCCACATAGCAAAGGGCCAAGGAGCCGTCAAGACATTCAGAGGAACCGGAGGTACGTGCACCTTGTCAGCATAGATCTGACACTTATGGCAGGTTCGAGAGTATTGATAGCAATCTGCTTCCATGGTAGACCAGTAATAGCCTGCCCGTAGGATTTTCTTTACCATCGTATGCCCACTGAAATAGGTGCCAAAAGTGCCCTCATGTAGATCAGCCATGATCTTTTCCACTTCAACCTTGTCTACACACCAAAGTAACACAGAGTCATGGTTGCATTTGTAGAGAATGCCATTACTAAGGAAGAACTTAGCGGAGAATCTCCTTAAGAACTTGTTATCATTGACTGAAGCTCCTTCCGGATATTCTTGAGCCTCGAGATATCTCTTGACTTTGTAAAACCAAGCCCGATCCACTACTTCTTCAGTATTAATCTTGTGACAGTGAGCTGGTTCCTCCATTCGTTCAATGGTGATCTGGGGAGCCTCGTTATCCCATTTAAGTTTAAACATGGATGATATTGTGGCTAGTGCGTCAGCTAGCTGATTTTATTCTCGCGGGAAATGCTCGAAGGTAATCCTCTCAAAATGTGGGAGCAATCTCAACACATGTTCTTTGTAGGGGATAAGGTTAGGGTGTTTGGTATCCCATTCCCCTTTGATCTGGCTGATGACCAAAGCTGAATCTCCGAATACATTTAAGGATTTGATCCTCAAGTCTATGGCAGCTTTGAGACAAAAAATGCACGCTTCGTATTCTGCCATGTTATTTGTATAATTGAAGCAAAGTCTTGTAGAAAAGGGAGTATGACACCCTTCAGGAGATATGAGTACAACACCAATACCATTTCCAAGTGCGTTGGATGCCCCATCAAAAACCAGGGTCCATTGGGATCCTTGTTCAGGTCCGTCATATGGTCTGAATTCTTCACAGTTGTTTATCATCATGATGTCCTCATCTGGGAATTCGAACTTCATGTACTGGTAGTCTTCCACAGCTTGGTGAGCAAGGTGATCAGCTAGTACACTGCCCTTTATTTCTTTCTGGGTAGTATACTGTATGTCATATTTTGTCAGGATCATCTGCCATCTCACTATTCTCCCAGAGAGGGAAGGTTTCTCAAAGATGTATTTTATTGGATCCATTTTAGATATCAATAAGGTAGTATGGGTCAGCATATACTATCTTAGCCGGCGAGCAGCCCATGCCAGAGCGCAACAAGTTTTCTTGAGCAGTGAATATCTTGTTTCACAGTCAGTAAACTTTTTACTCAGGTAATAAATAGAATGCTCTTTTCGTCCAGACTCGTCATGCTTCCCAACACACACCCCATTGAATTTTCCAAAATAGTTAGATACATGATCAATGGTCTTCCCTCGACTGGTGGCATCAAAACAGGAGGCTCTTGTAAGTACTCTTTGATCTTGTCAAAAGCAGTTTTGCACTTATCATTCCATTTGACTACTTGATCTTTCTTCAGTAATTTGAAGATTGGTTCACAAGTAGCTATCAGGTGAGAAATGAATATGGCAATGTAGTTTAAACGTCCCAAGAATCCTATGACTTCCTTCTCAGTACGAGGAGCTGGTATCTCTTGTATCGCTTTCACCTTGGCAGGATCTACTTCAATACCTTTATTGCAGACGACAAAGCCTAGGAGTTTACCAGACCTCACCCTGAACATGCATTTATTGGGGTTTAACCTGAGCTTGTATTTCTTTAGCCTCTCAAACAGTTTCTGTAAATGATCAAGATGCTCTTCTTCTATTTGAGATATAACTATCATGTCGTCCACATAGACCTCTATTTCGTGATGTATCATGTCATGAAATAGAGCTACCATGGCACGCTGATAGGTTGCCCCAGCATTCTTTAACCCGAATGGCATAACCTTGTAGCAGAATATGCCCCACTGTGTGACAAAGGTTGTTTTCTCCATGTGCTCAGGCGCCATTTTGATTTGGTTGTAGCCTGAGAAACCGTCCATGAAGGAAAACACTTTGTGTTGTGCCGTATTGTCAACTAGAATATCAATGCGGGGAAGTGGGAAATCATCCTTAGGGCTTTCCCTATTCAAATCCATGTAGTCGATGCACATTCGTACCTTGCCGTCCTTTTTGGGCACGGGAATAACATTGGCAACCCATTACAGATATGAGGTGACGGACAAAAATACGACATTGAATTGCTTCATGACTTCTGCTTTAATCTTCTCTGACATGTCTGGTCGCATTCGACGGACCTTTTATTTTACGGGTGGTGTGATACGGTGGGAGAACTGACTTGAGGTTTTGCGTTTGTGTTCGCAAATGTTTCGGTTTAGCAAGAGTCGCCACCGACTTTTTATTTTATCCTAAGGAAAGGTTAAAAAGCACAGGAAAAACCTTTGAGATGTTTTCTTGGGTTCGGGGAGTAGATTATAGAAAGGGAAGGTATTAGCACCCTTTCTATCCATGGTTATCCATGGGCTCTTAGTTACTTGCTTAGATCACTTGCCTTTGCTTTTCAATTGTTTGAAATGGTGCTTTGTGTGTGTGGTTTTGAAAATGTTTTGAAAAAGATGCCTTGTCTAGGCAACCCTTGTAACAATTCTTTACTCGAATGTTTTACAAAAGGTGTTTGTCTTTTTGAAAAGATGTTTCAAGGTTTTGAAAGTTGTTTTTGGAAATTGTGTTGTGGAGTGTGTTTTGAAAGTAGGCAAGTGTGTTTTGCAAGTTTGATCAAGTAACTAAGAGTTGTCTACCCCTAAATTTACTCAAAGATTTTTCCTATGTTTTAACCCTTTTAACAGTATTGTTCCACCATTGTATTTGGTGGACAATCTTGTGTTAGGATGTTAACGGGACGGGCGCGGGTCATCATTTAGACCGTTTAGACCATGAATGCAATAGTGTCAAGTATCTTTGGCAATTTTTCCTTTAAGGGACTTGATCATTTTTTAGGCAACTTCGAAAGCGTCATCGAGGGACTATGATCATTTGATTTGTTTTTGTTTTGCCAAAGATACTCAACATGCAACATGGCCCATTTTGGAAGGCAACAAGTGGAGTAACCCTAAGGGTGCAAATGTGATTTGTGTATTGTTTTGCATGCATGTTTATCTTTGAATTAGGTCAAGCTATTTGTTATTTGATTTTGCATACAAACCCTAGATCTATCATGGCATAATTGGAAAGCTTTTAAATGCGGAAATTTAAAGTCCTAAATTATTACAACATGATTATGGGGATGGGGGTACAAATGTTTGAATGGGGGGATATTTAGCAAGAAATTAAATCTAAAACTATTACATCCATATTGAATATACAAATATCGAATTGTACAATATTTAAACAAATATGATAAATATGCAAAAATGTATTATGCACAAAAAGGATTTTTTATGTATGAGAAAGTATTTTTCAATGTGAAATATAAACAAAAATAAAAAGGTCAAATTTTTGAATATTTTGTGGTTTAGGGCAAAACCCTAATTTGTTAAATAAATAGTATTTATTTCTTAATATTATACAATATTATATATTAATTTATACAAAAATAAAAAAAAGAAGTATATTGTAAAAAAAGTATTTTTTAATGTCATATATTAATAAAAATAAAAATATATTATTTCTATATTTTATCCTAAGTATTCTAATAAATATATACAAGTATTTATATTATATATTAAATATATTAAATATATACAAGAGTAAAATATTAATTATTTAAAAAAAAGTACATTTTAGAAAATGTTTTCAAAATGCAAACAAAAAATAATAACTAAAAAATATTTATTTTTGTATTATTTTTAGGGTTTTAACTAAAAAGGTTTTTATATTTATTTACATACATATGTTAAACAAAACAAACAAATGCCAAACAAATGCAAAAAAATGAGGAAAAATATTTTTAGTGTTTTTTCATGTTTGAATAAAAATATAAAATCAGAATCAAAAAGAAAAAATCAAAAATGATAAATATATCACACAATGGGCCAGGGGGGTGCAAATGGAAAAAAGGGGTGTAAACAGCATGCTGACTCAGGCCCAGCCCAAGCCAGCTTTGTCTTCAACCTCTAGCTCCATTCAAACAGAAAACGCGCACGCCTCTTATGCAATCATCATCTCCTGATTCTTTGACTTTTAACAAAAACTCATAACATAAACAATGTAGAGCATCAAGAGACGAATTCATTCATATAAAACACATGACCTAACTCTAAGAAACGAAGGAGAATTTCTTCATCCCCAATTTCTGACCTAAATTTTCTTCAATGTTCATGGCCAAAATTCTCACAGCACGCATAATATAAATGAAAAGTAAATACATGGATGGCTTCAGGGCTATGAGTAGAACATGTTTTCTTCACAAACCTAAGCCTAACTCTTCCTATATTGAGAGATAGAAGTTCATGTTTTTACTTGTTTCATCTTGAGTCGTGTACAACAATGGAGGTATCTTCAATGGAGTATGAGCTTTGGTACAGCTTGCCTGAAGTCCAATGATGCTTCTCCAACACCTAGCTTGCTTTGAATCTCTCTGAATCAAGCTATGGAAGTCCACCTGCAAAACTGAAAACTGAAAATGGCAAGTGATGTTAGGGATGTTACAGTTTATATTCAGGGATTGGGATAGCTTCAATGGATGGTAGGGAATGTGTTTGAACAAGCTTTGGCCAAAACGCACGAGCAAACTGAGTTGTGCAACTCAATCTGCAGGGATGCCCTGTTTCTTGCAGAAAAATGGTGTTTTGATGAATGAGGGGATATTGAGGATAAAGGACTCGTGTTTTAGGTCAGCTTGGGTGTCTGAAAAATGAGAACAAAGTTTGCTTGAGCTCTTGGTTACAGGAATTGAGTGTTGGTATGAGTTTGCTAAGTTTCTTCTCATGTAAGCAAAGAGATGTCAACTTGTGATATAGGCCTGTACCAAGTTCTCAAGCATGCTGCATACTTTGTTCTTGATCAGTGGGATTTGCCTACAAACTTGTGCCTCAAAGATCTGGCTGGTACCTCTTGGATATGGTATTTGACATAAAGTGCATCTTTATCAAAATGGCAAATGTGCTTTTTCTATTTAAGGGATAATTTCATGTGTAATGACCAAATGCACAAAATAATGCTTGAACACAATGGTTTGGCATTTAATTAAGGTGTGTGAGACTGGTTTTGAGGCCTTCAAGCTAGCTTGTACAAGCTGATTTGAAAAATGCCAATGTTATGAACAAGCCTTGGCCAAGAACAAAAGTGAATTTTGCCCAACTTTGCAAATTCGACTCTCCCTAACCACAAGGGTGTTTGATGAGTTCTTGGACAATTTGGAAAGCTTGGAATGTGTACTACAATCCATCTTCGTAATTCAAATTGAAACTCCAAGTGTAAGTATGTGAAAAATGGCCAAGAAGTTGGACAAAAATCCTGCCTAGAATAGGTCAAAATTTTTCTAAGTTAAAAGTGTTTTGCACCCTTGTTCCAAAAATCATAACTTGAGCTACAAGCTTCTTTTGAGGAAACTTTGTGAATAAAAGTTGTAGATTTTGCAATGGACTAGAACTTTCATGTTTTGAGTTTTGTTTGAATCCATTTTCATCTTGGTGAAAAAATGGGACAAAGTTAGGAAAAAATAAGGAAATTTTATAACTTAGAAAATTTATAAGTTATGAAATTTCTTCATTTAAAACCCTAATTTGCAATTTTGGGTTTCTTGATGAACAAGTTTCATAATTTTACATGTTTTGATGAAAAATGAATCTTGGCACTTGATTTTGACCAAAAAGTCAAAGTTTGACTTTTCAGTATACAGTCAAATTTTGATCAGTTGACTGGAAAATTCATCTGTCAATCCTGTGCATTTGAGATCTTTTGAACTTGTTGAATGGATCAAGACAATGCCATTGAGTTCTTGAGTCCATATGTGAGATTGGTTTGCCATTGGTTAGGTCAAACAGTCAAAAATTGCCTTTGTGCAGTCAAAACCCTAAAAATGACCATTTTGCCCTTTTGGTGATCTGATCAAATTTCTTGTGGAATTGTGATCCAAACTTGATCAAATGATTCATATGAGTTCATAATGTTGATGTGGGTCAAAAATCATGAGGTTTGACTGTCAATTGGCCACAGTTGACTTTTTCCCCAATACAGCTGATTTCTAGGTCAACTGTCCAATTGACTGGGCAAAGATTGAAATCAAGGCTTGAAACTTGGTATGGATAAACTTGTGAGTCCAACATGAAGCATGATAGTCACTTTGCGCATTTTAGGTCAAAACATCTTTGTGCAAACTCAAACCCTAATTTGGGTCAACAGTGCAAGGAGTGGTCTTGAGCAGAGCAAACCTAACTTTGTCTTGAGTTCCAAGAGTCTTGTGATGAGAAAATGTTGATGAAATGGGAGGGAAAATTTTGGGGTAAAACAGTTGCCCCTGTTCAATCTTCTTGCACCTGAAGAGTTAGATTGGCAGGTTTGCCTTTCGCGTCTCAAAGGTAAAAGGAGATTGGACACTAGAGTGCCCTTAAATTTGCACTCGTCAAAACAATGGATGCGGGAATGGGCTTAGAGATGCCATTTGGAGATGGGCTTAAAGATGCCATCTGGAGGGGTGACAAAATCTTGTCGGGGATGGGCTTAAAGATGCCATCTGGAATGCATGTTGTAGGTGAAAGCAATAGGTATCAGAAAGGTGTCCATATTTTGGAACATCTCTGAACTGGGGGTCTGAATAAGCAATAGATTGACATCCGTATCTCGAAGCATCTGTAAACTGTTTTCAAAAGTTGAGTTTGAACAAGCGATAGATTAACATCCGTGTCTGGAGAATCCGTAAACTGTTTTCAGAAGTTGAAGAATCTGAACAAGCGATAGGTTAACATCCGTGTCTGGAGAACCCGTAAACTGTTTTCAGAAGTCTTAAAGTTGAATAAGCAATAGAGCAACGTCCATGTTGGGAAGCGTCCGTAAACTGTTTTCAAAGGTTGAGTCTGAACAAGCGATAGATTAACATCCGTGTTTGGAGAATCCGTAAACTGTTTTCAGAAGTTGAAGAATCTGAACAAGCGATAGGTTAACATCCGTGTCTGGAGAACCCGTAAACTGTTTTCAGAAGTCTTGGAGTTGAATAAGCAATAGAGCAGCATCCATGTTGGGAAGCGTTCGTAAACTGTTTTCAAAAGTTGAGTCTGAACAAGCGATAGATTAACATCCGTGTTTGGAGAAATCTGTAAACTGTTTTCAGAAGTTGAAGAATCTGAACAAGCGATAGGTTAACATCCGTGTCTGGATAACCCATAAACTGTTTTCAGAAGTCTTGAAGTTGAATAAGCAATAAAGCAGTTGCCATGTTGGGAAGCGTCCGTAAACTGTTTTTAAAAGTTGAGTCTGAACAAGCGATAGATTAACATCCGTGTTTGGAGAAATCCGTAAACTGTTTTCAGAAGTTGAAGAATCTGAACAAGCGATAGGTTAACATCCGTGTATGGAGAACCCGTGAACTGTTTTCAGAAGTCTTGAAGTTGAATAAGCAATAGAGCAGTGTCCATGTTGGGAAGCGTCCGTAAACTGTTTTCAAAAGTTGAGTCTGAACAAGCGATAGATTAACATCCGTGTTTGGAGAAATCCGTAAACTGTTTTCAGAAGTTGAAGAATCTGAACAAGCGATAGGTTAACATCCGTGTCTGGATAACCCGTAAACTGTTTTCAGAAGTCTTGAAGTTGAATAAGCAATAGAGCGGCGTCCATGTTGGGAAGCGTCCGTAAACTGTTTTCAAAATTTGAGTCTGAACAAGCGATAGATTAACATCCGTGTTTGGAGAAATCCGTAAATTGTTTTCAGAAGTTGAAGAATCTGAACAAGCGATAGGTTAACATCCGCGTCTGGAGAACCCGTGAACTGTTTTCAGAAGTCTTGAAGTTGAAGAAGGAACCGGTGTAGGGTTTCCTGATGATGAGTCCGTGTAAAACTGCATCTGGAGTTGAGAAGGAACCGGGGTAGGGTTTCCTGATGATGAGTCAGTGTAAAATTGCATCTGGATAATTGTTAATGATAGCCTTTTATTCTTATCCTGAAAAGGACAAAATGTTAGCTAAACACAAAGTTATGTTGCATGAAATGTATGATGCAATATGTGTATATCAATGTTTATGATATGAATGCAATGAATGCGCATGCAAGCTGATGAGTTGTCTTGTTGCGGATAGAGGAATCCTGGATAGTTGGAGATAAAAGAATCTTGACTGCTGCCAGGGAAAGTGAATCCTTGCCGCTGCAAGGGAATGTAAGAATCTTTGATTGCTGAGGATGAGATATCCTTGTTGACCGCTGACTGCTTGGGGAACAAGATCTTCAGTTGTTGAGGGATCTTAGGACCACTGATGAGGATTAGAACTCCTTGGTGACTTGTAGGGAATGAGAATTCTGATGATCTCTACTGGGGAGTCCAGAACCCGGGAGGCTCATGCTGGAGGAGTAAGACTGAGAATCTTCAATCTGATGGGAAGTATCTCTGTGGGGAGAAGGTTTACTAGTCTGGTTCCGCTGAGGATTGACAGTTGGAAGTTTTAGCTCCGTTGGGGATTGGATTTTCAGATTTTTAAGGCTCCACTGGGGATATTAAAACTTAACTCTGAGGGGAATTGAGTTCTGGAAAGCTCTCTGGCCGGGGAAATCAGTTTTGAGAAAGCTTTTTTTTCTGCTGAGGATCCTGAAGTTTAACTCTGTTTGGGGAATTAAGTTCTGGATTTTGACTTTGTTGAGGAATTTGGAGTTTAATTCTGCTAGGGATTCCTTCTGAAAGGGTATCAAGATATCTATCTGTACCTTCAACCTATCAGCAATCATATCTCTTAATTTGCAAGGAAATGATTATGTTCAAATGCATATGCCTATTTAACAAAACATTGGACGTTTCTCAAATAAAACATAAGTGTATAAAAGCAAAAAGAAGACAAAGCAAAATTCTGTATTTGGAAAAGTATTTATATTAACTTTCTATGAGTATCTTTGTACAAAGGAGACCGCCATCCTAGTAAGAGGATGTTGTCGTAAAGAATTGAAAATTTTATACAAAAGAAAGATGGCTATGTGCAACAATTCTATGGGATCGCATTCTGTTATAGCCTTCACAACTCTGAATATCTTGTCCATCAAATGCTTCATCCGCCGATGACTGGATTGATCAGAAGCTCGGAGCTTGTTGATGAAGAGATTGTTCTTTAAAGTGATCCGACGAGACATAGTCATACGCTTTAATTCCCTAACTTTTTCCTGGATCGCCCTTTCGGGTTTTCAATCCACCGGGAAACCCTTTTTTTCCCAAGCCGCTCTTTCGGGTTTTCGACTTGCCGGGTGTACAAATTTTTTTTGTTTTATCCCTAATTTTTTCCTGAACCGCCCTTTCGGGTTTTTGGTTCACCGGGATGCCCATTTTTCCCAAGCCGCCCTTTCGGGTTTTCGACTTGTCGGGCTATTTTATGCGTAGTATCTTTTGACTATGTATGCGTTCGCAGGGTGCGGCAAATCGTCGCCATCCATTGTGGTCAGAATCATTGCACCACCAGAAAATATGCTCTTGATTACAAATGGTCCTTCGTAAGTAGGAGTCTATTTGCCCCTGGGATCACTTTGCGGCAAGATAATCCGCTTGATTACGAGATCTCCGACTTGATATACTTGACGTCTAACTTTCTTGTTGAAAGCCTTGATCATCCGTTTTTGGTACGTCTGACCATGGAAAATAGCAGTGAGTCGCTTCTCGTTGATCAGATTGAGTTGATCAAGTCGGGTCTGAATCCAATCGTCTTCATTCAAACCAGCATCCTTCATAATCCTTAAAGAAGGAATCTGAACTTCCATGGGTAGGACAGCTTCCATGCCATATACCAAAGAAAATGGGGTTGCCCCTGTTGAAGTACGTGCCGTGGTACGGTATCCATGCAGAGCAAACGGTAACATCTCATGCCAGTCCTTGTAGGTGACTGTCATTTTCTGAATGATCTTCTTGATGTTTTTGTTTGCAGCTTCAACAACACCGTTCATCTTCGACCGATAGGGAGATGAATTGTGATGATAAATCTTGAACTGCTTGCATAGAGCGGTGATCATAGTATTGTTCAGATTAGTACCGTTGTCTATGATGATCCTGTCGGGGACACCATACCGGCATATGAGGTTCTGCTTGATGAAGCGGGCAACCACATTTTTTGTAACGGAGGCAAAGGAAGCTGCTTCGACCCACTTGGTGAAATAGTCAATAGCAACCAGGATGAAGCGATGTCCGTTGGATGCCGTGGGCTTGATCTCTCCAATCATGTCAATGCCCCACATTGTGAATGGCCAAGGAGCTGTCAGAACGTTGAGAGGAACAAGAGGAATATGAATCTTGTCAGCGTACACTTGACATTTGTGGCAAGTACGGGAATGTTGATGGCAATCAGCTTCCATGGTAGACCAGTAATAGCCTGCCCTTAGAATCTTCTTAGCCATCGTATGCCCGCTCAAGTGGGTGCCAAATGTGCCACTATGTATCTCAGTCATGATCAACTCTGCTTCAGCTTTGTCTACACATCGGAGTAAAACACAATCATGGCTGCGTTTATAAAGGATACCATTGCTCAGGAAGAACTTGGCAGCAAATCTCCTTAATAACTTCTTGTCATTTACGGAAGCTTCTTCGGGATATTCTCTAGTCTGGAGATACCTTTTGATTTCGTGAAACCAGGGTTGTTCCACTACTTCTTCAGTATTAATCTCATGACAATGCGCAGGTTCATCCATTCGCTCAATGGTGATTTTGGGAGCCTCGTTATCCCAGTTGAGTTTAAACATGGAGGACATTGTTTCCAGAGCATCTGCAAGCTGATTCTCTTCTCGCGGGAAATGCTCGAAGGTGATTTGCTCGAAATGAGGCAACAATGTCAGGACATGTTCTTTGTATGGGATAAGATTAGGATGTTTGGTATCCCACTCTCCTTTGATTTGACTGATAACCAAAGCCGAGTCCCCAAATACGATCAAAGATTTGATCCCCAAGTCTATAGCAGCCTTGAGACCAAAGATGCAAGCTTCATATTCATCCATGTTGTTGGTACAGCTGAAGCAAAGTCGGGCCGTGAAAGGTGTGTGACAACCTTCCGGGGAAATGAGTACCGCACCGATACCGTTTCCAAGTGCATTTGAAGCACCATCAAAGTACAGGGTCCATCAGGATCCTTTTTCAGGTCCGTCATACGGTCCGTTACCTTCAATGTTGTCCAGAGTCATGATGTCCTCGTCCGGGAAGTCGAATCTCATGGATTGGTAATCTTAGACAGCTTAATGAGCTAGATGGTCAGTTAGTACACTCCCTTTTATAGCTTTTTGAGTAGTATACTGGATGTCATACTCAGTCAGGATCATCTGCCATCTAGCGATTCTTCCAGATAAAGCAGGCTTTTCGAAGATATACTTGATAGGATCCATTTTGGAAATCAACAAAGTGGTATGAGTCAGCATATACTTCCTTAGTCTGCGAGCAGCCCATACCAAAGTGCAGCAAGTTTTCTCGAGCAGTGAGTAGCGAGTCTCACAGTCGGTAAACTTTTTGCTAAGGTAATAAATGGCATGCTCTTTTCGACCAGACTCGTCATGCTGGCCCAATACACACCCCATTGAGTTATCCAAGACGGTCAGATACATGATCAACGGTCTTCCTTCGACGGGTGGCATCAGAATAGGAGGCTCTAGCAAATACTCCTTGATTTTATCAAAAGCAGTTTGACAATCATCGTTCCATTCGACTACCTGATCTTTCTTTAATAGTTTGAAAATTGGCTCACAGGTAGATGTCAGATGAGAGATAAATCTGGAAATATAGTTCAAGCGCCCCAAGAACCCTCTAACCTCCTTTTCAGTACGGGGAGCAGGCATTTCTTATATTGCTTTCACTTTTGCTGGATCGACCTCAATGCCCTTGTTGCTGGCAATAAATCATAGAAGTTTACCAGACCTTACTCCAAAAGTACACTTACTTGGATTCAGCCTGAGTTTGTATTCTTTCAACCTGGCAAACAGCTTTTGCAGATGCTCAAAGTGTTCCTCCTCTATTTGTGATCGAGCTATCATGTCGTCTACGTAGACTTCGATCTCATGATGTATCATATCATGAAACAAAGCTACCATGGCACGCTGATAAGTTGCCCCTGCGTTCTTCAGTCCGAACGGTATCACCTTGTAGCAGAAGGTACCCCATTGTGTAACAAAGGTTGTTTTCTCCATGTCCTCGGGGGCCATTTTGATCTGGTTGTAGCCCGAGAATCCGTCCATGAAGGAAAACACCTTGTGCCGAGCTGTGTTGTCGATCAAAATGTCGATATGCGGTAGCGGAAAATCATCTTTAGGGCTAGCCCTGTTCAAATCCCGGTAGTCCACACACATCATGACTTTGCCGTCTTTTTTAGGTACTGGCACAATGTTAGCAACCCATTGTGGATAGGATGTAACATCCAGAAAGCCCGCGTTGAATTGCTTCATTACTTCTGCTTTAATCTTCTCAGACATGTCGGGCCTCATTCGGCGGACTTTTTGCTTGATCGGTGGACAGTCCTCTCTTGTAGGGAGACGGTGAACCACGATATCTGTGTCTAAACCCAGCATGTCTTCATAAGACCAGGCGAAGTTTTCAACGTATTCATTTAACAGCTGTATTAAGCGCCCCTTGACACTTGGTTCCAGATTGGCACCCACTTGTACTTCCTTCTTGTCTTCCTCTGTTCCTAAGTTGACAGTTTCCAACAACTCTTCATGAGGCTAGATGGCCCTCTCTTCTTGTTGTAGAAGTCTGGCTAGCTCTCCTGGTACTTCACAATCTTCATCATCTTCATACTCAGCCTGATTGACCAAATCTTCAGAGTTATTGAAGGATACAACAGAATAGTCACCCATAGAATCCAAAGTGGATGGGTACCTGCATTTGTGAGTGTGGGTGTGTGTAAGGGATAGCCATCCTTAAACAAACAAAAATGCAAAAGGAAAGAAAATGAACACAACAGTTTTTAAATGAAAAACGTCCAATGATTCATTAAACATGGCATATGAATATGAAGAGAATCAAAACCCTTACAAATGGACCTACATACCCCGGGGAAGGCATGAGCTGAAAAAGTAGTGTGCAGATTGTTCAAGAGTAATTATTACAGACCAACAGAAAATGTTCGAAAGATAAATTACTGATTAATGAAAGTAATGGGAACGAAGTCCTTCGCCTCCCAATTGTGCAGTCCCCCTTCAATGGTTGGGAAGATCCAATCTTCAATGTTGGCCTCTTCGTCTTCGTCTTCCAAAGCATTGATTCCATGAGGAGAAATCTTGACGGGTATCCTTTCAATTTTTGAGCGACGCATATCTTTTTGCCCCGCAGTGGTAAATCCCAACCCAAACTTGTCTGTTTTATGAGGAATGTCAGGCAACTGTCCCCATGTTGAGCTCTTCCCCTCCTTCATTGCAGCCTTTGCGACTTTCAGAGATGCCATCCTGGCCACCTGCTTGGGTACCTCAGCTACTGCCTTTGCTACAGTAACCTCAGGAGTAATTTCCTCGAAGTGTTGGAATGGTGTTTCGATGAATTCTCCCTCCACTTCCACATACCGAAAGGAGTTCAGATGACTGATCATATACTCCTCCTCATCGTGTACAGTTATGATCTTTCCCTTAACAGGGCATTTCAGCATCTGATGTAGGGAGGAGGTGACTGCCCCAGCATTATGTATCCATGGTCTTCCTAGCAAGCAAGAGTAGGATGTGCGGATGTCCATCACATAGAAGGTTGAGGGGAACACTTCCGTGCCCACCTTGATAGCGATGTCGACCTCCCCATGCACCATTCTTTTAGATCCATCAAAGGCCCTGACAATGATATTACTTGGTTTCAGCTCCAAGCCTTCACAATCTAACCGGTCTAGAGCTTTCTTAGGCAGCACGTTTAGAGAAGAACCAGTGTCGACCAAGACATGGGCGAGAGTAGTTCCTCGACATTCAACTGACACATGCAATGCGTCATTGTGCTTTCTTCCCTTCGGAGTCAGGTCAGCATCAGAGAAACCCAGGCCGTTGTCGGCAGTAAGGCTGGCTACACAATCCTGGAATTGATCGGCTAAGGTTTCTTGGGGAACATGGGCTGTCTTCAAAAACCTTATCAAGGCCTTGGCATGAGCCTCCGAACAAAGCAACAAAGCTAACATGGAGATCTTCGAGGGGGTTTGCCTCAGTTGTTCTACCACATCGTAATCACTCTTCTTAATTATTTTCAGAATCTCCTCCATTTCTTTCTTAGAGGTTTCGGGGATAACCAATGGCTGAGCCCTCGTCCTGACAAGCTCTTCTTGGATCCCTTTCCCCTTATCGGCAGAAGTAGGAGGGACAACCATAGGAGTAACAGCTTCTTCAATCAACGGAGTTCTTGCAGAAAGTTTTATCGGTGCAGGGGTAACCTTGGCAGCAGCCGAGGGTCCAAAGATTGCCTTTGGAGGGGCAATCTCTGGAGAGAAAATTCTCCCACTTCGGGTAATCTTACTCGTACCGGCAATGTTTCCAATGTCGGCATTTTCTTCGTCAGAGCTCTCTTCAGTTATCTCAATTTGTGTAACACCGTGGTAGTAGATTTTTCCACCATAATTCCACGGTATCGATTTGTCAGATTTGTAGGGGACATGCCCATGCATGGTTATTTTCAGAGGAGCAATCTTCGTAGAGGATGTAATCTTAACAGGCTTTTTAGGGACCTTGGAAAGATTGGTGGAAATGGTGATTATTGAAACATCTTCGATAGGAGTTGGAGTAACAGGAGTCTTTTCGAAAAGAATTTGTTGGTTGTCCATTAGGCGTTGGATGCCTATCTTCAGTAATGGACAGTCGATTAGTAGGGAGGAACAACAGTAGCAGTCTTCTTTACAACCCGAGAAAATCCCAGCCTTCAACAAATTCAACTTGATTGTCAGTAGTGGGGTCATCAGATCATCAACAGTAGAAACAAACAGATCTTCTTCAATAGCATGGATATTGCGACCATGCTTTGGCACAGAGTGGATATTACATTCGGCTTTTCTGGGGCGTCGAACTCAACCTCTTTTGCATCTATCAAATCTTGAATTTTATGCTTAAGCGCCCATCAATCGTTGGTGTCATGCCCGACGCTGTCAGAATGATAGGCATATTTAGCATTGGGATGATAATGTGGGGAAGTTGTATTCACATTTTTTGGTGCCTCTTTGATAGTGGTGAGATTTAGCTTCAACAAATGGGGAAAAACTTGTGCATGCGTCATATTGATGCGGGTGAACTGCCGTTGTGGCCGTTCTACCCGTTGCTGGTTAGGTCTAGACTGATTGTTGCGAGGCTGATCATTTGACGAATTTTTTATCATCACGGCCCCTACAGTCGGCCGATGCTCAGTTCTTCTCTATCCTTTCTGAGAGTATATAACAGCTGCTTCCTTCTTGGCCGGGAATGATTTCTTAAGAGTTGCGGAGGCAGAGGCATCCCTTTGAATCTTCCCACTCTTAATACCAGCTTCCACCCGTTCGCCAGTCAGAATCAGTTCAGTAAACCCTGCGGAAGAGCTCCCGATCAAATGGTTGAAGAAAGGGCCAGATAGGGTCCCCAAGAACATATCAACTAGTTCCCTATCTGAAAGAGGTGGCTGCACTCTTCCGGCCAAGTCGCGCCATTTCTGGGCGTATTCTTTGAATCCCTCATTTGAGGCCATCCCCATACTTTGTAACTGGGTACGGGTTGGCGCCAAGTCAGCGTTATATTGATACTGGCGATAAAAGGCAGCTGCCAAGTCTTCCCAGTTATGCACTTCTGACCTCTCGAGTTGGTAAAACCAGTCTAGTTGTGTACCAGACAGGCTATCCTGAAAAAGTGTACCCAAAGATTTCTGTCGGATGTATGAGGTTGAATTCTTATGACATATGACCTCAGGTGCATCTTCGGGCAAGACAGCCCATCATATTTTGCAAAAATTGGCACCTTAAACTTGGGAGGGATCACAATCCCAGCAATCAATCCCAATTCTTCAAAATCTAACCCAGGAACCCTTTGCAGCTCCATAGCTGCCCGTCTATCCTCCAGGTTTTTGTATTTGTCGTCTGCTGGCGGGTATTGCTGCTCTGAATAGTCTTCATCTTCCTCAACCTCTTCCTCTTCAGCCTCAGACTCAGAAGGTAATGCAACTCCTTTTCCCTTACCGGTTCCCTCATCAGATGTGGAGGGGAATTCAAGAACCCTTCTAGCTTCATTCTCAAATCTTCTTCCCAGTGTAGCTACCCCAACTCTTTTCTTCTTCTTTTTCACTTTTTCTTGCTCTTTGTTCCCCAACAGTGCTTTTAGATCCTCCTGACCCTTTGCCAAGGTCATAAGGAGCTGTTGAAACTGCGAGTTTTGTGACTGCAGATCTTTGATCGTCTGTTCAAGATCCATCTTACTGAAATAAACAACAGAAAGATAAGGAAACCTGGTGTGAAGACCTGCTTATGCATATGATGAATGATATGTTTATTCATGCAATGCATTCAAGGATTTAGAAATTCAAAATTGTTGCAGACAAAAAGAACACACGTCATATTAATAAGAAGAAATTTTGTCAGTACATAAATGCCCCATGGGCCAAATATTACAAAAGCTTCTTAAGGTAAAAAGACGTTGCGCATCCTCTTTGGTGCGATGTAAGTGTTGAGGGTCTCCTCCTCGTGAAGTCGGCGGGTAAGCTCCAAAACCTTCTTCTCACTGGCGTAGAAGCTGGCTTCAAAAGTATTATGTTCCTCCTTGAGTTGGATCCAACTCTTTTACATTTCCTCCCATGATGTTGGCATGTCAGGATGTAGGATGGTGTATGGAACCTCTCCTTCCTTAACAAGCTCTTTAATCAAAGGGAGAATGTGAGGGTAAGGCATTATAAGACTCTGGGCTCGGGTTCGTACCCACTTGAGATAAGGCTCAAGATGGATGGAGTTCTTGTGCCCTAGTGTCTTGCTATCTACCTTGTTAGGCATCCTCCAAGCTCTGATGAATCTTTGGCGAAGTCCTTGCGCATCATTGTCGAAGTCAAAAACTAGGTCAAGAATCAACATGTCGTGAGGGCCATCCCTCCGAGCATTTCCAAATTGTCTCAAAGCTAGACAGGGGTTGTAGGTAATGCCTCCCCTAATGCCAAGTAATGGAACATTAGGGAACTCACCACAACGATCGACGATGATGACATTTTCTCTGGACCGAGAACACCAATGTACATCAGAATGTGTGAGGGTCATCAACCGTTGTGACCACCTTAAGCCTTGTTCATTCTTCAAAATAGATTGTGGAAGGTGCGAAATAAACCACCTTGCAAGGAGAGGAGTACAGCACATGAGAACACCTCTCTTCCTCATTGTTCGTGTGTAAAATGAGTGGAGGATGTCCCCAAGAAATGTAGGTATGGGATTCCTGGATAGGAAAACCTTGACAGCATTGACATCTATAAGTTGGTCAGGATTTGGGAACAAGACCAACCCATAAATTAGGAGTGCCACAATCTCTTCAAAGGCTTGCAGATCCAAGGAATTCCAACACTCTTGTGCCTTCTCAGACAAGAATTTTTCCAAGAAGCCTTTGACACCACTTCTAGTCTCTCAATGCCCCTTGATGTCGGATGGTTGCAAGTGTAGTGCTTGAGCAACATCTTCAGGCTTTGGTTCTTTTTCCGTACCATTGTAGGGTAGTTGATTAAGAATAGGAATTCTCAGGAGTTGAGAAAATTCCTCCAAAGTAGGCACCAATTGATAGTCGGGGAATATGAAACAGTGGTGAAGGGGAACAAAGAATTGGAACAACACTTTCACCATGTCTTCTTCAATGTTGGTGTTGACTAGGCTGAGCAGTCTACCATGTCTTTCACTGAAGAGAGAGCTTTCTGGAATTCTGGATGTGAGCTCCTTGAGTTGAGGAGGGATTCTCACAAGGTTGACTTGGATGGTTTTCCTGCGAAGAATTTCCATGACCTACAAAACAAGAACAAAGATGAAGATCCAAACCCTTGAAATGGTTAGTGTATGCATATGATGCTTTATAATGTTCATGATGTATGCACAAACATATGTACAAGCATGTCACACAAAACCCTAGTTTCATGCTTGCATGGGGTTTCATAGGTAAGTACCCTCTTGAGTGTAGTTGGCTTAAAAACCTGTCCTATAAATAGTAACCGGGTTCTAAGGAGCTCAATATCATTGGATTGTTTTCAATGTTCATTGTTTTGGTTTAGCCACTTGACTAGCGACCAAAATATTCCAAGAAAACAACCCTCAATGAGTGTAGTATCGAGTATCTACCAACTTCGGACTGCACCAAAGCCGGTCATCTCACTACCCCTAATAAAGGGCCAAGATGGTCAAGTAAGGTTCTAGGTTATTAGTGCTTAGTGACATCACTCAGCGGCCCCGTACTCTCCTTGATTGAACTCAAGGGTTACCGGTACTCACAAATATGTCGCACTAATATAGCTATTGCTTCCACCGTGTCGGTATACCCCGCACAGTTTCCATAACGTATTGCTATCTATAAATGTTTCCAAAATCCGGGTGTAGGATTTCAAGCCCAAACAAGAGAACCAAAATGTAAAGCAATCAAAGTAAACAATTAGCCATGCAAAAGGGTGATCTAGGCCCTAAGGTTACTCCACTTTTAAATTTATCCCCAGCAGAGTCGCCAATTCTGTGATACGGTGGGAGAACTGACTTGAGGTTTTGCGTTTGTGTTCGCAAATGTTTCGGTTTAGCAAGAGTCGCCACCGACTTTTTATTTTATCCTAAGGAAAGGTTAAAAAGCACAGGAAAAACCTTTGAGATGTTTTCTTGGGTTCGGGGAGTTGATTATAGAAAGGGAAGGTATTAGCACCCTTTCTATCCATGGTTATCCATGGGCTCTTAGTTACTTGCTTAGATCACTTGCCTTTGCTTTTCAATTGTTTGAAATGGTGCTTTGTGTGTGTGGTTTTGAAAATGTTTTGAAAAAGATGCCTTGTCTAGGCAACCCTTGTAACAATTATTTACTCGAATGTTTTACAAAAGGTGTTTGTCTTTTTGAAAAGATGTTTCAAGGTTTTGAAAGTTGTTTTTGGAAATTGTGTTGTGGAGTGTGTTTTGAAAGTAGGCAAGTGTGTTTTGCAAGTTTGATCAAGTAACTAAGAGTTGTCTACCCCTAAATTTACTCAAAGATTTTTCCTATGTTTTAACCCTTTTAACAGTATTGTTCCACCATTGTATTTGGTGGACAATCTTGTGTTAGGATGTTAACGGGACGGGCGCGGGTCATCGTTTAGACCGTTTAGACCATGAATGCAATAGTGTCAAGTATCTTTGGCAATTTTTCCTTTAAGGGACTTGATCATTTTTTAGGCAACTTCGAAAGCGTCATCGAGGGACTATGATCATTTGATTTGTTTTTGTTTTGCCAAAGATACTCAACATGCAACATGGCCCATTTTGGAAGGCAACAAGTGGAGTAACCCTAAGGGTGCAAATGTGATTTGTGTATTGTTTTGCATGCATGTTTATCTTTGAATTAGGTCAAGCTATTTGTTATTTGATTTTGCATACAAACCCTAGATCTATCATGGCATAATTGGAAAGCTTTTAAATGCGGAAATTTAAAGTCCTAAATTATTACAACATGATTATGGGGATGGGGGTACAAATGTTTGAATGGGGGGATATTTAGCAAGAAATTAAATCTAAAACTATTACATCCATATTGAATATACAAATATCGAATTGTACAATATTTAAACAAATATGATAAATATGCAAAAATGTATTATGCACAAAAAGGATTTTTTATGTATGAGAAAGTATTTTTCAATGTGAAATATAAACAAAAATAAAAAGGTCAAATTTTTGAATATTTTGTGGTTTAGGGCAAAACCCTAATTTGTTAAATAAATAGTATTTATTTATTAATATTATACAATATTATATATTAATTTATACAAAAATAAAAAAAAGAAGTATATTGTAAAAAAAGTATTTTTTAATGTCATATATTAATAAAAATAAAAATGTATTATTTCTATATTTTATCCTAAGTATTCTAATAAATATATACAAGTATTTATATTATATATTAAATATATTAAATATATACAAGAGTAAAATATTAATTATTTAAAAAAAAAAGTACATTTTAGAAAATGTTTTCAAAATGAAAACAAAAAATAATAACTAAAAAATATTTATTTTTGTATTATTTTTAGGGTTTTAACTAAAAAGGTTTTTATATTTATTTACATACATATGTTAAACAAAACAAACAAATGCCAAACAAATGCAAAAAAATGAGGAAAAATATTTTTAGTGTTTTTTCATGTTTGAATAAAAATATAAAATCAGAATCAAAAAGAAAAAATAAAAAATGATAAATATATCACACAATGGGCCAGGGGGGTGCAAATGGAAAAAAGGGGTGTAAACAGCATGCTGACTCAGGCCCAGCCCAAGCCAACTTTGTCTTCAACCTCTAGCTCCATTCAAACAGAAAACGCGCACGCCTCTTATGCAATCATCATCTCCTGATTCTTTGACTTTTAACAAAAACTCATAACATAAACAATGTAGAGCATCAAGAGACGAATTCATTCATATAAAACACATGACCTAACTCTAAGAAACGAAGGAGAATTTCTTCATCCCCAATTTCTGACCTAAATTTTCTTCAATGTTCATGGCCAAAATTCTCACAGCACGCATAATATAAATGAAAAGTAAATACATGGATGGCTTCAGGGCTATGAGTAGAACATGTTTTCTTCACAAACCTAAGCCTAACTCTTCCTATATTGAGAGATAGAAGTTCATGTTTTTACTTGTTTCATCTTGAGTCGTGTACATCAATGGAGGTATCTTCAATGGAGTTTGAGCTTTGGTACAACTTGCCTGAAGTCCAATGATGCTTCTCCAACACCTAGCTTGCTTTGAATCTCTCTAAATCAAGCTATGGAAGTCCACCTGCAAAACTGAAAACTGAAAATGGAAAGTGATGTTAGGGATGTTACAGTTTATATTCAGGGATTGGGATAGCTTCAATGGATGGTAGGGAATGTGTTTGAACAAGCTTTGGCGAAAACGCACGAGCAAACTGAGTTGTGCAACTCAATCTGCAGGGATGCCCTATTTCTTGCAGAAAAATGGTGTTTTGATGAATTAGGGGGTATTGAGGATAAAGGACTCGTGTTTTAGGTCAGCTTGGGTGTCTGAAAAATGAGAACAAAGTTTGCTTGAGCTCTTGGTTACAGGAATTGAGTGTTGGTATGAGTTTGCTAAGTTTCTTCTCATGTAAGCAAAGAGATGTCAACTTGTGATATAGGCCTGTACCAAGTTCTCAATCATACTGCATACTTTGTTCTTGATCAGTGGGATTTGCCTACAAACTTGTGCCTCAAAGATCTGGCTGGTACCTCTTGGATATGGTATTTGACATAAAGTGCATCTTTATCAAAATGGCAAATGTGCTTTTTCTATTTAAGGGATAATTTCATGTGTAATGACCAAATGCATAAAATAATGCTTGAACACAATGGTTTGGCATTTAATTAAGGTGTGTGAGACTGGTTTTGAGGCCTTCAAGCTAGCTTGTACAAGCTGATTTGAAAAATGCCAATGTTATGAACAAGCCTTGGCCAAGAACAACAATGAATTTTGCCCAACTTTGCAAATTCGACTCTCCCTAACCACAAGGGTGTTTGATGAGTTCTTGGACAATTTGGAAAGCTTGGAATGTGTACTACAATCCATCTTCGTAATTCAAATTGAAACTCCAAGTGTAAGCATGTGAAAAATGGCCAAGAAGTTGGACAAAAATCCTGCCTAGAATAGGTCAAAATTTTTCTAAGTTAAAAGTGTTTTGCACCCTTGTTCCAAAAATCATAACTTGAGCTACAAGCTTCTTTTGAGGAAACTTTGTGAATCAAAGTTGTAGATTTTGCAATGGACTACAACTTTCATGTTTTGAGTTTTGTTTGAATCCATTTTCATCTTGGTGAAAAAATGGGACAAAGTTAGGAAAAAATAAGGAAATTTTATAACAAAAAATTTATAAGTTATGAAATTTCTTCATTTAAAACCCTAATTTGCAATTTTGGGTTTCTTGATGAACAAGTTTCATAATTTTACATGTTTTGATGAAAAATGAATCTTGGCACTTGATTTTGACCAAAAAGTCAAAGTTTGACTTTTCAGTATACAGTCAAATTTTGATCAGTTGACTGGAAAATTCATCTGTCAATCCTGTGCATTTGAGATCTTTTGAACTTGTTGAATGGATCAAGACAATGCCATTGAGTTCTTGAGTCCATATGTGAGCTTGGTTTACCATTGGTTAGGTCAAACAGTCAAAAATTGCCTTTGTGCAGTCAAAACCCTAAAAATGACCATTTTGCCCTTTTGGTGATCTGATCAAATTTCTTGTGGAATTGTGATCCAAACTTGATCAAATGATTCATATGAGTTCATAATGTTGATGTGGGTCAAAAATCATGAGGTTTGACTGTCAATTGGCCACAGTTGACTTTTTCCCCAATATAGCTGATTTTTAGGTCAACTGTCCAATTGACTGGGCAAAGATTGAAATCAAGGCTTGAAACTTGGTATGGATAAACTTGTGAGTCCAACATGAAGCATGAAAGTCACTTTGGGCATTTTAGGTCAAAACATCTTTGTGCAAACTCAAACCCTAATTTGGGTCAACAGTGCAAGGAGGGGTCTTAAGCAGAGCAAACCCTAACTTGGTCTTGAGTTCCAAGAGTCTTGTGATGAGAAAATGTTGATGAAATGGGAGGGAAAATTTTGGGGTACAACAGGTGGGTAGTCCTCTTTTGTAGGTAGACGATGTACTACGATATCTGCATCAAGTCTTGGCATGTCTTCGTACGACCAGGCAAAGACCTCAACATAATCGTGTAAAAACTGAATCAAATGCTCCTTGACACTGGGTTCCAGATTGGCACCCACCTTGACTTCTCTTTTATCTTCTTCGGTACCTAGGTTAACTGTGTCCACTGGTTCCTCGTGGGGATGAATGGTCCTCTCTTCTTGTTGTAGTAACCTGGCAAGTTCCCCTGGTACTTCATAATCTTCCTCACCTTCGTCTTCGGCTTGGTAGATTAGATTTTCAGAGTCACAAAAGGCCATAGCAGAACCGTTACCCATGGGATCCCGAATGGATGTAGACCTGCATTGTGAGTGTGAGTGTGTGTAAGAGTATAACTATCTTTGAAAGCAATGAAAATGTAAAAAAGAAAAACAATGAGCACAAAGTTTGTATGCAAAAACGTCCATGATTCATTGATGTCATATGGAAATGAGATAATAACCCTTACAAATTGACCATTGTGCCTCGGGTAAAACACAAGGTTTTAAGAGTTTGAATAGTTTTAATATTACAGATCCGACAAAATGTAAAGACAATTACTGTGGGATAAAAGTGATCGGGACAAAATCTATAGCCTCCCAGTTGCTGATCCCTCCACTGACAATTGGGAAAATCTAATCCTCCAGGTCATAGCCATCTTCATCATCCTCCACGGTGTTGACTTGGTGGTTACTGATCTTCAAGGGTGGTCTTCCGGCACGAGCATGGTGTACAACCTTTTGGGCACCTAAAGTGAAACCCAAACCAAACTTGTCAGATTTGTATGGGATATCTGGGAGTTGACCCCAAATAGTGCACCCACCTTCTTTTATCACTGCCTTGGCATCCTTCAAAGACGACATCTTGAGCGGAGGGAACTTGAGACAATGCCTTGGTTACTGCCACAGTCAACGGGACTTCTTCAAAATGCTGGAATGGAGTTTCAATAAATTCACCATCTAGCTCCACATATCTGAAGGAATTTAGATGGATGACCATATACTCTTCTTCTCCATGAACAGTGATGATTTTCCCTTGAATTGGATATTTCAACATTTGATGCAACGTAGAAGTAACAGTGCCATCATTATGAATCCACGGTCGGCCTAGAAAGCAGGAATATAAAGGGCGAATATCCATTATATAAAAAGTTGAATCAAATGTTTGGGTTCCAAACTTTATGGGGATATCCACTTCCCCATGCACCATCCTTTTTGAGCCGTCAAAGGCCCTCACTACTATGTTGCTTGGTTTCAATGTTAATCCTTCGCAGTCAAGCCTATCAAGAGCCTTTTTAGGAAACACATTCAGAGATGAACCGGTGTCAACCAAGACATGAGCCAAGGTCGTGCCCCTGCATTCGACTGAGACATGCAATGCCTCATTATGCTTCCCCCCTCTTGGCATTAAATCAGCATCCAAAAAACTTAAACCATTATCTGCAGTCAAGCTGGCTAAGCAATCTTGGAACTGATCGGCAAATGTTTCTTTGGGTACATGGGCAGTTTTCAGGAATTTTACCAAGGCCTTTGCATGAGCCTCGAAACATAGTAATAAAGCCAGCATGGAAAGTTTAGATGGAGTCTGCCCCAGTTGCTCGACTATGTTGTAGTCGCTTCTTTTTATGATTTTTAGAATTTCCTCCATCTCTTTCCGGGATGTCTCAGGGATAGCCACTGATTGTGCCTTTGTTCGGACAAGCTTATTCAAAATACCTTTACCTCGAGTCTCGGTTGACTCGGCAGCAGGAACGTCAGTAGGGGTGATAACAAGGATTGTAACAGCTTTGTCAACAGGAGTATTAGCATAGATGATTGTAGGACTGGGAATAACCTTTGGAGGAGCAACAACAATAGGAATGATTACAGGTCCAGAAACAACATTTGGAGGAGAAATTTCCGGAGAGAATACCCTTCCACTTCGGGTAATCTTGCTAGTCCCTGCAATATTACTAATATCAGGGTCATCCTTCTCAGAACTTGAATCTTCAGCAACTGGCCAATCTTGCTTGATACCGTGGTAGTAGACATCACCTCCATAATTCCATGAGACAGTTTTGTATGACGAATACGGGATTGGTCTAGACATTGTAATTATCAAAGGAGTTACTTTAGGAACTGATGTAATTCTAACGGGTCTTTCGGTGGAGACCCTGGAAGAATTTGCGGAAATGGTCACGATGGAAACATCATTGTAAGAAACAGTTGGAATAGAAGTCTTTTCGAACAAAATTTCCTTGTTATCTATTAGGCACTGAACGCCTGCTTTTAACAAAGGGCAGCGGGTTGGTGAGGACAAACAAAAATGACAACTTTCATCACAGCCTGGGAATAAACTGACACTTAACAAATTATTTTTGATAGTCAGGAGTGGGGTCATAAGTTCATCAACTGAAGTAACAAACATATCTTCTTCAATGGCGTTGGTATTATGGCCGTGTTTGGGCATAGGGGCAGTAATGACATTGGGAATTTCTGGCGCATAGAATTCAATCTCTTTGGCTTCAAGAAGGTCTTGTACTTTGTTCTTCAGAGCCCAACAGTTTTTAGTGTCATGGCCGGGACTCTCAGAATGGTATGCACAGCGGGCATTTGGATGATAGTGAGGAGAGGTTGTGTTAGGGTTCTTTGGATCTTCTTTCAAAGTCACTAGATTGGATCTTAACAAAGGTGGTAATACTTGAGATAAGGTCATGTTAATTTTGGTGAACTGTCTGACTGGTCTTTCCATTCTTGGCTGGTTGCTTCTTTGCTGAGCAGGCGCGGGTTTAGGAATCATGATAGCCCCCACCATTGGACGACATTCAACCCTATCTTGATTTCTCTGAGGTATACAACAACCACTTCTTTCTTTCCGATGAATGGTTTCCTTACAGTGGTAGAGGATGCATCTTTTTGAATCTTCCCATTCTTTATCCCGGCTTCTACCCTTTCTCCAGTCAGTATCAACTCAGTAAAACCTGCCGATGAACTCCCAATTAAGTGATTAAAGAAGGGACCAGACAAGGTGCCCAAAAATATGTCTACCAATTCTCTTTCAGATAGAGGAGGATGGACTCTTCCTGCTAAGTCCCTCCAGTTTTGCGCATAGTCCTTGAAGCCTTCACTTGAAACCATGGCCATACTCTGGAGTTGAGTACGGGTGGGTGCAAGATCAGCATTGTATTGGTATTGTTTGTAAAAGGCGGCGGCCATATTTTCCCAGTTATGAACATTGGCTCTTTCTAACTGATAAACCCAATTAAGTTGAGTTCCAGACAGACTGTCTTGGAAGAAGTGTACCCATAAATCCTTGTCGACGGTGTGAGGCTGGATTTTCCTCACATAGGACCGGAGATACATTTTGGGACATGAAACTCCATCATATTTGGCGAACACAGGTGCTTTAAATTTTGGAGGAATGACAATCCCTGATACTAACCCCAATTCCTCAAAGTCCAATCCAGGCACTTTTTGGATTTCCATTGCACTTAACCGTTCTTCTAGATGCTTATACTTGTCGTCGGCTGGAGGGTATTATTCTTCAAAATAATCTTCTTCTTCCTCTTCCTCTTCTGACTCTGACTGAAAAACTGTTTCTTTGTGTGATCGGTGGATCTGGAACTGACTGTTTAACGCTGGTTCGCGAAATATCGCGGAAGCAAGAGTCGCCACCGTCTTTTATTTTCTCCAAATGGAAAGGACAAAAGCACAGAAAAATTCCTTATAGAGATTGCTCTCGGTTCGGGAGGTAGATTATAGAAAGGGAAGGTGTTAGCACCCTTTCTATCCATGGTTATCCATGGGCTCTTAGATACTTGCTCATTTGTGTTTTCAAAAATGGTTTGTTTGCTTTTCAATTGTGGGTTTTAAAAAAAAGTTTCTTTGAAAATTTCAGTTCGACTCTTGTATCGGTCCTCAAGAGTGTTTGAAAAATTGCTTTCGAAAGCTTTTTGAAAAGGTGTCGGTGTGAAAAGTATGTTTGAATTTTTGTTTTGAAATTAGAGCAAGTATCTAGAGTCGTCTACCTACCCTAAGGAATTTGTCTGTGTAAATGTCCTTTAAAGTAATGCCATCCCACCATTGAGAGGTAGGTAGCACCACCGTTGGAGGTGTTCGGGTCAATTCGAGGTTCGGGACATGGTGATCACCGGAGCAATGGGAAGATACCTTAGAAGCTACCCTCATGCCAGGTTCCTAGATCATGAGGACTTACTAAGACATCCTCTACTCGACGATCACCTTTCGAGGCAAGGCAACAGTGAGGCGTACCCTAGGGGTGGTGTGTGCGATTTGTGTGTCGTTTTCGTTTGCATTTATCTTGTCATGTTATTGGTAATCTATGCGTTCGTTTTTATTTTTTTTGTCATACATTCTTTCATGCTTTGTTTAACAGTTTAAAATATTGCGGGAAAAGTAAATTCTAAGCTATTACAAACGGCGCGGGTCCACATCGCCAAAAGTTTCTCGAACCCGATTTGACAGAAAATAAATAAAGTAAAAGTGCGAGAAGTAATTAAAATGTTACAAGGCCTCGGGAGAGATACATAAATATTTAAGCGGAAAAGAAATAAGTATGCGAATTAATAAGGAATTGAGAACGAAACGAGGGCGTTGGACCCTTTTGCAAAAATTGAATTAACAATGGATTAGTTAATTAAAAAGAAAGCAAGAATTTGTTTTTTGGCGTTTTTTAGTATTTTATGATTTAATATGAAAAAGAAAGAATTAATTAAAATTAAAATAAGATGCAAACCCTAATCCTAATTATTTTTTTATTTATTAAGAAAATATTGAAGTTTTTTAACCTAAAATTAATCCTAATTTTTATATACAAATTAATTATAAAAAAAATAAATATTTAATTATTTAATTATTTATGAAAGAAAAATAAAAAGGATGAAAATTATTAATTAAACCTAACTCTATGTTTTTTTTAGATTTTTTATTGAAAGAATTAAAATTGCAAACCTAATTTAAAACTAAATAATTATATACAATTTATTTATGGAAAATATTAAAACAAAAATATTTATTGTATTTTTCCTTTTTCCTGATTTTTACTGTATTTTATAATTTTATGAAAATAATAATTAAATTAACAAATAATAATTAAAATAAATAAAATAAAAAAAAAGAAAGATATGACAAACCTAGGGGGTTGCAGTCCCCAATATGGAGGTGTAATCTTGAGAAATCTGGCCCAATTTATTGCAAAGCCTGGTGGACTTTTTGGGTAACATGTGGCACATTTGACCAAGCTCCATACTGTTCTTTCAATTAGCGCCCTTGGATCACTCCCAACGTACGCGTGGCTGGCTGGATTAGGAGGTGTATAATGGTCCTTGCTATTGAATCTGCATGTGATTGTAAATTGCAAAATAATATTGAAACAATGAAGACTTGGGGCTCGAACCCAGATCATGAGGATTAACAACAACAACGCTTGCCAGCTGAGCTAATTTGCACGTTTGATATATAAACAACTAATAAATATTATAAAAGAAAACAAAAATGTTAGTGGGTCTGCGCGCGAAAATTTGAATCAGCCTATCACCATTCGCCACGGTATCATCTTCTTCATGTTCCTGAAACACAAATAGAATGAGCAACGGTTTTAATGGCGTTCTCTTAGGCCGGTTTTGGAAAAATAGCGATTAGGCCTAGGACGCTCATAAATTGAGCGCGAGTATGGGTTCTTCTTCGTCCAAGCTTGCTGAATACATTCATGGCACTATGGTTCTCTAATTTTACGCTATTTGAAAACGCCCAATTCCCAACTCTGAAAACCCTAGAATTTGGCAATGGTGAAATCGTCTACAGCTTGCAAAAACTCAATTAAACGCATGGGTTAGCTTTAGAATCATACCAGGAACATGAATCAATAATTAAAATGTCATGAAAATGCATAGATTTGAAAACACGATTATGAATTTTTCATGAGATATTTCAAGTTCTGTATACCAATTCTTGAGGTTTTGATGAGTGTTCTTGATTGAGAATCGTTCAATGAACCTCCAGGAAGGTGTTTGAACAGCTATTAAGCCTTGAATCAACCTGCAAAAGGGTTTTCAGTTTTTGGGTTTCTTGCCAAAAATTCAAGTTTGTCAATGGTTTCTAGCGCAACTTCAATCGTCCTCAGCATTAGGGTTGTGTTTTGGCTTTTATATTGAGTCAATTAGGTTTGAAAAAACTGATCAAAATCTCTTGCAATAATGGTTTTAGAGATTTGATTTTCAAGCATTATTTTCCAAATATTTTCCATGTGCTTTTTGTTCAAATCATGATCAATCAATCCAAATCTTTCCCTATTTAGTTGTACACGAAATCTTGAGGATAAAACATGCACAAAAAGATTGGAAAACTTAGGTTAGCATTTTTTCATATATTTAATTTGATTTAAATGAATTATTATTAATAAAAATTCAAATAAATAAATAAAAAATGAATAAAACTTCCCTTTGGGCCTAAGTGGTCGTGCACATGCTATGGATGATGAATTGTGGAAGAAACATGGGCCCATTAGCAATTTTAGGTCATTTGAACCAATGTTGACTTTTCAAAATATCCAAAAATTTCTCAACTTCTACAAGGCATAACTTGCTCAATTTTTAAGCTTTTCTCATGTTCTTGGACATTTTGGAAAGGTCTTTGAGTACTCTAACCAATGGCTTTGGTACCATGTCATTTTTATTTACCAATCTCAAGTTATGGCCTTTGACTTAAAGTCCCTTTTTGTTGACTTTTGAAAATGACCTATAATGTTGAAATTGATAACTTTTTGTGAGAGCATTTATTGGACTTGGAATATGAAGATGAGTTGTAGGAAATGTCTTTCTCTTCAAAATGAGCTTTGGATGGAATTTTTCTGATAATCCATGTGAAAGTTATGCCCTGGTCAATTTACAGTTGACTTTTTCAGCTGTCCAAATAAGGAAACTTTTGCATCTTGATGATTTTTGAGCCAAGCTTTGAGAATCATGATCAAGCATTGATCAAATGATGTTTGTGGCTTCAAAATGATATGTTGACCAAAAATTTGAACTTTTGACTGTCAAATGACCATTTTGCCCCTACAGTTGACTGTAGTGCAATTAGGGTTTTTGACTGTGCAATTTTGTGCTGAAAGTCTTGAAACTTGGTATGAGGATGCTTGACCGTATTTGTAGGCATGTGAGACTTGATTGAGCCTTTAGAAACTTCATTTTCTTGATTAGAACACAAGCCCTAATTTTGACTGTATAGAAGGCCCTTGAACTGTGCAACCCTTTGGGAACTTTACAGCTTGACTTGGCAATTTCTTGGAGAATATGGGAGGGAAAATTTTGGGGTACAACAGTTGCCCCTGTTCAATCTTCTTAGACCTGAGGATGCAGATTGGCTGACGCGCCTTTCGTAATCCGAAGGTGGAAGATGATTGAACACTAGAGTGCCCAGAAATTTGCGCTCACATAGTAGCCGTGTGGTGATGAGAATGGGCTTATAGATGCCATTTAGAGGTTGATGAATAGGATGATGGGCTTATAGATGCCATCTGGATGTTGATCGCGTAAGAGATTCCTTAGCGAGAACCTGCATACCTGCAAAAGAAAAATGAGTACCTGGCACGTTGCAGGAGCTGATTTTCAGATGCTTGGTACAGATGTGTCCTGACTGGTTACAGGAGCTGAGTCTGGAGCTTCAAACGGTGATGAATGAACCAAGGATGGTTACTACCTTAGCGTGAACGGTAAGAGAACCTTGGGTGACTTTAACTTCAACTACGCTCGTTGAGAAAATCTTGGTGGGAATTACCATCTTCGCAGTATCGGGAAGAGAACCATAGGCAATTATAACCTGAAAGGGAATTACATCTCACGCACCGTCGGGGAGAGGACCACGGGAAATCATAACCTGAAAGAAAAAAAACCTAAAATGGAAATCTCATGCACCGTCGGAGAGAGAACCAATAGGAAATCATAATCTGAAAGAAAAACCCAAAATGGAAATCTCATGCACCGTCGGAGAGAGAACCAATAGGAAATCATAATCTCAAAGAAAAAACCTAAAATGGAAATCTCATGCACCATCGGAGAGAGAACCAATAGGAAATCATAATCTCAAAAAACCTAAAATGGAAATCTCATGCACCGTCGGAGAGAGAACCAGAAGGAAATCATAATCTCAAAGAAAAACCTAAAATGGAAATCTCATGCACCGTCGGAGAGAGAACCAATAGGAAATCATAATCTCAAAAAAAAAACCTAAAATGGAAATCTCATGCACCATCGGAGAGAGAACCAAAAGGAAATCATAATCTGAAAGAAAAACCTAAAATGGAAATCTCATGCACCGTCGGAGAGAGAACCAATAGGAAATTAATCTCAAAGAAAACCCTAAAATGGAAATCTCATGCACCATCAGAGAGAGAACCAATAGGAAATTATAATCTCAAAGAAAACCCTAAAATGGAAATCTCATGCACCGTCGGAGAGAGAACCAATAGGAAATTATGATCTTAAAGAAAAACCCTAAAATGGAAATCTCATGCACCGTCGGAGAGAGAACCAATAGGAAATTATAATCTCAAAGAAAAACCTAAAATGGAAATCTCATGCACCGTCGGAGAGAGAACCACTAGGAAATTATAATCTCAAAGAAAACCCTAAAATGGAAATCTCATGCACCGTCGGAGAGAGAACCAATAGGAAATTATAATCTCAAAGAAAAAACCTAAAATGGAAATCTCATGCACCGTCGGAGAGAGAACCAGTAGGAAATTATAATCTCAAAGAAAAACCTAAAATGGAAATCTCATGCACCGTCGGAGAGAGAACCAGTAGGAAATTATAATCTTAAAGAAAAACCTAAAATGGAAATCTCATGCACCGTCGGAGAGAGAACCAGTAGGAAATTATAATCTTAAAGAAAAACCTAAAATAACTTCTACTGAGTCTTCATCAGAAAAATCTGTTTGGAGTCGATTTAGCTGGACTAGAGAAGGCCTTGGACTGGATAAGGAATCTTTGGAGTCGATTAATTGAACCGGTCTAGGTCTTGAAATATGATTGAGAATTTAGCTGAATCTTTCCTGAAAGGTAAAAGTCAGTCATATGCAATGCATGATAGGGATCAAGCAATGATGTTCTCAACATAAATGAGATTTGTATGATATGATGCGTCTATGCATGCTATAATGATGTATGTGATGTTTTATGAATATGTTTTTCGTCTAGGAAAGTAAATCCTTGACGGGTGTCGGGAAGTCACTCCTGGGCTGATGTTGAAGAATAAGCTTTTACTTCCACTGGGGATGATAACTGCAAGAATACCGATAGGAGAAGATGACTCCGTTGAGGAATAAACTTGGCACATGGAAGATTCTGCGGGGAGAAAAAATACTCTAGCGACCATGCTGGGAAGCAATACTCTGTGGGGAGAGGGATGCTTTGCTGAGTGTTGGTAATAATTTGCTGGGGATAAGAAGATTCTGTCGACGACGATCTTTCCGTGGCTTTTGGCTGAGGATAACCCAGTTATATCCTGGTAAGGAAATAACTCTTTGAATAAAGCCGGGAGACGCGTTCGTGCTCTGCGAGGATAAGCTTCCAGAATTTACTGGGGATAAGCTTACTGCTTGGGGATATGAATTCCAACCTCCCTGGGGAAACTAGATTGGACTCTCTTGGGGAGATTTTGAACTGTAATTTTGTAAGTTGAAAGAGGGAACCTATGTAGGGTTGCCTGATGATGAGCTCGTGTAAAACCGCACCTGAAATGGAGAAGGAACCTGTGTAGGGTTACTTTGATGAGTTCGTGTAAAACTTCTTGACGAACCGAGGTAAGGTCATCTTGAGATAGGTCCACGTAAGACTTTTGGAGGAACCGGGGTAAGGTTACTGCAGGATAAATTCGTGTAAAACTTCTTGGTGAACCGGGGTGAGGTTACTTGTGGACAAGTTCGTGTAAAACTTCTTGGTGAACCGGGGTGAGGTTACTTGTGGATAAGTCCATGTAAGATTTCTGGGGGAACCGGGGTTAGGTTGCCGCAGGATAAGTTCGTGTAAAACTTCTTGATGAACCGAGGTAAGGTCATCTTGGGGTAAGTCCATGTGAGACTTTTGGAGAAACCGGGGTTAGGTTACGGCAGGATAAGTTTGTATAAAACCTCTTGGTGAACCGGGGTGAGGTTACTGCAGGATAAGTTCGTGTAAAACTTTTTGACGAACCGGGGTAAGGTTACTTGTGGATAAGTTCGTGTAAAACTTCTGGATGAACCGGGGTAAGGTTAATTGGGATAAATCCATGTAAGATTTCTGGAGGAACCGGGGTAAGGTTGCTTCGGGATAAGTTCGTATAAAACTTCTGGATGAAAATTGAGAAGGAACCGGTGTAGGGTTGCATGATTTTGATTAAGTGGATTATTGTCCTGTTTGGTCTCGGATGTTAACCCACGATCTGGAATTTGTAAAGGTAGATGGTAATCATCCTTATGTTGATCTTTCCTTTGTAGTTTGGTTGACAAAGCAATTGGATCGCCTGGATAACTCATTATTGCCCCTGTTTCGGAGGTGAGAGAAGAGGATACCTGTGGGGGTACTTTGACAAATCTTCGGGTAGACAAGTGATGAGATACCGGAACATAGTCGTACGCTTTGATCCCTAACTTTTGCCTGGACCGCCCTTTCGGGTTTTCAGTCCACCGGGATACCCATTTTGCCCAAGCCGTCTTTTCAGGTTTTCGACTTGCCGGGTGTATAGATTTTTCCATTTTCATCCCTTATTTTTGCCCGAACCCTTTTGGTTCGCCGGGAAGCCCTTATTTTGCCTAGGTGTGTCAACCTAGCGGGTCTTTGATTGTGCGTAGCATTTTTTCGACTATGTCCACGCTCTCAGAATGTAAGGAGTTGCCCCTGTTGGAAGTATTTTGTCATGCCCCAGATACTGGGCAATGCTCCTACTGTGCCCCTTGATTGGAGGTACTTCTGTTCACAAGGTGTTCATCGTGCGAATTTCTCTGCTGTTCAAACAAATAGTCATATGCAAACAATGTTATATAAAAAATGCAAAGCTTATGTCTGTCTTGACGTTTTTGAAAATGCATTTTTTGTAATACAATGCGGTGTCAACTCAAGATTTTACAGCAAATCTTCAGGAGTCAGGATACCTTCGTAATAGTATGCTTTCGAACTAACCCATGCTTCAGCTAGGACTTTTAAGGGTTGTAGCGTGGCCTGGTTCACGGTTTAAGAAACAAAGGATAAAGGCTCAAATTATTTATACCCACCCATTCTTCGTGATGTTCTCCAAACCTAAACTCAGTTGATCATACGTTAGACCTTGTTTGAGTCCTTGCTCTGATTTTCCGGTGATGATTCGGATGTTGATAACTTATTTTGAATAGGCAGTCATTCCTTTCTTGTTGAGGGTTTGTATGACCTCTTTTTTTTTATTTTTTTGTTATCCCTTTCTTTTTTTTTCCTGAACTGTTTCCTTTTTGGAATTACAGTCAGCGGGATGCCCCGGTTTCATAAGTCCCTTTTATAGGTTTTGACTTCTTGGGCTTTTCATTTATGATTTTTGATAACGACTGCCTGTCCTTATGATTGTTCTGAACCATCACTGTCTTTTGTTTTGTAAGGACTTCCTTGGTGCCATTTGTTATGCACTTGGATCAACTGAGAGAACTACCCTGCCCCAGGTTATGATAAAGGGTTTTAATTTTCGAAAAGAAAAACTCCTACTTCTTTGGCTCAGGGGGGTTGACGAGGGATTATCTTCCTTATAACTCCAGTGTTTAGGGATTGAAACAATGCCTGTACCTCATCAGCGGGGTCTATTCAAAAGCATACTGTAAAGATTGCGGTATCGTTTTCGTCATCCTCCCTCAAGAGGCTTGGAATTTTTAATTAAGAGTTGACCATCACAAAAATATGAAAGCAGTTTTAAGCATAGTAAACATAATTAAATCAAGACAGACATGTGTAATGCATTCATGAAATAAAAGAGTTTAACATGATAATTGTTTATCTGAACAAGAAAAGAAAAATACAACTTGAATTCAAATGAACAAAAATCTCTCGACCCTAGCCATGTTTTGGCAATGGAGCAGTGATCACATTGGGAGTCTCGGCAGGCTCGAACTAGATCTCTTTGGCATCAATCATGTTCTGAATTTTGTACTTCAGTGCCCAACAGTCCTCAGTATCGTGCCCCGGGCTATCAGAATGATAAGCACACCTCGCTTCTGGGTTGTAGCTTGGAGAGGAGGTCTTGGGATTTGCAGGAGGGTTGATCACCGCAATCAGGTTCATTTTCAACATGTGCTGCAATGCTTGTGACCATGGCATGTTAATGTTGGTGAATTGTCTTCTAGGCTCGTCCGGCCTTCGCTGATTTCCCTTTTGTGGTTGGCGGCGTGGTGCAGAACCAGAGATCATGACTGCCCCTGCATGTTGGTCACGACGACTCTTTTGGCTGTATGCAGCGTTAGATTCTTTCTTTCCCGTGTAAGGCTTTTTGTGAGTGTCAGAAGGTGTGGCCTCTTGGATTTTCCCACTCTTGATACCAGCTTCAATTCTTTCGCCAGTCAGGATGAGGTCGGTAAATCCTGCAGATGAATTACCAATGAGATGGTTGAAGAATGGCCCGGATAGGGTCCCCAAGAACATGTCGACAAGCTCCCGGTCAGTCAAAGGTGGTTGTACCCTTCCGGCCAGGTCTCTCCATTTCTGTGCATACTCTTTGAAACCTTCGCCTGCACCCATAGACATTCCCTGAAGCTGAGTGCGCGTGGGAGCGAGGTCGGCATTGTACTGGTAATGCTTGTAGAAAGCAGTGGCCAAGTCCTCCCAGCTGCGGATGTTGGCTCCACTCAATTGATAGAACCACTCGAGCTGAGTCCCTGAAAGACTCTCTTGGAAGAAATGGATCCATAAGTTTTTGTCAGCTGTATAGGGCTGGATCCTCCTTGTGTAAGCCCTGAGATGCAATTTAGGACAGGATGCCCCGTCGTATTTAGCAAAGGCAGGTGCCTTGAATTTGTGCGGGATCACTACCCCCGAAGACAGACCTAGATCCTCGAAGTCCAGGCCAGGCACCTTTTGTATCTCCATAGCACTTAACCGGTCTTCCAACTGTTTGTACTTATCCTCATCCGGAGGGTACTGCTCGTTGTTGAAATCTGTCTCATCGTCGGAGACCACTGGACTGGGAACCCTTTCCTCTTGATGACTGCCTTTCCCCACAGATGGAGTTGTCCTCTCAGCTTCATCCTGCAGGATGTTCCCAGATCTGCGTCTAGGGCTGAACAAAACAGTCCTCTTCTTCTTCTTTTCCTTCTTCAAGAGCAGAGCCTTCAGATCTTGTTGCCCCTGGGTCAAGTTCATGATCAGCCCTTGGAACTGGGCGTTCTGAGCCTGGAGGGCCTTGATAGTGTGCTCGGTTGAGGATTCAGGATTCATGACGAGACTGCTGAAATAAACAGCGAAGAAGGTAAGCAACCTGCAGAGAATGGGTACCTGTTATGCAATGATATGTATGATATGCATGCAATGATTTCAAGGACCTCGCGGGGTAAACAGAGAAACTTGTTAGAGTTGAGAACTGGTCACTTGATTGAAGGTACTTCACGTTGTTGAGAGTCCTTCGTCAAGGGTCAAAGGCTCACCATATCCAGTGGGTCATAGCCCCTGACAACCTTAGCTAGAGGAAAATAAATCCTCTTTGCCCCTTGCTAGATGTTTGATTTATCATGACCTGCATCACAAGCCCTTGAGATCCTTGAAATGGGTTAGGATGTATGCAATGGTATGATGTTATGGTATGCATGGGGTAATGTGAGTAAACCCTGTTATGAGCCCTTATTAAGGACTATAAACAAAAACCTGCAAGAAACTCAAGTAAAACCTGTCATGAGTCCCAGTTAAGGACTAAACAACAAAACCTGCAAGAAACTTAGTATACTCTGTTATGAGTCCTAATTAAGGACTATGGACCAAACCTGCAAGTAGTTCATGTGTCAGTTTAACAAGCATGCAAGTAGGCAAGTACGAAGGCACACAAGTCACACAAAAGAGCCCTTAGAGTTTAGGCCAGCATGAGGTCTAGGTATTACCCTCTTTCAGTTTGTTGGTTCATACCTGTCCTATCAAAGTAACCGGGTTCTTAGAGGATCCCAATATCATTGACTACCCTCAATCGGTCATAACTCCAGCATCACAATCTTTTCTTGCGGCCAGAACCATCACGAGAGTTTAGCCTCAATGGGCGTAGCATACTGCTACTGTTCTAATGGCTAAGTTGTGTCATTTAAGGTTCTAAGGTCGGTTGGTGCTTAATGACTCCTTGGAAGACCCATATTCTCCCCGTTTCAACACGAGGGATATCGGTGCAGACCAAGGCGCCACACCAATGTAGCCACTGCTTCACCCATGTCGGTATACGCCAGACAGGTCCCTCACAGCTTACGCTACCTAAACAGGGTATCCCCCAGATCCGGGTTAGGATCTATGTAACTCCCATGCAAACCACAATAATAAAGCACACAAGTCAATACAATTGAAAACACAGTTATGAACTAACCCTAAGGTACACCTCACTTTATAAAGAGTCCCCGGCAGAGTCGCCAGTTCTGTGATCGGTGGATCTGGAACTGACTGTTTAACGCTGGTTCGCGAAATGTCGCGGAAGCAAGAGTCGCCACCGTCTTTTATTTTCTTCAAATGGAAAGGACAAAAGCACAGAAAAATTCCTTATAGAGATTGCTCTCGGTTCGGGAGGTAGATTATAGAAAGGGAAGGTGTTAGAACCCTTTCTATCCATGGTTATCCATGGGCTCTTAGATACTTGCTCATTTGTGTTTTCAAAAATGGTTTGTTTGCTTTTCAATTGTGGGTTTTAAAAAAAAGTTTCTTTGAAAATTTCAGTTCGACTCTTGTATCGGTCCTCAAGAGTGTTTGAAAAATTGCTTTCGAAAGCTTTTTGAAAAGGTGTCGGTGTGAAAAGTATGTTTGAATTTTTGTTTTGAAATTAGAGCAAGTATCTAGAGTCGTCTACCTACCCTAAGGAATTTGTCTGTGTAAATGTCCTTTAAAGTAATGCCATCCCACCATTGAGAGGTAGGTAGCACCACCGTTGGAGGTGTTCGGGTCAATTCGAGGTTCGGGACATGGTGATCACCGGAGCAATGGGAAGATACCTTAGAAGCTACCCTCATGCCAGGTTCCCAGATCATGAGGACTTACTAAGACATCCTCTACTCGACGATCACCTTTCGAGGCAAGGCAACAGTGAGGCGTACCCTAGGGGTGGTGTGTGCGATTTGTGTGTCGTTTTCGTTTGCATTTATCTTGTCATGTTATTGGTAATCTATGCGTTCGTTTTTATTTTTTTGTCATACATTCTTTCATGCTTTGTTTAACAGTTTAAAATATTGCGGGAAAAGTAAATTCTAAGCTATTACAAACGGCGCGGGTCCACATCGCCAAAAGTTTCTCGAACCCGATTTGACAGAAAATAAATAAAGTAAAAGTGCGAGAAGTAATTAAAATGTTACAAGGCCTCGGGAGAGATACATAAATATTTAAGCGGAAAAGAAATAAGTATGCGAATTAATAAGGAATTGAGAACGAAACGAGGGCGTTGGACCCTTTTGCAAAAATTGAATTAACAATGGATTAGTTAATTAAAAAGAAAGCAAGAATTTGTTTTTTTGGCGTTTTTTAGTATTTTATGATTTAATATGAAAAAGAAAGAATTAATTAAAATTAAAATAAGATGCAAACCCTAATCCTAATTATTTTTTTATTTATTAAGAAAATATTGAAGTTTTTTAACCTAAAATTAATCCTAATTTTTATATACAAATTAATTATAAAAAAAATAAATATTTAATTATTTAATTATTTATGAAAGAAAAATAAAAAGGATGAAAATTATTAATTAAACCTAACTCTATGTTTTTTTTAGATTTTTTATTGAAAGAATTAAAATTGCAAACCTAATTTAAAACTAAATAATTATATACAATTTATTTATGGAAAATATTAAAACAAAAATATTTATTGTACTTTTCCTTTTTTCTGATTTTTACTGTATTTTATAATTTTATGAAAATAATAATTAAATTAACAAATAATAATTAAAAGAAATAAAATAAAAAAAAAGAAAGATATGACAAACCTAGGGGGTTGCAGTCCCTAATATGGAGGTGTAATCTTGAGAAATCTGGCCCAATTTATTGCAAAGCCTGGTGGACTTTTTGGGTAACATGTGGCACGTTTGACCAAGCTCCATACTGTTCTTTCAATTAGCGCCCTTGGATCACTCCCAACGTACGCGTGGCTGGCTGGATTAGGAGGTGTATAGTGGTCCTTGCTATTGAATCTGCATGTGATTGTAAATTGCAAAATAATATTGAAACAATGAAGACCTGGGGCTCGAACCCAGGTCATGAGGATTAACAACAACAACACTTGCCAGCTGAGCTAATTTGCACGTTTGATATATAAACAACTAATAAATATTATAAAAGAAAACAAAAATGTTAGTGGGTCTGCGCGCGAAAATTTGAATCAGCCTATCACCATTCGCCACGGTATCATCTTCTTCATGTTCCTGAAACACAAATAGAATGAGCAACGGTTTTAATGGCGTTCTCTTAGGCCGGTTTTGGAAAAATAGCGATTAGGCCTAGGACGCTCATAAATTGAGCGCGAGTATGGGTTCTTCTTCGTCCAAGCTTGCTGAATACATTCATGGCACTATGGTTCTCTAATTTTACGCTATTTGAAAACACCCAATTCCCAACTCTGAAAACCCTAGAATTTGGCAATGGTGAAATCGTCTACAACTTGCAAAAACTCAATTAAACGCATGGGTTAGCTTTAGAATCATACCAGGAACATGAATCAATAATTAAAATGTCATGAAAATGCATAGATTTGAAAACACGATTATGAATTTTTCATGAGATATTTCAAGTTCTGTATACCAATTCTTGAGGTTTTGATGAGTGTTCTTGATTGAGAATCGTTCAATGAACCTCCAGGAAGGTGTTTGAACAGCTATTAAGCCTTGAATCAACCTGCAAAAGGGTTTTCAGTTTTTGGGTTTCTTGCCAAAAATTCAAGTTTGTCAATTGATTTCTAGCGCAGCTTCAATCGTCCTCAGCATTAGGGTTGTGTTTTGGCTTTTGTATTGAGTCAATTAGGTTTGAAAAAACTGATCAAAATCTCTTGCAATAATGGTTTTAGAGATTTGATTTTCAAGCATTATTTTCCAAATATTTTCCATGTGCTTTTTGTTCAAATCATGATCAATCAATCCAAATCTTTCCCTATTTAGTTGTACACGAAATCTTGAGGATAAAACATGCACAAAAAGATTGGAAAACTTAGGTTAGCATTTTTTCATATATTTAATTTGATTTAAATGAATTATTATTAATAAAAATTCAAATAAATAAATAAAAAATGAATAAAACTTCCCTTTGGGCCTAAGTGGTCGTGCACATGCTATGGATGATGAATTGTGGAAGAAAAATGGGCTCATTAGCAATTTTAGGTCATTTGAACCAATGTTGACTTTTCAAAATATCCAAAAATTTCCCAACTTCTACAAGGCATAACTTGCTCAATTTTTAAGATTTTCTCATGTTCTTGGACATTTTGGAAAGGTCTTTGAGTCCTCTAACCAATTCCTTTGGTCCCATGTCATTTTTATTTACCAATCTCAAGTTATGGCCTTTGACTTAAAGTCCCTTTTTGTTGACTTTTGAAAATGACCTATAATGTTGAAATTGATAACTTTTTGTGAGAGCATTTCTTGTACTTGGAATATGAAGATGAGTTGTAGGAAATGTCTTTGTATTCAAAATGAGCTTTGGATGGAATTTTTCTGATAATCCATGTGAAAGTTATGCCCTGGTCAATTTACAGTTGACTTTTTCAGCTGTCCAAATAAGGAAACTTTTGCATCTTGATGATTTTTGAGCCAAGCTTTGAGAATCATGATCAAGCATTGATCAAATGATGTTTGTGGCTTCAAAATGATATGTTGACCAAAAATTTGAACTTTTGACTGTCAAATGACCATTTTGCCCCTACAGTTGTCTGTAGTGCAATTAGGGTTTTTGACTGTGCAATTTTGTGCTGAAAGTCTTGAAACTTGGTATGAGGATGCTTGACCATATTTGTAGGCATGTGAGACTTGATTGAGCCTTTAGAAACTTCATTTTCTTGATTAGAACACAAGCCCTAATTTTGACTGTATAGGAGGCCCTTGAACTGTGCAACCCTTGGGGAACTTTGAAGCTTGACTTGGCAATTTCTTGGAGAATATGGGAGGGCAAATTTTGGGGTACAACACTTTTCCCTTCCCATCTTGATTGTCTTTCTCACTGGATGTCGTTGCAAAGTCTAGGGTCCTTCTTGCTTGTCCTTGGAATCCTCTTCCCATGTTTAGAACTCCAGTTATCTTCTTTGTCTTCTTATTTTTCTCTTCAACCAACAAGGTCTTCAACTCTTCTTGTCCTTTGGCTAGAGTTAAGAACATCTGTTGAAACTGAGCATTTTGAGCTTGGAGGTCCTTCACCGTTTGCTCGAGATCCATCTTACTGAAATAAACAATAGAAAGATGAGGAGACTTGTTGCAAGAAACCTTCTTATGTTATGATGAATGGTAAATTCATATGCAATGATTTCAAGGATTTTAAAGATTCAAATTTGTTTTAGACAAAAAGGAAACACACGTTATATTAATAAATTAAAGTTTGAATACATCAATGCCTCTTTGGGAAAAATAATACAAAAACTCTAAGATAGAAAGGTAGTACGCATCCTCTTTGGTGCGATGTAGGCATTCAAATTCCTCTCCTCATGAAGTTGCTTAGTGAGTTCCAAAACCTTCTTCTCGCTTGCGTAGAATTGGGCTTCGAAAGTATCTCGCTCCCCCTTGAGTTGTATCCAATCCATTTGTAGGTCTTCAAGAGAGATGGGCATGTCTGGATGTAGGATAGTGTATGAAACATCTCCTTCTATAACAGGCTTAATGATTACCGGGAGAATGGAGGGGTAAGGCATCATAAGACTTTGAGCACGAGTTCATACTCATTTGAGGCAAGGCTCCAGAGGGATGGAATTATTATAACCCAATGTCTTGCTATCTACCTTGTTCAACATCCTCCAAGCTCGAATAAATCTCTGGCGAAGGCCTTGATCGTTGTTCTCGTAGTCAAATACCAAACATTGAATGAGCATCTCATGCGGGCCATCCCTTCGGGCATAACCAAACTGTCTTAAGGTTAAGCAGGGGTTGTAGGTGATACCTCCCCTAATGCCAAGTAAAGGGACATTAGGGAATTCTCCACAACAGTCGATAATAGTAACATTCTCTATGGATCGGGAACACCAATGAATGTCTGAATGTTTGAGCGTCATCAACCTTTGTAACCACCTTAAACCTTGCTCGTTCCTCAATACAGATTGGGGAAGATGAAAAATAAACCATCTTGCCAAAATAGGAGTGCAACACATAAGGACACCTCTTTTCCTCATAGTGCGAGTGTGAAAAGAGTGTAGGATGTCTCCTAGCAAAGTAGACACCGGGTTACGGGATATGAAGATTTTGACGACGTTCACATCTATGAGTTGGTCAGTATTTGGAAACAAAACCATCCCATAGATGAGGAGAGCTACAATTTCTTCAAAGGCTTACAAATCCAAAGAGTTACAACAGTTTTGGGCTTTCTCGAACAAGAACTTTGCTAGGAAACCTTTGACACCACTCCTTGCTTCCCAATTAGTTGTGACATCAGATGATTACAAGTGTAGATCTTGAGCAATCTCTTCTGGATTTGGGTCTCTTTCCATACCGTTGAAAGGTAGTTGATTGATAATTGGAATCCTCAAGAGTCGGGAGAATTCTTTTAAAGTAGGCACAAGTTGATAATCGGGAAATGTGAAGCAATGGTGCAAAAGATCAAAGAACTGAAAGAGCACCTTCACCATGTCTTCATCTGTGTTGGAGGTGACCAAGTTGAGTAGGCGACCATGTCTCTTGATGAATGGATAATTTTCTGGAATCCTTGAAGCTAGCTCCTTAAGTTGTGGAGTCATCCTTACAAGATTGACTTGAATAATTTTCCTGCGAATATAATCCATATCCTACAAAACAGAACAAAGATAAATCCTAAGATCCTTGAAATGGTTAGTGAATGCGTATGATGTTATGATGTTCACGATGTTATGTACAAGTATGTATATACAAACAAAGCAAACAAGTCGTTAGGTTTAGGCTTGCATGGAGTCTCATAGGTAAGTACCCTCTTGAAGTTTAGTTGGCTTAAACTTGTCCTAGCAATAGTAACCGGGTTCTAAGGAGCTCAATATCATTGGTTTGTTTCCTTGGTCATTGTTTCAGCGCAAGCCTCTTTAATGGCGACCGAAATATCCCAAAAAAACAAACCTCAATGAGTATAGTATCGAGTATCTACCAACTTCGGGCTGCACCAAAGTCGGTCATCTCACTACGTCCTAAAGGCCAAGTTGGTTAAGTAAAGGTTCTAAAAGTTCATTAGTGCTTCATGACATTACTCAGCGGCCCCGTATTCTCCTTGATTAACTCAAGGGCTACCGATACCCACAAATATGTCACACTAACATAGCTATTGTTAGACCATGTCGGTATACCCCATACAGTTTCCACAACATATTGCTACTTACCTATAATGTATCCCAAATCCGAGTAGAGGATTCAAACCCAAACAAAGAACCATAATGTAAAGCATACAAGTCAAACAATGAAAGCAAGTAAACATGATCTAACCCTAAGGTAACCCCGCTTTTAGAATTTTCCCCAGTAGAGTCGCCAATTCTGTGATACGGTGGGAGAACTGACTTGAAGGTTTTGCGTTTGATCGCAAATGTTGCGGTTAGCAAGAGTCGCCACCGACTTTTCTTTTATCCAAAAGGAAAGGTGAAAAAGCACAGGGAAGACCTTTGAGATTATTTCTTGAGTTCAGGGGGTAGATTATGAAAAGGGAAGGTATTAGCACCCTTTTCATCCATGGTTTTCCATGGGCTCTTAGTTACTTGCTAGATCACTTGCTTTTGTTTGAAATTATGCTTTGTGTGGTTTTTGAAAGTATTTTGTAAAGAGGCCATTGTTTAGGAAATCTTTGTAATGATTCTCATTTGTAAGAATGTATACAACTATGTTGATCTTTTGAAAATGTTTTCAAGTTTGTAAGATGTTTTGAAAGTGTGGGTGTTTGTTTTTTGAAAATAGCAAGGATGTTTTGTTTTGAAATTGAGCAAGTAATTAGGAGCATTCTACCTACTCAAAAGTCTTTCATGTTCATTTCCCTTTTCCTTTGACATTGTTTTCTTACCATTGATTTGGTAAGTAACCATATCTTTGGATGTAAACGGGACGGGCGTGGGTCATTTTATAACCATGATTAGCAATGTTGCAAGGTATCTTAGCAGTTTATTTTAGGGACTAAGATCATTTGAAAGGAAACTTAGATAGCGTCATCGAGTGACTATGATCTTGTATTTTTTTGCTTGTTTTTGCTAAGATACCTCACATGCGTAATATGGCCATTTTATAAAGGCAACCAAGTGGATTTACCCTAGGGGTGCTTGTGTGCAAGTGTATTATTTTCATGCTTGATTTTGTCTTGAATTAGGGTTTTCTAAGTATTGGTTTTAGTCTTTCCATACAAACCCTAATTACTAGCATGTTATATATAAATCGATAAATTGCGGAATTTAAAGTTACTACGCTATTACAATACTTGTGGGAGGGGGGTGTAAAAATTGTAAATGGGGATTGCAAGAAAATAAACCTAATTAATCTATTACAACCATATTGAATTGGTACAAGAATTGAAATAATGTACAAAATGAAGAAATGTGCAAATGTGAAGAAAATGGATCTTTGTTTGATTTTTTAAGGAAAAGGGGTTTTGATTTTAACCTAATTAATTAAAGGGAAAAATAGTTAATTAAAGTAGTAAAAGGTAAAACCTAAAATTACTAAGAACTTTTTTTAAATAAAGCCCTAAATCTATTAATTGATTAAAAAGAAATTAAGTTTAAGAAAAGTATTTTTTGTATTTTTGTCTTGAAAATAATTTATAGTATTATAAAATATTTTTGGCCTTTTTTATATTAAAATAATATATTTTAATTTGTGTAAAAGAAAATAAATAATAACCTAGTTTTAATTAAATTTACAAGAATAATTAGTAAAATAAATAAAGTATGGTTAAATAAAATAATTTTTTGTGAGAAAAAATAAGTCAAAATATAAATCTACTATTTTTATATTTTTTTATGATTATTTAGTATTTAAAAAAATAATTAAGAAAATTAATAAAATATAAATAAGAAAAGAAAATAAAAACTGGGCCAGGGGTGTTGATATCCTGCAAGGGGTGAGAAATAACAAAAAAACATAGGCCCAAAGATGAAGGCCAGCGCCTGCCAAAAAAGGTCAGAATGCAAAAAAAAAATGAAAAAATCAAAAGGGTACCACTGGGGCTCTAACCCAGGTCCCTCAGGTTACAGGCGCGCGCTTCTACCACTGGGGTGGCTATACATCCGTTTATATAAATCAAACAAATAATACATAAGGCAAACACGTTCCTGAGGCCAACTTCATCTTCAACCTCACTCCCATCCAAAACCTCTGTAACTTGTTCAAATCTCAATAAAAATGAAAACTGTAAACATGAAACTTGTAGCAAATTTCCTCACGGTTTCAGAAATGTAAAGCATTAAAACTATACCTCAAAGATAAACATGAATTTTAATGGCCTTATTTTGAACCCTAAAAATCTTAGAAAATTCAATCTTAAAATTCTTTAAGCTCAGGCAAAATTAATGGAAACTATGGACATGGTTAGCTTTAGGGCAATGATATCTATATGTTTCATTCACAAATAAATCATTGATGATGCCTGTATGAAAAGTTCCAAAGTTAGAAAACTTACCTTGAAAGGTGTTATCGGGTTTGGAGTTTAAGCATATTTCAGTGAGTTCCAATGATTGGGTTAGCTTCCTCAAGTTCCCAAGAAGCTAATGGAATGCTTAGCTTAAGATGAAAGGGCCTGGGGAGTTCTGGAGAAGTTCAAGCGCAAAGCTCTGTTTTTGAAAATGGTGGATAATGATGGAGGTGTTACAGTGGTTCTGCTGGTGTTGGGATTGTTTGTGTATGTTGTTTAGAAGCTTTTAAAAACAAAAGGCCAAGAAACGCATGAGTAGATTTGAAGATTGGTTTCAAAACTCAGAAATGACAAGTTTTGAAGTGTTTTTGGTGATTCTGAGTTCTAGGTGTTTTCATGGTGAAAAATTTGCTCAAAGTTGTGAAAAAATAAGAAATTTCTAACACTTAGAAAAATTTCTAAGTTTAGAAATTTTGACTTTTCAAAATGAAATCTTGAATTTTTGATTTCTTGATGAATAAGTTTCATATTCTGACATGTTTTGATGAATTATGATTTTTGACATTTGAATTTGACCAAAAAGTCAAAGTTTGACTTTTCAGTATACAGTTGACTTTTGATCAGATGACTGAAAATTCATTTGTCAATCCTTTGGACTTGAGCAATGTTTTGAGCCATGTCATTAGGTAAAAGTGATTCAATTGGATCTTGAGATCATGCCTTAAATAAATTGGTCATTTGCTAGGTCAAAAAAATCAGAAATTGCCTTTTTCCAGTCAAAACCCTAATTTTGACCATTTTTCCCTTTGGAGATTTGATCAAATTTATTGAGGAATTATGGTCCAAACTTGATCAAATGATACATATGATTCTAAAATGTTGACTTGGATAAAAAATTATGAAGTTTGACTGTAAATTGGCCATAGTTTACTTTTTCCCAAGTATAGTTGATTTTTAGGTCAACTACTCAATTGACTGAGCAAAAGTGTGATTCAAAGCCTGAAACTTGACATGAGTAATTTTAAGGGTCCATAATGATCCATGAAAGTCATATGGGGCATTGGAAGTTAAAATATCCTTGTTCAATCTCAAACCCTAATTTTGGTCATCAGTACTTAAGGAGGTGTCTTGAGCTGATTAACCCTAGTGCAATCTTGAGCTTAAAGGAGATCTTGTGAGCAAATTCTTGATAAATGAGAGGGCAAATTTTTGGGTACAACACACATCTCTCTCAATTTTGACCCTAAAAGGGTGTTCTTGGACTTTTTAGAAAGCTTAGGATGTCCTCTAAACAACCCTTTTGGTTTCATCTCCATTGGGTCTTCCATGTTCATATAAGAAGCTTTGACCCAAAAGGTGTTTTTGTTGACTTTTTGAACTGACCTATAATGTCTGAATTTATATCTCTTCATGAGTGCATTTTTTAACTTGAGGGCTGAAGATGAGTTGTAGAGAATTGGATTCTCTTCAAAATGAGCCTTGGATGAGAAATTTCTGGTAAAGTATGAGAAAGTTACGCCTGGTCAAAGTTTGGTTGACTTTTTCTTTAGAAATCCTAATTTAGCAACTTTTGAGTTTTGATGAATTTGGGGAATTCCTTGAGGAATCATGATCAACCCTTTATCAAATGATGGATGTTACTTAAAAAGATTGATGTTGACCAAAAGTCTTAAAGTTTGACTGCATGAGGGTCATAATTGACTTTTGACCTAGTACATTTGATTTTTAGGCATTTGAGCAGTTGACTGAGCAAACTTCTTATGAAAGGCAAGAAACTTGACATGGATGGTCCTGAGAACATTTTAGGACCATGGAAAAGATTTGAGACCTTTCGAGTTCACACATCTTGATGAAAGTGGAAACCCTAGTTGAAGGTTCATTGCCTTAGGAGAGAATTTGTCTAGCTAATTCTTGGGAATCCTTGAGCAATTTAGGACCTCTAGGAGTATATTTTGAGTAAAATGAGAGGGAAAATGTTGGGGTACAACAGCTTCCAATCAACAAATTAAAGAATGGGTCTGTCAGAGTGCCTATGAACATGTCTACCATTTCGCGATCAGTCAAGGGAGGTTGCACCCTTCCAGCCAAATCCCTCCATTTTTGTGCTTATTCCTTGAACCCTTCATTCGAGCCCATGGACATATTCTGCAGTTGCACTCGAGTTGTTGTCGGTTCAGCATTATATTGGTACCGCTTAAAGAAAGCAGCAGTCAACTCTTCCCATGTATGAATATTGGTTCCCTTTAGCTAATAGAACCATTCCAATATAGTTCCAGCCAAAATCTCTTGGAAGAAATTGACCCATAACTCTGTTCAGCAGTATGAGGTTGTATTTTTCAAACATACAACCAAACATACGACCTCAAGTGGATTTTAGGAAAAGAGACCCCATCGTACTTAGCAAAGATAGGGACCTTGAACTTAGGTGGGATGAGCACTCCCAGAACCATACCTGATTCACCAAAATCCAGTCCAGGCACCTTCTGAATTTCCATTGCCTTGAGTCTGTCCTCCAGTTGCTTATATCTGTCATCCACAAGAGGATACTGTTCGTCAGAAAAGGCTTCGTCTTCAAGAGTATTCTCATAAACCTGATTGTTCCTTCCTTCATTCTTGATGCTTCTACCATCTTCATCATGGTTGTCATCTTCTTCAGAGGAGATATCTTCCACTTGGATGGGTTAAGAAGGACCTTTAAACCTTCTCCCCATATTGAGGACAACAACTGGCTTCTTGGTCTTCTTTTTCTTGGCGAAAAGCGCCAACAACTCTTTTTGTCCCTGTGCAGATTCATGAGAGTTTCTTGGAATTGTGCATGTTGAGTCTGAAGATCCTTAACAGTTTGTTCGAGGGCCATTTTTCTGCTTAAATAAACAGCGAGAAAATGAGAAACCTGTATGATAAACCTGTTATGAAATGATGCATAGCCAAGGGGAAACAGAAACAAATATTTTATTAGTGAATTAAAAAATTACAAAATTCCTTTTTAGGCTTATAATAAGGTCTCAAAGAGACAAAAAAATGAACTCCTAAAATCTAAGAATCAAGTCTCCCATGGACGCTTCCTCTAAGTGCTGATGTATGCATTAAGACTCTGCTCCTCATGAAGTTTCCTTATGAGCTCCAACACTTTCTTCTCACTTGCATAGAATTGAGTCTCAAAGGTGTCCCGTTCTTCATTCAGTTGAATCCAAGACTTCTGCAATTCTTCAAGGTCAGTGGTCATATCTGGATGGAGGATGGTGCGAGAGACGTCTCCTTCACCAATAGGCTCCATGATCATTGGTAAGATAGCTGAATATGGAATCATAAGATTTTAAGCGCGAGCTCATACCCATTTGAGATAAGGCTCCAAAGGGATGGAATTCTTCTGTCCTAAGGTCCTACTGTCAATTTTTCTTACCATGCCCAAACATGTATAAACATCCAATGATAACCTTGAGAATCATTTTTGTAATCGAACACAATACCCTGGATAAGTGCATCATGAGGACCATCTCTTCGAGCGTAACGAAACTGACATAGAGCCAAGGAAGGGTTGCAAGTAATACTTCCTTAATGCCAAGGAGTGGAACATTAGGGAACTCCTCATAACAATTAATGATAGTGATATCCTCATGAGATCGGGGACACCAGTAAATATCTGCATGAGAAAGTGACATTATTCTTTGCGACCACCTTAAACCTTGTTCATTCTTCATTACTGAGCGGGGAAAGTGAGAAATAAACCACCTGGATAGCATAGGAATACAACACATGAGAGTTCCTCTCCTCATCATAGTACGAGTGTGAAGAGAATGCAGAATGTCTCTGAGAAAGGTAGGAACATGATTACGAGCAAGGAAAATTTTGACAGCGTTCACATTTATGAGTTGGTCTGGATTAGGGAATAGTACCAACCCATAGATTAGAAGAGCCAAGATATCCTCAAAAGCCTGGAAACTCATAGCATCTAGGAATAGTTGAGCCTTCTCAATTAGAAATTTAACCAAAAAACCTTTGACTCCGCTTCTTGTTTCCCAGTTGGATATAATGTCGGACTGCTTTAGATGTAAGACTGCTGCAATAACTTCTGGCTTCAGAGCTTCCTTTAAACCAGTGAAGGGCATCTGATTAAGAATAGGTACTCCCAGTAATTGAGAAAACTCCTCCATAGTGGGTACCAACTGATAATTGAGAAAGGTGAAGTAATAATGTGCAGGGTCAAAGAACTAGAATAGGACACTCATCATATCTTCGTTAAAACATGGAGTAACCAAACTGAGCAGTCGACCACGCCTTTCGATAAATGAAGAACTTTCGGGAACCCTTGTGAATAACTCTTTAAGTTGAGGGGGTACCCTTACAAAGTTGACCCGAATAGTGTTTCTGTGAGTGGAGGCCATAGTCTGCAAAACAGAACAAAGATAAATTCCCTGGTCCTTGAAATGGTTAGTAGCAATGAAATGGTATGAATGTTATAATGCATGATGTTATGTTTGAACAATTTAATCATACACAAGGCCTTATGTTAAAGCTTGCATGAAGTTGTAGGTAAGTACCATTTTGAAGTTTTAGTTGGCTCAACCTATCCTAAAAGAAAGTAACTGGGTTCTAGGAGTCTCAATATCACTGATCTTTCTCTCGGGCATTGTTTCAGCTCAAGCATCTGATTTGCAACCGAAATACCCCGAGAGTCCGACCTCAATGAGTGTAGCATTGAGTATCAACCAACTTCAGTCTGCACCAAAACCGACTATCTCACTACCTTCTAATGGCTAAGTTATGTCAACTAAGGTTCTAATGTCAATTAGTACTTTATGACACCACGCGGCAGCCCAGCATTCTCCTTGACTTAACTCAAGGGACACTGACATCAACCAATATGTCGCACTAACGTATCCATCACTTTAACCGTATCGATGTACGCCATAAATTTTTCAAGATCTATTGATACTTACCTAAAATGCCCCAGATACGGGTATAGTATCTATACAAGAATAACCCAAACAATCCTTAAACATAAATCAGGAAAATCAAAGAAATAAAGCATTTAAATATGAACTATCTCTAAGGTAACCCCACTTTAAGTAACTTCCCCAGCAGAGTTGCTGGTTCTGTAATACAATGGGAGAACTGACTTACGGTTTTGCATTTTATCGGAAATGTTGCGAATAGCAAGAGTCGCCACCGACTTTTCTTTTATCCAATAAAGAAAAGGGTGAAAATAACATGAAATACCTTTGAGAATTTTTCTGAGTTCAGGGAGTAGGTTATGAAAAGGGAAGGTATTAACAGCCTTTTCATCCGTAGTTATCTACGAGCTCTTAATCACTATATCACTTTGAAAATGCTTTGTGAATGCGTGTTTGAAGATATTTTAGAAATGCCTAAGTTCGACAACTTTGTAATGATTCTCGTATCATTGAGAACGCATACAAAGTGTTTGTTTTGAAAATATTTCAGAAAAGTGTTTGTGTGGAAAATGTTTTGAAATGTTCGCGAGCAAGCGATTAAGAACTATCTACCTACTCAAAAGTCTTTTTTTCTTTTCCTCTTCCTTTAGATAGTTTTATCCTACCATTGGTTAGTAGGAAGCCCTATTGTTGGATGTTTGAGGGACATGCACCGGGTCATCGTACAATCATAAAGGCAACATATAGGGATACCTTTAGCAATTTGAAGGGACTATCATCATGTATTCATAGGAAACATCGAGGGACAAGATCATTTACCGAAGGCAGCTTTGAAGGGTCATCGAGGGACTATGATCTTTATGATGATTTTTAACAGAGGGTCATTGCTAATGGTATCCCTACGTTCGAGGGACATGACTGTTTTTTCCGAAGGCAACAAGTGAGGTTATCCTAGAGGTGCATATGTGGGAAGAGATTTGTTTTCAGTTATTTCATCTTGATTAGGTTTTCTAGCGTTTTGTTTTAAATCTTGCCATACAATCCTATTTAGCTAACAGTTATATATACATATAAGGCATACAAAATATAGGTGCGAAAAGTAAAAGTGCGGGAAAATAAACCTAGGCTATTACATCCCATGAGCAATTACATAATAAGGAAAAATGCGGGAAAATAAACTAAGCTATTATAAAATCAACCGTGCGACCTATACATTTGTTTTCTAGAATTTAAATAGCAAAGAGAAAAGAAATTAGAAGAAGGTATTTAAAACCTAAAGAAAATTTCTAAGTGTTAGGAAAATATTTTTTGATGTTTTTATTTATGAAAAACAATTAAAGTGATAATAATAATTAACTCTAATTCTAAGTAATTTACAAATTAATTGTGAAATAAAAATAAAATAAAATATAATTAAAATAATTTTTTGTTGGTCAAAAATTAAATTAATTTAAAAAACCTAAATCTAATTTTTAATGATTTTTTTCTCTGATTTTTTATGGTCTTTTGATTTTAATTAAAAAAGTTAATTAAATTAATTAAGCAAAAGCAAAAATAATAAAAACAAGAAAATTGAAAAGTTGGAAATGAATCAGATGATGGGGTTCTTTTCTCTTGAATGTGTCTCTAAAGAGAGATCTGAAGCAAACGTATTTCTATGCCTTAAAATGGCATATAGAGATTCATGCATCAAAGCTTTTATGTGATACGTCAAACTCGTCCTAAATTATATCCTGAACACATTTGAGCTCATCAAACACATTAGTAATGCATGGAATTTAAGATTGAATTCAAAGAAAAAAACGCAAATCGGTGGAGTTTGAAGCACGAGTTCAGGGCACCAAATCTTCTGGTTCTTGGGATGGATGTGTTCCTGAGGACTTCGGGAAGAGGTTTGGACACTTCGTTCGGCTTGAGAGTGGCTGGATCATGTGATACAAATTGACACTTTTCTTTAGAATTTTGAGAGATTTTTGAAGTGGTTCTTGAGGCAGCTTTTTGTGTAGTGTAATCGTGTGTATTTTATCTGGCTTGGCTTGCATTATATAGAGGAGGGAATGAGCCAACATATATGGAAATGAATCAAGGCCATGAAGCCATGGTTTAAACAAGGATAAAACACCTTTAAAACTTGCCAAACTTGAAAATTCCTTGCCTTCTTGAGCTTGCACGAATCTGGATGTGTTGTGACAGGCTTGTATGCATTATTGGGCCTGCAAAGGGAGTGAAATCCAAAGGCCCAAGCCTTTATACATGTTTTTCATTTTTATTTGATTTTATTTATTTTTAAATGAATAAAAATTCAAATAAATTAAATAAAAATCATAAAAATGTATGAATTATTTTTAGAGGTCCTCTAACATATTATTAACATGTTTGAACATCAAAAGTTAGGCCCACTAGTTCAAAACTTCAATTTTGCTCATCTTGCATTTCATGAATTTTCCTCAAAATTTCCCAACTTGTGCAACTCATAACTTGCTCAATTTTCATCTTTTGAAGGTGATCTTTGACTTTTTTGGAAATCTCAAGATGTCCTCTACACTTTCTCTTTTGATCATTTTTGTATTTGGATACATTCTCTTGATGTAAGGTTTCTTGACAAAAAGTGTCTTTTGTTGACTTTTGAAAATGACCTATAATGTATTAGCTCATATATTTCAAATGAAGCATTTTTTGGACTTGAGAATAAAATCAAAGCTGCAGAGAATTGAATTTTCTTCAAAATGGGCTTTGGTTGGAGAAAAGTTGATGAAACATGTGAAAGTTATGCTTGGTCAAAGTTTAGTTGACTTCTCCTAAGGAAACCCTAATTTGACAATTCTTGACTTTTGATGAGTTGAGTGCTTTCCTTGGGGAATCATGATCAATCCTTGATCAAATGATGAATATCACCTTAAAATGTTGATGTTGACCAAAAATCTTGAAGTTTGACTGTATGTTGACCATCATTGACTTTTTGCTCAATAGAATTGATTTTCAATAATCTTAGTCATTAACTGAGCAAACTTATGATGTAGGGCTTGAAACTTGGCATGAACCTGGTTGAAGACCTATGGAGAATCATGGAAACCACTTGATACCTTTGTAACCCAAATTTTTTTGAGAAACTCAAAACCCTAGTTGTAGACCTTTGGCTTAGGAAGAGCATTGACTGGTCAACCCTTGAATATCTTGAGTGTTTGAGAAGCCTTGAAATAATGCCTTGAAGAAAATGGGAGGGCAAATTTTGGGATACAATACAGTCAAATAGTACTCCAGTTCCCTTTCAACATGAAAGAGATTTCACTATAGTTATAATTAATGTACAGCCTATCCACACCAAGTGTGATGCTTACTATCTAACCTATAGGGAGATCAAAGGCTTTAACTATCCTTTAAAATCCAACCAAGTACATGAAGAACAATCCTCTTCAATGTACACACCTGTTCCCAACAATCCTGAAAACAAGGTAGCCAATATAAAGTAAAAAGAGAACAATCCTCCCTTAATTCTCTCTTACTTCCAACAATCTTGGACTGCAAGGTTAGACCACAATCACATTGGAAAAATGATTAGAAACAAATTCTTGAAGTAAATATGAAAGTTTATAATCAATGTCAATACCGAGTATTAATTTCTTCTCTTTCAAGACAGTAATTCAATGAATATATTACATAAGTGCTCAATGCATATGATGAAACTTTTCTAATGATGTATTTGAAAATGTAAGAGTAAAAGTTTCATGCAAGATCAGAATATTAATCAATGCACTTGTTTGAAAATGAGATACAAAATATTTGTATTGTATGTTGTGATTGTTGTTGTTGTTGTTGTCTTAATTTGCACCAGAATTGAAAATGAAGATTTTACATGTAATGTACCCTTTCAAAAGATTCTAAATGCATGGAGGAGTGTAATGGTTCATGGCCAAGAGAAGCAAACCAACAATATTCATAACAGAAAAGTTTTTCAAATTTTTTTTATGTGGTAACCGGTTACGAGCGTGTAGTAACCAGTTACTTAGTTCAAGTAACGTTAAAAAAATTCAAAAACACGAAGCTGTAACTAGTTACCAGAATACAGTAATCGATTATCACTGAACCAGAAACATTTTCCAGAGCTACTGCCAAGCCTGTAATCAGTTTTCCATAACTAGTAATTGATTACCACTATAATGGAAAGTGAGAAAACATTTTAAAATACTTGGAAATGCAATGTTAGTGATCTTAAAGCCATGACACATGTGTGCAAAATGTTTAGACATATTTTGAGCACTATAGTAACATACTATATTGAATTGGAGTCTTGTACCATATTGAAGATCAAATACCAAAGTCTTCTTTAGGAGTAACTTAACATGCAAGCCAAAACTCCATTTTGAGTAGATACTTTTTATTCTTCTTTTTTATAATGTCTTTTTCCTTGATCATGATGTTTGTAATCATCAAAACATAAACTTGCTGAAGCATGACTTTACATGTTTGTTAAACCAAGGACATATTTCTTCACATCTTATATTTCTAGTGACTTTGGAATATTTAAGATGGGTAATGATGGTGTATCTAAGGTAATTAGTGTTGGTGATGTTTTCTTTCAAACCAACATAGGGATGTGTTGCACCCCAAAATTTGCCCTCCCATAATCATCAAGATTTGTCAAGTCAAGGTCACAAAATTCCCCAAGGGCTATGTAGTTCAACTGTCTCCTATACAGTCAAAACTAGGGTTTGTGTTCTGATCAAGAATTGAAAGTTTTCAAGGGGCCAATCAAGTCTCATATGCTTACAAATGTGGTCAAACATCCTCATGTCAAGTTTCAAGGCATTCAGCTCAAAATTGCACAGTCAAAACCCTAGATTGCACTACAGTCAACTGTAGGGGCAAAATGGTCATTTGACAGTCAAAAGTTCAAATTTTTGGTCAACATATCATTTTGAAGCCACAAACATCATTTGATCAATGCTTGATCATGATTCTCAAAATTTGGCTCAGAAATCATCAAAGATGCAAAAGTTGCTATATTTGGACAGCTGAAAAAGTCAACTGAAATTGACCAGGGCATAACTTTCACATGGATTATCAGAAAAATTCCATCCAAAGCTCATTTTGAAGAGAAAGACATTTCCTACAATTCATCTTCATGTTCCAAGAAATGCTCTCACAAAAAGTTATCAATTTCAACATTATAGGTCATTTTCAAAAGTCAACAAAAAGAGACTTTAAGTCAAAGGCCATAACTTGAGATTGGTAAATCAAAATGACATGGGACCAAAGGCATTGGTTAGAGGACTCAAAGACCTTTCCAAAATGTCCAAGAACATGTGAAAAGCTTAAAAATTGACCAAGTTATGCCTTGTGGAAGTTGGGAAATTTTTAGGAATTTTGAAAAGTCAACATTGATGCAAAAGGCCTAAAAATGCAAATGGGCCCATTTTTCTTCCAAGTTTCTTCATGCCAAGCCTATGCACGACCATTAGGCCCAAAGGGAAATATTTTCATATTTTTTAATTATTTATTTGAATTTATATTAATTTATATTCATTTAAATCATTTTAATATGTGAAAAATATAAACCTAACCAAAAAAAATCTTTTTATGCATGATTTGGCTTCTATAATTCGTGCACATGTTAATAGGGAAAGGTTTGGTGCTAATTGATCAGATTTGGTACAAAATACATGAAAAAAGATTCAAAAAAGATTTTCCAAAATCAAATATGTGAAATCATGAATGCTTGAGATTTTGTGTAGTTTTGTTAACCTAAATCATTCCATACAAGTACTAGATCACAAACCTAATGCCTGGAGACTGCAAGCTGCGCATAAGAAACCCTTGGCAAATTGAAAATTCTCCTAAAAAACTCAAATCTGAAAAGTGCCTTAGAGGTCGATTCAAACCTCCAAACCTGTTCCAAAAGCTTCAGTGGCAATTGCTGGACACATTCCAATCAATAACAACGATTAAAACCTCAAGAAGTGGTAGTTAGAACTCAAACTGTACCAAGAATTTTTTGAAATCGTATAGCATTTTTTAAGCACTTTTACAGCATTCTATTCATTGCATCATGTTTGTTTTGAGTTTCTGAAACTAACCCTTATGCTTGATTGAAGTTTTACATGTTGTACGCGAATTCACCATGATCGAAATTTAGGTTTTCAGAGTTCTTGATTTGGGGTTTCTCACCCAAGGAACAATTGGGACTCAAGATTTAGACCATTGCAATCAGCGTGTTCCCATGAACAAGAAACATACCTCGCGATGGATTTATGTATCAAGGAGGGCTATTCGCTATTTTCTTGAATCCCCCCTAATGCAACGTTTCTAAAACCGTTGCCGTATCCTTATGTTTCAGAAAAAATAAAAAAGGGGATGAAGACGATGATGCGTTGGCAGGCCCTGGTTGGGTGTTTCAAATTTACGCGCGTTTTGCCCATTATGCATTGATTTTGCTTTTTGTTATTTAATTGATATAATATGTTAAATAAAACACAATGGCTCAGCTGGCAGGTATCAACGCATATGACTCTCATGACCTGGGTTCAAGTCCCAGGTCTGGCAAAATTTCACTATTATTTTTCAACGCGTATTCTCATGCAGGCATCATCTTAAGACTCATCATGCACACTCAAAGCATGGCCATCCACGCGTCCAAAATGATCAGATCAATGGCCAATGTTCAAGGCACAGCATACAGCAGGTCAACGCGTTGGCACATGATTAGGAAAGTCAAACGAATTCCAAACCAAATGGGCCTGATTTTCTAGGCCTGAACCTCCTTATTTGGGGCAACACCCCACTCTGGTTTGCTTTTCTTTTCTTTTTATTATTTTAATTATTGTATTATTTATTTTTATTGCTTTAATTAATTAATTTTCTCTTTTTTACAAAATATAAAAAAAAAACATCATAAAATTCAGAAAAGACCAAAAAAATATAATTTTTGTATTATAATTATTTTCAAAAATGTTTGTAATTATTTAGTTTTAATTAGGTTTTCAAATTTAATTCTTTTAATAATTAAAATCCAAAAAAATAAAGTTTAGGTTAATTACTTTTGATTTTCTTTTTTAATTTTCCTTTTTTTTCAGAATAATAATATTATTTATTTATTTTCATAAATTAAAAATTGTACATAAATTAATTTAGAGTTTAAGTTAGGTTTTAATTTAAATCTTTCATAATAAACTTAAAAAATATTAGAACTAGGGTTTAGCATTTTAATCTTAATTAATTTTTTCCTTTTTTCTTTTAAATCTGAAAAATACAAAAATATCAAAAACATTTAATTTTCATTTTTATTTATTTTAGTTCCTTGTTAATGTTAATTATTTGCCAAAGGGTCCAACGCCCTAGTTTTGTTTTAATTATTTTCCTTTGCGCATTTACTTTATTGCTTATTATAATTCTGTATCTCTCCCAAGGCCATGTATATTTATTTATCGCACTTTTATCGCTTTATTTATTTTCCGTTAAATCGGGTCCGGTTTAATTTTGGCGATGTGGACCCGCGCCTTTGTAATAGTCTTAGATTTATTTTTTCGCAAACTTTATAACTGTTAAATATGCATGCAAGAATGAATGGACAAATTAAAATCAAGCGTAGATCACGACAAACATAACACAAGACAAATAACTGAAACATGACACACGATTCGCACGCACCACCCCTAGGGTACGCCTCACTGTTGCCTTTCGAAAGGTGATCGTCGAGTAGAGGATGTCTTAGTAAGTCCTCATGATCCGGGAACCTGGCATGAGGGTAGCTTCTAAGGTGTCTTCCCATTGCTCCGGTGATCACCATGTCCCTAAAATCGAATTGACCCGAACACCTCCAACGGTGGTGCTACCTACCTCTCAATGGTGGGATGGCACTACCTTAAAGGACTCTTACACAGATGAATTCCTTAGGGTAGGTAGGTTCTCAAGGATACTTGCTCTAATCTCAAAACAAACTCAAAAGACTTTTCACACTGACACTTTTCAAAAGCTTTCAAAGCAAATCTTTCAAACACTCTGACATACGAGTCGATCTGAAATTTTTCAAAACGAAACTTTTAAACCCACATTGAAAAGCAAACAAACAATTTGAAAACACATTGAGCAGGTATCTAAGAGCCCATGGATAACCATGGATAGAAAGGGTGCTAACACCTTCCCTTTCTATAACCTACCTCCCGAACCGAGAGCAATCTCTTTAAGGAATTTTTCTGTGCTTTTGTCCTTTCCATTTGGAGAAAATAAAAGACGGTGGCGACTCTTGCTTACCGCGACATTTCGCGAACCAGCGTTAAACAGTCAGTTCCAGATCCACCGATCACAGAACTGGCGACTCTGCTGGGGATATCTTTATAAAGTGAGGTGTACCTTAGGGCTAGGTCATAACTGTGTTTTCACTTGTATTGTTTTGCTTGCTTTACTATTGTGGGTTGCATGGGAGTTACATAGATCCTAACCCGGATCTGGGGATACCCTGTTTAGGTAGCATAAGCTGTGAGGGACCTGTCCGGCGTAGACCGACATGGGTGAAGCAGTGGCTACGTTGGTGTGGCGCCTTGGTCTGTACCGATATCCCTCGTGTTGAAACGGGGAGAATATGGGTCTTCCAAGGAGTCATTAAGCACCAACAACCTTAGAACCTTAAATGACCCAACTTGGCCATTAGAACAGTAGCAGTATGCTACGCCCATTGAGGCTAAACTCTCGTGATGGTTCTGGCCGCAAGAAAAGATTGCGATGCTGGAGTTATGACCGATTGAGGGTAGTCAGTGATATTGGGATCCTCTAGAACCCGGTTACTTCTGATAAGACAGGTCTTAACCAACAAACTGAAAGAGGGTACTACCCAGACCTCATGCTGGCCTAAACCTTAAGGGCTCTTTTGTGTGACTTGTGTGCCTTCGTACTTGACTACTTGCATGCTTGTTATCTGACCCTTGATGTCTTGCAGGTTTTGTTCATAGTCCTTAATTGGGACTTATAACAAGGTGTACTAACCACTTGCAGGTCTTGTTTATAGTCCTTAACTAGGACTCATGACGGGGTTTACCAAATTTCTTGCAGGTCTTGTTTATAGTCCTTGACTAGGACTCATGACAGGTTTACCAAATTTCTTGCAGGTCTTGTTTATAGTCCTTAACTAGGACTCATGACAGGGTTTACCCAAATTTCTTGCAGGTGTTGTTTATAGTCCTTAACTGGGACTCATAACAGGGTTTACTAGATCTCTTGCAGGTTTTGTTTATAGCCCTTAATTGGGACTCATAACAGAGTTACTCACATTACCCCATGCATAGCATGACATCATACCATTGCATACACCCTAACCCATTTCAAGGATCTCAAGGGCTTGTGATGCAGGTCATGATGAACAACTATCCCAGCTAGGGGCAAAGAGGATTTATTTTCCTCTAGCCAAGGGTGTCAGGGGCTATGACCCACTGGATATGGTGAGCCTTTGACCCTTGATGAAGGACTCTCAACAATATGCAGTGCCTTCAGTCAAGCTACCGGTTCCAAATTCTAACAAAGTTTCTCTGTTTACCCCGCGAGGTCCTTGAAATCATTGCATGCATATCATACATCTCATTGCATTGCAGGTATCCCTTTGACAGGTTGCTTACCCTTCTCCGCTGTTTATTTCAGCCGATCGTCATGAATCCTGAATCATCAGCCGAGCAGACTATCAAAGACCTCCAGGCTCAGAACGCCCAGTTCCAAGAGCTGATCATGAATTTGACTCAGGGGCAACAAGACCTGAAGGCTCTGCTTTTGAAGAAAGACAAGAAAAAGAAGAGGACTGTCCTGTTCAGCCCTAGACGCAGAGCTGGGAATACGCCGCAAATTGAAACTGAGAGGACAACCCCATCTGTGGGAAAAAGCAGTCACCATGAGGAAGAGGTTCCCAGTCCAGTGGTCTCCGACAACGAGACAGATTTTGATGAAGAGCAGTATCCTCCGGCTGATGACAGATATAAGCAGCTGGAGGACAGAATGAAAGCTATGGAGGTTCAACAGGTACCTGGGCTGGATTTCGGAGATCTGGGTTTGTCAACTGGTGTGGTTATTCCTCGGAAGTTCAAAGTACCACCCTTCTCTAAGTATGACGGGGCGTCTTGTCCCAAGCTACATCTAAGGGCCTATGTGCGGAAGATCCAACCATATACGGTGGACAAAAACTTGTGGATCCACTTCTTCTAGGAGAGTCTTTCAGGGACTCATCTCGAATGGTTCTATCAGCTGGATGGGACCAAAGTTCGTAACTGGGAGGAGTTGGCAACTGCTTTCTATAAGCAGTACCAGTACAATGCCGACCTTGCCCCCACGCGTACTCAACTCCAGGGTATGTCGTTAGGCGCAAGCGAAGGTTTTAAGGAATATGCGCAGAAATGGAGGGATCTTGCTGGAAGGGTACAACCACCTCTGACTGATCGGGAACTTGTGGATATGTTCTTGGGGACCTTGTCTGGTCCATTTTATAACCACCTGATTGGGAATTCGTCTGCTGGGTTCACAGATCTTATCTTGACTGGAGAGCGAATTGAAGCCGGTATCCGGTCTGGGAAAATTCAAGAGGCTGCACCTGCTGATAAAAAGCCTCATCATGGAAAGAAAGAATCCAATGCTGTGCACGGTAAAAAGAGCCGTCATGAGGCAGGGGCAATCCAAATATCCAATCCTGGACCTGCTCAACAAGGACAGGGGAAGCAGCGCAAGGAGAAACGGCAGTATACCAAACTCAACATGTCATTGGATCAAGCACTGCAACAACTGTTGAAGACAGGGCTGATCACCTTAAGAGCTCCTCTTCGGAATCCGAACACTGCCGCACCCAACTATCATCCCAACGATAGGTGCGCATATCATTCAGATAGCCCGGGGCATACTACAGACAATTGTTGGCCTCTCAAGAATAAGATCCAAGATATGATCGACGCTGGAGAGATTCAGTTTGAAGTACCAGAGACTCCGAACATAGTCACTGCTCCGTTGCCCAATCATTGAAGCCTCTTGTTTATTTGAATATTTTGAGTTGTACCTTTCTTTGCTTATACAAACAATTAATGTCATAGCAAACTCTTTTATTCTATTAATGCATCGCATATGTCTGTTTTGGGGAATTAATACAATTATTTTTGTTATATTCTTTTCATTTTTTTTCTGATGTCAACTCTCGGTTAATAACTCTGAGCCTCTTGAAGGAGGATGACGAAAACGATACCGCGATCATTACAGTATGCTTTCGAACAGACCCCGCTGATGAGGTACAGGCATTGTTTCAATCCCTAAACACTGAAGTTATAAGGATGATGATCCCTCGTCAACCCATCAGAGCCAAAGAAGTAGGAGTTTTTATTTTCGAAAATCAAAACCCTTAATCATAACCTGGGGCAGGGTAGTCTTCTCAGTTGATCCAAGTGCATGACGAACGGCACCGAAGAGATCTTTACAAAACGAACAAAAACAGTGATGGTTCAGAACAATCAAAAAGACAGGCAGTCATCAAATTCATAAATAAAAAGCCCAAAAAGTCTAAACCTACAAAGGGGACTTATGAAACTAGGGCATCCCGCTGACTGTAATTCCAAAAAAGGGAAACAGTTCAGGCAAAAAAAAAATAGGGATAACAAAAATCAAAGAGAAAGAGGTCATACGAACCCTCAACAAAAGGAAGGACTGCCTATTCAAAATAAGTCATCAACATCTGAATCATCACCGGAAAATCAGAGCAAAGACTCAAACGAGGTCTAACGTATGATCAACTGAGTTTAGGTGTGGTGAACATCACGAAGAGCGGGTGGGTACAAATAATTTGAGCCTTTATCCTTTGTTTCTTAAACCGTGAACCAGGCCACGTTATAACCCTCAAAAGTCCTAGCTGAAGCATGGGTTAGTTCGAAAGCATACTGTTACGAAGGTATCCTGACTCCTTAAGGCTACGGTAAATACAGAGTTGACATCATGTTTTACAAACATTCACATGTTTTATGAAAAAATGCATTTTCAAAATCTTCAAGACAGACATAAGCTTTGCATTTTTAACATAACTTTGTTTGCATATGACTTTTTGTTTGAACAGTATAGAAGTTTACACGACAAATGCCTAATGAACAGAAGTACCTCCAATCAAGGGGCATGGCATGATTATTGTCCATCATCTGGGGCAGTTAAATCAAGATTCGGAGAATCTCTCAAAAGGCCGACCAGCCTGGGGCAAATCTCCGCCTGAGTCACTTAGGGCACTCTAACAACGAATCTTGCCTAATCAAACATCTTCTGGTGGCATGGCAAAATACTTCCAACAGGGGCAACTCCCCACATTCCCTGAACGTGGACATAGTCGGAAAGATACTACGCATAATCAAAGACCCGCTAGGTTGACATACCTAGGCAAAAATAAGGGCTTCCCGACGAACCAAAAGGGTTCGGGTAAAAATAAGGGATGAAATGAAAAATCCGTACACCCGGCAAGTCGAAAACCCGAAAAGGCGGCTTGGGCAAAAATGGGTATCCCGGTGGACTGAAAACCCGAAAGGGCGGTCCAGGCAAAAGTTAGGGATTAAAGCGTACGACTATGTCCTTCCATCTGTCTACCAGAAGAAGGTTTGTCTGTCAACAATTATCAGCATCCCACATGTGCCCCCCCATAGAAACAGGGGCAATGAAGGTTGGTCTAAGCAGTCTGATGGTCCTATCCTCCAAGGCATCAGGGTAAGTTCCGTTGAAGAACAAGATCAATACAGTTCAATACTTCCCCAGGAGAGTCCAATCCAGTTCCCCAGGAAGGTTGGAATCTATCTCCCCAAGCAATAAGCGTACCTCCAGTAGATTCTGGAAGCTTATCCCCTCGCAGCGCACGAACGCATCGTCCGGCTTGATTTAAAGAGTTATTTCCTTAACAGGATATAACTGGGTTATCCTCAGCCAAAAGCCACGGAAAGAACGTCGTCGCCAAAGTCTTCTTATCCCCAGCGAAGTCCATTCATACTTCCAATACAGCAAGGTATCCTCAGCGAGTCATCCTCAACAATTCAGCAAAAGCATCTCCCCATAGAGTATTTCTTCCCAGCATGGTCGCTAGAATATCTTTTTCTCCCCGCAGAATCCTCCATTCGCCAAGTTTGTTCCCCAACGGAGTTATCTTCGTCTATTGGAATTCTTGCAACTATTCTTCAAACATCAGCCCCGGATACGACTTCCCGGCACCCGTCAAGGATTTATTTTCTTAGACAAACATACATTCATAAAACGTCACGTACATCATTATAGCATGCATATGCATCATACTACACGAATCTCATTAATGTTGAAGACATACAGTTCATGCATCATGATACAATTATGTTTTGCCTTTCAGGAAAAAGATCAATACAAAAATGATTATTATCAACTAATGCAATCCCTTCTCGATATAGTTTCAGATGTAAACCCAGCGATGGTGACGTTCTGATACTTCTTCCAGATTCCCTTCTCGATATAGTTTCAGATGTAAACCCAGCGATGGTGACGTTCTGATACTTCTTCCAGAATTCCTTCTCGATATAGTTTCAGATGTAAACCCAGCGATGGTGACGTTCTGATACTTCTTCCAGATTCCCTTCGAGATATAGTTTCAGATGTAAACCAGATATGGTGCCGTTCTGATACTGCTTCCAGATTTCCTTCCAGATTTAGTCCAGATATAAACCAGATATGGCGATGTTCTGACACCTATTCCCGTTGAAGATGTTTCAAGACCTAGACCGGTTCAGTTAAATCGACCCTAAGATTTTCCTGATTCTTTTCCAGTCCAAGGCCTTCTCTGGTTCAGTCAGATCGACCCTAAGATCTCCCTGATTCTTATCCAGTTGAAGATGTTTCAAGACCTAGACCGGTTCAGTTAAATCGACCCTAAGATTTTCCTGATTCTTACCCAGTCCAAGGCCTTCTCTTGGTTCAGTCAGATCGACCCTAAGATCTCCCTGATTCTTATCCAGTTGAAGATGTTTCAAGACCTAGACCGGTTCAGTTAAATCGACCCTAATATTTTCCTGATTCTTTCCCAGTCCAAGGCCTTCTCTTGGTTCAGTCAGATCGACCCTAAGATCTCCCTGATTCTTATCCAGTTGAAGATGTTTCAAGACCTAGACCGGTTCAGTTAAATCGACCCTAAGATTTTCCTGATACTTTTCCAGTCCAAGGCCTTCTCTGGTTCAGTCAGATCGACCCTAAGATCTCCCTGATTCTTATCCAGTTGAAGATGTTTCAAGACCTAGACCGGTTCAGCTAAGTCGACCCTAAGATTTTCCTGATTCTTACCCAGTCCAAGGCCTTCTCTTGGTTCAGTCAGATCGACCCTAAGATCTCCCTGATGCTTATCCAGCTGAAGATATTCCAAGACCTAGACCGGTTCAGTTAAATCGACCCTAAGATTTTCCTGATTCTTACCCAGTCAAAGGCCTCTCTGGTTCAGTCAGATCGACCCTAAGATCTCCCTGATTCTTATTCCAGTAGAAGACACCCAAGATTTTTCTCAGCGAGCGTTGTTGAAGTTAAAGTCACCCAAGGTTCTCTTACTATTTATGCTAAGATAGTAACCATCCCTGGTTCACTCATCAGCGTTTGAAGCTCCAGACTCAGCTCCTGTAACCAGTCAGGACACATCTATACCAAGCATCTAAAATCAGTTCCTGCAACGTGTCAGGTACTCATTTTCTCTTTTGCAGGTACGCAAGTTCTCGCTAAGGAATCTCCTACGCGATCAACATCCCGATGGCATCTATAAGCCCATCATCCTATCCAGCAATCTCCAAATGGCATCTATAAGCCCATTCCCCCACCATCACTGCTGCTATGTGAGCGCAAATTTCTGGGCACTTTAGTGTTCAATCATCTTCCACCCTCGGATTACGAAAGGCACGTCAGCCAATCTGCATCCTCAGGTCTAAGAAGATTGAACAGGGGCAACTGTTGCACCCCAAAATTTGCCCTCCCATATTCATCAAGATTTGTCAAGTCAAGGTCACAAAATTCCCCAAGGGCTATGCAGTTCAACTGTCTCCTATACAGTCAAAACTAGGGTTTGTGTTCTGATCAAGAATTGAAAGTTTTCAAGGGGCCAATCAAGTCTCATATGCTTACAAATGTGGTCAAACATCCTCATGTCAAGTTTCAAGGCATTCAGCTCAAAATTGCACAGTCAAAACCCTAGATTGCACTACAGTCAACTGTAGGGGCAAAATGGTCATTTGACAGTCAAAAGTTCAAATTTTTGGTCAACATATCATTTTGAAGCCACAAACATCATTTGATCAATGCTTGATCATGATTCTCAAAATTTGGCTCAGAAATCATCAAAGATGCAAAAGTTGCTATATTTGGACAGCTGAAAAAGTCAACTGAAATTGACCAGGGCATAACTTTCACATGGATTATCAGAAAAATTCCATCCAAAGCTCATTTTGAAGAGAAAGAAATTTCCTAAAATTCATCTTCATGTTCCAAGAAATGCTCTCACAAAAAGTTATCAATTTCAACATTATAGGTCATTTTCAAAAGTCAACAAAAAGAGACTTTAAGTCAAAGGCCATAACTTGAGATTGGTAAATCAAAATGACATGGGACCAAAGGCATTGGTTAGAGGACTCAAAGACCTTTCCAAAATGTCCAAGAACATGTGAAAAGCTTAAAAATTGACCAAGTTATGCCTTGTGGAAGTTGGGAAATTTTTAGGAATTTTGAAAAGTCAACATTGATGCAAAAGGCCTAAAAATGCAAATGGGCCCATTTTTCTTCCAAGTTTCTTCATGCCAAGCCTATGCACGACCATTAGGCCCAAAGGGAAATATTTTCATATTTTTTAATTATTTATTTGAATTTATATTAATTTATATTCATTTAAATCATTTTAATATGTGAAAAATATAAACCTAACCAAAAAAAATCTTTTTATGCATGATTTGGCTTCTATAATTCGTGCACATGTTAATAGGGAAAGGTTTGGTGCTAATTGATCAGATTTGGTACAAAATACATGAAAAAAGATTCAAAAAATATTTTCCAAAATCAAATATGTGAAATCATGAATGCTTGAGATTTTGTGTAGTTTTGTTAACCTAAATCATTCCATACAAGTACTAGATCACAAACCTAATGCCTGGAGACTGCAAGCTGCGCATAAGAAACCCTTGGCAAATTGAAAATTCTCCTAAAAAACTCAAATCTGAAAAGTGCCTTAGAGGTCGATTCAAACCTCCAAACCTGTTCCAAAAGCTTCAGTGGCAATTGCTGGACACATTCCAATCAATAACAACGATTAAAACCTCAAGAAGTGGTAGTTAGAACTCAAACTGTACCAAGAATTTTTTGAAATCGTATAGCATTTTTTAAGCACTTTTACAGCATTCTATTCATTGCATCATGTTTGTTTTGAGTTTCTGAAACTAACCCTTATGCTTGATTGAAGTTTTACATGTTGTACGCGAATTCACCATGATCGAAATTTAGGTTTTCAGAGTTCTTGATTTGGGGTTTCTCACCCAAGGAACAATTGGGACTCAAGATTTAGACCATTGCAATCAGCGTGTTCCCATGAACAAGAAACATACCTCGCGATGGATTTATGTATCAAGGAGGGTTATTCGCTATTTTCTTGAATCCCCCCTAATGCAACGTTTCTAAAACCGTTGCCGTATCCTTATGTTTCAGAAAAAATAAAAAAGGGGATGAAGACGATGATGCGTTGGCAGGCCCTGGTTGGGTGTTTCAAATTTACGCGCGTTTTGCCCATTATGCATTGATTTTGCTTTTTGTTATTTAATTGATATAATATGTTAAATAAAACACAATGGCTCAGCTGGCAGGTATCAACGCATATGACTCTCATGACCTGGGTTCAAGTCCCAGGTCTGGCAAAATTTCACTATTATTTTTCAACGCGTATTCTCATGCAGGCATCATCTTAAGACTCATCATGCACACTCAAAGCATGGCCATCCACGCGTCCAAAATGATCAGATCAATGGCCAATGTTCAAGGCACAGCATACAGCAGGTCAACGCGTTGGCACATGATTAGGAAAGTCAAACGAATTCCAAACCAAATGGGCCTGATTTTCTAGGCCTGAACCTTATTTGGGGCAACACCCCACTCTGGTTTGCTTTTCTTTTCTTTTTATTATTTTAATTATTGTATTATTTATTTTTATTGCTTTAATTAATTAATTTTCTCTTTTTTACAAAATATAAAAAAAAAACATCATAAAATTCAGAAAAGACCAAAAAAATATAATTTTTGTATTATAATTATTTTCAAAAATGTTTGTAATTATTTAGTTTTAATTAGGTTTTCAAATTTAATTCTTTTAATAATTAAAATCCAAAAAAATAAAGTTTAGGTTAATTACTTTTGATTTTCTTTTTTAATTTTCCTTTTTTTTCAGAATAATAATATTATTTATTTATTTTCATAAATTAAAAATTGTACATAAATTAATTTAGAGTTTAAGTTAGGTTTTAATTTAAATCTTTCATAATAAACTTAAAAAATATTAGAACTAGGGTTTAGCATTTTAATCTTAATTAATTTTTTCCTTTTTTCTTTTAAATCTGAAAAATACAAAAATATCAAAAACATTTAATTTTCATTTTTATTTATTTTAGTTCCTTGTTAATGTTAATTATTTGCCAAAGGGTCCAACGCCCTAGTTTTGTTTTAATTATTTTCCTTTGCGCATTTACTTTATTGCTTATTATAATTCTGTATCTCTCCCAAGGCCATGTATATTTATTTATCGCACTTTTATCGCTTTATTTATTTTCCGTTAAATCGGGTCCGGTTTAATTTTGGCGATGTGGACCCGCGCCTTTGTAATAGTCTTAGATTTATTTTTTCGCAAACTTTATAACTGTTAAATATGCATGCAAGAATGAATGGACAAATTAAAATCAAGCGTAGATCACGACAAACATAACACAAGACAAATAACTGAAACATGACACACGATTCGCACGCACCACCCCTAGGGTACGCCTCACTGTTGCCTTTCGAAAGGTGATCGTCGAGTAGAGGATGTCTTAGTAAGTCCTCATGATCCGGGAACCTGGCATGAGGGTAGCTTCTAAGGTGTCTTCCCATTGCTCCGGTGATCACCATGTCCCTAAAATCGAATTGACCCGAACACCTCCAACGGTGGTGCTACCTACCTCTCAATGGTGGGATGGCACTACCTTAAAGGACTCTTACACAGACGAATTCCTTAGGGTAGGTAGGTTCTCAAGGATACTTGCTCTAATCTCAAAACAAACTCAAAAGACTTTTCACACTGACACTTTTCAAAAGCTTTCAAAGCAAATCTTTCAAACACTCTGACATACGAGTCGATCTGAAATTTTTCAAAACGAAACTTTTAAACCCACATTGAAAAGCAAACAAACAATTTGAAAACACATTGAGCAGGTATCTAAGAGCCCATGGATAACCATGGATAGAAAGGGTGCTAACACCTTCCCTTTCTATAACCTACCTCCCGAACCGAGAGCAATCTCTTTAAGGAATTTTTCTGTGCTTTTGTCCTTTCCATTTGGAGAAAATAAAAGACGGTGGCGACTCTTGCTTACCGCGACATTTCGCGAACCAGCGTTAAACAGTCAGTTCCAGATCCACCGATCACAGGATGCAATTGTTACTTAGAGGTGTCAAACACACTCGAGATGTCCACTTTAATTTGATCTCTGTGCATATGTTTGATGATTGTGGTTATGACAATCACTTTGGTTCTGAAAAGTGGAAACTCAACAAAGTTAACTTGGTTGTGTCTAGAGGGGAAAAGTTTTCTAAATTGTATTGGACAAAATCTTTGGTTTCTAGGGAAAGTATGAATACTATCGACATGGAAGTATCTTTGTGGCACTAAAGACTTAGTCATATTAGTGAAAATGAGCTGAATATTTTGGCCAAAAAGGATGATCTTCATGGATTAAAGAATGTAGATTTGGAAAAGTGTTATCATTGCATAGTTGGTAAACATACTAGAGTATCTTTCAAGAGACATCATCCCTCGAGGAAGTTAAAGTTGCTTCAATTGGTACATTATGATGTTTGTGATCCATTAAAGGGAAAATCCTATAGTGGCACACTTTATTTTGTTACCTCTATTAATGATTTTTCCAGGAAACTATGGTGTTATTCCTTGAAACTAAAATACCAAGTGTTGGATAAGTTCAAAGAATTACATGCTTTGGTTGAAAAGAAAATAGACGAGAAACTGAAATGTGCTCGTTCGGATAATGATGGTGAATATTGTAGACTATTTGATTCCTATTGCAATCATATTGGTATTGCACATGAAAAGACTTCTCCTAAAACTCCTCAATTGAATGATTTAGTATATAGGATGAATCAAACACTAATTGAGAGAGTAAAGTGTATGCTCTCTGAAGCTAAGTTTCCAAATAATTATTGGGGTGAGGCAATTTATATAAGACCCTGATTTATTTTATTAACTTTCATAAATAAATTGTGTGATGGTATGTGTGGATTGATGATTTTATGTGTTAGAGAAACCCTTATACATAGGGTGGTAACCTTAGAAATTCAGTGTTTAAGGTGTTTGGGGTGTTTGAGTAAAAATGTAGAGATTGAGGAGTTCTAGAAGGGAAATTAATTAATATTAGTTAATTATAATTATTTAAATCGTATTATAGGAATATTACTTAAAAAAATATTTAGTGAGGATAATATTTAACTTATTTAGTTGGAACATGTTAATTAGAAATTATAATAAAATAAGAAAAAAAAGGGAACTGAGACACAAAACTGTCAGAGCGTGAAAATGATAAGAAAATAGGAAGAAAGCTAGGGCACAGGAGAAGAAGAGCCTACATTAGAGAAGCTTTGAACTCATCAATCCAAAGTAAGGGTGGGACTTCCTCTTGTATAAGGGATTGTATGATAACATGTGGGTGGGTGTTCTAATATCTCTATGATTGTTTTTCTCTTCTATATGTTGTGAGCAATTTGATACACAATGATGCAATTTGTGTAGTATGTTTGGATGATTGTGTGTTTCTTGAATGATTTGAATGTTGTGTGTTGTTAGGGATCAAAGTGTAGAACTTGGGTACATGATTGTCCATGAAAATTGGGACTTTGGGGATGTTTTGGAACATATTGCTGTAACCTGAAACTTGTAGAAAATTGCTACTGGTTTATTGGTAACCAGTTATGGGTTTTGGCGTAACCGCTTATACCTGAATTTTTTTCCAAAGAAATCACTCTTTCATAGGTGTAACCGGTTACCAGTTTGGGTATAACCGGTTGCACTGTCTAAAATTCGTAAAACTGGGTATTTTGGAAGGTGTAATCGGTTACCAAGTTTGGTGTAACCGGTTACCAAGGGAAAATCATGTACTATTTGTAATATGGTGGGAGAACAAACTTTTGGGTTTGTGTTTTATCGTAAATTTTGCGGATAGCAAGAGTCGCCACCGAATTTTCTTTTATCCAATAAAGGAAAGGGTGAAAATAACACGAAAGACCATTTGAGAATTTTCTGAGTTCGGGGGGTAGGTTTTGATAAGGGAAGGTGTTAGCACCCTTTTCATCTGTACTTATCTACGGGCTCTTAATCGTTAGCTCACTTTGAAAATTCTTTATGTTTGTGTATGTTTGCAAATATTTTGAAAATTCCTAAGTGTGGCAATTTTGTAATGATTCTTGTATCATTGAGAATGTATACAGAAATGTTTGTTTTGAAAATATTTGTGAAAGAAGGTGTTGTTTTGTGAAAAAAATGTTTTTAAAAATGCCAACGTGAGGCAATTTTCTTTATAATAACCCTTGTATTAGTCCTCAAGAGTGTTTATAAAACGCTTTGAAAGTAGTTGTTTTGAAAGTGTGAGGTGTGAAAATTGTTTTAGTTTGTGAGCAAGCGATTACAAGCGGTCTACCTACTTATTGGTCTCTATTCTTTTCCTCTTCCTTTAATAATGCTATCCTACCATTAGTTAGTAGGAAGCCCTATCGTTGGATATGAGGGACAGGCGCGGGTCATCGTACAGTCATAAAAGGCAACTTATAGGATGCTTTAGCAATTTTCATAATGGACTAAGATCGTTTACCGAAGGCAACATCGAAGGGTCATCGAGGGACTATGATCTTTTAACTGAGGGTTTTTGCTAAATCATTCGACGTTCGAGGGACACGACTGTTTAAAATCCGAGGCAACAAGTGAGGTCACCCTAGAGGTGCGCATGTGCGAAGTGTTTTAATTTCAAGTATTTGTCTTGAGATTAGGTTTTCTAATGTTTGTTACTTTTTACGTCTTGCCATGCACGCCTAATTAATCTAGCAGTTAAATATATACAAGTACGGAAAAAAAACGCGGGAAATAAATCTACGCTATTACATCGCTTTGGGGATAGGGAGTACAAACCATAAAAAATAGGGAGGAAAGAAATAAATCCTAATTATCTATTACAAACCATTGAAAATTTACAATATTGAAAAGTAATGCGAAAAAGTAAAATGAGCGCGCGCGCATTGAAAAGGGGAAAGATGTTTAAGAAATCCTAAAATATTTATAAGTGTTTTAAGAAAAATATTTTTTGTTGTTTTTATTATAGAAAAATAATTAAAGTATAAAAATAAACCCTAATCATAATTAATTAATTAGTTTGATTAATAAGTAAAATCAAAATATGATTAAGTTAAATTAATTTTAATTATAAAAAATTAAATTAATTAATCAAGAAAAAAAACTAAATCTAATTTTTATGATTTTATGATTTTTTGTGATTAAATAAAAAAATAATTAAAAAGAAATAATTAATTAAAACAAGAAAAGAGAAATTAAAAGGGCCTGATGTAAACAAGTAATAATGGGGGGTGAGAAGAAGCAAAAATCTCAGGCCCAACTCAAGGAGCCCGGGCAAGAAAATGTTAGAAAATAAAATACCCCACGCCTGGATCAAACCCAGGACCAAGCATATGTATGACTTAAAAACAAACGCGCTTCCACTGGGATGGTTGTTACATCTGATCATTATACAACAACCACTAAATATATTTTAAACTCGCTTCTGAAAATTTGAATGTGAAGCTTCATCTTCTTCCTTGCGCCAGACAACAACCATTATCACCTTTTTCCAATTTCTAACTCCTTCAATTCTCAACCATTTGATAAACTTTAAACATGAAAGTTGCTTGAAATTTAATAAGGAATCCAATGATATTAATTTCAAAACTATAAATCAGAAAGGAGCATGAATTTCATTAGTACCAAACAAACCCTAAAAAATTCCAGAGACACGATTCTCATCCCACAGGAAAAATTAATGAAAAATAATTACATGGTTAGCTTCAGGACATTGATAACTACATTTTATCTTTAGAAAGTATATACTAATGATGCTTGTATCAAGATTTCAAAGTTGGAGAAACTTACCTCTTGAAGTGAGAATTGAGTTTGAAGTTAGAGCACTTTTGGAGGTGTTAAGATGATCTAGATAGCTTCACTGAACTCACAGGAAGCTTTTGCAACGCCTACCTTGGATTGAGAGTGCCTCAACTCTTCTGGATAAGTCAAGTTGCATAGGTGTTTTAGCTCGGTTTGGATGAAGTGTTTGGGATGTTTCAGTGATAAACTAATGCAAATAGAAGCTTAGGTATGATGTGGAGATGGCGTTTGAATGATAAAAGAGGAAAATGCACGATTGGATTTGAAGTTGGGTGTTGGAAGCTTCAAATGTGCAACAATGGTGGTTTTTGAGCAAATTTTCGTGTGAGATAAATTGGGAGAGTTTGAGAGCTTGTGTCCGGGTCCCTTTAGCAATGAGAGGTGGTCTCTATTTATAGGGAAGAATTGAAGGTAATGAGAAAATCAGGTTCTCAAGTTGAAGAGTTATGGTTTGGTTGAAATGGAACAACCAAATTTTGGTAAAAATTGTTGTTCCAATACATAGTACAAAAGGATCTAAAGTGGTTAGAGGCTTTAGACATGTTGCTTCTGGTTTTAGCATTGTGTGTGTAGAAGAAACAATTGAGAGGCTCAAGGAGAGTGAAATTTGTACAAAAACATGCTTTACTAGAATGGAAGTGTAGCCTTTCTCCTTTAAATGGCAAAATGGATTAGATAAAGCTTTAATCACTTGGATCATGGCTCAAAAGTGTGTGTAATATTCTGATTATGGACAGATTTGGAGGTTTATAGGTCTGCAAAGTGAGATTACAAGGCATGGCTATGAGATTTGATTATGACTTCATCACAAAAATAACCTATAATTCAAGAATGAAATTCCACCTTCAACTCTTCGAATCTCTCAGCTAAAGTATGATCTTTTCATGCTCTTGGACATTTTGGAAAGCTTGAATCAAGACATTCAACTTTCATGTTGACTATTTTGGCTAAAACAAAAGGGAAATTAGTGAAAATTGGCCAAGAAGTTAAGATAAAAGAGTGATCAAAACTTGTTGAAATTTTTTCTAAGTGTTAGATAATGAAATTCTGGTATCAGATATGTGATGTCGAAAGAGATGTCACGATAAAAATATCTGTTTGTAAGTAATGTGCAGTAAAATCAAAAACAGTAAAAACACAAGAGATTGTTCACCCAGTTCAGTGTACAACAACATCTACTCTAGGGGCTACCAAGCCAGGGACAAGTTCACTAAATATTATCAATTCATAGACCCTGAGTAAACAACCAGTTTATGATCTAATCACTTAATCACTACCCAAGCTAAACTTCTACCTAAGACTCACCTAAGTATGAGGCCATCCTCAAGTCCCTTCAATCACTTACAAAATTAATAAGTTTGAAACACTTCAATCATTCAATGCTTAAAAGCTTATGAATGATACACAATTAACAACCCAAATAATAACTCAAGTACTTAAACTAATAATTATAGTGTATTATAAATAACAAGCCTAAACTTCTAATCATAAAGAAAGTATTCTTTTTCAAAAATTGCTTGCCTTTGAATAAGGTAACGAGTCCTTATATATGCACATCTTTGGGCTTGTGCTTGAAAACAAATATTCAAATCTTTTGAATATTTCCATAAAAACAGGCTAAGATGCAATTTGAAAAATATTCCTCCATATTTTTTGCAACCTGTAGTTCACAAATCCCGAGTTATAGAGTGTTGGAAATCAGGAAACAAAAGACTTAACTGATTTTGGGATGAGATCAGTTCATTAGGCAGATGTCAAGACATCTGCTTTGACATCATTCAAAAATAGTTATGCTCCAAATGTTAAGACATTTAGAAAAACATTAACAAGTCTTGTTTTACCAAAATTGCTGCCAATAAACACTTACAAACTCCCCCTTTGGTAAATTTTGGCTAAAACATTGTTAGAGTATTTTATCAGAGTAGAAACACAATTATCAGAGCATTATCAGGGCAGCAGCAAGCAAGACATTCAAAACATACATTCAGTTAGCTGTTAGCTGTTAGCACAGGGAGATGTTTAAACATCTTCCGGGACATGAGGCTCCCCCTCAAGTATTGAGCTCCCCCTCAATCAATGGTCAATGGTTAGTCAGTGGTTAATGGTTAGTCAGTCACTCACTCACTTTCTCTCCCCCTTTTTAGTCATAATATGCCAAAGAAAAGATGTAATCAAAGGAATATCAGTATTAGGGTACAAACCATAAAATTCAAATGTCAAGCACATGTAAGCGCCAAAAAAGAGAAACAAATTGTTTAGAGAAACATCAAATAGTCTATCTGTCATCCTGACCAGTTGACTTGGTTGAACCAGAACTTCTTTCCTCACTGGAACCTTCACCTTTAGAGCTCACTGCATCATCAAGGTTGCTATCCTTTTGTAGGTCCTTGATCATATTTTCAAATACTAGCTTTCTAGCTGAGCTCACTCTGATCACATCATCTAAATCCTTGCAAGCTTCCTTTAGTTCATTGATCACATCATCCTTAGTGGAGGTCTTGTCAGCAGAAGCAAATGTTAAAACAATGTCTGGGACATGTTTTTCAGAAAAGAGTTTAAAGTGGAGGGTCAAGGCAGACTCCCTTTTGCACACAACATCATTTCCACTTAGGATTCCAGGATGCTGATTTAGGATAACTCCACAGAGGAGGGAAGGAAAAGCAATTGGCAACTTGATGGCACAAGTTCCTGCATGTTTGATGGTCTGATCAAAGATATAAGTCGCATAATAAAAAAGTTTTTAGTTTCTAATAGCATAAATGAACTTTCCTAAACCAATGGAGATGGTTGAGGTGTGATTAGTAGGGACCCAATTTGCAGCTCCAATCCTGTGTAAAATAGCATATTTTACACTCAGTTTGCTGACAAGAATTTTGTTTTTCATTGGCCACTCACTTACTTGATTAGCAGTAATGGCTCTACATATTTGATTGTCTGTAACTTCCAGCTCACAACAGACATCTTCAGACCTATCTAGAAACTTATTTATAATGACAGGAGAAAATTCAACACACTTTCCTCTAACAAAAACCTTTCTATATTCCTTACTCTTATGGCCAACACAGTCAATAGGAATATTAACAATAAACTCATTAACAAGAGTTTCATAGCAATTTGCAAACCAGGTGACTGTTTTCATCAGTCCATCATAGGAGATCAGCTCCATGATTTCCATACACTCCAAGACAGCAACTCCTAGCTCTCTCCAGGGCAATCCTTCTTTAATACACATTCTTCCACTTTTCAACATTCCCAACAGAGTGAAAGGAGATGTTGTCAAGTGGGGCATCAGAAACCCTAACAAACAATTTTTTAGTTGCAGACTTTTTGAAAGGAGAGATGTCCTGGACATCTTGCTCGACATCATACTCAAAGTCAGTCTCTTCAACTAGAATAGCTTTCTTCTTACTCTTGGAAATTTTTACAACATCCTCATCATCATCAGCAGAGGTAACAAGTCTAGATTTTCTCTTGCTAGAAGGAGGGACCACTTTACTTCCTGCTTTTGGGGGTCCATACATGGTTTTCTTCTTGATAGTCTTGGGAGGGGGTGTGATGCTTACATCTTTCACTATCCTAGACTTTAGCCTTCTAGAAATACCTGGTACAACATTAGTGATGAGCTCATTGTCAGAGAGCTCTTCAACATTGATAACATCCACAGTATTGTGACATTCTCCATCCTTGGAGGCAGCAACATTGTCTTCTACATTTTGATCATCTTGATCAACATTTTCTTCTCCATATCTTTTAGGCCAGAGGTAGCAAGTTTCTCAAGTTTGCTATCAACAACATCATTCTTAGGGTTACATCCTTTGTTAGCTGGAGGGGGTATGCGAGCAAGGGGAGTAGAAATCCCAGACACAACAAATCCTTCATTTAAAACTTTGTCCACCAGCCTTCTGATGCTTCTATCAACATTGACATCTTCTTCTTCAGTTCTATTGTCAGTAGCAGAAGAGGAGTTTCCTTTATCATCTTTTGATTTCTTGGCTGGTGATGATCTAGGTTTCTTGACCTTTTTACCAAGCGGAGGGATCGTTGGCAGAGGAGTAACATCTAGTACTCTATCAAGAGAAATATTTTCATTTGCATATTTTGAGGAAGATGATGTGTGATGTTGAGACATGTTTGAAAAATTTCTAGCACGGAGATGAGGAATGGCAAGGGTTCTTCTTCTGTTGAGGAGAATGAAGAGTTTGTGAAAGTAGAGAGAGGAGAAGTAGTAGCATGTGGGAAACAATTTTAGGCAGTCTTGTAATGATTGTTTTCTAAAAATTTTATGTTGGAAACACAAACAATATAATATCACTTTAATGATATTCCCACACACTTTTAATTGCTACAAACCCTCATATAAACATATCCCTAATTTTAATCTTAAATTCTAAAATTGATTAGCATCCAAGGCCTTTGTGAAGATGTCAGCCAGTTGCAATTCACTGGCTATATGTTCTAAGGCCACAATTGTTTCTTCAACACGCTCTCTTATAAAGTGATGACAGATGTCAATATGCTTGGCCCTGCTATGTTGAATACGATTCTTTGAGATGTTTATGGAACTTAAATTGTCACAGAATAATGTCATGATATCTTGTTTGACATTGTATTCTGTTAACATTTGTTTCATCTAAACCTATTGAGAATAATTGCTTCCTGCAGCAATGTACTCAGCCTCAGGAGTGGATAGAGACACACAATTTTGCTTCTTGCTGAACCAAGATATGAGGTTATTTCCCAGAAAGAAGCACCCTCCTGATTTACTCTTTCTATCATCAGCACTCCCTGCCCAATCAGCATTACAAAAATTAGTTAAGGCAAAATTTGATCCATGAATGTACAACATACCATAGTCACTTGTCTCATTCACATATTTGAGAATGCTCTTTACATGGTTGGCATGGCTAACTTTGGGATCAGCCTGATATCTTGCACACACTCCTACAAAAAAGGCAATGTCTGGTCTACTAGCAGTGAGATATAGAAGACTGCATATCATGCTTCTGTAGAGACTTTGATCTACACTCACTCCTTTTTCATCTTTAGTCAACTTCAGATGTGTGGGAGAAGGAGTTCTTTTGTGACTTTCATTCTCCATCCCAAACTTCTTTACTATATTCTTGGCATATTTTCTCTGAGATAAAAATATGGAGTCTTCCATTTGTTTAACTTGCAGGCCAAGAAAATAGGTTAGTTCACCAACTAGACTCGTTTCAAATTCAGACTGCATCTGCTTGACAAAATGTTGAACCATCTCATTTGACATTCCACCAAATACAATATCAACATAGATTTGAGCAATCATAATCTCCCCTTCTTCTTCTTTGACAAAGAGAGTCTTGTCTATGCCACCTTTCCTATATTCATTTTCCCCAAGGAATATTGTCAGCCTCTCATACCAAGCTCTTGGAGCTTACTTCAATCCATACAAAGCTTTCTTCAGTTTATAGACATGTTTAGGAAAGCTTGGATCAACAAACCCTTTTGGTTGCTCAACAAAAACTTCTTCATTCAGGTATTCATTCAAGAAGTCACTTTTTACATCCATTTGAAACAATTTAAATTTAAAAATGCATGCAACTCCTAACAGAAGTCTGATTGATTCAAGTCTAGCCATAGGAGAAAAGGTTTCATCAAAGTCCACTCCTTCAATTTGAGTGTATCCTTGAGCAACTAACCTTGCCTTATTTCTAGTCACCACCCCTTTTTCATCAGATTTATTCTTGTATACCCATTTAGTGCCAATCACATTTGTCCCTTCAGGTCTTTGGGCCAGATCCCAAACATCATTCCTACTAAATTGTTCCAGCTCCTCTTACATAGCATTAACCCAGAACTCATCAGTTAGGGCCTCTTTGACATTCTTAGGCTCAATTTTTGATACAAAGCAAGAGTTAGAAATTCCTTCTCTTTATCTGGTAGTAACTACCTTATTTGGATCTCCTATGATGAGCTCCTTAAGATGATCTTTGAGTTCTGATTGAAGGTCCTTTATTGAGCTGACTAGGCTGGGGATCTTCTTGAGGATGATTAGAATCAATACTTGTGTCATTTGATTAAGTTGGACTATCAGGCAAAGATGTTCCAACATCTTCTGAGACATCTTCTTCAACATTCCATCCTATATCATCAATAGTGACATTTATTGACTCCATCATTACTTTGGTTCTAGAGTTAAACACTTTGTATGCTCTGCTGTTTGTAGAGTATCCCATGAATATTCCTTCATCACTCTTGGGATCCATCTTCCTTATTTGTTCGTGATCAACTAAGATGTAACATTTACTTCCAAAAACATGAAAGTATTTTACACTTGGTTTTCTTCCCCTCCATATTTCATACAGAGTAGCTGAAGTGCCTTTCCTTAGAGTGACTCTATTATGAATGCATCATGCAGTATTTATAGCTTCAGCCCAGAAATGGTAGGGAAGCTTCTTAGCATGAATCATGGCTATGACAGATTCTTGGAGAGTCATATTCTTGCGTTCTACAATCCCATTCTATTGAGGTCTAATGGGAGAAGAGAATTCATGGTTGATTCCTTCAGACGAGCAAAAATCAGCAAATTTGTTGTTCTCAAATTCTTTTCAATGATCACTCCTGATTCTTATGACATGACTTTCCTTTTCCCTTTGAAGTTTTTGACAAAGATCTTTGAATACTTCAAAAGTTTATGATTTTTCTCTAATAAAGCGTATCCATGTGTATCTAGAAAAGTCATCTACAATAACATAGGCATACTTCTTACCACCAAGACTTTCAACTTGCATAGGACCCATCAAGTCCATGCGAAGAAGTTCCAATACTTTTGATGTAGTAAGATGTTAAATCTTCTGATGTGGCATCTTAGTCTGCTTTTCAATTTGATAGTCACCACATACCCTTCCTTCTTCTATCTTGAGCTTAGGGATCCCTCTCACTACTTCTTCAGATATAATTCTCTTCATACCTTTCAGATGCAAGTGCCCAAATTTTTGATGCCATAGTTTAACCTTATTCTCTTTGGCTGAAACACATGTTGAGGAGAGGTTTAACTCTTGAGGAACCCATAGATAAAAGTTGTCTTTAGATCTAATTCCTTTCATGACAACTTCATTCTTTTCATTGCACACTAGACATTCTTCTTTATAGAAGTTAACTTTGAATCCTTAATCACATATTTGGCTTATACTTATTAGGTTAGCTATTAACCCTTTTACAAGTAAAACATTATCAAGTTTAGGAACTCCTGAAAATTCAAGCTTGCCAACACCTTTGATTTCTCCTTTTGCTCCATCACCAAAAGTCACATAACTGGTGGAATGAGATTTGACATCCACCAACAAATTCTTGACACCTGTCATGTGTCTAGGACAGCCAAAGTCAAAATACCAATCATCTTTGGTTGATACTCTGAGAGAGGTGTGGGAAATGAGACATCTAACATTGGACTTGGGAACCCATTGTTTCTTCTTTTTGCTGTTTTGGGGAATCTTATCATTTTTGGGAGGAGGAGAAATTTTAGGATACCCATACAGCTTAAAATAGAAGGGCCTTATATGTCCAAGCCTTCCACAGTGATGACATTTCCAGGGATGGGGATTCTCTCGGGTGTGATTAAGCTTTTTCTTCCCATGATATCCTTTCTTCACACGGGGTTTCCCAAGATGTCCTTTCTTATCATGATGTTTTCCCACATATTGAGACATCTGATTCAACATCTTTGGTTTATCCTTGGCATGTGTGAAAACAGATACAGGCTGTTTGCCATGATGTTCATTCTTTATATGATGTCTTCCAGGATGTCCTTTCTTACCATGATGTTGAGACATTTGATTCGACATCTTTGGTTTAGGCTTGGAATGAGTGGAAACAAATGAAGGCTCTTCTGAGTTAGGTTCCTTTTTCTCATTGAAACCTAAACCACGCTTACCTCCTGTCACTCTTCCTGCTTGGAGAATTTCATCCAATGTGTCAGACCCATTATTCCGCATCTTGAGAGATTTGACTATTCTATCAAGATGTGAATTTATAGAGGACACTTCACTTTCCAGATCAAAAATAGTTTTAAGGTGCTCTTCCCTTTCCTCCTTCAGCTGAGTTATAAGGGCTTTATGTTTGTCCCCTTCAAGACATACTTCTGCACTTCTGAGACATAATTCTTTATATGAAGCAACTAACTCATCAATGGTTAGTTCCCCATCACTAGACTCTTCATCAGATACATATTTTCATGTCAATGCTTTCACATATTTGGCAGATTCTTCAAGATCACTCTCTTAGTCCTCTTCAGACCAAGTAACAAATAGCTTCTTCTTCTGTTTCTTTAGATATGTAGGACATTCAGCTCTGATGTGACCAAAGCCTTCATATTCATGACATTGTATTCCCTTCCCTTGACAATTTTTTTCTTCAGCCCTTTTTCTTCCCATGTGTGATACGGTGGGAGAACTGACTTGAGGGTTTTACGTTTTATATCGCAAATGTTGCGGTTAGCAAGAGTCGCCACCGACTTTTCTTTTATCCAAAAGGAAAGGTGAAAAAGCATAGGAAAGACCTTTGAGATGTTTTCTTGAGTTCGGTGGGTAGATTATGAAAAGGGAAGGTATTAGCACTTTTTTCATCCATGGTTTTCCATGGGCTCTTAGTTACTTGCTAGATCAACTTGCTTTTGTTGCTTGAAAATGTGTTTGGTGTGGTTTTGAAAGTATTTTGTAAAAAGAGGCCATTCGTTTAAGCAATATTTGTAATGATTCTTGTTCGTACGAATGTATACAAAGATGTTTGTCTTTTTTGAAAAATGTTTTCAATGTTTGAAAAAAAATGTTTGGAAATGTGTGTGTTTGTTTTGAAAAATAGCAAGGATAGTTGTTTGGAAATAGAGCAAGTAGCTAGAAGCAATCTACCTACTCAAATGTCTTACTTATGCATTTTCTATTCCTTTGACATTGTTGTCTTACCATTGGTTTGGTAAGCAACCCTATCTTTGGATGTAAACAAGACGGGCGTGGGTCATCGTATAACCATGATTAGCAATGTTGCAAAGTATCTTAGTATTTCGAGGGACTAAGATCATTTTGTAAGGCAACTTTGAATAACGTCATTGAGGGACTATGATATTTTGATTTTGTTTGTTTTACCAAGATACTTTGCATGCGTAACATGGCTATTTTGTATAAGGAAACCAAGTGGAGAAACCCTAAGGGTGTTTGTGTTCAAGTGTGTTTGATTTCATGCAGGATTTACATTTGAAAGCGATAAAAATGTGGAAATGTAAAGTCCTACGCTATCACAATATTTAAGGGGTGGGGGTACAAATTTATGAATGAGGAATCCAGCGAGAAAAATAAAGAAAAATAACAAGGGGAAGAAAGAAAGAAAAAAGGAGGGGGTCAGCGTGCTGCTGAGAGGAAGTCAGAAGTTCTGACCCTGACCTGCTGCAGAACATCAACCTGTTAGTGAAAATGTATAGGTAAGAACTTCTGACCCTGGTGCGGACAAAACAGGCCCCAGATGTTCTGGCGTCAAAGTCAGAACTTGGTCTCCCCCTGTGCTAGTCAGAACATCTGCAATTTGGTTATTTTTCCACAAAACAGAAGGCATGCCTAGGACAGTTTCAGCAGGTGTCATAGCGTTTCAGAAGTCAGAACCAAAAATCAGAGGCAAGTTCTGAACTGATTCAGTCTCCACTAGGCATACAGATGCGTGAAAATCTCAGAACATACACAACATCAGAAGCATGATATCTACATTGTGTTTTTGAGCATGAAAATCTGGTGATGTTTAAGCAATGTGGTGAGGGTCAGCAAGTGCTAACCTTGCAGTTAGAAAAATCTATGGACTGGGGTCAGCCTCAACTCTGATGATGTTTTGAACAGGTTCTTTGAATGGATGGATGGAGGGTATATATATGAGTCAGAAAACTGTATGGGTGTTTCTTAGTCAAGAAATACTTTGAGAGCAAATGGAGTTTGAAAGCAGGAGATTCAAAGTTTTGTTTAAGGCTCTTGAAACACTAGGAATTTTGGCAGAGTTTTAAGGTGTTTTCTTGCTAAAATTTTCTGTTTCTTTTCTAGCAATTTTTCTGGGGTTGGACTCAGTATTTTCAGTGGACAATGGTGCTCTATTTATAGGCAAAGCTTTGTGGGTTTTTTAAACATTAAGTGGCACCAATACCATGCAATAGATGCTGACTTACTCTTGAAGAAAGTTCATGAAAAGTTGTGATGATTGACAGCTTTTAGGCTAGGCTGGGTTAGTAAGCAAGGATTAAGGAAAAGTGACACCCATGAGTGAAAATTAGCGCATGAACCCATACCTAAATCTGCACAAGAGCGTTGTTATGCTGCACGTGGAGAGACCCTTTGGACAAATGCTCAAAAGTGGTTGTGAGCATTAATGAGCATTAAATGGTGATGAGAATGGTCAAGACTAAGAAATCTTGTAATATGAGATTTACATCATTACTTAAATCTGAGCCAGCAGTTCCTACTTCAGCATAAGTCTAGAACAACGCACCCAAGTTCTGATCTTAGTATCCTACTGCCTCAGCAAATTCTGAGGGTTCTGCAGACTTTCCAGCATGTTCTTTTGATTTGCCTCTGAAAACTCTGGACTTAGAGATTCTGCTTCGGTGTTACACCCAATCTTCTGACCCCCTTACCTTCTGATTCCAGCATGTTCTGAAGGAGCTTTCAGGCTTCGTTGCTTTCTTTGCATTCCTCTAGCAAACTCTGACTGAACTTGCATAACTGTTGAAAAGGCCATGTTCTGATTGAAGATTATGTGCTGAACCACGTTTACAACTTCTGACTGAGTTGGCGTAGCTGCTGAAGAGCCACATTCTGACTGAATGTTATGTGTTGCGCTAAGTTTGCATCTTCTGACTGCTCCTGCCTGGAGATTGGTTCAGAAGTTCTGAAATGTCATTTTTCTTAAATACTTTAGAAAAATTCTAAGTATTTAGAATTTTTCTTTTCCAAGGTAAAATTTGACTTTTGAGCTTCTTGAGGAAACAAACTTCATATTCCAACATGTCTTGATGAAATATGATTTTTGTGTTTTAGTTTTGATCCAAAAACCAAAGTTTGACTTTTTAGCTTACAAATGACCATTTTTCCCTTGTAAATGGCTTGCTTGGAAAGAAATGATAATTCAAGGCTTGGATTTTTTTAAGAGAAAACTTTGAGAATCCAGGATGATATCCTGAAGAATGAGTGGGAAAATTTTGGGGTACAACAGCTGCCCCTATTCAATATTCTTAGACATGAGAAGTTAGATTGGCGAGATTTGCCATTCGTGACTTGAAGGTGGAAGATGATTGGACACTAGAGTGCCCAAAAATTTGCACTCGGCGGCGATAGGAGGAATGAGCTTAAATATTCCATTTGGATAGGTAATAAAATCTTATTGGGGATGGGCTTGTAGATGCCATCCAAGAATGTTTGTTGAGAAGTAGTTTATGAGTCGAAATTCAGAATGGCGCCCGTGTCTGGAGCGTACCCGGAGGTGTCTTTGAATGAGTTTCAGAATGGCTTCTGGGTCTGGAGCGTATCTGAACTGTATTAGGAGTGTTGATATCTGAATGAGTATCAGAATGGCTTCCGTGTCTGGAGCGTATCTGAACTGTATCAGGAGGCATTTTTTGAATGAGTATCACAATGGCTTCTGGGTCTGGAGCGTATCTGAGTTGTATCAGGAGGTATTTTTGAATGAGTATCAGAATGGCTTCTGGGTCTATAGCGTATCTGAATTGTATAATGAGGCATTTTTGAATGAGTATCATAATGGCTTCTGGGTCTGGAGTGTATCTGAACTGTATCAAGAGTGCATTTTTGAATGAGAATCATAATGGCTTCCGTGTCTGGAGCGTATCTGAACTGTATCAAGAAGTTTGCATATTGTTAATGGAAGCTGTTAATCTTATCCTGAAAAGGGTAAAATATTAGCTGAAACACCAAGTTATGTTGCATGAAATATATGATGCAATGTATTGGCTTTATTGATGTTTATGATATATGGATGCAATGTATGTGTATGTGAGCTGATTTGCTGTATTTTTATCTGCTCGGGGAACATAAATCCCTGACTGTTGTTTGAGGATATGTAAGTCTTCAGGTCTTGAAGTTGAAGTGTTGATGAATTTCTGTTGAGATGAATAAACTCTTGTTGTAAGGGAAATTCCATGTATTGCTCGTAAGATCTGCTTAGGACAACCTAAAAATTTTGACGACTTTCACTGGGGATTATCCATTGGGAGTGTTTGTTCCGTTGGGGAGCATTGAAAACTCTGTGGGGAAAAAGCTTATTCCTGTTTGGGAAAAAGTTCAGGAGTTTCGGTCGTTTGTCGCTCTACTGGGGAGTTATCCTTGGTTGGAGAGAATCATAAGTTAGCTGTTATCCGGTTGGATTTCAGGCTTCAAAACAACTTGCTGGGGAATTTGGAGAAACTGGGCGATTTCCATCGGGGATTAATAGTTTGAAGTTTTAGTTCCGTTGGGGATTCAAATGACGTACTGTAGGGATTACTTACGGAATAGCCTAAAGACGTTTTCCTATCCTTTCAACCTATCAGTAATTATCTTTCCAATTTTGTTTATTTGTAAGCAGTAATTATGTTCAAATGCATATGTTCATCAATGAATCATTGGATGTTTTTGCAAACAAAACACAACCGTAAAGAAAATACAAATAGTTTTTGCACTTTCAAAGGGGTATCTTTGTATTTAACTTTGAATAAGTATTTTGTACAAAGGAGACAGACTCCCTAGTAAGGGAATGGTGCCATAAAAGCAAGACAAATTTATACAAAGAAAGATAGCTATATGTGATAATCCCATGGGGCTCCCATTCTGCTAAAGCCTTTGTATCTACGAATATCTTGTCTATTTGTTGCTTCATTCGAAGATGATTGAGATGATCAGAAACTCCGAACTTTGTTAGGGGAAGTAAGGTGTCGTCCGCAAAGTGATCTGACGGGATATAGTCATACGCTTTAATTCCCTAACTTTTTCCTGGACCGCCCTTTCGGGTTTTCGGTCCACCGGGAAACCCTTTTTTGCCCAAGTCGCCCTTTCGGGTTTTCAGCTTGCCGGGTATACAGATTTTTTTTATTTTATCCCTAATTTTTGCTTGAATCTTTTTGGTTCCCCAGGATGCCCTTGTTTTTCCTAGTGTGTCAACCTAGCGGGTCTCTTATGCGTAGTATCTTTTGACTATGTCCGCGGTCACAGGGTGTGGCAGGTCTTCACCATCCATGGTGGTTAAGATCATTGCCCCACCGGAGAATATGTTCTTGATTACAAATGGTCCTTCATAGGTAGGAGTCTATTTCCCCTGGGGTCACTTTGTGGTAAGATAATGCGTTTGATCACTAGATCTCCAACTTGATATACTTGGCGCCTGAATTTCTTATTGATAGCCTATATCATTCGTTTTTGATACATCTGACAATGGCAAACAACAATAAGTCTCTTTTCATCGATTAAGTTCAATTGATCAAGTCGGGTCTGGATCCAACTGTCCTCACTCAAACCTCCATCTTTCATAATTCTCAAAGAGGGGATCTGAACCTCAATAGGCAAGACAGCCTCCCTGCCATAAACCAAAGAATAGGGTGTTGCCCCAGTTGATGTGCGAGCCGTGGTACGATACCCGTGGAGAGAAAATGGTAGCATCTCATGCCAGTCCTTGTAGGTGACCGTCATTTTTTGTATGATCTTTTTAATGTTTTTATTTGCAGCTTCGACGACACCATTCATCTTTGGCCGATAGGGGGACGAATTGTGATGCTGAACCTTGAACTGCTCACACAAGGCGGTGATCATAGTATTGTTAAGGTTTGTACCATTATCAGTGATGATCCTTTCTGGGATACCGTACCGGCAAATGAGATTTTGCTTGATGAAGCAGGCAACAATATTCTTAGTAACGGATGTGAAGGAAGCTGCTTCGACCCACTTTGTAAAATAGTCAATGGCCACTAAAATGAAGCGGTGTCCATTGGAGGCTATAGGCTTGATCTCCCCAATCATATCGATTGCCCACATAGCAAAGGGCCAGGGAGCTGTTAAGACATTCAGAGGAAATGGAGGTACGTGCACCTTGTCAGCATAAATTTGACACTTATGACAGGTCCGAGAGTGTTGATAGCAATCTGCTTCCATGGTAGACCAATAATAGCCTGCCCATAGGATTTTCTTCGCCATCGTATGCCCACTGGAGTGAGTGCCAAAATTACCTTCATGTAATTCAGCCATGATCTTTTCCGCTTCAACTTTATCCACACATCGAAGCAGAATGGAGTCATGATTACGCTTGTACAAGATGCCATTACTCAGGAAGAACTTAGCAGAGAATCTCCTTAAGAACTTTTTATCATTGATTGAAGCTCCTTCTGGATATTCTTGAGCCTCGAGATACCTCTTGACTTCATGAAACCAAGGCTGGTCCACTACCTCTTCAGTATTAATCTCGTGACAGTGTGCTGGTTCATCCATTCGTTCAATGGTGATTTGGGGAGCCTCGTTATCCCAATTAAGTTTAAACATAGATGACATTGTAGCTAGAGCGTTTGCTAGCTGATTTTCTTCTCGCGGGAAATGCTCAAAGGTAATCTTCTCAAAATGTGGTAGCAATGTCAAAACATGTTCTTTGTAAGGGATAAGGTTTGGGTGTTTAGTGTCCCATTCCCCTTTGATCTGACTGATGACCAAAGCTGAATCTCTGAACACATTTAAAGATTTGATTCCCAAATCTATGGTAGCTTTGAGACCGAAGATGTATGCTTCGTACTCCGCCATGTTGTTTGTACAGTTAAAGCAAAGTCTGGCAGTAAAAGGAGTATGACACCCTTCCGGAGATATGAGTACAACGCCGATACCATTACCAAGTGCATTGGATGCCCCGTCAAAGGACAGGGTCCATCGGGATCCTTGTTCAGGTCCGTCATATGGTCTGATTTCTTCACAGTTGTCTAATGTCATGATGTCTTCATCCGGGAATTCAAATTTCATGGACTGATAATCTTCTACAGCTTGATGAGCAAGATGATCAGCTAGCACACTGCCCTTTATAGCTTTCTGGGTAGTGTACTGTATGTCATATTCTGTTAGGATCATCTGCCATCTAGCTATCCTCCCAAACAGAGCAGGTTTTTCGAAGATGTACTTTATCGGATCTGTCTTAGATATCAACAAAGTAGTATGAGTCAACATATACTGTCTTAGCCGGTGAGCAGCCCATGCCAGAGCGCAACAAGTTTTCTCGAGCAGTGAATATCTGGTTTCACAGTCGGTAAACTTTTTGCTCAGGTAGTAAATAGCATGCTCTTTTCGGCCAGACTGGTCATGCTTCCCCAATACACACCCCATTGAGTTCTCTAAAACGGTCAGATACATGATTAGTGGTCTTCCCTCGACTGGTGGCATCAAAATAGGAGGCTCTTGTAAATACTCTTTGATTTTGTCGAAAGCAGTCTGACATTCATCATTCTATTTGACTACTTGATATTTCTTCAATAGTTTGAAGATTGGCTCATAAGTAGTTGTTAGGTGAGAAATGAATCTGGCAATATAGTTCAGGCGTCCAGTATCCTCTGACTTCCTTCTCAGTATGAGGAGCAAACATTTCTTGTATCGCTTTAACCTTGGTAGGATCAACCTCGATGCCTTTATTACTGACAAGAAAACCCAAAAGTTTACCAGACCGTACTCCGAATATGCATTTGTTTGGGTTCAACCTTAACTTGTACTCCTTCAATCTTTCAAACAACTTTTGCAAGTGGTCAAGGTGCTCTTCTTCAGTTTGTGATCGGGCTATCATATCGTCTACGTAGACCTCTATTTCATGATGTATCATATCGTGAAATAAGGCTACCATGGCGCGCTGATAGGTTTCCCCAACATTCTTCAGTCCGAATGGCATTACCTTGTAGAAGAATGTGCCCCACTGTGTTACAAATGTTGTTTTCTCCATGTCCTCGGGCGCCATTCTGATTTGGTTATAACCTGCGAATCCGTCCATGAAGGAAAACACTTTGTGCTGGGTCGTATTGTCAACCAGGATATCGATGTGGGGAAGTGGAAAATCGTCTTTAGGGCTGGCCCTATTCAAATCCCTATAGTCCATGCACATTGTTGTACCCCAAAATTTTCCCTCTCATATCTCTCAAAACATTGCAAGAAAAATCTCCAAGTGACTCAAGATTGCTCAAGAGTTGGACAGTCAAGCTATCTCCTAAGGCAGTCAACCTCAAATTAGGGTTTGGTATTGCATCAAGGTCCTTGCATCCAAATGACCTCAAGTGCTCCCCAATGTCCTAATATGTTCTCAAGATCATCCATGTCAAATTTCAAGCCTTGCAGAGGAAGTTTGCTCAGTCAATTGCTCAAAGGATCCAAAAATCGACTGCACTAGGGCAAAAGTCAACTGTGACCTATAGACAATCAACCTTCAAGATTTTTTGTCAACATTCTCGTTTTGAACGATATTTCATCATTTGATCAAGGGTTGATCATGATTCATCAAGGATTGCTCAAAATTCATCAAGATTCAAAAGTTGCTAAATTAGGGTTTTGTAGGAAAAGTCAACTCAACTTTGACCAAGAATAACTTTCTCATACTTTATGAGAAATGACCCATCCAAAGCTCATTTTGAATAGGATGCAATTTCCTACAATCCATCTTCATACCCCAAGATCAGAAAATGCACTCAAAAAAAGTTACAAATTTGTACATTATAGATCATTTTTTGAAAGTCGACAAAAACACCTTTTTTGCCAAAGCTTATAACTTGAGCATGGAATATCAAAATGAGATAAGACCAAAAGGGTTGGTTAGAGGACGTCTCAAAATTTCTATAAAGTCTAAGAAAACTTCCAAAAGTTCAAAATTGAAGAAGTTATGCATTGTTGAAGTTGGGCATTTTTGCAAAATTGCCAAAAGTCAACTATCCCCAAAACTTCAAATTTTGTCAAAGGGGCCCATTCTTTTCCACTTGATTTGATCTTGTCACGCTCCACACATGTCCTAGCTTCAGCCTTGTGTCCATTTATCAATTTTTCTATTTTATTGGATTTTTTATTGAATTATTTCATTTTAAATTAATTTAAATCGAATAAAATCCCAAAACTTGATTACATGAGATCTTTTTCTATTTTCAGGACCTAATCATCACCAATGACATGATCAAACTCGTATCAAGCATTCTATGGGCAAAAAGATTTGATTTTTGGCAAATTAAGCAAGTTTTCAATAGAGGATCAAATCCAATCTCAAAGCATTGATGTACAAGGATTCAGCCCACATTTGTTGACCTAATGCATTGCACATTACTTATACAAGCCAAAGCATACGAGATAAGTACCTAGAGACTGCAAGAACCTCAAGAACAAAACTTGAAAATTGACCAAAAAGTGTGAAACTGAAATCAAGCTTGGAGGCGTTTTCATAGGTAAAACTCCACATCAATCGCTTGATGGACAATCACTGAACCTCCTGCAATCAAAAGCAAGTTCTCATACCCTCTCAATCGCGCTCTAAGTATCTCAAAATACCGCCCTGTGTTCAAAATCGTAACCCCATGTTCTTGCATTTTTTTTGGCAAATCGTTGACATATTCATGATGCTTATAAGATTTCTGGACTTTTGGCATTATTTGATTGCATTAATATTGACTCTAACCCCATAACCGTATGGCTAGGGTTTTGCATTAGATTTTAGGGCTTTCTTTTTCAGGGGAAATCAAGGTCCAAGAATGGTATAGGTTTGCTCAGGATGCCCAGACGAACACAACCATGGTCTTGGGGGTCATTTTCATGGCCTAGATTTAGTTTTTGGAATGTCCCGCGAATTTAGCTGCGGATATAAATCCGCAGGTAAATGTTCAGGGTTGAACGAAGAAGACGAAGACTTGTCCCCCTCTTAGTGGTGGATTCAAACTTGGCGCATTTTCTTTTTTATTTTTGGCATATTAATGTTTTTACCCATATTATTATTATTTTCCAATACACTAACAATTAAAGCGCGTTGGTTGAGTGGTAGAGACGTTGTCCAATGACTTACAGGACCTGGGTTCGAATCCCAGGTCCCCCATATGCTTTGTATTATTTTTCTTCAAGAATTCAAGTACAACTCTAAGCGCGTAGCATACCATGGTCTCTCACTTAGTCACTAGCCAGATGGCCCCAGGCCAGATCTGATGATCCAGAATGAAGTCCTATGGTGGGATCAAATCAAAGGGCGCGTGGAGAATCAGAAAAGTCAGCAAGGCCAGCGCCTATTGGACCACAAAATTGCTGAACATGCCTCCAAATTGGACCCAAAACCCCCCTGAGGTTTTTTATTTCATTCTTTTATTTATTTCATTTTAATTATTTATTTAATTATTTTTCATGATTAACTAACCAATCAAAACTTTTTCTTCATAAAATTAAAAAACCAAAAATATTTTCTTTATTAAAATTAAATTTCAGCATTTTATTTTTTGTTAATAAATATTAATTTAATTAATTTAGTTTTAATTAGGAATAACTTTTAATATATTTTGCAATAATTAAAATTAATTTAGACAATTAGGTTTTATTAGCTTTGATTAAATTGATGTTTATTTCTTTAAATACCAAAAACCCAAAAATATTTTTATTAATTAATTTATTTATTAATTTAATAATTAACTTAGTTTAATTTCCATAAATTAAAAATAACAAAAAAATCTTTTCTTTAATTAAAGGGTCAAAACCCTAAAAAACTTGAGCCCGATTTAATTTCTCGCACGCGATCCATTTTTATTCAATATTGTATCTGTTTCCTGTAATGTAATAGTTTAATAGGACTTTAAATATTTTTACCGCTTTATTTATTTTCCGCATTTTAATATCAAGGGTTTCTTTTGGCGATGTAAATACCTGACGCCTTGTAATAGTTAGTTTAATTTCCATAATTTAATTTCCGCAAAATATAAACTGCTAGATGTTTGATAATAGGGAATGCATGACAAGATCGAATGTTTAACTTAAAATCAATATAGATAACCATTGACATGTACAAAGATAAAATTAACTGAAAACAACACATTCGCACATGCGCACTCTTAGGGTACACCTCACTTGGTTGCCTTCTAATGTGGTCATTGAGTATAGGAAGTTTTAGAGGCCGCCCTCTTGTCCAAAGATCATAGTTGCCTCGAAACGGTTACCTCAGAAAAATGATCTAAGACATTAGGGTTACCGCTAAGGCGTCCTAACATTGCTTTAGTGACCGCACGTCCCTTAATCGAATTGACCCTTAAAACTCCAACGACGATGCTACCTACTCATCCATAGTGGGATAGCATTGTCTAAAGGACATTAGCACAAATTGATTCCTTTTTTGAGTAGGTAGATGGTCCTTAAGTACTTGCTCTTTTAAAACAAAACAAATTTTCACACTTACGCCTTTCAAAACAAAAACTCTTCTCAAACCCACAAACACATAGAAAAAGAAAATTTCTGAAAACACTTTGAGCAAGTACCTAAGAGCCCGTGGATAACCACTGATAGAAAGGGTGCTAACACCTTCCCTTTCTATCATCTACCCCCCGGACCCGAGAAACATCTCGAAAAAGGAATTTTTCTGTGCTTTTTTTCCTTTCCTTGTTGGATAAAATAAAAGACGGTGGAGACTCTTGCTTACCGCGACATTTTGCGAAAACAAACGCAAAACGCGAACCGGCATTCCAAAAACAATCAGTTCTCTCCCACCGTATCACAGAACTGGCGACTTTGCTGGGGATATCTTAATAAGTGGGGTGTACCTTAGGATTAGACCATTGTATTTTCAATTGTTTGCTTTGTATGCTTTATATTTATGGGCTTGTATCGGAGTTACTATAGATCCTAACCCGGATCTGGGGGTACCCTTTAGGTAAGTAGCAATAAACTGCGAGGGAACTGTACGGCGTAGACCGATACGGTTGAAGCAGTAGCTATATTGGTGTGGTACTTTAGTCTGTACCGATATCCCTTGTGTTGGAACGAGGAGAATATGGGTCTTCTAAGGGGTCATTAAGCACCAACTGACCTTAGAACCTTTAAATTGACCAACTTGGCCATAGAACAGTAGCAGTATGCTACACTCATTGAGACTAAACTCTCGCGATGATTCCGGCCGCAAGAAAAGGTTGCTAAATTGGAATTATGACCGATCGAGGGTAGTCGGTGATATTGAGATCCTCTAGAACCCGATTACTATTTTTAGGACAAGTTTAAATCAACTTAACTTAAAGAAGGTAGTACCTAAGCTCCTTGCCAGCCTGAAATCTAAGGGCTCTCTGTGTGACTTGCGTGCCTTTACCATGTTTGCTATTTGTGGATACTTGTGATGTGCTTTCTATCATGACATCATGATATCATAACATTGCATACATCTTGCATTGGACTAACCTATTTCAAAGACAGGAGGTATTCATCTTTGTTCTGTTTTGTAGGTCATGATGCCTATGCGTAGGAATACCATCCAGATCAACTTTGTCCAGGTTCCCACTATGCTTAAAGAGTTGGTTGCAAAGATGCCTGATACTACCTCCTTCATCAGAAGACATGGGTATCTTCTCAGTTTGGTTACCTCCAAATTGGACGAGCAGATGATGAGTGTCCTAGTTCAGTTCTATGATCCACTGTACCATTGCTTTACTTTTCAGGACTACCAGTTGGTTCCCACCTTAGAAGAGTTCTCTGATCTGCTCGGTATCTCTATTCTGGAGCAGACCCCGTTTACTGGTTGGGAGAAGATCCTTAGGCCAGGAGAGATTACTTCAGCCTTTCATTTAACAAAGGATGAGGTAATGGCTAATTGGGAGACTAGAAGTGGAGCAAAGGGCTTTCTGACTAAGTTCTTGGTTGGTAAGGCTAATTATTTCTGGGATAGTCTAGACTTCAAGGAATTCGAGGATATTCTGGCTCTTCTGATATATGGCTTGGTATTGTTTCCGAATCCTGACTCCTTCATTGATGTGAATGCGGTGAAAATCTTCATCTCTCGTAATCCTGTACCCACTCTCTTGGGTGACATTCTTCATCAGCTTTATGCCCGTACTGCTCGAAAGCGGGGAACCTTGATGTGCTGTGCTCCATTATTGGCGAGGTGGTTTATTTCGCACCTCCCCAAATCAGTGCTGAAGAACAAAGAAGGCATGGGCTGGGCCTATAGGGTTATGTCTCTCTCTCATAATGATATCATCTGGACTATCAAGGGTATGGACGAGGTGGCTATTATTGATCGATGCGGGGAATACCCCAATGTTCCACTGATAGGAACCCATGGAGGAATTTCTTACAATCCATGCTTGGCCTTACGTCAGTTTGGGCGAGCCAGAAGAGAAGGACCTCATGAGCTGCTAATGCCTAGTATCATCTTTGATTTTCAAGGGGATAACGACGAGCAACGCCGTAGGTTCATAAGGGCTTGGGATAGAGTTCACAGATCTGATCCACATGAGCTGGGTCTAAAGACTTCACTTCCGATGGAGCCATATCTCAGATGGGTTTGTATCCGTGCCCAGAAGCTGGGTATGCCGTATTAAGCTGTCCTGCCTATCATTGTTGAAGTTGCTAATGAAGAAGGGGTTCTTCCGACCATCCTCCACTCATATGCCCACTGACATTGGGGCACTGAAAAGGTCTTGGATGCAACAGAGAGAAGAGCGGGATGCTTACCGAGAAAAGTTTAACGAGCAAGAGCAGAAGATCCAGAAGTTGACTAGGCAGCTGGAGAACGAGCGGATTCTCAATGACTATGTCTGCACCGACAAGAAGCGACCATGGTAGCACTAATTACCCTTTGACTATTTCCTTTCCAGTTTTTATTTACTTTTCAGTATTTCCTTTCTTGTAACACCTTAAGGGCATCTGTTGAACAATTTGGATTTCAAAGTTTATCTAATAAAAGTGTGTTTCCTTTCTTGTTTACAAATTTGAATCTCACAAATGTCTTTGAAATCATAGCATACACATTTCATCCCATGCACTCCATAACAGGTACCCATTACAGGTCTCTTATCTTCTTCGCTGTTTATTTCAGCATCATGTCTGCTGAATCGTCAACTAAGCAAACAATCAAGGCCCTACAGGCCCAGAATTCCCAATTCCAAGAGTTGTTCTTGAATCTAGCTAAGGGTCAGCAATATCTGAAGACCCTGATTCTAAAAGATAAGAAGAAGAAGAAGAAGAGGACAATCCTGTTTAATACAGGTCACAGGTTTGGAAATAGGCTACGGGATGAAGTAGATTTGACCACCTCATCTGGAGGGAAAGATAGTCAGGAAGAAAGGAGGCCTCCTAGCCCTGTGGTCTCAGACAATGAGACGAACTTCGACGAAGACCAGTATCCTCTTGCCGAGGATAGGTACAAACAAATGGAAGACCGGTTGAGTGCGATGGAAGTTCAGAAAGTGCCTGGTCTGGACTTTGGTGATCTAGGTCTATCCTCTGGGGTTGTGATTCCCCACAAATTTAAGGCACCAGCCTTTGCTAAGTATGACAGAGTTTCTTGTCCGAAGCTGCACCTCCGGTCATATGTAAGGAAGATTCAGCCGTACACCGCTGATAAGAACTTATGGATCCACTTCTTTCAAGACAGTCTCTCAGGGACTCAGCTTGAATGGTTTTACCAGTTGGACGGAGCCAGTATCCGCAGTTGGGAAGATTTGGCTACTGCTTTCTACAGACAGTACCAATACAATTCCGACCTCACTCCCACACGTACCCAACTCCAGGGTATGTCAATGGGAACGGGCGAAGGTTTCAAAGATTATGCTTAGAAGTGGAGGGACCTCGCCGGAAGAGTGCAACCACCCTTGGCTGATCGGGAGCTTGTGGATATGTTTCTGGGGACCTTGTCTGGTCCATTTTTCAACCATCTGATTGGGAGCTCTTCGTCTGGGTTTACAGAGCTGATTATGACCGGTGAAAGGATTGAGGCTGGTATTAAGGCTGGTAAGATACAAAAGGGTGCTTCATCAAGCACCGAGAAAAAGCCTTTTAAGAAAGAGTCCAATGCTGTCTACAGTTCGAAAATCCAGAATAGACCTGAATACCGCCAAGCTGTTAATGTGGTTGTTATTTCAAGACCTCCTGGTGCTCCTCAGCACAACAATCAAGAAAAAGACGAGAGACCTCAAAGGAAATTCACCCGTCTCAGCATGACTTTGTCTCAGATTCTGCCGCAGTTGTTAAAAACCAATCTAGTGTTGCCAAGGGAGGCCCCGAAGAATCCCAACACTACATCACCAAAGTACAACCCTAATGCCCACTGTGCTTTTCACTCTAATAACCTGGGGCATAATACAGATGATTGTTGGGCTTTGAAGAACAAAATACAAGACTTAATTGATGCTAAGGAGATTGAGTTCGAGGCGCCCGAAAGACCTAATGTTGTGACTGCTCCTACGCCCAAGCATGAAGTGAATGCTATAGATGAAGACTTGTTTGTGGTTGCTGTGAACGACATTGTTACCCCTTTGATGACTGTGAAGAAGAACCTTTTGCTAGCCAGTTTATTTCCGGGCTGTGACGAAGGTTGCCGTATGTGTTCTGCCCTACCAACCAGTTGCCAACTTTTGAAATCAGGTGTTCAGCGCCTGATGGATAGTAAAGAAATTATGTTTGAGAAGACTGTTGTTCCTTTAGTTCGTACTGAAGAAGTTGCCATCATTACCATTTTCGACAATTCTTCCAAGGCTCCCTCGAGGAAGCCTGTTAGAATTACATCTGTTCCAAGAACCGCACCATTGATCATCACTGTTCTGGGGCCCATCCCCTACACCTCTGATAAAGTTGTCCCTTGGCACTACGGGGCCGATGTTTATTTTCATGGAGTTAAACAAGAGTTGGATGCTGATACTAACGTCAGCAATATTGTTGGACCTGCTAAAGTCACCCGCAACAGAAGACTTTTCTCACCTGATATATCTCCACCAACTGCCCGAAAACCTGTTGTTATTACACCTGCCAGTGTACCTGCTACTATTCCTGTTCAAGTTCCTATTCTTACCCCTGTCACCGAGTCATCTGACACTCGGGGCAAATGGATCACCAGTGAGCCTGCCCAGACGGAGGCACCGAAGACGATTACTGTTGAAGCTTCTAGACAAGAGATGGAAGAGATTCTGAAGATCATCAAAAAGAGTGACTACAATATAGTCGAACAGCTGGGGCAAACCCCATCCAAAATCTCTATGTTATCACTGCTGCTATGCTCAGAGGCCCATGCCAAGGATCTGATTACATTTCTGAAGACTGCACACGTACCACAAGAGACATCAGCTGATCAGTTTAAAGATTGCATGGCCAATCTGACTACTGATAATGGGTTGGGTTTCTCTGATGCCGACTTGACTGCTAAGGGGAAGAATCATAATGATGCCCTTCATGTCTCCATTGAATGCAACTCTTTCTCATGTATTGGTGGATACTGGTTCCTCATTGAACGTCTTGCCTAAGAAAGCTCTAGACCGGTTGGACTGTGAAGGGTCGGAGCTGAAGCCAAGCAACATTGTTGTTAGAGCCTTTGATGGGTCTAAGAGAATGGTGCATGGAGAAGTGGATATTCCGATTAAAGTCGGTTCTCAGGTTTTCAACTCTACGTTCTATGTGATGGACATTCGGCCATCTTATTCTTGTTTGCTAGGTCGCCCAAGGATCCACAAAGCTGGGGCCGTAACCTCTACGCTCCACCAGAAGCTGAAGTACCCGGTCAAAGGGAAGATTGTGACAGTGCAAGGAGAAGAGGAGTACATGGTGAGCCACCTCAACTCTTTTCGATATGTAGAGATGGATGGGGAGTTCATTGAGACCCTGTTCCAACATTTTGAAGAGGTTCCCCAGACACTGGCATCAGCTGATACTGTTGTTGAAGATTCTCCTATGAAGATGGCTTCCTTCAAGGATGCCCGGGCTGTTGTTGAGAAAGGTGGGTGTGCAAAGTGGGGACAACTCCCTGATTTTACACAGAAGACTAACAAGTTTGGTTTGTGTTTCACTGCAGAAGCTCAAAAGGTTGTTCGGAATGCACAGATCGGAAGACCTCCCCTGATCATCATCAATTCAGGAGTGAATGCCATTGAAGAAGATGTTGAAGAGTCTGAGTTCGACAGTTGGATCTATCCTACGACCGACGGTGGACCAAGCAACTGGACAGCAAAGGACTTCATCCCTATTTCTTTTATTACTCAGTAATGAAACTTTTTGTTTTGAATTTGTAACAGACAATGTTTTAAACTTTACGGCCCAGTGTCTTACCCGGGGCACCGTGGCTTCATTTGTGAGGGCTTTATGTGTGTCATTTTCATATATCATTAATAAAAGCATTGGACGTTTCTTGCATTTCAAATTTTGCGCTCCTTGTTTTTCTTTTATTATATGTTGCAAAACAGCTATTTTACACACACTCACATATACAGGTCTACATCCACTCCGGATCTCACTGGTAACGACTCTGCTACTACCAATTATGACTTCGAAAATCCGATCAACTTAACCGAAGACGAAGGTGATGATGATTGCAAAGTGCCTGGTGAACTTGTAAGACTGTTACTCCAAGAAGAGAGGGCTATAAAGCCACATGAAGAGCCGGTGGAATAAGTGAATCTGGGTACAGAGATAGACAAGAAAGAAGTTAAGATCGGTGCAAATCTAGAAGCTAGTGTGAAGCAACGGTTGATTCAGATGCTGTGTGACTATGTTGAGGTCTTTTCCTGGTCTTACGAAGATATTCCTGGTTTGGACACTGATATTGTGGTTCATCGCTGCCTACCAAGGAAGATTGTCCTCCAGTGAAACAGAAAGTCTGCCGAATGCGCCCAGAGATGTCTGAGAAAATCAAGGTCGAGGTTGTGAAACAGTTTGACGCCGGTTTTCTAGCAGTTACTTCTTACCCTCAGTGGGTGGCCAATGTGGTTCCTATGCCAAAGAAGGAAGGTAAGGTTCGAATGTGTGTTGACTATAGGGATTTGAACAGGGAAAGCCCCAAAGATGATTTCCCCCTGCCCCATATCGACGTTCTGGTTGACAACACCGCACATCATAAAGTCTTCTCCTTCATGGATGGTTTCTCCAGTTATAATCAGATTAAGATGGCTCCCGAAGACATGGAGAAGAAAACTTTTGTTACTCAGTGGGATAGTTTTTGCTACCAGGTCATGCCCTTTGGATTGAAGAATGCTGGGGCAACGTATCAGCGTGCCATGGTTGCTTTGTTTAATGACATGATCCATCATGAGATTGAGGTATACGTCGACGATATGATTGTGAGATCTCAAACTAAGGAAGAACACCTTGACCACCTTCAGAAGCTATTTGACAGGTTGAAGTTGTACAAGCTGAGGTTAAACCCGAACAAGTGCACCTTCGGGGTGAGGTCTGGTAAGCTAATGGGTTTCGTCGTAAGAGATAAAGGTATTCAAGTGGATCCGGCAAAGGTGAAAGCCATACAGGAGATGCCAGCTCCCAGAACAGAGAAGGAAGTCAGAGGCTTCCTGGGACGACTGAACTACATTGCCCGATTCATCTCGCACCTGACTGCTACTTGTGAGCCAATCTTCAAGTTACTGAAGAAAGATCAAGTAGTACGTTAGAACGATGAATGCCAGGACGCATTCGAAAGAATCAAAGAATATCTCCAAGAGCCACCTATTCTGATGCCACCAGTTGAAGGGAGACCTTTGATCTTATACTTGACAGTACTCGACAACTCAATGGGGTGTGTGCTGGGTCAGCATGACGAGTCTGGCCGAAAAGAGCATGCTATTTATTACCTTAGCAAAAAGTTTACCGACGGTGAGACCCGATACTCACTGCTCAAGAAAAATTACTGCGCTTTGGCATGGGCTGCTCGCCGGATGAGACAGTATATGTTGACTCACACTACTCTGTTGATATCAAAGATGGATCCAATCAAGTATATCTTCGAGAAGCCTGCCTTATCCGGAAGAATAGCAAGATGGCAGATGATCTTGACTGAGTATGACATCCAGTATACGACCCAAAAGGCAATTAAGTGAAGTATATTGGCAGACCATTTGGCACATCAGGCAGTGGATGATTACCAGTCTATGAACTTCGAATTCCCGGACGAGAATATCATGTTAGTGACTGATTGTGAGACACCTGGACTGGATGAAGGACCTGAGGAAAGATCCCGATGGTCTATCTGCTTTGATGGAGCTTCGAACGCTTTGGGCAATGGCATTGGCGCCATGATCATATCTCCTAAAGGCTCTCATACTCCATTTATCGCCCGACAATGTTTTAACTGCACTGACAACATGGCGAAGTATGAAGCGTGCATCATGGGTCTTCGAGCAGCAATTGACCTAAGGATTAAGTTTCTGAGTGTCTTTAGAGATTCCGCTCTCGTGATCAGTCAAATCAAAGGCGAGTAGGATACGAAACACCCTAATCTTATCCCTTATAAGGAATATGTATTGATGTTGCTTCCCCATTTCGAAGAGATAACCTTTGAACACTTCCCTAGAGAGGAGAATCAGTTGGCGGACGCGCTGGCCACGATGTCTTCTATGTTCAAAGTTAATTGGACAACGAGGCTCCCCGGATCATCATTGAAAGACTAGACGAACCTGCACATTGCTGTGACATTGAGACTGAAGAGGTAGCAGATAAACCCTGGTATCATGAGGTGAAGAGGTACCTTGAGGATCAGGAGTACCCCGAGGGTGCATCTGTTAATGACAAGATGTTTCTGAGGAGGTTCGCGGCAAAGTTCTTCATCAGCAATGGCATCCTTTACAAGCGTAACCATGATTCGACCTTATTGCGTCGTGTGGATAAGAATGAAGCAGAAAGGATCATGGAGGAATTACATGAAGGTACTTTCGGAACTCATTCTAGTGGACACACCATGGCAAAGAAAATCCTTCGGGCAGGATATTTTTGGTCCACTATGGAAGCCGATTGTTATCAGCATTCTCGTACATGTCACAAGTGCCAAGTCTATGCTTATAAGGTACACATACCTCCAGTCCCTCAAAACGTCTTGACATCTCCTTGGCCTTTTGCAATGTGGGGCATTGATATGATCGGCGAGATCAGACCTACAACGTCCAACGAGTATCATTTCATCTTGGTAGAAATCGATTACTTTACGAAGTGGGTTGAAGTAGCTTCCTTTGCTACTGTAACCAAGAACGTCGTGGCATGGTTTATTCGGCACAATATGATCTGTCGATACGGTGTACCCGAGAGGATCATTACGGACAATGGTACCAATCTCAACAACAAGATGATCACTGAGCTCTGCAAGCAGTTCAAGATACAACATCACAACTCTTCTCCTTACCGGACGAAGATGAATGGGGTTGTTGAAGCGGCTAATAAGAACATTAAGAAGATTGTGCAGAAGATGACAGTAACATATAAATACTGGAACGAGATGTTACCATTCGCTCTTCATGGGTACCGTACCTCAGCGTGGACGTCAACAGGGGCAACACCCTATTCCTTGGTATATGGTATGGAGGCAGTCTTGCCCGTAGAAGTTCAGATACCCTCTCTTTGGATCATGAAGGATGCAGGTTTGAGTGAAGATGACTGGATTCAGACCCAGCTTGATCAACTAAACTTAATCGACGAAAAGAGACTTACTGTTATTCGTCATGGTCAGACGTATCAAAAACGGATGATCAAGGCATTTAACAAGAAAGTTAGACGACAAGAGTATCAAGTTAGAGATCTGGTAATCAAGCGCATCATATTACCTCAAGGTGATCCCAGGGGCAAATGGACCCCTACTTACGAAGGGCCATTTATGGTTAAGAACATTTTCTCAGGAGGATCTATGATTCTAACCGCTATGGATGGTGACGACCTTCCTCACCCCGTCAATGCAGACATTGTGAAAAGATACTACGCATAATCAAATACCCGCTAGGTTGACTGGCCTAGGCAAAAATAAGGGCTTCCCGGAGAACCAAAAGGGTTCGGGCAAAAATAAGGGATGAAAATGAAAAAAATCTGTACACCCGACAAGTCGAAAACCTGAAAAGGCGGCTTGGGCAAAAAAGGGTATCCCGGTGGACTGAAGACCCGAAAGGGCGGTCCAGGCAAAAGTTTGGGATCAAAGCGTAACACTATGTCTCATTGGATCACCTTGCATCCAGACTTCGGTATCAACTATTAAGCTCGGACGACACTAATCAATCTGATTCATCTTCAACCAAGCAACAAAGTGATGAGATGCTTGAGGATATAAAGGCAATAGCAGAGTTGGAACCCAGTGGGATTATTCACATAGCTGTTTTGTTTATTTTTCACACAATGTATAAACTCTATTATTCGGCGGCGTTCTCTTACTAGGACGTCAACCTCTTGTACCAAAACGCTTATTTACAGGCCAAACTTCAAAATCAATATAATTCATTTTCAAAGAAATTTCAAACTGTCTTTCCCTTTATCTGTTTTGATTTGCAAAGAACGTCCAATGTTCATTTTTGATATATGCATTTGACATTAATTGCTGGTCATAAATATTTACATGCGAAACAAAAGACGATTATGGGTAATATCAGAAACAGGGGCAATAAGAATTGTCCGAACTATATAGTTACTTTGTCCACCAGGTACAACGGTAGATTCAGCTGAGGAATATGGCTAAGATACCTTCACTCCCCACAAAATAAGACAGTAATGGTAGCTCTCCCCCAGCTGAGACTTGCAACTATGAACAAATCAGCAATGCTCTCCCCAAGCAGAGTTTATCTACCATCACCACTAAAAAGGCTTGATATCCCCGACAGTCTTAATATTCCCTGGAAGAGTATAAGAATGTTACTCGGCAGAATACAAGATACCCCCAGTGGAGTTAAAATTTTCCCAGTGCAGTCTGAAAAAGCTTCCTCAATGGAGTTGAAGCATCGTCCCCAGTAGACTCTGGAAGTTTATCCCCAGCGGAGAACAAAATAAATCTCCCCAGCCAAGTTCAAAGGATCATTCCTAGCAGAATTCAGAGGATTATCCCCACAAGAGTCTAATAGGTTATCCCCAGTGAAGTCGCAACTGAAAGATCATCCCCAACAAAGTTCTTTCCTTTCACAAACAGGAAATCAGTCCTCAACAGATTCAATGTCACCAGCAGCGATAATTCTTCCCGACAGAATTTATCAGTGGAATCTTCAGCAGAACATCTCTTCCCCACAGAGTAATCTCCTCATCAGTTTTTCCCCCAACGGAGTCATCTTCTACTGCAGGTTTATTATCTTCATTCATCATCCCCAGCGGAAACGAAGAATCCAACTCTATTCTCCAGCAGATATCCGAGATTTATTTTCCCCAGCTAAAAACATTACATTTCCATACATCATGATACAGGCATATACGCATCATACCACACAATCTCATTTATTTTGAGAGCATCATTGTTTGATATGTATCATGCATCATGACATTGCATATGACTAACTCTTTACCGTTTCAGGGAAAGAAAAATCAGTAAACGCCGTTGACTACTCATGACCTGGTAGTCCCCTCAAAAGAAAAAATACATTTATGAAAGACTTTTGTCTGGTCCAGTTAAATCGATCCTAAGATTTTTCTGATGCAGATCCAGTCAAAGTTAATCCAAGACCTTCTCTGGTTCAGTCAGATCGACCCTAAGATCTCCCTGATTCGTATTCCAGTTGAAGATATTCCAAGACTTTTGTCTGGTCCAGTTAAATCGATCCTAAGATTTTTCTGATGCCGATCCAATCAAAGTTAATCCAAGACCTTCTCTGGTTCAGTCAGATCGAACCTAAGATCTCCCTGATTCGTATTCCAGTTGAAGATATTCCAAGACTTTTGTCTGGTTCTATTAAATCGATCCTAAGATTTTTCTGATGTCGATCCAGTCAAAGTTAATCCAAGACCTTCTCTGGTTCAGTTAGATCGACCCTAAGATCTCCCTGATTCGTATTCCAGTTGAAGATATTCCAAGACTTTTGTCTGGTCTAGTTAAATCGATCCTAATATTTTTCTGATGCCGATCCAGTCAAAGTTAATCCAAGACCTTCTCTCGTTCAGTCAGATCGACCCTAAGATCTCCCTGATTCGTATTCCAGTTGAAGATATTCCAAGACTTTTGTCTGGTCCAGTTAAATCGATCCTAAGATTTTTCTGATGCCGATCCAGTCAAAGTTAACCCAAGATCTTCTCTGGTTCAGTCGGATCGACCCTAAGATCTCCCTGATTCGTATTCCAGTTGAAGATATTCCAAGACTTTTGTCTGGTCCAGTTAAATCGATCCTAAGATTTTTCTGATGCCGATCCAGTCAAAGTTAATCCAAGATCTTCTCTGGTTCAGTCAGATCGACCCTAAGATCTCCCTGATTCGTATTCCAGTTGAAGATATTCCAAGACTTTTTTCTGGTCCAGTTAAATCGATCCTAAGATTTTTCTGATGCCGATCCAGTCAAAGTTAATCCAAGACCTTCTATGGTTCAGTCAGATCAACCCTAAGATCTCCCTGATTCGTATTCTAGTTAAAGATATTCGAAGACTTTTGTCTGGTCCAGTTAAATCGATCCTAAGATTTTTCTGATGTCGATCCAGTCAAAGTTAATCCAAGATCTTCTCTGGTTCAGTCAGATCGACCCTAAGATCTCCCTGATTCGTATTCCAGTTGAAGATATTCCAAGACTTTTGTCTGGTCCAGTTAAATCGATCCTAAGATTTTTCTGATGCCGATCCAGTCAAAGTTAATCCAAGACCTTCTCTGGTTCAGTCAGATTTATCCAAAGATCTCCCTGATTCGTATTCCAGTCGAAGATATTCCAAGACTTTTGTCTGGTCTAGTTAAATCGATCCTAAGATTTTTCTGATGTCGATCCAGTCAAAGTTAATCCAAGACCTTCTCTGGTTTAGTCAGATCGACCCTAAGATCTCCCTGATTCGTATTCCAGTCGTAGATATTCCAAGACTTTTGTCTGGTCCAGTTAAGTCGAGCCTAAGATTTTTCTGATGCCGATCCAGTCAAAGTTAATCCAAGACCTTCTCTGGTTCAGTTAGATCGACGATAAGATCTCCCTGATTCGTATTCTAGTCGAAGTTCAGACCACCTATCAACAGTGTCCAAATGGCATCTGTAAGCCCATTCCCGACATCACCAGGCTGATACCACTTCATACGAGTGCAAATTTCTGGGCACTCTAGTGTTCAATCATCTTCCACCTTCGGATCACGAAAGGCCCGAAAGCTAATCTATATCCTCAGGTTTAAGAAGATTGAACAGGGGCATCTGTTGTACCCCAAAATATTCCCTCTCATATCTCTCAAAACATTGCAAGAAAAATCTCCAAGTGACTCAAGATTGCTCAAGAGTTGGACAGTCAAGCTATCTCCTAAGGCAGTCAACCTCAAATTAGGGTTTGGTGTTGCATCATGGTCCTTGCATCTAAATGACCTCAAGTGCTCCCCAATGTACTAATATGTTCTCAAGATCATCCATGTCAAATTTCAAGCCTTGCAGAGGAAGTTTGCTCAGTCAATTGCTCAAAGGGTCCAAAAATCGACTGTGCTAGGGCAAAAGTCAACTGTGACCTATAGACAGTCAAACTTCAATATTTTTTGTCAACATTCTCATTTTGAAGGATATTTCATCATTTTATCAAGGGTTGATCATGATTCATCAAGGATTGCTCAAAATTCATCAAGATTCAAAAGTTGCTAAATTAGGGTTTTGTAGGAAATGTCAACTCAACTTTGATTAAGCATAACTTTCTCATACTTTATGAGAAATGACACATACAAAGCTCATTTTGAATAGGATGAAATTTCCTACAATCCATCTTCATACCCCAAGATCAGAAAATGCACTCACAAAAAGTTACAAATTTGGACATTATAGGTCATTTTTTGAAAGTCAACAAAAACACCTTTTTTACCAAAGCTTATAACTTGAGCATGGAATATCAAAATGAGCTGAGAACAAAAGGTTTGGTTAGAGGACATCTGAAGATTTCTAGAAAGTCCAAGAACACTTCCAAAAGTTCAAAATTGAAGAAGTTATGCATTGTTGAAGTTGGGCATTTTTGCAAAATTGCCAAAAGTCAACTATCCCCAAAACTTCAAATTTTGTCAAAGGGCCCCATTCTTTTCCACTTGATTTGATCTTTTCACACTCCACACGTGTCCTAGCTTCAGCCTTGTGTCCATTTATCAATTTTTCTATTTTATTGGATTTTTTATTGAATTATTTCATTTTAAATCAATTTAAATCAAATAAAATCCTAAAACTTGATTACATGAGATCTTTTTCTATTTTCAGGACCTAATCATCATCAATGACATGATCAAACTCGTATCAAGCATTCTATGGGCAAAAAGATTGTATTTTTGGAAAATTAAGCAAGTTTTCAATGGAGGATCAAATCCAATCTCAAAGCATTGATGTACAAGGATTCAGCCCACATTTGTTGACCTAATGTATTGCACATTACTTATACAAGCCAAAGCACACGAGATCACTACCTAGAGACAGCAAGAACCTCAAGAACAAAACTTGAAAATTGATCAAAAAGTGTGAAACTGAAATCAAGCTTGGAGGCGTTTTCAAAGGCAAAACTCCACATCAATCGCTTGCTGGACAATCACTGAACCTCCTGCAATCAAAAGCAAGCTCTCACACCCTCTCAATCGCGCTGTAAGTATCTCAAAATACCGCCCTGTGTTCAAAATCGTAACCCCATGTTCTTGCATTTGTTGGCAAATCGTTGACATATTCATGATGCTTATAAGATTTCTGGACTTTTGGCATTATTTGATTGCATTAATATTGACTCTAACCCCATAACCGTATGGCTAGGGTTTTGCATTATATTTTAGGGCTTTCTTTTTCAGGGGAAATCAAGGTCCAAGAATGGTATAGGTTTGCTCAGGATGCCCAGACGAACACAACCATGGTCTTGGTGGTCGTTTTCATGGCCTAGATTTAGTTTTTGGAATGTCCTGCGAATTTAGCTGCGGATATAAATCCGCAGGTAAATGTTCATGGTTGAACGAAGAAGACGAAGACGTGTCCCCCTCTTAGTGGTGGATTCAAACTTGGCGCGTTTTATTTTTTATTTTTGGCATATTAATGTTTTTCCCCATATTATTATTAGTTTCCAATACACTAACAATTAAAACGCGTTGGTTGAGTGGTAGAGACGTTGTCCAATGACTTACAGGACCTGGGTTCGAATCCCAGGTCCCCCATATGCTTTGTATTATTTTTCTTCAGGAATTCCACTACAACTCCAAGCGCGTAGCATTCCATGGTCTCTCACTTAGTCACTAGCCAGATGGCCCCAGGCCAGATCTGGTGATCCAGAATGAAGGCCTATGGTGGGATCAAGTCAAAGGGCGCGTGGAGAATCAGAAAAGTCAGCAAGGCCAGCTCCTATTGGGCCACAAAATTACTGAACATGCCTCCAAATTGGGCCCAAAACCCCCCTGAGTTTTTTTATTTCATTCTTTTATTTATTTCATTTTAATTATTTGTTTAATTATTTTTCATGATTAACTAACCAATCAAAACTTTTTCTTCATAAAATTAAAAAACCAAAAATATTTTATTTATTAAAATTAAATTTCAGCATTTTATTTTTTGTTAATAAATATTAATTTAATTAATTTAGTTTTAATTAGGAATAACTTTTAATATATTTTGCAATAATTAAAATTAATTTAGACAATTAGGTTTTATTAGCTTTGATTAAATTGATGTTTATTTCTTTAAATACCAAAAACCCAAAAATATTTTTATTAATTAATTAATTTATTAATTTAATAATTAACTTATTTTAATTTCCATAAATTAAAAATAACAAAAAAAATCATTTCTTTAATTAAAGGGTCAAAACCCTAAAAAACTTGAGCCCGATTTAATTTCTTGCACGCGATCCATTTTTATTCAATATTGTATCTGTTTCCTGGAATGTAATAGTTTAATAGGACTTTAAATATTTTTACCGCTTTATTTATTTTCCGCATTTTAATTTCAAGGGTTGCTTTTTGCGATGTAAATACCCGACGCCTTGTAATAGTTAGTTTAATTTCCGCAATTTAATTTTCGCAAAATATAAAATGCTAGATGTTTGATAATAGGGAATGCATGACAAGATCGAATGTTTAACTTAAAATCAACATAGATAACCATTGACATGTACAAAGATAAAATTAACTGAAAACAACACATTCGCACATGCGCACTCTTAGGGTACACCTTACTTGGTTACCTTCGAACGTGGTCATTGAGTATAGGAAGTTTTAGAGGTCACCCTCTTGTCCAAAGATCGTAGTTGCCTCGAAACAGTTGCCTCGGAAAAATGATCTAAGACATTAGGGTTACTGCTAAGGCGTCCTAACATTGCTTTAGTGACCGCACGTCCCTTAATCGAATTAACCCTTAAAACTACAACGACGATGCTACCTACTCATCAATAGTGGGATAGCATTGTCTAAAGGACATTAGCACATATTGATTCCTTTTTCGAGTAGGTAGATGGTCCTTAAGTACTTGCTCTTTTAAAACAAAACAAATTTTCACACTTACGCCTTTCAAAACAAAAACTCTTTTCAAACCCACAAACACAAAGAAAAAGCAAATTTCTGAAAACACTTTGAGCAAGTACCGAAGAGCCCGTGGATAACCACGAATAGAAAGGGTTCTAACACCTTCCCTTTCTATAATCTACCCCCCGGACCCGAGAAACATCTCGAAAAAGGAATTTTTCTGTGCTTTTTTTCCTTTCCTTGTTGGATAAAATAAAAGACAACGGTGACTCTTGCTTACCGCGACATTTTGCAAAAACAAACGCAAAACGCGAACCGGCATTCCAAAAACAGTCATTTCTCTCCCACCGTATCACACACATTCGTACTTTGCCATCCTTTTTAGGCACGGGAACAATGTTGGTAACCCATTGAGGATAGGAAGTGACAGCCAAAAATCTAGCGTTAAATTGTTTCATGACTTCCGATTTGATTTTCTCTGACATGTCAGGTCTCATGCAGAGGACTTTTTGTTTTACTGGTGGACAGTATTCTCTTGTTGGCAGACGATGTACCACGATGTCTGTATCAAGTCCTGGAATGTCTTCATATGACCAGGCAAAGATCTCAACATAATCATGCAATAGCCGAATTAGACGCTCCTTGACACTCGGCTCTAGATTGGCACCCACCTTGATTTCCTTTTTATCCTCCTCGGTACCCAAGTTGATTGTATCCACCGGTTCCTCATGAGGCTGAATAGCTCTTTCCTCTTGTTGTAGTAGTCTGGCCAGTTCCCCTGGTACTTCATAATCTTCCTCACCTTAGTCTTCGGCTTGGTAGACTAGATCCTCAGAGTCACAAAAGGCCATAACAATATCGTTACCCATGGGATTCGGAATGGAGGTGTACCTGCATTTGTGAGTGTGGGTGTGTGTAAGGGTATATCCATCTTTGAACAATAAAAATATAAAAGAAAGATAATGAGCACAAAAGGTTTGTATGTGAAAAACGTCTGTGATACGGTGGGAGAACTGACTTGAGGTTTTGCGTTGTTTTCGCAAATGTTTCGGTTGAGCAAGAGTCGCCACCGACTTTTTATTTTATCCTAAGGAAAGGTTTAAAAAGCACAACAAAAACCTTTGAGATGTTTTCTTGGGTTCGGGGAGTAGATTATAGAAAGGGAAGGTATTAGCACCCTTTCTATCCATGGTTATCCATGGGCTCTTAGTTACTTGCTTAGATCAACTTGCCTTGCTTTTCAATTGTTTGAAATGGTGTTTTGTGTGTGTGTTTGAAAATGTTTTGAAAAGAGGCCAATGTGGTGGAGACCTTTGTAATGATCCATGTTGGGATGTATACAAAGATGTATGTCTTTTGAAAAAGTTTTCAATGTTTTTTTTGAAAGTTGTTTTGAAAGTGTGTTGTGATGTGGTTTTGAAAAATAGGCAAGGGTTTTTGTTTTGCAAGTTGGCAAGTAACCAAGAGCTATCTACCCTAAATTTCTCAAAGATCTTTGCTATGTTTTAACCCTTTTAACAATTTTGTTCCACCATTGCATTTGGTGGACAATCTTGTGTTAGGATGTTAACGGGACGGGTGCGGGTCATCGTTTAGACCATGATTGCAATGGTGCCAAGTATCTTTGGGCAATTTTTCCTTTAAGGGACTTGATCATTTTTTAGGCAACTTTCGAAAGCGTCATCGAGGGACTATGATCATTTGATTGTTTTGTTTTTGCCAAAGATACCTAACATGCAATATGGCCCATTATTTGAAGGCAACAAGTGGAGTACCCTAGGGGTGCAAGTGTGATTAGTGTTGTCCATTTTCATGCTTGTTTATCTTGAAATTAGGTCAAACTATTTTTGGTTAATTTTGCATACAAAACCCTAATTCTAACATGGCATAATTAGAAAGCTTTTAAATGCGAAAAATAAAAGGTCCTAAGTTATTACAACACAATATATGGGATGGGGGGTACAAATGTTCAAATGGGGATATTTTAACAAGAAATTAAAATCTAATTATTACATCCAAATTGAAATTATACAAATTAATTAATCACACAATAATTTAAATAAGATAAGATAAATATGCAAAAAATGAAAAAATGGTTTTCATATGTATGTAAAAGGTATTTTTCATGTGTTAAATAAACAAAAATAAAAATAAATAATTTTTGGTATTTTTATGTATTTAGGGTAAAACCCTAACTTTTATGAATAAAAGGTATTTATCATATATAATATATGCAATATTTATCAATTATGTACACAAAATAAATAAAAGAAGGTATATTGTAAAAAAAGTATTTTTGGAGTCAAAATATTAATAAAAATAAAATGGATTAATTCTTTGTATTTCTCTAAATATATTAATAAATATACATGTATTTACATTATTTATTAAATATATATTATATGTACAAAAATAATATATTTAATATTATATAAAAAAAAGTATATTTTATGTAAAATGTTTTCAATAAAAATAAAAAAAATCAGAAATAAAACATGTTTGTATTATTATTTTTTGTATTATAAAATAATAGTATATTTAGGTTTACTTATATACAAAACTAAATAAAGCCTAATAAATATCAAAATAAATGCAAAAAATGTGGGAAAAATGATTTTAATATTTTTTTATACTTAAATAAAAATATGGAAATAAAATCAAAAGGAAAAAATGGAAAATGACAAGTAAAAATCAAAATGGGCCAGGGGGTGCATGTGAAATACAAATGTTATGAAAAGTAAAACAAGTCTCAGGCCCAGCCCAAGACCCTGTCTTCTTCAACCTCCAGCATCTTTGTACAACCAGAACACGCGCCTGCTATCTCAAGATTCTTGGACTTTTAACACAAACTCACAACATGAAAAATGTTAAGCATCCAACCACGATTCCATTCATATAAAAAACTTAACCTAACTCTCAGAAATGAGAGAGAATTTCTCCATCCCTAATTCTTAACCTAAGTTTTTTTCAATATTCAGGTTCAAAATACTCTCAGCATATGCAATATAAATGGAAAGTAAAGATATGTATAGCTTCAGGGACATGAGTAGAACATTTTTCATTCACAAACTTAGAGCTAACTCTTCCTATATTGAGAGATAGAAGTCCATGAACTTACCTGTTCAGCTTGGATCGTATTTGACAATGGAGGCACCTTCAAGGAAAAATTAGGATTGGTACATCTTGCTTGAAGTTCAGAGATGCTATTCCAACCTTTAGTTTGCTTTGAAACCAAGTGAATCGAGCTATAGCAATCCACCTGCAAAACAGAAAATGTGAAAATGGTGAAGTTGGTTAGAGGTGTTACAGTCTTCTTCCAAGGCTTGGGACAGTTTGTATGGATGGTAGGGAATGTGTTTGAACTGGTTTGGTTGAAGATGCACGAGTGGATTGAGCTATGGGATTCAAACTGCAGCTTATGCCCTGTTTTTGCAGTTTTATGGTGTTTCTGTGAATGGGGTGATATTGAAGGTGATGGGCTCGTGCTTCAGCTCAGTTAGGTTATTTGGAAGGTGTACAACAACTTTGCTTAAGCTTCTCCATGCTGAAATGAGAGTTGGTGTTAGTTATGCAAGTTTCTTCACACTTAAGCAAGAAAGTATCAACTTCGTTTCTAGGCCAGTACCAAGCCTCTATCTATGCTTCACATTTGAGTCTTATTAGTGGGATATGCCTATGCCTTTGTGCCTCAAAGATCTGCATTGTACCTCATAGATTGCAAAGTTGACATAAAGTAACACTTTATAAAAATGGATAATATGCTTTTTCTTATTAAGGCTTAATCTTGTATGCAATGCTTAAACACATAATGCAAGGCTTGGACACAAGGGGTTTGCATTAAATTTATGAGTGTGAATGGGATAAAGGACCTGTAATCCATCTTAGAGCATGCTGAGTTCAAAATGCAAGGTTATGGACATGTAAATTGGTCATGAACAAAGTGAGTTTTTCCCAACTTGCCAAATTCGATTCTCCTTAACCATGAGGTTGTTTGATGAGTTCTTGGACATTTTGGAAAGCTTGGAATGTGTGCTATAATCCATATTTGTAATGAAAATTGAAATTCCAAGTGGAAGCATGTGAAAAGTTTCCATGAAGTTAGGCAAATATCCTGCCTAGAATAGGTCAAAATTTCTCTAAGTTAAGAATGTTTTGCACCCTTGTTCCAAAAATCATAACTTGAGCTACAAGCTTCTCTTGAGGAAACTTTGTGAATCAAAGTTGTATATTTTGCAATGGACTACAACTTTAATGTTTTGACTTTTGTTTGAATCCAAATGCATCTTGGTGAAAAAATGGGACAAAGTTAGGAAAAAATTAGGGATTTTCATAACTTAGAAAAATTCTAATTTATGAAAATTCTTCATTTCAAACCCTAATTTGTGATTTTTGATTTCTTGGTGAACAAGTTTCACAACTTGGCATGTTTTGATGAAAAATGGATCTTGACACTTGATTTTGACCAAAAAGTCAAAGTTTGATTTTTCAGTATACAGTCAAAAATTGATCAATTGACTGGGAAATTCATCTGTCAATCTTATGCATTTGAGATCTTTTGAATTTGTTAAACATGTCAAGACAATTCCATTGGGTCCTTGAGTCCATATATGAGCTTGGTTTGCCATTGGTTAGGTCAAACAGTCAAAAATTGCCTTTGTGCAATCAAAACCCTAAAAATGACCATTTTGCCCTTTTGGTGATCTGATCAAATTTCTTGTGGAATTGTGATCCAAACTTGACCAAATGGTTTGTATGAATTCAATATGTTGATATGGGTCAAAAATCATGAGGTTTGACTGTCAATTGGCCACCGTTGACTTTTTCCCTAATACAACTGATTTCTAGGTCAACTGTCCAATTGACTGGGCAAAGTTTGGAATCAAGACCTGAAACTTGGTATGGGTAAACTTGGGAGTCCAACATGAAGCATGAAAGTCATCTTAGGCATTTTAGGTCAAAACATCTTTGTGCAAACACAAACCCTAATTTGGGTCAACAGTGCAAGGAGGAGTCTTGAGCAGAGCAAACCCTAACTTGATCTTGAGCTCCAAGGGTATTGTGGTGAGAAAATGTTGAGGAAATGGGAGGGCAAATTTTGGGGTACAACAGTTGCCCCTGTTCAATCTTCTTGCACCTGTGGAGTTAGATTGTCAATTTTTCCTTTCGTGTCTCGAGGGTAAAAGGAGATTGGACACTAGAGTGCCCTTAAATTTGCACTCGTCAAAGCATGGGTGCAGGAATGGGCTTAAAGATGCCATTTGGAGATGGGCTTAGAGATGCCATCTGGAAATTGCTGGTAGGAGGATGGGCTTAGGGATGCCATCTGGAATGTTTGTTGAACTGTAATGTGATAGATCAGAAAAATGAGGATCAAAATGGTATCCGTGTCTGGAATGCATTTGAGTTGTATCTGGAGACTGAGTTTGTATGAGCAAAAGAATGGCCTCCGTATCTGGGGCGTATCTGAGCTGTAACTGCGTTTGAATGTAGAATGAATATCAGAACGACTGCCATGTCTGGAGTGTATCTGTATTGTATCTGGGTAACAGAGAAACATCTGTGTGCGGAGCAACTGCGTGCTAGGGACAAATTCTGAATGAGTGACAGAATGGCAACCGTGTCTGGAGCGTATCTGGACTGTATATGAAGTTGAGATTTGTATGAGTAATAGAATGACTTCCGTGTCTAGAGTGTATCTGAAACTGTAACTGGGATCTAAATAAATGACAGAATGACTTTCGTGGCGAATGCACTGGGGAGAATCAAAATGCTGTTGTAAGGGTCAGAATGGTATCCGTGCTTGGAATGCATTGAACCTTGAGGTGGATAAGTGAATCTGAATGAGAGATAGAATGGCTGCCGTGTCTGGAGCGTATCTAGTCTGTATCTGATTGTTGTAGTCTGAATGAGTAGTAGAATGACCGTCGTGTCTGGGGTGTATCCATACTGTATTTGAATAAATGTTAAAGATAGCCTTTTAATTTTATACTGAAAAGGGTGAAATGTTAGCTAAAACACAAAGTTTTGTTGCATGATATGTATGATGCAAAATATGTTAGATCAATGTTTATGATATGAATGTAAATGAATGCGTATGTAAGCCGAAGAGCTGTCTTGCTGAGGATAGATGAATCCTGGAGATAAAGGATCTTGACTACCGCCGGGGAAGTGAATCTTTGACTGTTGCAGGGGAAGACAAGAATTTTGATTGCTGAGGATAAAACATCCTTGTTGCCTACTGCTGGAGAATTATGAGCTTTGGGTTGCATACCAATCTTCTGGGGATTCTTGTCTTGAGGAGATCTTCACCGGAGAACCTCTGATCATCCCGTGAGGAACTGAGAATGAGAGTCTTCATTCTGCTTGGGGAGATGCAAAACCTTCAATTGTTGAGTGATCCTAGAACTACTGCTAGGGAATAGGCATTCCTTGGTGATTTGCGGGGAATGAGAATTCCTGAAGATCTCTACTGGGGAAGTTCAGAATCTGATAGACTCATGCTGGAGAGGTATGACTAAGAAGTTTCAGTTTGGTGGCAGGTATCTCTGTGGGGAGAAGTTTCACTAGCTTGGTTCAGCTGGGGATTGATGGTAGGAAATCTTAGCTCCGCTGGGGATTGGATTTTCAGATCTTAAGGCTCCACTGGGGGTTCTGAAACTTAACTCTGAGGGGAATCGAGTTCTGGAAGGCCCTCTGGCTGGGGAATTTGGAGTTTAACTCTGCTGAGGATTCCTTCTAAAAGGGCATTAAGATATCTATTTGTACCTTTAACCTATCAGTAATCATCTTTCTTGATTCGTAAGGAAATGATTATGTTCAAATGCATATGCCTATTTAACAAAACATTGGACGTTTCTCAAATAAAACATAAGTGCAAAAGAAAAGAGAAAAGGAAGACAACGCAAATTTCTGTATTTGGAAAAGTATTTGTATTAACTTTCTATGTATATATTTGTACAAAGGAGACAGTCATCCTAGTAAGAGGATGCCGTCGTAAAAATTGAAAAATTTATACAAGAGAAAGATGGCTATGTGAAACAATTCCATGGGATTCCATTCTGCTATAGCCTTCACAACTCTGAATATCTGTCCATTCAATGCTTCGTCTGCTGATGATTGGATTGATTAGAAGCTTGGAGCTGGTTGATGAAGAGATTGTCCTTAAAGTGATCCGACGAGACATAGCCATACGCTTTAATTCCCTAACTTTTGCCCGAATCTCCCTTTCGGGTTTTCGATCCACCGGGAAACCCCTTTTTGCCCAAGCCGCCCTTTCGGGTTTTCAGCTTGCCGGGTGTACAGATTTTTTTGTTTTATCCCTAATTTTTGCCTGAACCGCCCTTTCGGGTTTTCGGTCCACCGGGATGCCCATTTTTGCCCAAGCCGCCCTTTCGGGTTTTCGACTTGTCGGGATATTTTATGCGTAGTATCTTTTGACTATGTCCGTGTTCGTAGGGTGCGGCAAATCGTCGCCGTCCATGGTGGTCAGAATCATTGCACCACCAGAAAATATGCTCTTGATCACAAATGGTCCTTCGTATGTAGGAGTCCATTTGCCCCTGGGATCACTTTGCGGCAGGATAATCCGCTTGATTACGAGATCTCCGACTTGATATACTTGACGTCTGACTTTTTTGTTGAAAGCCTTGATCATCCGTTTTTGATACGTCTGACCATGGAAGACAGCAGCGAGTCGCTTCTCGTCGATCAAATTGAGTTGATCAAGTCGGGTCTGAATCCAATCATCTTCACTCAAACCAAAGTCCTTCATAATCCTTAAAGAAGGAATCTGAACTTCCATGGGCAGGACAACTTCCATGCCATATACCAAAGAAAATGGGGTTGTCCCGGTTGAAGTACGTGCCGTCGTACGGTATCCATGCAGAGCAAACGGTAACATCTCATGCCAGTCCTTGTAAGTGACTGTCATTTTCTGAATGATCTTCTTAATGTTTTTGTTCGCAGCTTCAACAGCACCGTTCATATTCGACCGATAGGGAGATGAATTGTGATGATAAATCTTGAACTGTTTGCATAATGCGATGATCATAGTATTATTCAGATTTGTACCGTTGTCTGTGATGATCCTGTCTGGAACACCATACCGGCATATGAGGTTTTGCTTGATGAAGCGGGCAACCACATTTTTAGTAACAGAGGCGAAAGAAGCTGCCTCGACCCATTTGGTGAAGTAGTCAATGGCAACCAGGATGAAGTGATGTCCGTTGGAAGCCGTGGGCTTGATCTCTCCAATCATGTCAATGCCCCACATTGCGAATGGCCAAGGAGTTGTCAGCACGTTGAGAGGAACCGGAGGAATATGAATCTTGTCAGCGTAGACTTGACACTTGTGGCAAGTACGGGAGTGCTGATGGCAATCTGCTTCCATGGTAGACCAGTAATAGCCTGCCCTTAGGATCTTTTTAGCCATAGTATGCCCGCTCAAATGGGTGCCAAATGTACCGTTGTGCATCTCTGTCATGATTAACTCTGCTTCAACTTTGTCAACACATCGGAGTAAAACATAATCATGGTTGCGCTTATAGAGGATGCCATTGCTCAGGAAGAACTTGGCAGCAAATTTCCTTAGGAACTTCTTGTCATTTACGGAAGCTCCTTCGGGATATTCTCTAGTCTGGAGATACCTTTTGTTTTCGTGAAACCAGGGTTGTTCCATTACCTCTTCGGTATTAATCTCATGACAATGCGCAGGTTCACCCATTCGCTCGATGGTGATTTGGGGAGCCTCGTTATCCCAGTTGAGTTTAAACATAGAAGACATTGTTGCCAGAGCATCTGCTAGCTGATTCTCTTCTCGCGGGAAATGCTCGAAGGTAATTTGCTCGAAATGAGGCAACAATGTCAGGACATGTTCTCTGTATGGGATAAGATTAGGATGTTTGGTATCCCACTCTCCTTTGATTTGACTGATAACCAAAGCCGAGTCCCCAAATACGATCAAAGATTTGATCCCCAAGTCTATAGCAGCCTTGAGACCAAAGATGCAAGCTTCATATTCCGCCATGTTGTTTGTGCAGCTGAAGTAGAGTCGGGCCGTGAAAGGAGTGTGACAACCTTCCGGGGAAATGAGTACCGCACCGATACCGTTTCCAAGTGCATTTGGAGCACCATCAAAGTACAGGGTCCCTCGGGATCCCTTTTCGGGTCCGTCATACGGTCCGTTACCTTCAATGTTGTCCAAATTCATGATGTCCTCGTCTGGGAAGTCAAATCTCATAGTTTGATAATCTTCGATAGCTTGATGAGCTAGATGATCAGCTAGTACACTCCCTTTTATAGCTTTTTGAGTGGTGTACTGGATTTCATACTCTGTTAGGATCATTTGCCATCTAGCTATTCTTCCTGATAAAGCAGGCTTCTCGAAGATATACTTGATAGGATCCATTTTTGAAATCAACAAGGTGGTATGAGTCAGCATATACTGCCTTAGTCGGCGAGCAGCCCATACCAAAGCGCAGCAAGTTTTCTCGAGCAGTGAGTAGCGAGTCTCACAGTCGGTAAACTTTTTGCTAAGGTAATAAATAGCATGCTCTTTTCGACCAGACTCGTCATGCTGGCCCAAAACACACCCCATTGAGTTATCCAAGATGGTCAGATACATGATCAATGGTCTTCCTTCGACTGGAGGCATCAGAATAGGAGGTTCTAGCAAATACTCCTTGATCTTATCAAAAGCAGCTTGGCAATCGTCGTTCCATTCGACTACCTGATCTTTCTTTAATAATTTGAAAATTGGCTCACATGTAGAAGTCAAATGAGAGATGAATCTGGCAATATAGTTCAAGCGCCCCAAGAACACCTTAACCTCCTTTTCAGTACGGGGAGCAGGCATCTCTTGTATTGCTTTCACTTTTGCCGGATCGACCTCAATGCCTTTGCTGCTGACAATAAACCCTAGAAGCTTACCAGACCTAACTCCAAAAGTACACTTACTTGGATTCAGCCTGAGTTTGTATTCTTTCAACCGGGCAAACAGCTTTTCTAGATGTTCAAGGTGTTCCTCCTCTGTTTGTGACCGAGCTATCATATCGTCTACGTAAACTTCGATCTAGTGATGTATCATATCATGAAATAAAGCTACCATGGCGCGTTGATAAGTTGCCCCCGCGTTCTTCAGTCCGAACGGCATCACCTTGTAACAGAAAATACCCCATTGTGTAACAAAGGTTGTTTTCTCCATGTCCTCGGGGGCCATTTTAATCTGGTTGTAGCCCGAGAATCCATCCATGAAGGAAAACACTTTGTGCTGAGCTGTATTGTCAATCAGAATGTCAATGTGCGGTAACGGAAAATCATCTTTGGGGCTGGCCCTATTCAAATCCCGGTAGTCTACACACATCCTGACCTTGCCATCTTTTTTAGGAACTGGCACGATGTTAGCAACCCATTGTAGATAGGATGTAACATTCAGAAAGCCAGCGTTGAATTGTTTCATCACTTCTGCTTTAATCTTCTCAGACATGTCGGGCCTCATTCGGCAGACCTTTTGCTTGATCGGTGGACAATCCTCTCTTGTAGGGAGACGGTAAACCACAATGTCTGTGTCTAAACCCGACATGTCTTCGTAAGACCAGGCGAAGATTTCAACATACTCATTTAACAGCTGTATCAGGCACCCACTTGCACTTCCTTTCGGTCTTCCTCCGTTCCTAGGTTGATAGTTTCCAACGACTCTTCGTGAGGCAAGATGGCCCTTTCCTCTTGCTGTAGAAGTTTGGCTAATTCCCCTGGCACTTCACAACCTTCGTCATCTTCATACTCAGCCTGATTGACCAGATCTTCAGAGTTATTGAAGGACATAGCAGAATAGTCACCCATAGAGTCCAGAGTGGATGGGTACCTGCATTTGTGAGTGTGGGTGTGTGTAAGGGATAGCCATCCTTAAACAAGAAAAATGCAAAAAGGGAACGAAAATGAACACAGCAGTTTATCAATGAAAAACGTCCAATGAATCATTAAACATGGCATATGGATATGAAGATAATCAAAACCCTTACAAATGGACCTACATGCCCCGGGCAAGGCATGAGGTGAAAAAGTAGTGTACGTGTGATCGGTGGATCTGGAACTGACTGTTTAAAAGCTGGTTCGCGAAATGTCGCGGAAGCAAGAGTCGCCACCGTCTTTTATTTTCTCCAAATGGAAAGGACAAAAGCACAGAAAAATTCCTTAAAAGAGATTGCTCTCGGTTCGGGAGGTAGGTTATAGAAAGGGAAGGTGTTAGCACCCTTTCTATCCATGGTTATCCATGGGCTCTTAGATATTTGCTCAATGTGTTTTCAAAATGTTTGCTTGCTTTTCAATGTGGGTTTCAAAAATATTCTTTGAAAAGTTTCAGTTCAACTCGTACGTCAGAGTGTTTGAAAAGTTTGTTTTGAAAGTTTTTGAAAGTGTGTTGGTGTGAAAAGTATTTTAATTTGTTTGAAATTAGAGCAAGTATCCTTGAGAACCTACCTACCCTAAGGAATTCGTCTGTGTAAATATCCTTTAAAGTAGTGCCATCCCACCATTGAGAGGTAGGTAGCACCGCTGTTGGAGGTGTTCGGGTCAATTCGAGTTTTAGGGGCATGGTGATCACCGGGGCAATGGGAAGACACCTTAGAAGCTACCCTCATGCCAGGTTCCCGGATCATGAGGACTTACTAAGACGTCTTCTACTCGACGACCACCTTTCGAAAGGCAACAGTGAGGCGTACCCTAGGGGTGGTGTGTGCGAATTGTGTGTCATGTTTCAATTATTTATCTTGTCATGTTTGTTGTGTTCTACGCTTGATTTTAATTAGGGCCATTCATTCTTGCATGCATATTTAACAGTTATAAAGTTTGCGAAAAATAAATCTAAACTATTACAAATGGCGCGGGTCCACATCGCCAAAATAAACCGAACCCGATTTGACTGAAAGTAAAGAAGCAATAAAATAAAAGTGCGAGAAATAAAGTAAAAATTGTTACAAGGCTTTGGGGCATATACATAATTATTTAAACGATATAAAATAAACGTGCGAAATAAAGGAATTAAAAACAAAACTAGGGCGTTGGACCCTTTTTGCAAAAGTATTTAAAGTTAATGAATTAATTAATTAGAACTAATGAAGAATTAAAATTAAAGAAAAAGGAATGTTTTTTGTATTTTTGTATTTTTTTAAGATTTAAAAGAAAAAGAATTGATTGAAATTAAAATAACATGTCAAACCCTAATTCTAATGTTTTTTATGTTTATTGTAAAAAAGATTGAAATTTAACCTAATTTAAACCCTAATTTATTTATGTGCAGATTTGATTATAAAAAATAAATAAATAATAATATTATGATAAAAAAAGGAAAATTTGAAAGGTATAAAAATTATCAATTAACCTAATTCTATATTTTTTTTGGATTTTATTAAAAGGAATTAAAGTTAAAAAACCTAATTAAACTAAATAATTTACATATTAATTATTTACAACAAAATAAATAAAATAAATATTTTTTATGTTTTTTTATCCTTTTTCTGATTTTTTGTGATGTTGTTATATTTTATGGCAATAATTAATTAAATTAAACAATCAAGAAAATAAAATAATAAATTAAGTGAAACACAAGAAAAATAAAAAAAAATGGCAAACCAGGGGGGGGGGGGTAGCCCCAAAATTGGAGGTACAGGCCTTAGCATTTCAGGCCCATTAAGCTTGAGTCCATTGACTTTTTGAATCCTGTATGATGCTTTGACTGGGGTTTATTGTGTTCCTTGATCCTACGCCTTTGATCTGAATGGGATGGACGCGTGGATGGTGGGATGATGAAGGAGTATGGTGTGTCTTAAGATCATGCCTGCATGGGAATTGTAAATGAAAAACAATATTGAAATAGCATGAGACCTGGGGTTCGAACCCAGGTCTTTGGACATCAATGCGTTGACAGCGTGCCAGCTGAGCCACCTAGCCATTTTGATATATAATATGCAAACAAACGTTAAAAAAGGAAAAGCAAGATTAGTGGGAGTCAGCGCGCCACTTTTTAAACCCACGAATTACTGAGTGACACGATTCCATCTTCTTCATCGTTTTTATTTTTTTTCTGAAACAAGGTTGTAAGGCAACGGTTTTGGAAGCGTGGCCTTAGACTAGCTACAAGAAAATAGCGACTAGCGCTATGGTGATCATAAATTGATCGCGACTAGTGCCTTTTCTTCGTCTTGATGAGCTGAGCGTAATGGTGTGAGTCTGGAGTCATGATTTTGCTTCGTTTGAGAAGCCCTAATTTTGAATCCTGAAAACCCTAATATCCAAACATGGTAGATTCGCGTATGGCTTATGAAAACTCAATTAAACATATCAGTTAGCTTGGAAACTTCACATTAAACAAGAATTCACAAATAAAAATGCAAAAGAATGTATGAATTATGATATAGGATTTCAAAAATTTCTCTGTACAGGGGAGGTCCTTGCTGCCGATTCTTCGCGTTTGGATAGATGCTTTGAGTTGGAAATGCTTCAGGGAGCTTTGAGGAAGCCTTTAGAAAAAGAATTAAGGCTTAAAACTAACTAGAACCTTGATTTCAGAATTGTGTTTTTATCCAAAAATTTCAATGTTGCAATCAGCTTTTTAGCGCAGCCTTTGATGTGTTATGGTTAGGGTTTGACTTGGTGCTTATGATGGAAGAGAATTGGCTTGCTAGCTGACCTAGATTCATGCTCATGAGAGAACTAGTCCTAGGGTTTTTTCATTAACAAATTTTTCCTTCTTTTAAGCCAAGACCAAGACTTAGTGTGCAATTTAACCCTAGCCTGAGTTTTTGAGTTGGCCCATGATATATGGAAGTTGTCCAAATTCAAATGACACTATTCCATTGGTTTTTGAATTTTATTTGAATTTTCAAAGATTTAAAATGAATTAAATTATCAAAAATTAAATAAAATAGAAAAATCAATATTTGGTCTTGAAATTAATCATGGGACACGTGTGTGGCATGACAAGGATGAATCAAGTGGAAGAAAGTGGGCCCTTTTGTCAAAAATTGGAGTTTCAAGGATAGTTGACTTTTGCCATTTCACAAAAATTTCCCAACTTCTACAAGGCATGACTTGCTCAATTTTTAAGCTTTTCTCATGTTCTTGGACATTTTGGAAAGGTCTTTGAGTCCTTTAACCAATGCCTTTGGTCCCATGTCATTTTGATTTTCCAATCTCAAGTTATGGCCTTTGACTTAAAGTCCCTTTTTGTTGACTTTTGAAAATGACCTATAATGTTGAAATTGATAACTTTTTGTGAGAGCATTTCTTGGACTTGAAGTATGAAGATGAGTTGTAGTAAATGTCTTTCTCTTCAAAATGAGCTTTGGATGGAATTTTTCTGATAATCCATGTGAAAGTTATGCCCTGGTCAATTTCAGTTGACTTTTTCAGCTGTCCAAATATAGCAACTTTTGCATCTTTGATGATTTCTGAACCAAATTTTGAGAATCATGATCAAGCATTGATCAAATGATGTTTGTGGCTTCAAAATGATATATTGACCAAAAATTTGAACTTTTGACTGCCAAATGACCATTTTGCCCCTACAGTTGACTGTAGTGCAATTTAGGGTTTTGACTGTGCAATCTTGAGCTGAATGCCTTGAAACTTGATATGAGGATGCTTGACCATGTTTGTAAGCATATGAGACTTGATTGGGCCTTTGAACACTTCCTTTTCTTGATCAGACTCAAAACCCTAATTTTGACTGTATGGGAGACTGTTGCACTGCACAACCCTTGGGGAATTTTGTAGCTTGGCTTGGCAATTTCTTGAGGAATATGGGAGGGCAAATTTTGGGGTATAACAGTTGCCCCTGTTCAATCTTCTTAGACCTGAGGATGCAGATTGGCTGACGTGCCTTTCGTAATCCGAGGGTAAAAGATGATTGGACACTAGAGTGCCCGGAAATTTGCGCTCACATGTTAGCAATGAGGGTGGAATGGGCTTATAGATGCCATTTGGAGATTGCTGGATTGGATGATGGGCTTATAGATGCCATCTGGATGTTGATCGCGTAGGAGATTCCTTAGGCGACTTTATCTTCAACAACGCTTGTTGAGAAAAACATCTTGGGTGTCTTTAACTTCAACAACGCTCGTTGAGAAAAATCTGGGAGATTTTAACTTCAACAACGCTCGTTGAGAAAAATCTGGGTGATTTTAACTTCAACAACGCTCGTTGAGAAAAATCTGGGTGTCTTCTACTGGGATAAGAATCAGGGAGATCTTAGGGTCGATCTGACTGAACCAGAGAGGCCTTTGACTGGGTAAGAATCAGGAAAACCTTAGGGTCGATTTAACTGAACCGGTCTAGGTCTTGAAATGTCTTCAACTGGATAAGCATCAGGGAGATCTTAGGGTCGATCTGACTGAACCAGAGAAGGCCTTTGACTGGATAAGCATCAGGAAAATCTTGGGATGATTTAACTGAACCGGTCTAGGTCTTGAAACGTCTTCAACTGGATAAGCATCAGGGAGATCTTAGGGTCGATCTGACTGAACCAGAGAAGGCCTTTGACTGGATAAGCATCAGGAAAATCTTGGGACGATTTAACTGAACCGGTCTAGGTCTTGAAACGTCTTCAACTGGATAAGCATCAGGGAGATCTTAGGGTCGATCTGACTGAACCAGAGAAGCCTTTGACTGGGTAAGAATCAGGAAAATCTTGGGACGATTTAACTGAACCGGTCAAGGTCTTGAAACGTCTTCAACTGGATAAGCATCAGGGAGATCTTAGGGTCGATCTGACTGAACCAGAGAAGCCTTTGACTGGGTAAGAATCAGGAAAATCTTGGGACGATTTAACTGAACCGGTCTAGGTCTTGAAACGTCTTCAACTGGATAAGCATCAGGGAGATCTTAGGGTCGATCTGACTGAACCAGAGAAGCCTTTGACTGGGTAAGAATCAGGAAAATCTTGGGACGATTTAACTGAACCGGTCTAGGTCTTGAAATGTAGCTTGAGAACTTAACTGGATCTTTCCTGAAAGGTAAAAGTCAGTCATATGCAATGCATGATATGGATCAAGCAATGATGTTCTCAACATAAATGAGATTTGTATGATGCAGTGCGTTATGCATGCTATAATGATGTATGTGATGTTTTATGTATGTTTTTGTCTAGGAAAATGAATCCTTGACGGGTGCCGGAAAGTAGTATCTTGGGCTGATGTCGAAGAATAGGTTTTGCTTCCGCTGGGGATAATAACTGCAAGGATACCGGTAGGAGAAGATGACTCCGTTGCGGAATAAACTTGGCGAATGGAAGATTCTGCGGGGAGGAAAGATACTCTAGCGACCATGCTGGGAAGCAATACTCTGTGGGAAGCAATACTCTAGAGATGCTTTGTTGAGTTGATAGCAGTAATTTGCTGGCGATATCCTTGTTATGTTGGAAGTATTGATGGACTTCGCTGGGGATAGGAAAGAACTACATTGACGACGACCTTTCCGTGGCTTTTGGCTGAGGATAACCCAGTTATATCCTGTTGAGGAAATAACTCTTTAAATCAAGCCAGACGACGCGTTCGTGTTCTGTGAAGGATAAGCTTCCAGAATTTATTGGGGATAAGCTTACTGCTTGGGGAGATGAATTCCATCTTTCCTGGGGAACTTGGATGGGACTCTCCTGGGGAAGTTTTGATATGCTGGGGAAGTGATTCCTTTGAATGTTGATGTATGCCGCCGGGGAACAATCTTTAGACCAAGACTGCCGGGGATGCTTGTTAGGAATATGTATATATGCTGCTGGGGAATGTTGAGGTCTACTGGAGGATACCCAATTTCCTTGAGACTTGTTAACTTTGTTTGGGGAAGAATGCACTGACTTGCTGTCTCACTCTCTGGGGAATTTAAGATGCCTGGTTAGGTTCTTTAGCTGAACCTACCTTGGTACCTTGGAGGATAGAACAATTAGACTGCTCAGACAACTCTTTATTGCCCCTGTTTCTAGTGTCACCTATAATTAATTCTTTGTTTCGTATGCAAATATTTATGAGCTAGCAAATTATTGTCAATGCATATATCACAAATTGAACCTTGGACGTTCTTCGCAAAACAAAACAGAAAAAGAAAAACAGTCGGCACGTTTAACTGAAAAGTATATTTGTATTGATTTTGAATAGCCTGTGAATAGGCGTTTTGTGTACAAGAGGCTGACATCCTAGTAAGAGAAACGTTGCCGAGCAAGAGAGTTTATACAAGTTTTGTACAAAAGAAAATAAAACAGCTGTGTGAAAGATGAATGATCCACTGGGTTTCAACTCTGCTATTGCCTTTATAACTCCGAGCGTCTCATCACTTGATGACCTTGGTTGAAGGTGAAGCTGACTGATCGATGTCGTCTGAACTTGATGTAGATACCGGATTCTGGATGCAAAGTGATCCAATGAGACATAGTATTACGCTTTTATCCCTGATTTTTGCCTGGACCGCCCTTTCGGGTTTTCAGTCCACCGGGATACCCATTTTTGCCCAAGCCGCCTTTTCAGGTTTTCGACTTGCCGGGTGTACAGATTTTTTTCATTTCATCCCTTCATTTTGCCCGAACCCTTTTGGTTCGACGGGAAGCCCTAATCTTTGCCTAGGCGTGTCAGCCTAGCGGGTCTTTTTCATGCGTAGTATTTTTTAACTATGTCTGCATTGGCGGGGTGAGGAAGGTCGTCACCATCCATGTTGGTTAATATCATTGCTCCTCCTGAGAACACATGCTTAACCACAAATGGCCCTTCGTACGTAGGGGTCCATTTGCCCCTTGGATCACTCTGAGGGAGGATGATTCTCTTGATTACCAGATCCCCAACTTGATATTCCTGTGGTCTAACCTTTTTGTTAAATGCCCTGATCATCCGTTTCTGATACGTCTGACCATGACAAATAGCAGCAAGTCTCTTTTCGTCAATGAGGTTGAGTTGGTCAAGTCGTGTCTGGATCCAATCATCTTCGTTCAGATTTGCATCCTTCATTATCCGGAGAGAGGGAATTTGCACTTCGATCGGCAAGACTGCCTCCATGCCATAAACCAGAGAGAACGGAGTTGCCCCGGTTGACGTCCTAGCTGAGGTACGGTACCCATGCAGGGCGAACGGTAACATCTCGTGCCAATCTTTATACGTTATTGTCATCTTCTGCACGATCTTCTTGATGTTTTTATTAGCTGCTTCTACAGCCCCATTCATCTTCGGTCTGTAAGGAGAAGAATTGTGGTGCTGTATCTTGAACTGTTCGCAGAGCTCAGCGATCATCTTATTGTTTAGATTGGTACCGTTATCTGTAATAATCCGCTCAGGGACACCGTACCGACAGATCAGGTTTTGCCGAATGAACCGTGCCACCACAGTCTTGGTTACCGTAGCATAGGATGCTGCCTCAACCCACTTCGTAAAATAATCAATTGCCACTAGGATGAAGCGATGTCCATTAGATGCCGTAGGTTTAATCTCACCGATCATGTCTATGCCCCACATTGCAAATGGCCAAGGCGCAGTCAGAACATTCAGGGGAACCGGAGGAACATGCACCTTGTCTGCGTAGATCTGGCATTTGTGGCATGTCCTGGAATGTTGGTAACAGTCAGCTTCCATTGTAGACCAGTAATATCCTGCCCGTAGGATTCTCTTAGCCATAGTATGTCCACTGGAGTGCGTACCAAAGGTCCCTTCATGTAGCTCTTCCATGATTCTTTCTGCTTCAGTCTTATCTACACAACGCAGTAGGGTTGAATCCTGGTTTCGCTTGTACAAAATGCCGTTGCTAAGAAAGAACTTGGCTGCAAACCTCCTCAGGAATTTCTTATCATTGACAGATGCTCCTTCAGGGTATTCCTGAGCTTCTAGGTATCTCTTCACTTCGTGGTACCAAGGCTTCTCAGTTACCAATTCGGTTTCGAGATCACAACAGTATGCCGGTTCGTCCAGTTTCCAGATGATGATCCGGGGAGCCTCATTATCCCATTTAACCTTGAACATTGAAGACATTGTAGCTAACGCGTCCGCCAACTGATTCTCTTCTCTTGGAAAGTGCTCAAATGTTATCTCTGTGAAGTGGGGGATCAAGGCCAACACACATTCTCTGTAAGGAATCAAGTTTGGATGTTTCGTATCCCACTCTCCTTTGATCTGATTGATCACGAGAGCGGAATCTCCGAAGACACTCAGAAATTTGATCCTCAGGTCGATCGCAGCTTGAAGACCCATAATACACGCTTCATACTCCGCCATGTTGTTGGTACAGTTGAAACACAGCCGGGCGGTGAGTGGAGTATGAGTACCCTGTGGAGATATGATGATGGCACCAATACCATTTCCCAAAACGTTGGATGCTCCGTCAAAATGCATAGACCATCGGGATCCTGGTTCAGGTCCTTCATCCGGTCCGGGTATTTCACAGTCAGTTACTATCATAATGCTTTCATCTGGAAACTCGAAGTTCATTGATTGGTAGTCATCCACAGCTTGATGTGCTAAGTGGTCTGCCAATACACTTCCCTTGATGGCTTTTTGGGTCGTGTACTGAATGTCGTATTCCGTCAAGATCATCTGCCATCTTGCAATTCTCCCAGACAGAGCAGGCTTTTCGAATATGTACTTTATAGGATCCATTTTTGAGATCAACAAAGTAGTGTGAGTCAGCATATACTGTCTCAGCCGGCGAGCAGCCCATACCAAAGCGCAGCAAGTTTTCTCGAGCAGTGAGTATCGGGTCTCACAGTCGGTAAACTTTTTGCTAAGGTAATAAATGGCATGCTCTTTTCGTCCAGACTCGTCATGCTGCCCCAGCACACACCCCATTGCATTATCAAGCACTGTCAGGTAAAGTATCAAAGGTCTCCCTTCAACTGGTGGCATAAGGATGGGTGGTTCTTGGAGATACTCCTTGATTCTGTCAAAAGCAGCCTGACATTCATCATTCCAACGTACTACCTGATCTTTCTTCAACAGCTTGAAGATTGGTTCACAGGTAGCAGTTAAGTGTGAGATGAACCGAGCAATGTAATTCAGACGTCCTAGAAAGCCTCTGACTTCCTTCTCTGTCTTAGGAACTGGCATCTCTTGAATGGCTTTGACCTTAGCAGGGTCCATTTGAATTCCCTTGTCACTTACCACGAAGCCTAGCAACTTCCCCGATCTTACCCCGAAGGTGCACTTATTCGGATTCAACCTCAGCTTGTACAGTTTCAACCGGTCAAACAGTTTCTGTAGATGATCAAGGTGTTCTTCCTCAGTCTGGGACCTAGCGATCATGTCGTCAACATACACTTCTATCTCATGATGGATCATGTCATGAAATAAAGCAACCATGGCACGTTGGTAGGTTGCCCCAGCATTCTTTAGTCCAAAAGGCATGACTTTGTAGCAGAAGGTGCCCCACTGAGTAACAAACGTAGTTTTTTCCATGTCTTCCGGAGCCATCTTGATCTGATTGTAGCCTGAAAAACCATCCATGAAAGAGAACACTTTATGCTGAGCTGTATTATCAACAAGGACATCAATGTGGGGTAGAGGGAAGTCATCCTTGGGGCTGGCCCTGTTCAGATCCCTGTAATCGACACACATCCTGACCTTGCCGTCCTTCTTAGGTACCGGCACCACATTAGCAACCCACTGAGGGTAAGAAGTCACTGCGAGAAACCCGGCATCAAACTGCTTCATAACCTCGGCTTTAATCTTCTCAGACATCTCTGGACGCATACGACGGACCTTTTGCTTAACCGGAGGGAAATCTTCTTTAGTTGGTAAATGATGGACCACAATGTCGGTATCTAATCCGGGCATGTCTTCGTAGGACCAGGCAAAGATTTCCTTATAGTCATGCAGCATCTGAATCAACCGTTGCTTCACGCTGAGTTCTAGGTTGGCACCAATCTTCACCTCTTTCTTGTCTTCCTCAGTACCCAAGTTTATTATTTCCACTGGCTCTTCATGGGGTTGAATTGCCCTCTCTTCCTGTTGTAACAGTCTTGCAAGTTCACCAGGCACTTCGCAATCATCTTCACCTTCGTCTTCGGCTAAGTTGATCGGATTTTCGAAGTCATAACTGGCAGTAGCAGAGTCGTTACCAGTGAGATCCAGAGTGGATTGAAACCTGTATGAGTGAGTGTGTGTGTAAATACAGCTGTTTTGCAATATGTAAAGAAAGGAAAGAAAAGGAGCGCAAAATTTGAATTGTGAAAAACGTCCAATGCTTTTATTCATGATATATGATAGTGACAAACAAAAGCCCTCACAAATAAAACCACGGTGCCCCGGGTAAGACACCGGGCCATATAGTCTCAAATTATTGTTTATTACAAATCAAAAACAAAGAAATTCATTACTGGGGAACAAAAGTTATGGGTGTAAAATCTTTAGCAGTCCAATTGGTCAATCCACCGTCGGTCGTCGGGTAGATCCAGCTATCGAACTCTGACTCTTCCACTTTGACTTCCTCTCCAATAGCATTCACTTCTGAGTGGGTGATGAGCACAGGAGGTCTTCCAATTCTCGCCTTGCGCACTGCTTTCTGAGCTTCTGTGGTGAAACCCAGCCCAAACTTGTTAGTCTTAGGAGTAAGATCAGGGAGCTTGCCCCAGTTGGCACATTCACCTCTTTCGATCACAGCCCGGGCGTCCTTTAAGGAGGCCATCTTCATAGGAGAAACCTCTTCATCTGCTTCTGCTGCTGCCAAGGTTTGTGGTACTTCCTCAAAATGTTGAAAGGGGGTTTCAATGAACTCCCCATCCATTTCTACGTATCTGAAGGAGTTGAGGTGGCTGACCATGTACTCCTCTTCCCCTTGCACTGTTACGATCTTCCCCCTGACCGGGTACTTGAGCTTCTGATGCAATGTGGAGGTCACAGCTCCAGCCTTGTGGATCCACGGGCGACCCAGCAAACAAGAATAGGACGGATGGATGTCCATCACATAGAATTTTGAATCAAATACCTGTGACCCAACCCTGATTGGGATGTCCACCTCACCATGTACCATTCTTTTGGACCCGTCAAAGGCCCGGACAACAATGTGAGTTGGTTTGAGCTCTAGACCCTCACAATCCAGCCTATCCAGAGCCTTCTTGGGCAGCATGTTTAATGAAGAACCTGTGTCAACCAGCACATGAGCAAGAGTAGTGCCCCTGCATTCGATGGAGACATGCAGGGCATCATTATGGTTCTTCCCCTTTGCTGTCAGATCGGCATCAGAGAAACCCAGGCCATTATCAGCGGTTAGGTTGGCCACACAGTCAGTGAACTGGTCAGCAGACGTCTCTTGGGGTACATGGGCTGTCTTTAAGAAAGCAATCAGAGCCTTTGCGTGGGCCTCTGAACACAGCAGCAGTGACAACATGGAGATTTTAGAGGGGGTGTGCCCCAGCTGTTCTACAACGTTGAAATCACTTTTCTTTATTATCTTGAGGATTTCTTCCATTTCCTGCTTGGAAGCCTCAACAATGGTCTTTGGTGCCTCCGTCCTGGCAGGCACATCAACAGCAATTCCCTTGCCCCGAGTATCAGATGACTCAGTAGCAGGGGTGGATACTTGGTCAGGGGGAGAAACAGGCACGCTGGCAGGTGTGAAGACCAAAGGCCTATGAATTACCGGAGGAGCAATGTCTGGCGAGAACAGTCTTCCACTACGAGTGACCTTAGCAGGCCCGGTGATGTTGGAGACACCAGTATCAATGTTGAACTCTTGTTTCACACCCAGAACGTAAACATCCGCCCCATAGTGCCATGGGACAGCCTTATCAGATTTGTAGGGTATAGGCCCCGGAACAGTAATGGTGATGGGAGCACTCTTGTGAACTGGCAAAATTTGGACAGGCTTCCTTGAAGGAGCCTTGGAATGGTTGTTGAAGATGGTAACGATCGACACTTCTTCAACAGGAGCAGCAGGAACAACAGTCTTTCTGAACAAAATCTCTCCACTATCTATCAGGTTTTGGACGCCTGACTTCAGCAGAGAACAACCAGCAGGGGAAGCAACACATAGAGGGAAACCTTCGCTACATCCCGGAAATAAACCGGCTAGCAACAGATTCCTCTTGACCATCAGCAACGGAGTAGCAACATCATCCACCGAAGCTACATACAAATCCTCCTCAACAGCATTCACTCCATGCTGGGGCATGGGAGCAGTTACAACATTCGGCCTCTCAGGCGCCTCAAACTGTATTTCCTTTGCATCAATGAGGTCTTGAACCTTATTCCTTAGGGCCCAACAGTCATCTGTGTTATGCCCCGGGCTATCAGAGTGATAAGCACAACGAGCATTTGGATTGAACTTGGGGGATGCGGTATTGGGAAACTTTGGAGCCTCCCTGACAGTCACTAAATTGGTGGATAGCAACTGTGGCAGGATCTGTGATAAGGTCATGCTTAACCGGGTAAACTCTCTCCGGGGTCTTTCAAACTTTTGAGGATTAGTTGGCCGAGGAGCGGCAGCAGGTTTGGCAATCATTACCGCACTGACAGATTGGTGGCGTTCAGGTCGCTCTGTTCTCCGGGAGCTATATACAGCACTAGCCTCCTTTTTGAAGGGTTTCTTTTCAGTACTGGAGGAGGCAACTTTCTGTATCTTCCCCGATTTTATACCGGCCTCGATCCTTTCACCAGTTAGGATCAGATCAGTAAACCCAGCAGAGGAATTACCAATGAGATGATTGAAAAATGGACCAGATAGGGTCCCCAAAAACATATCTACCAGCTCCCGATCCGTCAATGGTGGCTGCACCCTGCCAGCCAGGTCTCTCCATTTCTGGGCGTACTCCTTAAAACCTTCACCCGACCCTAGCGACATACCCTGGAGCTGGGTACGCGTAGGAGCGAGGTCGGAATTATATTGATACTGCTTGTAAAAAGCAGTGGCCAGATCCTCCCAGTTACGAATGTTGATTCCATCCAGCTGATAGAACCAATCGAGGTGAGTCCCTGAAAGACTCTCCTGGAAGAAGTGGATCCAAAGGTTCTTGTCTGCTGTGTAAGGCTGGATCTTCCTTACATAAGAACGGAGGTGCATCTTGGGACAGGAAGCCCCATCATACTTCACGAAGGCAGGTGTTTTGAACTTGTGTGGGATCACCACCCCAGTAGATAACCCCAAGTCTCCGAAATCCAATCCAGGCACCCGCTGAACTTCCATAGCCTTTAATCTGTCTTCCAGCTGTTTGTACCGGTCTTCAGCAGGAGGGTACTGTTCGTCGTTGAAGTCTGTTTCAGTATCAGAGCCCACAGGAGTAGGGACCTCCCTTTCTTGGTGACTACCTTCCTCCACAGATGGAGGAGTCCTTTCAGCTTCAACCAAGGTGTTCCCGAGTCTACGCCCAGTGTTAAATAGCACAGTCCTCCTCTTCTTCTTAGTCTTCTTTAGCAGCATGGTTTTCAACTCTTGTTGACCCTGAGCCAAGCCCTTGATCAGCTCCTGAAATTGGGCGTTCTGCGCCTGAAATTGGACGTTCTGCGCCTGAAGAGCCTTGATAGATGCCTCGGTTGATGATTCAGGATTCATGATGCTGAAATAAACAGCGAAGAACAGTAAACAACCTGAAAAGGAGAGTACCTATGATGCACATGATGAATGATATGTGTTATGCAATGCATTCAAGAGTTCGAAAATTCAAATTTGTTGTAGACCAAAAGGAACACACGTTATTATTAAGAAAATCATTGTTTAATACATCAAAGCCTCATGGGCAAAAGTACAAAAAGATCAAATCAATCCCAAAATATGTTGCGCATCTTCTTTGGAGCTATGTAAGTGTTGAGGTTCCTTTCCTCATGCAACAGGCGGGTGAGCTCCAAGACCTTCTTTTCACTGGCATGCAAACTAGTCTCAAGAGAATTCTGCTTTTCCTTAAGCTGGATCCAGCTCTTCTGCATCTCTTCCCAGGATGTGGGCATATCAGGGTGCTGAATAACGTGAGACGCCTCTCCTTCCAAGGCAGGCTCTTTGATTACCGGAAGCATGTGAGGATAAGGCATTACTAACTTCTGAGAGCGGGCTCGTACCCACTTGAGGTAAGGCTCCAAAGGGATGGAGTTCCTGTGCCCCAGTGTCTTGCTGTCTATTCTACTAGGCATCCTCCAAGCTCTGATAAATCTATGGCGAAGTCCTTGAGTATCGTTGTCGAAGTCAAAAACTATGTCAGGAATCAACATGTCATGAGGACCATCCCTCCGAGCATAACCAAATTGTCTCCAAGCCAGGCATGGGCTATAAGTAATGCCCCCTCTGATTCCAAGTAAAGGAACATTAGGATACTCCCCGCAACGATCAATGATAGTGACATCTTCTCTGGACCTAGGGCACCAATGTATATCTGCATGTGTAAGAGTCATCAACCGTTGTGACCATCTCAGACCCCGCTCATTCTTCAGGACTGATTGTGGAAGGTGCGAAATAAACCACCTTCCCAGGAGAGGAGTGCAACACATAAGGACACCTCTTTTTCTCATGGTTCGAGTGTAACATGAGTGAAGGATGTCCCCCAGCAACGTAGGTATAGGATTCCTGGACATAAAGATCTGGACAGCACTGATATCAATGAGCTGATCTGGGTTAGGGAACAACACCAAACCATAAACAAGGAGGGCCACAACCTCTTCAAAAGCTTGCAAGTCAAGGGAGTTCCAACATTCATAGGCCTTTTCAAACAGAAACCTGGCTAAGAACCCTTTGATACCACTTCTAACTTCCCAATGTCCCTTGAGGTCAGATGACTGTAGGTGCAAGGCTTTAGCAATCTCTTCAAGCTTAAGTTCCTTTTCTGTACCGTTGAAGGGTAGCTGATCAAGGATAGGGATCTTCAGGAGTCGGGAGAACTCCTCCAATGTAGGTACCAATTGATAGTCCAAGAAGGTGAAACAGTGATGCAGAGGGTCAAAGAATTGGAACAGGACCTTTATCATATCTTTCTCAATGTTGGTGTTGACCAAGCTGATGAGGCTTCCATGCCTTTCACTGAATGAAGAGTTCTCGGGAATCCTGGATATAAGCTCCTTAAGCTGAGGAGGGATCCTTACAAGACTGATTTGAATTGTCTTTCTACGAACAGTTTCCATGTCCTACAAAACAAGAACAAAGATGAAAATTCGAACCCCTGAAATGGTTAGTTAATGCATATGATGTTGGATGATGTCATGATGCTATGATTAAACACACCATAGATATGTACAAAGACAAACATGTAAGGCACACAAGGCACACAAGACAAGCCCTTAAGGTTTAAGGCCAGCATGGGGTCTGGGTAGTACCCTCTTGAAGTTGGTGAGTTCAACCTGTCCTAATCAAAGTAACCGGGTTCTAAGGTTCCCAATATCACGGGATTGCTTTCATTGTTCATCGTTTCGATTTAGCCACTGAACTGGCGACCGAAATATTCCAGGAAAGCAACCCTCAATTGAGTGTAGTATCGAGTATCAACCAACCTCGGACTGCACCAAAGTCAGTTATCTCACTACCCTAAAGAGGCCAAGATGGTTCAATTAAGGTTCCTAAGGTCTGTTGATGCTTCACGACACCACGCGGAGGCCCCGTACTCTCCTTGACTGAACTCAAGGGTTACCGGTACACACCAAAGTGCCACATCAACGTAGCAGACTGCTTCAACCATGTCGGTATACCCCGCACAGTTCTCTCACAGCCTTGTTGCTACTTTCTAAGAAAGGTATCCCCCAGATCCGGGTTAGGATCTATAGAACTCCCAAGCAACCCACAATTTTAAAGCATACAAGGAAAACAATTGAAAACACAGTTATAAGCTAGCCCTAAGGTACACCTCACTTTAAGTTATCCCCAGCAGAGTCGCCAGTTCTGTGATCGGTGGATCTGGAACTGACTGTTTAAAAGCTGGTTCGCGAAATGTCGCGGAAGCAAGAGTCGCCACCGTCTTTTATTTTCTCCAAATGGAAAGGACAAAAGCACAGAAAAATTCCTTAAAAGAGATTGCTCTCGGTTCGGGAGGTAGGTTATAGAAAGGGAAGGTGTTAGCACCCTTTCTATCCATGGTTATCCATGGGCTCTTAGATATTTGCTCAATGTGTTTTCAAAATGTTTGCTTGCTTTTCAATGTGGGTTTCAAAAATATTCTTTGAAAAGTTTCAGTTCAACTCGTACGTCAGAGTGTTTGAAAAGTTTGTTTTGAAAGTTTTTGAAAGTGTGTTGGTGTGAAAAGTATTTTAATTTGTTTGAAATTAGAGCAAGTATCCTTGAGAACCTACCTACCCTAAGGAATTCGTCTGTGTAAATATTCTTTAAAGTAGTGCCATCCCACCATTGAGAGGTAGGTAGCACCGCTGTTGGAGGTGTTCGGGTCAATTCGAGTTTTAGGGGCATGGTGATCACCGGGGCAATGGGAAGACACCTTAGAAGCTACCCTCATGCCAGGTTCCCGGATCATGAGGACTTACTAAGACGTCTTCTACTCGACGACCACCTTTCGAAAGGCAACAGTGAGGCGTACCCTAGGGGTGGTGTGTGCGAATTGTGTGTCATGTTTCAATTATTTGTCTTGTCATGTTTGTTGTGTTCTACGCTTGATTTTAATTAGGGCCATTCATTCTTGCATGCATATTTAACAGTTATAAAGTTTGCGAAAAATAAATCTAAACTATTACAAATGGCGCGGGTCCACATCGCCAAAATAAACCGAACCCGATTTGACTGAAAGTAAAGAAGCAATAAAATAAAAGTGCGAGAAATAAAGTAAAAATTGTTACAAGGCTTTGGGGCATATACATAATTATTTAAACGATATAAAATAAACGTGCGAAATAAAGGAATTAAAAACAAAACTAGGGCGTTGGACCCTTTTTGCAAAAGTATTTAAAGTTAATGAATTAATTAATTAGAACTAATGAAGAATTAAAATTAAAGAAAAAGGAATGTTTTTTGTATTTTTGTATTTTTTTAAGATTTAAAAGAAAAAGAATTGATTGAAATTAAAATAACATGTCAAACCCTAATTCTAATGTTTTTTATGTTTATTGTAAAAAAGATTGAAATTTAACCTAATTTAAACCCTAATTTATTTATGTGCAGATTTGATTATAAAAAATAAATAAATAATAATATTATGATAAAAAAAGGAAAATTTGAAAGGTATAAAAATTATCAATTAACCTAATTCTATATTTTTTTTGGATTTTATTAAAAGGAATTAAAGTTAAAAAACCTAATTAAACTAAATAATTTACATATTAATTATTTACAACAAAATAAATAAAATAAATATTTTTTATGTTTTTTTATCCTTTTTCTGATTTTTTGTGATGTTGTTATATTTTATGGCAATAATTAATTAAATTAAACAATCAAGAAAATAAAATAATAAATTAAGTGAAACACAAGAAAAATAAAAAAAAATGGCAAACCAGGGGGGGGGGGGGTAGCCCCAAAATTGGAGGTACAGGCCTTAGCATTTCAGGCCCATTAAGCTTGAGTCCATTGACTTTTTGAATCCTGTATGATGCTTTGACTGGGGTTTATTGTGTTCCTTGATCCTACGCCTTTGATCTGAATGGGATGGACGCGTGGATGGTGGGATGATGAAGGAGTATGGTGTGTCTTAAGATCATGCCTGCATGGGAATTGTAAATAAAAAACAATATTGAAATAGCATGAGACCTGGGGTTCGAACCCAGGTCTTTGGACATCAATGCGTTGACAGCGTGCCAGCTGAGCCACCTAGCCATTTTGATATATAATATGCAAACAAACGTTAAAAAAGGAAAAGCAAGATTAGTGGGAGTCAGCGCGCCACTTTTTAAACCCACGAATTACTGAGTGACACGATTCCATCTTCTTCATCGTTTTTATTTTTTTTCTGAAACAAGGTTGTAAGGCAACGGTTTTGGAAGCGTGGCCTTAGACTAGCTACAAGAAAATAGCGACTAGCGCTATGGTGATCATAAATTGATCGCGACTAGTGCCTTTTCTTCGTCTTGATGAGCTGAGCGTAATGGTGTGAGTCTGGAGTCATGATTTTGCTTCGTTTGAGAAGCCCTAATTTTGAATCCTGAAAACCCTAATATCTAAACATGGTAGATTCGCGTATGGCTTATGAAAACTCAATTAAACATATCAGTTAGCTTGGAAACTTCACATTAAACAAGAATTCACAAATAAAAATGCAAAAGAATGTATGAATTATGATATAGGATTTCAAAAATTTCTCTGTACAGGGGAGGTCCTTGCTGCCGATTCTTCGCGTTTGGATAGATGCTTTGAGTTGGAAATGCTTCAGGGAGCTTTGAGGAAGCCTTTAGAAAAAGAATTAAGGCTTAAAACTAACTAGAACCTTGATTTCAGAATTGTGTTTTTATCCAAAAATTTCAATGTTGCAATCAGCTTTTTAGCGCAGCCTTTGATGTGTTATGGTTAGGGTTTGACTTGGTGCTTATGATGGAAGAGAATTGGCTTGCTAGCTGACCTAGATTCATGCTCATGAGAGAACTAGTCCTAGGGTTTTTTCATTAACAAATTTTTCCTTCTTTTAAGCCAAGACCAAGACTTAGTGTGCAATTTAACCCTAGCCTGAGTTTTTGAGTTGGCCCATGATATATGGAAGTTGTCCAAATTCAAATGACACTATTCCATTGGTTTTTGAATTTTATTTGAATTTTCAAAGATTTAAAATGAATTAAATTATCAAAAATTAAATAAAATAGAAAAATCAATATTTGGTCTTGAAATTAATCATGGGACACGTGTGTGGCATGACAAGGATGAATCAAGTGGAAGAAAGTGGGCCCTTTTGTCAAAAATTGGAGTTTCAAGGATAGTTAACTTTTGCCATTTCACAAAAATTTCCCAACTTCTACAAGGCATGACTTGCTCAATTTTTAAGCTTTTCTCATGTTCTTGGACATTTTGGAAAGGTCTTTGAGTCCTTTAACCAATGCCTTTGGTCCCATGTCATTTTGATTTTCCAATCTCAAGTTATGGCCTTTGACTTAAAGTCCCTTTTTGTTGACTTTTGAAAATGACCTATAATGTTGAAATTGATAACTTTTTGTGAGAGCATTTCTTGGACTTGAAGTATGAAGATGAGTTGTAGGAAATGTCTTTCTCTTCAAAATGAGATTTGGATGGAATTTTTCTGATAATCCATGTGAAAGTTATGCCCTGGTCAATTTCAGTTGACTTTTTCAGCTGTCCAAATATAGCAACTTTTGCATCTTTGATGATTTCTGAGCCAAATTTTGAGAATCATGATCAAGCATTGATCAAATGATGTTTGTGGCTTCAAAATGATATATTGACCAAAAATTTGAACTTTTGACTGCCAAATGACCATTTTGCCCCTACAGTTGACTGTAGTGCAATTTAGGGTTTTGACTGTGCAATCTTGAGCTGAATGCCTTGAAACTTGATATGAGGATGCTTGACCATGTTTGTAAGCATATGAGACTTGATTGGGCCTTTGAACACTTCCTTTTCTTGATCAGACTCAAAACCCTAATTTTGACTGTATGGGAGACTGTTGCACTGCACAACCCTTGGGGAATTTTGTAGCTTGGCTTGGCAATTTCTTGAGGAATATGGGAGGGCAAATTTTGGGGTATAACAGTACGGATTATTCAAAAGAAATTATTACAGACCACAGGAAATGTTTGATAGATAATTACTGATTAATAAAAGTAATGGGGACAAAATCCTTAGCCTCCCAGTTGCGTAGTCCCCCTTCGATGGTTGGGTAGATCCAATCTTCAATGTTGACCTCCTCGTCTTCACCTTCCAAAGCATTGATCCCATAAGGAGAGATCTTGATGGGCGCTCTTTCAACCTTTGAGCGACGCATAGCTTTCTGCCCCGCAACAGTGAATCCTAAACCAAACTTGTCTGTTTTGTGAGGAATGTCCGGCAACTGCCCCCATATTGAGCTTTTCCCTTCCTTCATTGCGGCCTTCGCGTCTTTTAGAGATGCCATCTTGTCCATCTGCTTTGGTACCTCAGCTACCACTTTTGCTACTTCCACTTCAGGAGAGACTTCCTCGAAATGCTGGAATGGCGTCTCAATGGATTCACCTTCTACCTCTACATATCTGAAGGAGTTCAGGTGGCTAATCATATATTCCTCTTCACCGTGGACGGTTACGATCTTTCCCTTGATAGGGTACTTCAGCATTTGATGTAGGGAAGAGGTGACTGCCCCAGCATTGTGTATCCATGGTCTCCCCAATAAGCAAGAGTATGACGGACGGATGTCCATCACATAAAAAGTTGAGGGGAACACTTCTGTGCCAACCTTAATAGGAATGTCTACCTCCCCATGTACCATTCTCTTTGACCCATCAAATGCCCTTACAATGATATTGCTTGGCTTTAACTCCAAGCCTTCACAGTCTAAACAGTCGAGGGCCTTCTTAGGCAGTACGTTCAGAGAAGAACCAGTGTCGACTAGAACATGGGCCAGAGTAGTCCCTTGGCATTCTACTGACACATGTAATACGTCGTTGTGTTTTCTTCCTTTTGAGGTTAGGTCAGCATCAGAGAAACCTAAACCATTGTCTGCTGTAAGACTGGCTACACAGTTTTGGAATTGGTCGGCAGAGGTTTCCTGGGGTACATGGGCTGTCTTCAGGAACTTTATCAATGCTTTGGCATGCGCCTCTGAACACAGTAGCAATGCTAACATGGAGATTTTCGAAGGGGTTTGCCCCAGTTGCTCTACCACGTCATAATCACTCTTTTTAATTATCTTCAAGATCTCCTCCATCTCTTTCTTAGAAGTTTCCGGGATGACCAAAGGTTGAGCCCTCGTCCTGACGAGCTCATCTTGGATCCCTTTACCCTTATCAGCAGAAGTTGGAGGGACAACAACAGGAACAACAGCATCTTCAATCAAAGGGTTTCTAGCGGAAAGTTTTATTGGTGCAGGAATAACTTTGGCGGCAGATGAGGGTCCAAAGATTGCCTTTGGGGGGGAAATCTCTGGAGAAAATATTCTCCCACTTCGGGTGATCTTGCTTGTGCCAGCAATATTTCCAATGCTGGCATCTTCTTCATCAGAGCTTCCTTCGGTTATTTCAACTTGTTTAATACCATGGTAGTAGATTTCTGCACCGTAATTCCATGGTATTGACTTTTCAGAACTATAGGGGACAGGCCCTGGCATAGTTATCTTCAGAGGAACAGACTTTGTAGCAGATGTAATCTTAACAGGCTTTCTGATGGCCTTGGAAAGATTGGCGTGAATGGTGATAATTGAAACATCTTCGGTAGGGGTTGGAATGGCAGAAACTTTTTCAAACAGAATTTGTTGACTGTCCATCAGGCCTTGGATGCCTTTCTTCAGTAACGGGCAGTCAATTGGCAGAGAGTAACAACAGTAACAATCTTCTTTGCATCCCGGGAAAATCCCGGCCTTTAACAGATTTAACTTGATGGTTAACAGCAGAGTTATCAGGTCATTGACATCAGAAACATACAAATCTTCCTCAATAGCATGGACATTTCGACCGTGCTTCGGCATCAGAGCAGATATCACGTTTGGTTTCTCTGGAGCATCAAACTCCACCTCCTTTGCATCTATCAAGTCTTGAATTTTATTTTTCAGCGCCCAACAATTATTTGTGTCATGTCCGACGCTATCGGAATGGTAGGCGCATTTGGCATTGGCATTGTAGGCTGGTGAGGTCGTATTCACATTTTTCGGCGCTTCTTTGATATTTGTGAGATTCATCTTTAACAAGTGTGGAAGAACTTGCGCGAGCGTCATATTAATGCGGGTGAACTGCCGTGGTGGCCGTTCTCCCCATTGCTGTTTAGGTCTGGACGGGTTATTGCGAGGCTGATCATTTGGTGGATTTTGGATCATTACGGCCCCCACAGTCGGCCTGCGCTCACTTCTTCCTGCTCCCCTTTGAGAATACACAACAACTGTTTCTTTCTTCGCTGGAAATGATTTCTTAGCAATTGTAGATGCAGAGGCATCCTTCTGAATCTTCCCATTTTTGATACCGGCTTCTACCCGCTCGCCAGTCAGAATTAATTCAGTAAACCCCGAGGAAGAGCTACCGATCAGATGATTAAAGAATGGACCAGACAGGGTCCCTAGGAACATATCAACAAGTTCTCTATCAGAAAGAGGCGGCTGCACCCTTCCAGCCAGATCACGCCACTTCTGGGCGTATTCCTTAAATCCTTCACCTGAGGCCATTCCCATACTCTGTAGTTGAGTACGGGTTGGTGCCAGGTCAGAGTTATACTGATATTGGCGATAAAAAGCAGCTGCCAGATCCTCCCAACTACGTATCTCCGACCTTTACAGCTTGTAAAACCAGTCTAGCTGAGTGCCAGACAGGCTATCTTGAAAGAAATGTACCCAAAGGTTTCTGTCAGATGTGTGAGGTTGAATTCTTCGGACATACGAACTTAAATGCATCTTCGGGCAAGACAGCCCGTCATATCTTGCAAAAATTTGCACTTTGAACTTCGGGGGGATCACAATTCCAGTAATTAATCCCAAATCTTCGAAATCTAAGCCTGGAACTCTCTGCAGCTCCATAGCTGCTAACTTGTCCTCCAAACTCTTGTACTTGTCATCAGCCGGCGGGTATTGTTGTTCTGAGTAGTCTTCGTCTTCTTCAGCCTCTTCTTCTTCAGCTTCGGATTCGGAAGGTACCGCAGCCCCTTTTCCTTTACTGTTTTCTTCTTCGGATGCGGAAGGAAATTCAAGAACCCTTATGGCTTCACCCTCAAACCTTCTCCCCAAGGTAGCCACCTCGACTCTCTTCTTCTTCTTTTTTACTTGCTCTTTATTCCCAATCAGGGTCTTCAAATCCTCTTGACCCTTAGCCAAGGTCATCAAGAGTTGTTGAAACTGTGCATTCTGAGACTGCAAGTCCTTGACCGTCTGTTCGAGATCCATCTTACTGAAATAAACAGCAGAAAGATAAGGAAACCTGGTGTGGAGACCTGCTTATGCACATGATGAATGGTATGCTTATGCATGCAATGCATTCAAGGATTTAGAAAGTTCAAAATTGTTGCAAACAAAAAGAACGCACATCATATTAATAAGAAGAATTTTGTTAGTACATAAATGCCCCATGGGCCAAATATTACAAAAACTTCTCAAGGTAAAAAGACGTTGCACATCCTCTTTGGTGCGATGTAGGTGTTGAGGGTCTCTTCCTCATGGAGTAGGCGGGTAAGCTCCAAAACCTTCTTCTCACTGGCATAGAAGCTGGCTTCAAAAGTGTTTCGTTCCTCCTTGAGTTGGATCCAACTCTTCTGCATCTCCTCCCATGATGTAGGCATGTCAGGATATAGGATGGTGTAGGGAACTTCTCCTTCCGTAACGGGCTCTTTAATCACAGGGAGAACATGAGGATAAGGCATCATTAGACTCTGGGCTCGGGTTCGTACCCACTTGAGATAAGGCTCAAGAGGGATGGAGTTCTTGTGCCCCAGTGTCTTGCTGTCAACCTTGTTAGGCATCCTCCAAGCTCTGATGAATCTTTGGCGAAGTCCTTGCGCATCGTTGTCGAAGTCAAAAACTAGGCCAGGAATCAACATGTCATGAGGGCCATCCCTCCGTGCATATCCAAATTGTCTCAAAGCTAGACAAGGGTTGTAGGTAATGCCTCCTCTAATGCCAAGCAATGGAACATTAGGGAGCTCTCCACAATGATCGACGATGATGACATTTTCTCTGGACCGAGAACACCAATGTACATCAGAGTGAGTAAGGGTCATCAACCGTTGTGACCACCTTAGGCCTTGGTCATTCTTCAAGACAGATTGTGGAAGGTGCGAAATAAACCACCTTGCAAGGAGAGAAGTACAACACATGAGAACACCCCTCTTCCTCATTGTTCGTGTGTAAAATGAGTGAAGAATGTCCCCAAGCAATGTTGGTATTGGATTTCTGGATAAGAAGATTTTGACGGCGTTGACATCTACAAGCTGGTCAGGATTTGGGAACAAGACCAACCCATAGATAAGGAGGGCCACAATTTCTTCAAAGGCTTGTAGGTCCAATGAATTCCAACACTCTTGTGCCTTCTCAAACAAGAATTTTTCTAAGAAGCCTTTGACACCGCTTCTAGTTTCCCAATGCCCCTTGATGTCAGATGGTTGCAAGTGTAGGGCTTGAGCAACATCTTCAGGCTTTGGTTCCTTTTCCGTACCATTGAAAGGTAGTTGATTAAGAATAGGAATTCTCAAGAGTTGAGAAAATTCCTCCAAAGTGGGCACCAATTGATAGTCGGGGAATGTGAAACAGTGGTGAAGGGGGTCAAAGAACTGAAACAACACCTTTACCATGTCCTCTTCAATGCTGGTGCTGACTAGGCTGAGCAGTCTACCATGTCTATCACTGAAGGGAGAGCTTTCCGGAATTCTTGATGTGAGCTCCTTGAGTTGAGGAGGGATTCTCACAAGGTTGACTTGGATGGTTTTCCTGCGAGGAATTTCCATGACCTACAAAACAAGAACAAAGATGAAGATCTAAACCCTTGAAATGGTTAGTATATGCATATGATGCTTTATGATGTTCATGATGTATGCACAAACATATGTACAAGCAAAGCACACCAAACCCTAGTTTCAGGCTTGCATGGGGTTTCATAGGTAAGTACCCTCTTGAGTGTAGTTGGCTTAAAAACCTGTCCTATAAATAGTAACCGGGTTCTAAGGAGCTCAATATCACGGGATTGTTTTCATTGTTCATTGTTTTGGTTTAGCCACTTAACTAGCGACCAAAATATTCCAAGAAAACAACCCTCAATGAGTGTAGTATCGAGTATCTACCAACTTCGGACTGCACCAAAGCCGGTCATCTCACTACCCCTAATGAAAGGCCAAGATGGTCAAGTAAGGTTCTATGTCATTAGTGCTTAGTGACATCACTCAGCGGCCCCGTACTCTCCTTGATTGAACTCAAGGGTTACCGGTACTCACAAATATGTCGCACTAATATAGCTATTGCTTCAACCGTGTCGGTATACCCTGCACAGTTTCCACAACGTATTGCTATCTATGAATGTTTCCCCAAATCTGGGTGTAGGATTGAAAACCCAAACAAGAGAGCCAAGATGTAAATCAATCAAAACAACCAATTAGTCATGCAAGAGGGTGATCTAAGCCCTAAGGTTACTCCACTTTTAAAATATTCCCCAGCAGAGTCGCCAGTTCTGTGATACGGTGGGAGAACTGACTTGAGGTTTTGCGTTTGTTTTCGCAAATGTTTCGGTTGAGCAAGAGTCGCCACCGACTTTTTATTTTATCCTAAGGAAAGGTTTAAAAAGCACAGCAAAAACCTTTGAGATGTTTTCTTGGGTTCGGGGACTAGATTATAGAAAGGGAAGGTATTAGCACCCTTTCTATCCATGGTTATCCATGGGCTCTTAGTTACTTGCTTAGATCAACTTTCCTTGCTTTTCAATTGTTTGAAATGGTGCTTTGTGTGTGTGTTTGAAAATGTTTTGAAAAGAGGCCAATGTGGTGGCGACCTTTGTAATGATCCATGTTGGGATGTATACAAAGATGTATGTCTTTTGAAAAAGTTTTCAATGTTTTTTTTGAAAGTTGTTTTGAAAGTGTGTTGTGATGTGGTTTTGAAAAATAGGCAAGGGTTTTTATTTTGCAAGTTGGCAAGTAACCAAGAGCTATCTACCCTAAATTTCTCAAAGATCTCTGCTATGTTTTAACCCTTTTAACAATTTTGTTCCACCATTGCATTTGGTAGACAATCTTGTGTTAGGATGTTAACGGGACGGGCGCGGGTCATCGTTTAGACCATGATTGCAATGGTGCCAAGTATCTTTGGGCAATTTTTCCTTTAAGGGACTTGATCATTTTTTAGGCAACTTTCGAAAGCGTCATCGAGGGACTATGATCATTTGATTGTTTTGTTTTTGCCAAAGATACCTAACATGCAATATGGCCCATTATTTGAAGGCAACAAGTGGAGTACCCTAGGGGTGCAAGTGTGATTAGTGTTGTCCATTTTCATGCTTGTTTATCTTGAAATTAGGTCAAACTTTTTTTGGTTAATTTTGCATACAAAACCCTAATTCTAACATGGCATAATTAGAAAGCTTTTAAATGCGAAAAATAAAAGGTCCTAAGTTATTACAACACAATATATGGGATGGGGGGTACAAATGTTCAAATGGGGATATTTTAACAAGAAATTAAAATCTAATTATTACATCCAAATTGAAATTATACAAATTAATTAATCGCACAATAATTTAAATAAGATAAGATAAATATGCAAAAAATGCAAAAATGGTTTTCATATGTATGTAAAAGGTATTTTTCATGTGTTAAATAAACAAAAATAAAATTAAATAATTTTTGGTATTTTTATGTATTTAGGGTAAAACCCTAATTTTATGAATAAAAGGTATTTATTATATAATATATGCAATATTTATCAATTATGTACAAAAAATAAATAAAAGAAGGTATATTATAAAAAAAGTATTTTTGGAGTCAAAATATTAATAAAAATAAAATGGATTAATTCTTTGTATTTCTCTAAATATATTAATAAATATACATGTATTTACATTATTTATTAAATATATATTATATGTACAAAAATAATATATTTAATATTATATAAAAAAAAAGTATATTTTATGTAAAATGTTTTCAATAAAAATAAAAAAAATCAGAAATAAAACATGTTTGTATTATTATTTTTTGTATTATAAAATAATAGTATATTTAGGTTTACTTATATACAAAACTAAATAAAGCCTAATAAATATCAAAATAAATGCAAAAAATGTGGGAAAAATGATTTTAATATTTTTTTATACTTAAATAAAAATATGGAAATAAAATCAAAAGGAAAAAATGGAAAATGACAAGTAAAAATCAAAATGGGCCAGGGGGGTGCATGTGAAATACATATGTTATGAAAAGTAAAACAAATCTCAGGCCCAGCCCAAGACCCTGTCTTCTTCAACCTCCAGCATCTTTGTACAACCAGAACACGCGCCTGCTATCTCAAGATTCTTGGACTTTTAACAGAAACTCACAACATGAAAAATGTTAAGCATCCAACCACGATTCCATTCATATAAAAAACTTAACCTAACTCTCAGAAATGAGAGAGAATTTCTCCATCCCTACTTCTTAACCTAAGTTTTTGTCAATATTCAGGTTCAAAATACTCTCAGCATATGCAATATAAATGGAAAGTAAAGATATGTATAGCTTCAAGGACATGAGTAAAACATTTTTCATTCACAAACTTAGAGCTAACTCTTCCTATATTGAGAGATAGAAGTCCATGAACTTACCTGTTCAGCTTGGATCGTATCTGACAATGGAGGCACCTTCAAGGCAAAATGAGGATTGGTACAACTTGCTTGAAGTTCAGAGATGCTATTCCAACCTTTAGTTTGCTTTGAAACCAAGTGAATCGAGCTATAGCAATCCACCTGCAAAACAGAAAATGTGAAAATGGTGAAGTTGGTTAGAGGTGTTACAGTCTGCTTCCAAGGCTTGGGACAGTTTGTATGGATGGTAGGGAATGTGTTTGAACTGGTTTGGATGAAGATGCACGAGTGGATTGAGCTATGGGATTCAAACTGCAGCTTATGCCCTGTTTTTGCAGTTTTATGGTGTTTCTGTGAATGGGGTGATATTGAAGGTGATGGGCTCGTGATTCAGCTCAGTTAGGTTATTTGGAAGGTGTACAACAACTTTGCTTAAGCTTCTCCATGCTGAAATGAGAGTTGGTGTTAGTTATGCAAGTTTCTTCACACTTAAGCAAGAAAGTATCAACTTCGTTTCTAGGCCAGTACCAAGCCTCTATCTATGCTGCACATTTGAGTCTTGATTAGTGGGATATGCCTATGCCTTTGTGCCTCAAAGATCTGCATTGTACCCCATAGATTGCAAAGTTGACATAAAGTGACACTTTACAAAAATGGATAATATGCTTTTTCTTATTAAGGCTTAATCTTGTATGCAATGCTTAAACACATAATGCAAGGCTTGGACACAAGGGGTTTGCATTAAATTTATGAGTGTGAATGGAATAAAGGACCTGTAATCCATCTTAGAGCATGCTGAGTTGAAAATGCAAGGTTATGGACATGTAAATTGGTCATGAACAAAGTGAGTTTTTCCCAACTTGCCAAATTCGATTCTCCTTAAACATGAGGTTGTTTGATGAGTTCTTGGACATTTTGGAAAGCTTGGAATGTGTACTACAATCCATCTTAGTAATGCAAATTGAAATTCCAAGTGGAAGCATGTGAAAAGTTGCCATGAAGTTAGGCAAAAATCCTGCCTAGAATAGGTCAAAATTTCTCTAAGTTAAGAATGTTTTGCACCCTTGTTCCAAAAATCATAACTTAAGCTACAAGATTCTCTTGAGGAAACTTTGTGAATCAAAGTTGTAGATTTTTCAATGGACTACAACTTTCATGTTTTGACTTTTGTTTGAATCCAAATGCATCTTGGTGGAAAAATGGGACAAAGTTAGGAAAAAATTAGGGATTTTCATAACTTAGAAAAATTCTAAGTTATGAAAATTCTTCATTTCAAACCCTAATTTGTGATTTTTGATTTCTTGGTGAACAAGTTTCACAACTTGGCAAGTTTTGATGAAAAATGGATCTTGACACTTGATTTTGACCAAAAAGTCAAAGTTTGACTTTTCAGTATACAGTAAAAAATTGATCAATTGACTGGGAATTTCATCTGTCAATCTTGTGCATTTGGGATCTTTTGAATTTGTTGAACATGTCAAGACAATTCCATTGGGTTCTTGAGTCCATATATGAGCTTGGTTTGCCATTGGTTAGGTCAAACAGTCAAAAATTGCCTTTGTGCAATCAAAACCCTAAAAATGACCATTTTGCCCTTTTGGTGATCTGATCAAATTTCTTGTGGAATTGTGATCCAAACTTGACCAAATGGTTTGTATGAATTCAATATGTTGATGTGGGTCAAAAATCATGAGGTTTGACTGTCAATTGGCCACAATTGACTTTTTCCCCAATACAGCTGATTTCTAGGTCAATTGTCCAATTGACTGGGCAAAGTTTAGAATCAAGACCTGAAACTTGGTATGGGTAAACTTGGGAGTCCAACATGAAGCATGAAAGTCATATTAGGCATTTTAGGTCAAAACATCTTTGTGCAAACACAAACCCTAATTTGGGTCAACAGTGCAAGGAGGAGTCTTGAGCAGAGCAAACCCTAACTTGATCTTGAGCTCCAAGGGTCTTGTGGTGAGAAAATGTTGAGGAAATGGGAGGGCAAATTTTGGGGTACAACAACGTCCATGATTCATTGAATGTCATATGAAGATGAAATAAAAACCATTACAAATGGACCATTGCGCCTCGGGTAAGACACAAGGTTTTAAAATGTGCGAATTGTTTGTGAATATTACAAGTCCTAACAGAAATGTAAAAGATAAATTACTGAGGGATGAAAGTTATTGGAACAAAGTCTCTGGCTTCCCAATTGCGAAGTCCTCCGTTGACAGTAGGAAAAATCCAATCCTCTAAGCTGCAATCTTCTTCACCATCTTTCACTGCATTGACCTCTCGGTTGCTAATCTTCAAAGGTGGCCCTCCAGCACGAGCATGGCGCACAACCTTCTGAGCACTTGGAGTAAACCCTAAGCCAAACTTATCGGATTTATACGGAATGTCTGGAAGTTGCCCCCAGATGGTGCATCCACCCTCTTCTACTACTTCCTGGGCATCATTTAGAGATGACATCTGAAGCGGAGGTCTTATGATCTTGGGGATCTGGGATACCGTCTTGGTTACTGCTTCCTTTTGAGAGACTTCTTCGAAGTGTTGAAAAGGAGTTTCAATGAACTCGCCATCCAACTCCACATATCAGAAGGAATTTAGGTGGCTAATCATGTACTCTTCCTCTCCGTGGACAGTGATAATCTTTCCATGGACCGGATACTTCAGCATCTGGTGCAATGTAGAGGTGACAGCGCCAGCATTATGGATCCATGGATGTCCTAGCAGACAGGAGTAAGAGGGGCAGATGTCCATTACATAAAAGGTTGAATTGAAAGTTTGAGTCCCAACCTTTATGGGGATATCCACCTCCCCCTGTACCATTCTCTTCGAGCCATCAAACGCCCTTACTACTATGTTACTGGGTTTCAATGTTAGTCCTTCGTAATCCAATCTGTCGAGAGCTTTCTTCGGTAAAACGTTCAAAGATGAGCCAGTGTCTACCAAGACATGGGCCAGAGTTGTTCCTCTACATTCCACAGAGACATGTAATGCCTCGTTGTGCTTTCTCCCTCTTGGTGTCAAATCAGCATCAGAGAAGCCTAGGCCGTTATCAGCTGTCAAGCTGGCCACACAATCTTGGAATTGGTCAGCAGACGTCTCTTGTGGCACATGGGCTGTTTTCAGAAACTTCACCAGAGCTTTCGCATGTGCCTCAGAATATAGCAACAATGCTAGCATGGAGATTTTGGAGGGAGTTTTCCCCAACTGTTCAACCACGTCATAGTCGCTCTTCTTTATTATCCTCAGGATCTCTTCCATTTCCTTCTTGGAGGTTTCGGGGATAGTCAGTGGTTGAGCCTTCGTCCGGACAGGCTCTTCTTGAATACTTTTTCCTCGAATTTCAGTAGTAGAAGTGTTGGTAGGGATAACAACAGGTGTTGTGTTGTCTTTTCCAGTAGGAGCACTTGCATATATGATTATTGGTATGGAGGTAACCTTTGGAACAACCACGGGTCCAAAAACTTCCTTTGGAGGGGAAATTTCTGGAGAGAAGATTCTACCCCTACGGGTAATCTTACTGGTTCCGACAATATTGCTAATGTCGGAGTCTTCTTCTTCGGCGACCATCCCATTTTGTTTGATACCATGGTAGTAGATGTCCCCACTGTAATTCCACGATACTGTTTTGTCTGATTCATACGGGACCGGCCCGGGCATTGTGATTATAAGAGGAGTAGTTTTTGGAACCGATGTAATCCTAACGGGTCTTTTCGAGACCCTGTAAGGATTGACGGAGATGGTTAGGATTGAAACGTCTTCAATAGGAACAGGTGAAACAGGAGAATTTTCAAACAGAATCTCTTGGTTGTCTATCATGTGTTGAATGCCTGTCTTCAACAAAGGGCAAACTGTTGGTGAGGATAAGCAAAGATGGCAGTCTTCATTACAACCTAGGAATACACCAGCTTTCAACAAGTTTATCTTAATGATTGGGAGCAGAGTCAAGAGTTCATCAAATGTGGTAACAAAAAAATCTTCTTCGATAACATTGGTGTTGTGACCATGCCTAGGCATCGGAGCAGAAATGACATTTGGCTTCTCAGGTGCGTAAAAATCAATCTCTTTTGCATCTAAAAGGTCTTGAATTTTGTTTTTCAAGGCCCAGTAGTTGTTAGTGTTGTGACCCGGACTTTCGGAATGATATGCGCATCTGGCATTTGGGTGATAATGAGGGGACGCAGTGTTGGGATTCTTTGGAGCTTCCTTTATAGTTGCCAAATTCGATTTCAGAAGATGTGGTAAAACCTGGGCTAGAGTCATATTGATTCTGGTGAATTGCCGGACTGGCCTTTCCACTCTCGGTTGGTTACTTCTTGGTTGATCAGATGTAGGATTTGGGATCATAACGGCCCCTACCGTTGGTCGGCGTTCAGCTTTCCCTTGATTCCTTTATGGATAAACAGCAGATACCTCCTTCTTCCTAGTGAAAGGCTTTCTCACAGCTGTAGAGGCAGATGAATCCTTCTGAATCTTTCCACTTTTTATGCCAGCTTCCACCCTCTCTCCGGTTAGTATTAACTCAGTAAACCCAACAGATGAGCTCCCAATCAAATGGTTGAAGAAAGGGCCCGATAGAGTGCCTAAGAACATATCCACCAACTCCCTTTCAGACAGAGGGGGTTGCACTCTCCCAGCTAGATCTCTCCATTTCTACGTGTAATCTTTGAAACCCTCATTTGAAGCCATAACCATACTCTGAAGTTGAGTACGGGTAGGCACCAAATCTGCATTATACTGGTATTGTTTATAGAAAGCTACAGCAAGATCTTCCCAATTGTGGACGTCGGCCCTTTCTAATTGGTAAAACCAATCGAATTGTGTTCCGGATAAACTATCCTGGAAAAAATGCACCCACAGGTCTTTATCGGCGGAGTATGGTTGAAACTTTCTTACATATGATCAGAGGTGCATTTTAGGACATGACACCCCATCATATTTTGCAAACAAAGGCACTTTGAACTTTGGTGGGATCACAAATCCTGATACTAGTCCCAACTCTTCAAAGTCTAGGCCTGGCATCCTTTGTATTTCCATAGCGCTCAAACGCTCTTCAAGATGTCTGTACTTATCATCAGCCGGAGGGTACTGTTCCTCAGAGTAGTCTTCCTCTTCTTCCTCCTCTTCAGATTCTGACGGAACCGCTGTTTCTTTTCCTTTCCCTTCTCTTTCATCAGATGTTGCTGCGAAATTCAAGGTTCTTCTAGTTTGTCCTTGAAATCTTCTCCCCATGATTACAACCCCAGTTGGTTTCTTCTCTTTCTTCTTTTTCTCTTTGGCCAACAGAGTCTTCAACTTCTCTTGCGCTTTGTCCAGGGTTGTGAGTAACTGTTGAAACTGCGTGTTTTGAGCTTGAAGATCTTTGACTGTCTATTCGAGATCCATCTTACTGAAATAAATAGTAGAGAGATGAGGAGACTCATTGCAAAAGACCTGTTTATGTTATGATGAATGATATGTACATATGCAATGTTTTCATGGATTTTTTAAAAGATTCAAATTCGTTTTAGACAAAAGAAAACACACGTCATATTAATAAGATAGAGTTTGAATATATCAATAATACAAAACTCTAAGATAAAAAGGTAGTGCGCATCCTCTTTGGTGCTATGTAGGCATTTAGAGCCTGCTATTCGTGAAGTAGCCTGGTGAGTTCCAAAACCTTCTTCTCGCTTGCGTAGAATTGGGCTTCGAAAGTATCTCGCTCTCCTTTGAGTTGTACCCAATCCCTTTGTAGGTCCTCAATGGATGTGGGCATGTCAGGATGTAGGATAGTGTATGGAACTTCTCCCTCCTTAATAGGCTCAATGATCATCGGGAGGATGGAAGGATAAGGCATCATAAGTCTTTGAGCGTGGGTTCGTACCTACTTGAGGTAAGGCTCAAGAGGGATGGAATTCTTGTGTCCCAAAGTCTTGCTATCCACCTTGTTTAGTGTCCTCCAAGCTCGGATGAATCTCTAGCGAAAACCTTGATCGTTGTTGTCGTAGTCGAATACTAAACCTTGAATCAGCATCTCGTGCATGCCATTCCTTTGGGCATAACCAAACTATCTTAAGGATAAACATGGGTTGTAGGTGATGCCTCCCTTAATGCCGAGCAAAGGAACATTAGGAAATTCCCCACAACGGTCAATGATGATGACATTCTCTTGGGATCGGGAGCACCAATGAATGTCTGAATGTTCGAGCGTCATTAACCTTTGGGACCACCTTAAACCTTGTTCATTACTTAAGACTGATTGGGGAAGATGCGAAATAAACCATCTTGCCACGAGAGGAGTGCAACACATAAGGACGCCTCTTTTCCTCATTGTACGAGTGTGAAAAGAGTGTAGGATATCTCCAAGCAAGGTAGGCACCGGGTTGCGTGACATGAAGATTTTGACGGTACTCACATCTATGAGTTGGTCAAAATTGGGGAACAAAACCATCCCATAGATAAGAAGGGCCACAATTTCCTCAAAATCTTGCAAGTCTAAGGAATTCCAACAGATTTGGGCTTTCTCAAACAGAAAATTTGCTAAGAAGCCTTTTACACCACTTCTAGTTTCCCAATGGGTTGTGACATCAGATGAGTGCAAGTGCAGAGCTTGAGCAATTTCTTCTGGCTTTGGGTCTCTTTCCGTACCGTTGAAAGGTAGTTGATTGAGAATGGGAATCCTCAAAAGTTGGTAGAATTCTTCCAAAGTAGGCACAAGCTGGTAGTCGGGAAACGTGAAGCAATGGTGCAAAGAATCGAAGAACTGAAAGAGCACCTTCATCATATCCGCTTCTGTGTTAGTGGTGACCAAGATGAGTAGACGGCCATGCCTCTCAGTGAATGGAGAGTTCTCAGGAATCCTTGAAGCTATCTCCTTAAGTTGTGGAGGAATCCTTACAAGGTTGACTTGGATAGTTTTCCTGCGAAGTGAATCCATATCCTACAAAACAAGAACAAAGATGAATCTCCAAAATCCTTGAAATGGTTAGTGGATGCATATGATGTCCATGATGTCCATGATGTTATGTACAAGTATGCATATACAAGCAAAACAAACAAGCTCTTAGTTTAGGCTTTCATGGGGTTTTATAGGTAAGAACCCTCTTGAAGTTTAGTTGGCTCAATCTGTCCTAATAATAGTAACCGGGTTCTAAGGAGTTCAATATCACTGGATTGTTTCCTTGTTCATTGTTTCAACTCAAACCTCTTTAATACCGATCGAAATATTCCAAGAAACCAACCCTCAATGAGTGTAGTATCGAGTATCTACCAACTTCAGACTGCACCAAAGTCGGTCATCTCACTACGCCCTAAAGGCCAAGTTGGTCAGGTAAAGGTTCTAAAAGTCCGTTAGTGCTTCGTGACATCACTCAGCGGCCCCGTATTCTCCTTGACTACTCAAGGGCTACTGGTACCCACAAATATGTCACACTAACATAGCTATTGCTTAGACCATGTCGGCATACCCCGCACAGTTTCCACAACATGTTGCTATTTACCTATAATGTTTTTCCCAAATCTGGGTGGAGGATTCAAACCCAAACAAAGAACCAAAATGTAAAGCATACAAGTCAAACAATGTAAGCAAATAACTGTGATCTAGCCCTAAGGTAACCCCACTTTTAGAAGTGTTCCCCAGCAGAGTCGCCAATTCTGTGATATGGTGGGAGAACTGACTTGAGGGTTTTACGTTTTATCGCAAATGTTGCGGTTAGCAAGAGTCGCCACCGACTTTTCTTTTATCCAAAAGGAAAGGTGAAAAAGCACAGGAAAGACCTTTGAGATGTTTTCTTGAGTTCGGGGGGTAGATTATGAAAAGGGAAGGTATTAACACCCTTTTCATCCATGGTTTTCCATGGGCTCTTAGTTACTTGCTAGATCAACTTGCTTTTGTTGCTTGAAAATGTGTTTGGTATGGTTTTAAAAGTATTTTGTAAAAAGAGGCCATTCGTTTAGGCAATCTTTGTAATGATTCTTGTTTGTACGAATGAATACAAAGATGTTTGTTTTTTTGAAAAATGTTTTCAATGTTTGAAAAAAAAAGTTTGGGAATGTGTGTGTTTGTTTCGAAAAATAGCAAGGATAGTTGTTTGGAAATAGAGAAAGTAGCTAGAAGTAATCTACCTACTCAAATGTCTTACTTATGCATTTTCTATTCCTTTGACATTGTTGTCTTACCATTGATTTGGTAAGCAACCCTATCTTTGGATGTAAACGGGACGGGCGTGGGTCATCGTATAACCATGATTAGCAATGTTGCAAAGTATCTTAGTATTTCGAGGGACTAAGATCATTTTGTAAGGCAACTTTGAATAGCGTCATCGAGGGACTATGATCTTTTGATTTTGTTTGTTTTACCAAGATACTTTGCATGCGTAACATGGCTATTTTGTATAAGGCAACCAAGTGGAGAAACTCTAAGGGTGTTTGTGTGCAAGTGTGTTTGATTTCATGCAGGATTTTATCTTGAATTAGGATTTTCTATTTCATTGATTTTATCTTGCCATACACATCCTAATTGCTAGCATTTACATTTGAAAGCGATAGAAATGCGGAAATGTAAAGTGCTACGCTATTATAATATTTAGGGGGTGGGGGTACAAATTTATGAATGGGGAATCCAGCGAGAAAAATAAAGAAAAATAACAAGGGGAAGAAACAAAGAAAAAAGGAGGGGGTCAGCGTGCTGCTGAGAGGAAGTCAGAAGTTCTGACCCTGACCTGCTGCAGAATATCAACCTGTTAGTGAAAATGTATAGGTCAGAACTTCTGACCCTGGTGCGGACAAAACAGTCCCCAGAAGTTCTGGCGTCAAAGTCAAAACTTGGTCTCCCCCTGTGCTAGTCAGAACATCTGCAATTTGGTTATTTTTCCATAAAACAGAAGGCATGCCTAGGACAGTTTCAACAGGTGTCATAGCGTTTCAGAAGTCAGAACCAAAAATCAGAGGCAAGTTCTGAACTGATTCAATCTCTACTTAGGCATACAGATGCGTGAAAATCTCAAAACATACACAACATCAGAAGCATGATATCTACATTGTGTTTTTGAGCATGAAAATCTGGTGATGTTTAAGAAATGTGGTGAGGGTCAGCAAGTGCTTACCTTACAGCTAGAAAAATCTATGGACTGGGGTCAGCCTCAACTCTGATGATGTTCTGAACAGGTTCTTTGAATGGATGGATGGAGGGTATATATATGAGTCAGAAAACTGTATGGGTGTTTCTTAGTCAAGAAATACTTTGAGAGCGAATGGAGTTTGAAAGCAGGATATTCAAAGTTGTGTTTAAGGCTCTTGAAACACTAGGAATTTTGGCAGAGTTTCAAGGTGTTTTCTTGCTAAAATTTTCTGTTTCTTTTCTAGCAATTTTTCTGGGGTTGGACTCGGTATTTTCAGTGGACAATGGTGCTCTATTTATAGGCAAAGATTTGTGGGTTTTTTAAACATTAAGTGGCACCAATACCATACCATAGATGCTGACTTACTCTTGAGGAAAGTTCATGAAAAGTTATGTGATTGACAGCTTTTAGCCTAGGCTGGGTTAGTAAGCGAGGATTAAGGAAAAGTGACACACATGAGCGAAAAGTAGCGCATGAACCCATACCTAAATCTGCACAAGAGCGTTGTTATGCTGCACGTGGAGAGACCCTTTGGACAAATGCTCAAAAGTGGTTGTGAGCATTAATGAGCATTAAATTGTGATGAGATTGGTCAAGACTAAGAAATCTTGTAATATGAGATTTGCATCATTACTTAAATCCGAGCCAGCAGTTCCTACTTCAGCATAAGTCTAGAACAACGCACCCAAGTTCTGATCTTAGTACCCTGCCGCCTCAGCAAATTCTAAGGGTTCTCCAGACTTTCTAGCATGTTATTTTGATTTGCCTCTGAAAACTATGGACTTAGAGATTCTGCTTCGGTGTAACACCCAATCTTCTGACCCTCTTACCTTCTGATTCCAGCATGTTCTAAAGGAACTTTCAGGCTTCGTTGATTTCTTTGCATTCCTCTAGCAAACTCTGACTGAACTTGCATAACTGCTGAAAAAGCCATGTTCTGATTGAAGATAATGTGCTGAACCACGTTTACAACTTCTGACTGAGTTGGCGTAGCTGCTGAAGAGCCACATTCTGACTGAATGTTATGTGTTGCGCTAAGTTTGCATCTTCTGACTGCTCCTGCCTGGAGATTGGTTCAGAAGTTCTGAAATGTCATTTTTCTTAAATACTTTAGAAAAATTCTAAGTATTTAGAATTTTTCTTTTCCAAGGTAAAATTTGACTTTTGAGCTTCTTGATGAAACAAACTTCATATTCCAAGATGTCTTGATGAAATATGATTTTTGTGTTTTGGTTTTGATCCAAAAACCAAAGTTTGACTTTTTAGCTTGCAAATGACCATTTTGACCTTGTAAATGGCTTGGTTGGAAAGAAATGATAATTCAAGGCTTGGATTTATTTAAGAGAAAGCTTTGAGAATCCAGGATGATATCTTGAAGAATGAGAAGGCAAATTTTGGGGTACAACAGCTGCCCCTGTTTAATCTTCTTAGACCTGAGGAGTTAGATTGGCGAGATTTGCCATTCGTGACTTGAAGGTGAAAGATGATTGGACACTAGAGTGCCCAGAAGTTTGAACTCGGCGGCGATAGGAGGAATGGGCTTAAAGATTCCATTTGGAGAAGTAATAAAATCTTATTGGGGATGGGCTTGTAGATGCCATCCAATAATGTTTTTTGAGAAGTAGTTTGTGAGTCGAAATTCAGAATGGCGCCCGTGTCGGGAGCATACCTGGAGGTGTCTTTGAATGAGTTTCAGAATGGCTTCTGGGTCTGTAGCGTATCTAAATTGTATCAGAAGTGTTGATATCTGAATGAGTATCAGAATGGCTTCCGTGTCTGGAGCGTATCTGAACTGTAATAGGAGGCATTTTTTGAATGATTATCAGAATGACTTCTGGGTCTGGAGCATATCTGAACTGTATCTGGAGGCATTTTTGAATAAGTATCAGAATGGCTTCTGGGTCTGGAGCGTATCTGAATTGTATCAAGAAGCATTTTTGAATGAGTATCACAATGGCTTATGGGTCTGGAGCGTATCTGAACTGTATCAAGAGTGCATTTTTGAATGAGTATCAGAATGGATTCCGTGTCTGGAGCGTATCTGAACTGTATCAAGAAGTTTGCATATTGTTAATGGAAGCTGTTAATCTTATCCTGAAAAGGGTAAAATGTTAGCTGAAACACCAAGTTATGTTGCATGAAATATATGATGCAATGTATTGGCTTTATTGATGTTTATGATATATGGATGCAATGTATGTGAGCTGATTTGTTGTATTTTTATCTGCTCGGGGAACATAAATCCTTGACTGTTGTTTGAGGATATGTAAGTCTTGAGGTCTTGAAGTTGAAGTGTTGACGAATTTCTGTTGAGAGGAATAAACTCTTGTTGTAAGGGAAATGCCATGTATTGCTCGTAAGATCTGCTTGGGACAACCTGAAAACTTGACGACTTTCACTGGGGATTATCCATTGGGAGTGTTTGTTCCGTTGGGGAGCATTGAAAACTCTATGGGGAAAAAGCTTATTCCTGTTTGGGAAAAAGTTCAAGAGTTTCGGTCGTCTGTCGCTCTACCGTGGAGTTATCCTTGGTTGGAGAGAATCAGAAGTTAGCTGTTATCCGGTTGGATTTCAGGCTTCAAAACAACTTGCTGGGGAATTTGGAGAAACTGGGCGGTTTCCATCGGGGATTAATAGTTTGAAGTTTTAGTTTCGCTGGGGATTCAAATGACGTACTATGGGGATTACTTACGGAATAGCCTAAAGACGTTTTCCTATCCTTTCAACCTATCAGTAATTATCTTTCCCATTTTGTTTATTTATAAGCAGTAATTATGTTCAAATGCATATGTTCATCAATGAATCATTGGACGTTTTTGCAAACAAAACACAACCATAAAGAAAAGACAAATAGTTTTTACACTTTCAAAGGGGTATCTTTGTATTTAACTTTGAATAAGTATTTTATACAAAGGAGACAGACATCCTAGTAAGGGAATGGTGCCATAAAAGCAAGAAAAATTTATACAAAGAAAGATAGCTATGTGTGATAATCCCATGGGGCTCCTATTCTACTATAGCCTTCGTATCTCTGAATATCTTGTCTATTTGTTGCTTCGTTCGAAGATGATTGAATTAATCATAAACTCCTAACCTTGTTAGGGGAAGTCAGGTGTCGTCCGCAAAGTGATCTGAGGGGACATAATCATACGCTTTAATTCCCTAACTTTAGCCTGGACCACCCTTTCGGGTTTTCGATCCACCGGGAAACCCTTTTTTGCCCAAGTCGCCCTTTCGGGTTTTCAACTTGCTGGGTATACAGATTTTTTTAATTTTATCCCTAATTTTTGCTCGAATCTTTTTGGTTCTCCAGGATGCCCTTGTTTTGCCTAGGTGTGTCAACCTAGCGGGTCTCTTATGCATAGTATCTTTTGACTATGTCCGCGTTCACAGGGTGTGGCAGGTCGTCACCATCCGTGGTGGTTAAGATCATTGCCCCACCGGAGAATATGTTCTTGATTGCAAATGGTCCTTCATAGGTAGGAGTCCATTTTCCCCTGGGGTCACTTTGTGGTAAGATAATGCGTTTGATCACTAGATCTCCAACTTGATATACTTGGCACCTGACTTTCTTGTTGAAAGCCTTGATCATCCGTTTCCACCATCTGAATCCAAATCATAGTCCTCTTCTTCATCTTCAGTATTGGATAAAAAAGCTATGCTTTTGTTTTTCTTCTCAGATCTTTCATTTATGCTTAATTCAAATGTTAGAAGGGATCCAACAAGTTCATCCACTTTCATTTTGTCAATGTCTCGGGCTTCTTCTATAACAGTTACCTTCATATCAAATCTCTTAGGAAGAGACCTGAGCATATTTCTCACTAATTTTTCTTCAAGTATTTTCTCTCCTTAAGCACCTGAAGCCTTAGCAATTTCAAGAATGTTCATATGGAAGTCATTTATACTTTCATCATCTTTCATCCTTAAGTTCTCAAATTTTGTGGTGAGCAGCTGAACTCTTGACATCTTAACTTTGGATGTGCCTTCATGAGTATATTGAATAATTCCCCATGCATCCTTAGCAACTTCACAAGTATTCACCAATCTGAAAATATTCTTGTCAATTCCATTGAATATGACATTCAAGGCTTTAGAATTTCCAAGAGAAATCTCATCTTCTTCCTTAGACCAATCTTCTTTTGGTTTTAATTCAGAAGTAGGTTCTCCATTTTCTCCTAATTTGACAGGGTGTTTCCATCCTCTTAAAACAACTTTCCAAGCTCTGCTGTCTAAGGACTTCAGAAAGGCAACCATACGTGGTTTCCATTAGTCATAATTGCTTCCATCCAGAATGGATGGTCTGTTCATAAATCCTCCTTCCTTCTCCATGTTACCAGAAAGTATCTTCCCTGGATCTCACCCAGATAAAGAGCAGGATGCCTGCTTCGATACCAATTGAAATTCTAGTATTAGATATGTGATGTCGAAAGAGATGTCACGACACAAATATCTGTTTGCAAGTAATGTGCAGTAAAATTAAAAGTAGTAAAAACACAAGAGATTGTTCACCCAGTTTAGTGTACAACAACACCTACTTTGGGGGCTACCAAGCCAGGGATAAGTTCACTAAATAATATCAATTCATAGACCCTCAGTAAACAACCAGGTTACGATCTAATCACTTAATCACTACCCAAGCTAAACTTCTACCTAAGACTCACCTACGCATGAGGCCATCCTCAAGTCCCTTCAATCACTTACAAAATTAATAAGTTTGAAACGCTTCAATCATTCAATGCTTAAAAGCTTATGAAGGATACACAATTAACAACCCAAATAACAACTCAAGTACTTAAACTAATACTTAGAGTGTATTATAAATAACAAGCCTAAACTTCTAATCAGAAAGAAAGTATTCTTCTTCAAAAATTGCTTGACTTTGAATAAGGTAACGAGTCCTTATATATGCACAGCTTTGGGCTTGGGCTTGAAAAAAAACATTCAAATCTTTTGAATATTTCCATGAAAACATGCTAAGATGCAATTTGAGAAATATTCCTCCATATTTTTCGCAACCTGTAGTTCACAAATCCTGAGTTATAGAGTGCTGAAAATCAGGAAACAAAAGACTTAACTGATTTTGGGCTGAGATCAGTTTAGTTGGAAGATGTCAACACATCTGCTTTGACATCATTCAAAACAGTTTTGCTCCAAATGTTAAGACATTTAGCAAAACATTAACAAGTCTTGTTTTACCAAAATTGCTACCAATAAACACTTACAGATAAACAATAACACAACTTAATGAGTTCATATCTCTTAAAGCACTTTTTGAGGATCATCTCACATTAACAAAGTTGTAGAATTCATCAATCCCTACAACTTTCATGTTTAAAGTTTTCTTTGAATCAACTTGGTTCTTAGTGAAAATGGCCATGAAGTAGTGACTTTGTTAAGAACAAAACAACTTAGAATTTTTCTAAGTGTTGGAAAATTTTCCAACTTTTGACTTTTGTTGACTTTTTTTTTATTCTTGATGATCAAGTTTGATAGTTTTGAATGTTTTGATGATTCTTGATTTTTGAATTCCAATGTTGACCAAAAAGTCAAAGTTTAACTTTTGTGTGACTGTTGTCTTTTATCAATTGATTCAACTCTTCAACTAAAATTATTTGTATTTCTAGAAATGTCTTGAGCCATGTAATTAGGTCAAGATGTTGTATTTGAGCCCTTGAGAGCATGCTTTAAGCCATTAGGTCATGCAGTAGGCCAAAATTCAATGATCAGTCATCTTCAATCAAAACCCTAATTTTGCAATTTTTGACCTTTGATGATTTGAGGGCTTTCCTTGAGGAATCATGATTATCCCTTGATCAAATGATGAATATCACCTCAAAATGTTGATGATGACAAAAAATCTTAAAGTTTGACTGTATGTTGATCATAATTGACTTTTTACCCAATACAATTGACTTTCAATCTTCTGAGCCATTGACTGAGAAAACATGTGATGCAAGACTTGAAACTTGACATAAAAATTACTGAGGACCTATGATGAACCATGAAAGTCATTTTAGACTCTTGCAACCTAATATTCTTTGAGAAGCACTAAACCCTAGTTGAAGACCCTTGCTTATGAGGAGGTTTGACCAATCAACTCTTGAGTGGCTTTGAATATTTGAGACCTTTGTGAGCATGTTGTTTTGAAGAAAATGGGAGAGAAAATTTTGAGGTACAACAGCTGCCCCTGTTTAATATTCTTAAACCCGAAGAGTTATATTGGCATGTCCTCCATTCATGACTTAAAGGTAGAAGATGATTGAACACCTAAGTGCCCAGAAATTTGCGCTCGCCGGTGCACGAAGTAACGCCGTTGGTTGATTATACTGGAAATGGGCTTAAAGATGCCATTTAGAGAGGTGGTGGAGAGTTTTCAGAGATGGGCTTATAGATTCCATCCAAAATAACTGTTGATAGATATTAGACTAAGTCTACGCTCGGCTTCGACTGGAAGAAGTATCCGAATAAATCTACGCTTGATTAAATCTTAACCAGAAAATGTCTATTGGAAAGAGTATCAAAATAAATCTATGGTCGGTTTAATCTGAGCCAGAAGATGTCTGTTTCCGTCTTTATCAGGGAGAAGTATCAGAATAAATATATGGTTGATTTAATTTGAGCTAGAAAATGTCTACTGGAAGAAGTATCAGAATAAATCTATGGTTGATTTAATCTAAGCCAGAAGATGTTTGCGTCCTTCTTTAATTGGGAGAAGTATCAGAATAAATATGTGGCCAATTTAATATGAGCCAGAAAATGTATACTTGAAGAAGTATCATAATAAATCTATGGGTGATTTAATCTGAGCTAGAAGATGTCTGCATCCGTCTTTAACTGGGAGAAGTATCAAAGTAAATCTATGGTTAATTTAATCTGAGCCAGAAAATGTCTACTGGAAGAAGTATCAAAATAAACTCATCCATTGCTGTCGAAAGAAGTTGATTGAACTGATTTGTACCATTTGAAATTTTGACTTTGGTAATAAAGCTTGCTGTAAGTGATCCAATGGGACATAGTTGTACGCTTTAATCCCTAACTTTTTCCTGGACCACCCTTTTGGGTTTTCAGTCCACCGGGATACCCTTTCTTGCCCAAGCTGCCTTCTCTGGTTTTTGACTTTCCGTGTGTACAACCTTTTATATATATATCCCTAATTTTTCCCGAATCCTTTTGGTTCGTCGGGATGCCCTTATTGTTTCCTAGGCCAATCAACCTAGTGTGTAGTTTTCATGCGTAGTATATTTTGACTATGTCCGCATTCACAGGGTGCAGAAAATCTTCACTATCCATGACGGTCAGTATCATAACACCACCCGAAAATACTTTCTTAACAATAAATGGCCCTTCGTAGGTGGGAGTCCATTTGCCCCTGGGATCACCTTGTGGTAGAATGATGTGCTTTATTACCAAGTCACCAACCTGATATACCTGATGCTTGATTTTCTTGTTGAACACATTAATCATACGTTTCTGATACATCCGACCGTGACTGTTGTACCCCAAAATTTTCCCTCCCTTTTTATCAAGACATTTCTCACAAAAGTTCTCCAATGCTCAAGAGTTTATCAGACAAGTTCACCTCATAAGCATTGGGTCCACAACTAGGGTTTTGGTTTTCTCAAGGAATATTGGACTTCTAATGACTCAAGTGACTTTCATGTTTCATTATAGGTTTCCAAGAATTCTTATACCAAGTTTCAAGTCATGCATCACAAATTTGCTCAGTCAATTGCTCAGATGACTGAAAATCAGTTGTATTGAGTAAAAAGTCAATTGTGGTCAACATACAGTCAAACTTCAATATTATTTGCCAACATCAACATTTTTATGTGATATTCATCAATTGATTAAGGGTTGATCATAATTCCTCTAGGAAAGTACTAAAATAATCAAAGGGGAAAATTGTCAAAATTAGGGTTTTGACTGAGAATGACTGATCATCGACTTTTGACCTAGTACATGACCTAATGGCTTGAAGCATGATCTCAAACACAATATCTTGACCTAATTTCATGGCTTAAATCATTTCTAAAGATCAAGTGATTGATAGTTGAAATTTGGATCAATTGATGAAAAGTCAACACTCACACAAAAAGTCAAACTTTGACTTTTTGGTCAACATTGAATTTCAAAGATCAAGAATCATAACGACATTCAAAAATATCAAAATTGATCATAAAGAATCAACAAAGTCAACAAAATGTCAAGATTTCCAATACTTAGAAAAATTCTAAGTGTTTTGACCTTGATAAGTTCACTACTTCATGACCATTTTTCACCAAGATGCAAGATGATTCAAGGAAAACTTTAAACATAAAAGTCGTAGAGCATGATGAATTCTACAATTTTGTCCTTGAGGGTTGATTTCCAAAAAATGATTGGATTAGGAGATATAGGCCCATAAAGTCATGACATTTTTATCAAAACACTTGGTGAAATTTTCAACAAGTTTGGTTAGATTTTTGTCCTAACTTCTTGGAAAGTTTTCACCAAGTTCCAAGTTGATTTAGTCAAAATGGTCAACATGAAGGTTGTAGAAAATGTTCCAAGCTTTCTAAAATGTCCAAGAACACATTTTTATCATTCTTGAGCTAATATATTCGAAGAGATGAAGTTGGACATTCATTCTTGAATTATAGGTCATTTTGTGATGAACATGAGATGAAATCTCCAAGCCATACTGCATAAATCTTGCTTTGCAGGCTTCTAACTTGCAAATCACTCTATAAGTAAATGTTTACACAATTGATTGAGCCATTATCAAAGTGTTTGAGCCATTTTCCAAGACATTTTGTCATTTTTGGAAGAAAGGAACCATTGCCATTCTTGAAAAGCAAGCTTTATACATAATGTCAACTCCTTGAGCCTCTAACTTGTTCCCTCTGATCACACTCCATCTAAAAAGTTATAAGAATTATGTTTAAAGCCTATAACCACTCTAGATTGCCTTTTATTGGAACTATGATCTTCAAGCTTGCTTCATTTATAATCCAACCTAGCCATAACATGTGATCTTGCAAATCTGATCAGCTCTTTCCCTCCAACTTTCTCTATAAATAAAGGCACTATTTTGCAAGCCAAACACGAGTTTACAAGCCTCCTAACCCTCTCAAACTCCATGAAATTAGAATTAGCATTCAAAACCTCATTTGTTACAAATTCTGACTTTAAATTCCAAACACCTAATTCACTCGTGCGTTTTCACTCTAAATCATTCACAAAGCTTATATAACTCTTATATAAGCTATCAAAACACTTGTTACACCACTGTAACATCATCTTCCTCATCCTCCATTTTCAAAAACTCAACTCTACAACTTGACTTCTTTAGAAGAATCCAGCCACTCTCAATCCAATGTAAGCATTGCAATAATTTCCTAGGAATACAGTGAAGTTATTCAGATCATCACAACACCTCCAAGAGTGCTCTAACTTCAAACACGATTCTAACTTTTGAGGTAAGTTTTCTAAACTTTTAAATATATGTACAAGCATCATTAATGTTTACTCTCTGAATAAAAAATGTAGACATCATTGCTTTGAAGCTAACCGTGTGCTTACATTTCATTTATCTTGCCTGAGTGATGAGATTTTGAATCTTTGAGTGCTTACAGTTTGGTACCAACAAAAATTCATTTTAATCTTTGAGTGTTAGCTTATGATAATGGCATGGTTTGATTAGTGGTGAAAAAACAAGCAAGTTTCATGTTTACACTTTTGAAAATGATTGAGAAATGGAAGAGTTTGAAAATTCAAAAAATGTTGTCAATGGCTTCTAACACGAGGTAGGAGATGAAACTACATTCAAGAAGGGGTTTGCAATATATTTATTAGTTTGTGCTTTAACTACCAGATATATCACCACCCCAGTAGTTAAAGCGTGCGCTTGTGACTATAGGGAACTGGGTTCGGGCCCCAGTGGTACCCTTTTATTTGTTTCATATTTTTTATATTTCAGATTCAATGCAAGCAAGTCCAATAAGCGCACGTTGCACCCATCTCCACCACCATCTGATCATTACATGATTGAATTCAATACGCCAAATGAGCAAGCCCATAGTACATCATCATGAGCCAACAACACTGAATCTCAAACAGGCGCTAGGCTCCTCTGTTTTGGGTCTTTTCTTTTCTTTTTTGTTTTTGTTGTATCTCACCCCCCTTTTTACTAACTTGCAGGCCCATTTTTATTTTTCTGATTCAAATAAAAACTATTTTGGGCCTAACAAAAATGGTTTCTCACACTCCCTTTTTTACTACTGACTCATGGCCCAATTATATATATATATATATATATATATATATATATATATATATATATATATATATATATATATATATATATATATATATATATATATATATATATATATATATATATATATATATATATATATATATATATATATATATATATATATATATATATATATATATATATATATATATATATATATATATATATATATATATATATATATATATATATATATAAATATATATATATATATATATATATATATACTTTTTTTTATTTATTTTATTTAATAAAATACATTAAGTCATAATAAAAATCATAAAAAATTTAGGTTTAGGTTATGACTTAATTTTCATAAATACAAATTAATTTAATTTAATCATTTTTTATTTATTTTGTTGACTAATTTGAAGAATAATTAGAATTAGGTTTTCTTTTATTATTATTTTACAATTTTTTCTAAACCTTAATATCCAAATTATTTTTCTAAACAAATCATTAAACTTAGGTTTTATTCGCTCCTTAATTTCAGTTAATTTAGATTTTTTAGGTTTTGTTAAATAATTAATTAACTTCTCTTGTAATTAAAACTAATTAGTTTTCTTAGGTTAATGATCAAACCTTTTTCCCATCTAAAATCACCAAAAACAAATTCTTTTTTCCTTTTCCTTTACTACATATTCTTGCATATTTTGTTATTTCCCGTTATTATTTATGTACATGGTCTGTAATAGGTAATTAGGGTTTATTGCTTTCTTTCCCATTTCACAAACTTGTACCCCCCATTCACAAACCATTGTAATAACGTAGGACATTTATTTTCCGCAATTTACCGTTTTCCTTATTGTTTCTAGTAATTAGGGTTTGTATTACAAGACTAAAATCAGACATAGCAAACCCCTAATTCAAGATAAAATACTTCAATCAAACACACTTTGCACACATGCACCTCTAGGGTAAAACTCACTTATTTCCTCGAATATAAATAGTCATGTCCCTCGAACGTGGGATGCTTTAGCAAAGACCCTCAATAAAAGATCATAGTCCCTCGATGACTCATCGATGTTTCCTTTGATAAACGATCTTAGTCCCTTATGATAAATTTCTAAAGCGTCTTATAAGTTGCCTTATATGACTGTACGATGACCCACACCTATCCCTCACATTCATTGATAGGGCTTCCTACTAACTAATGGTAAAATAGAACTATCTAAAGGAGGAGGAAAAGAACAAAGACTTTTTGCGTAGCTAGATCGCTTGTAATCGCTTTCTCACAAACTAAAACAATTTCCACACTTCACACTTTCAAAACAAAACATTTTCAAAACACTCTTCAAAACAAACATTTTGTATACATTCTCAACGATACAAGAATCATTACAAAATTTCCTTACATTGGCATTTTCGAAACATCTTTCCAAACACTCTTTTTCAACAAATATTTTCAAAACAAACATTTTATATACATTCTCAACGATACGAGAATCATTACAAAATTGCTACACTTAGGCGTTTTTCTAAATACTTGCAAACATACATAAACACAAAGCATTTTCAAAGTGAGCTAGCAATTAAGATCCCGTAGTTAACTATGAATGAAAAGGGTGCTAACACCTTCCCTTTTCATAACCTACCCCCCAAACTCAAGAAAATTCTCAAAAGGTATTTCCTGTTCTTTTCACCCTTTCCTTTATTGGATAAAAGAAAAGTCGGTGGCGAATCTTGCTATCCACAACATTTGCAATAAAACACAAAATCCAAGCCAGTTCTCCCGCCGTATTATAGAACTGGTGACTCTGCTGGGGATAAGAATTTAAGTGGGGTTATGTTGTACCCCAAAATTTTCCCTCTCATGATTTCCAAGATTTTCTCTTACATGGGTGGTCACAAACACTTGATTAAAATAAAAATAAAGATTTTAAAGATAAAGAAGGAGTTTTCATTTGGCATATGGACATGAGTCTTCGATTGGTCTTGGGACAAGGTCTTTCGATTGACATTTTAATAGGGTCCTTTGATTGGAATCTGAACAGGATGTCTTTCGATTGACATCTGGACAAGGAGATTCGATTGGGCATCTAAAACCCTTCGATCAGGCACTGGATACCATTTGATAAAGTTTATTTCACAATGTCTTCGATGGGGCACTGAGCCTCCTTCGACCAAGCTTGGTTCATAAGGCTTCAAAGCTACTCCAGGCTTGCCTTTGATCCACAAGGCAGAGGCTTCCTCAGACTTGTCTTGGATTCACAAGGGCAAAGGTTTCTTCTATAATTAGCTTCAATGCACAAGGCAAAGACTTCCTATGTGTTTACTTTCAATGCACAGGGCCATGACCCCTCAACACAGTTTTTACACTATGACACCCAATATGATCCCTTCAAAAGATTATTCCAAATGCCCATTCGAAGGACACATATTGGTGGCCAATTCGAAGGAGGCAACAAAAGACTATTCGAAAGACACTCAAAAAGTCCATTCAAAGGAGGCCATCAGATCCATTCGAAGGAGATGAATCAGAGCCATTTGAAGGAGGAAATCAGAGCCATTCGAAGGAGGCTATCAGAGCCATTCAAAGGAGTCCATCAAAGCCATTCGAAGGAGAGCATCCGAAAGTTAAATATCTAGGTTCATTCAAAATTCAAAAAAGGACAAGATCCCATGTTTTTGGCGAACATTACAAATTCTCATTCATGGATTTTAAACACATAATCAAGGTTGTTTAAACCTTTGCCTTCTTGTCCCCTCTACCCCCTCTATATAAAGAGATCACAAGTGTTGCATCACACACGGAGATTGCCTAGAAAAAGAGAATACTCACACTACCATAGACGGGATCAAAATTCTAACTAGTTTTCTTTGCAGGAAACCTCAATCCAGACGAAGGCTATATTTGTGTTATTGAGATTCCCAAGAATCTGTTCCAAGCCAAGTCACGCTCAGGTCGAAGCATCTACAGTTGGTAAGGACTTACCCAAATTGAAACTGCATTTGTAAGCCTTTTAAATACCTATTATTGGTATATATGTGTTGCTAATACCATTTATTTTTATATGATCATATCATACACAAGATAACATACAGGAATTAAATCACGCCATCGAAAGGCATGGCATGATATGCCTTTCGAAACTCATGGCATAGCCCGTTTCAAGTCAAAATAAGCTTAGGCCCGAGGACAGAAGATTCAAATTACGGAGAAGGACCTGTGTTCGATACCCAGGTCCTGCATCTTTATTTTTTGCCAGCATTTGCCTTGCAGGTTCAATTCGAAGAACAACTCCCTCCTTGGATCGAAAAAGGCAACATCCCTCCTGGATCAAAACTCCCATCCCCTTCACAAAATTGAAGGACAACATCCCCTCTGGATCAAAAAGTCCGTTCTCCCTCTGGATCAAAAGATCCATTCTCCCTCTGGGTCGAAAAGTCCATTCCCCATGCAATCAAAGGAATCCCTTTTTCTTTTTTGTATTTTATTCTTTGTTTCATTTCTTTATTGACTTTTTTTCTATTCAACTTGGCATTAAATCAAAAAAATCACAAAAATTAGGCTTAGACATTTTAATTAAATAATTAATTTCTTAATTAATTGATTAATTAAATTTTAACCATTTTCTTAACTTAAAACAAATTAGAATTTAGGACTTAATTCAGATTTAATTTTATTTTCATAATAAAAAACAACCAAAAAGATTTTTATTTCTTAGGATATTGTTAGACGTTATTTTCAATTTCACGCGCGTTTATTTATTTCTGTATTTTTATTATTGATGTACCTGCCCACTGGATGTAATAGATTAAAACTAGGACATTTACTGCTTTATCCCCCTCATTCTTGAATAGTGTAAATCCCCTCCCCAAAGTATTGTAATAGCGTAGATTTAAATTCCTGCACTTTAATATTCTTAAATATATATTAACTGCTAGTAATTAGGCGTGTATGATAAGGATAATAATCAAACACTAGCAAACTTAACAAAAACATAAATAAATGAATTGAACACAATTACACACAAGCATCTCTAGGGTATCCCACTTTGGTTGCCTTTAAGAAATAAAACAGTCATGAGGCAGGAACGCTTTAGCAAGGACCCATAAATAAAAAAAGATCATAGTCCCTCGATGACCCTACAGTTGCCTTTCGGTAAATGATCTAGTCCCCAAAAGAAAATTGCTAAAGCATCTCCACAAGTTGCCTTCGTGACTGTAAAACATCCCTTCGATTTTTCCTCAAACATCCAACGACAAGGCTACCTACTCACTAATAGTAGGAAAACACTGTCTAGAGGAAAAGAGGAAAAGAATGACCCTTTTTGATTAACAAAGTAGATAGCTGTTAGAAGTTTGCTCAAAACATCTTTGCACTTACACAAATTCTACTTTTCAAAAACAATTTCAAAACCCTTTGTATACTTTCTCCACTATCCCGAGAAACATTACAAAGTTCTCCGTACTAAGGCGTTTTCAAAAAAATTTCAAACACAAAGCACAAAGGTATTTCAAAATGAGCAAACCTCTAAGAGCCCGTAGAAGACTACGGATGGAAAGGGTGCTAACACCTTCCCTTTCCATAATCTACCCCCTTACTCAGAAAATTCTCGAAAAGGTCTTTTTCTGTTCTTTTCACCCTTTCCTTTGTTGGATAAAAGAATAGTCGGTGGCGACTCTTGCTTATTGCAACATTTGCAAACACAAATGCAAAACCAGTATTAAACAGTCGGTTCTGCCACCGTATCATAGGTTACCTTAAGAGCTAGATCACCTTTATTACTTTACTTTCCTGATTTGTATGCTTTACAGTTTGAAGTTATGCTTGGGTTTATTTCTTGTATAGATCCTATACCCGGATCTGGGGCATTTTAGGTAAGTAGCAATAGATCATGGAGATTGTACGGTGTAGACCGATATGGTTTAAGCGATGTCTATGTTAGTGTGATACATTTGTTGGTATCGGTGTCCTTTGAGTTGAACCAAGGAGAATACATGGCCACTGTGTGGTGACATAAAACACTAACTAACCATAGAACCTTAGTTGAACAACTTAGCCATTAGAAAGTAGTGAGATAGTTGGCTTTGGTGCAGACTGAAGTTGGTTAATACTCGACACTACACTCATTGAGATTAGACTTTCGGGATATTTCGGTTACAATTTCGATGCTTGTGCTGAAACAATGCCCGATGAAGAAAGATTAATGATATTGAGATTCCTAGAACCCGATTACTTCTTTAGGACAGGTTGAGCCAACTAAGCTTCAAGAGGGTACTTACCTATAAACCCCATGCAAGCCTAAAACTAAGATCTTGTATGTTTTGTTTGTGATTATTTGAACATGACATCATAAACATCAAGACATTATGCCATAGCATTTTCACTAACAATTTCAAGGACCTAGGGATTTATCTTTGTTCTGTTTTGTAGGTTATGGCTTCCGCTCACAGAAACACTATCTAAATCTGTTTTGTAAGGGTGCCTCCTCAACTCAAAGAGTTAGCATCAAGGGTTCCTGAAAATTCTTCATTCACCAAAAGATATGGTTGACTTCTCAATCTGGTTACCTCAAGCTTTGAAGAAGAGATAATGTGTGTGCTCTTTCAGTTCTTTGACCCTGTACATCATTGTTTCACATTTCCTGATTATCAATTGGTGCCCATAATGGAAGAGTTCTCTCAACTATTGGGAGTACCTGTTCTTGATCAAATGCCTTTCACCAGTTTAGAGAAAGATCCACAACCTGAGGAAATCACATCCGCCTTGCATTTAAAGCGATCCGACATTGTAGCTAATTGGGAAACAAGGAGTGGAGTCAAGGGCTTTCTAGTTAAATTTCTGTTAGAGAAGGCTCAGCTATTTCTGGATGCTATGAATTTTCAAGATTTTGAAGAAGTCTTGGCTCTTCTAATCTACGGGTTAGTACTGTTCCCTAATCTAGACCAACTCATATATGTGAATACTGTCGAAGTCTTCCTTTGTCGTAACCCTGTGCCTACTTTGCTCGGAGATATTTTGTATTCTATTCACACTCGTACTATGAGGAAGAGAGGGGCTCTTATGTGTTACATACCATTGCTATCTAGGTGGTTTATTTCGCACCTTCCTCGATCACTATTGAAGAATGAACAAGGTTTGAGGTGGTCTCAAAGGATGGTGTCTCTCTCTCATTCAGATATTTATTGGTGTTCCCAATCTCTGGAAGATGTTACTATCATTAACCACTATGGGGAATTCCCTAATGTCCTCTCCTTGGCATTAGGGGAGGTATTACTTATAACCCTTCTCTAGCTCTACGACAATTTGGTTATGCTCGAAGAGATGGTCCTCATGACGCGCTTATCCAAGGTATTATGTTCGACTACGAGAACGATGTTCACGGTTATCGTCAAAGGTTTGTACGAGCTTGGGGCATGGTAAACAAGGTTGATAGCAAGACTTTGGGACATAGGAATTCTATCCCTTTGGAGCCTTATCTCAAATGGGTGCGAGCTGGCGCTCAAAACCTCATGATGCCATATCCAGCTATCCTACCAGTGATTATGGAGCCCATTGCCGAAGGGGATATTCCTTATACCATTCTCCATCCCGACATGTCTACTGACCTCGAAGAATTGCAGAAATCATGGATTCAACTCAAGGGAGAATGAGACACCTTTGAAGCTCAATTCTATGCAAGCGATAAGAAAGTGTTGGAGATCACAAAGAGACTTCACGAGGAGCAAAGCCTTAACGCATACATCGACACGAAGAGGAAGCGTCCGTGGGAGACTTGAGTCTTAGGAGATTTTGTTTTGTTGTCTCTTTGAGACCCTTTTTGCGTTACCATGGTAAGCCTAAGAGGTACTTGTAATTTTTGAACTTATTAATGAAATCTTTGTTTCTGTTTCCTTTTTGGCTAGAAAATTTAAATCTCTCAAGGTCCTTGAAAACATTGCATCCACATATCATGCATCATTTCGTAAGCAGGTTTTCGGATACAGGTTTCCTTATCTTTTCACTGTTTATTTCAGTATAAGATGGCTCTCGAACAAAAAGTCAAAGATCTGCAAACTCAACACGCGCAGTGCCAATAGACTCTCCTGAACCTAGCCAAAGGACAACAAGAAATGATGGTGCTCGTCATCACAAAAAAGAAGACTAAGAAACGAGCTATTATCCTCAACATGGGAAGAAGGTTCAAAGGTCCTGCCCGACTGGCTAAGGTAGAAGAGGTTTCTTCTGAGGAAGAAGACAATCAAGAAGAGGATGTATGAAGCACCAGGGATGGGGGTGGAAATAACCAGATTTCTGAGGATGAAGACTACTCCGACAAGCAGTACCCACCGTCAGATGACAAATACAAACAACTGGAAGACCGACTCAAGGATGTGGAAATTCAAACAGTGCCTGGTTTGGACTTTGGAGATTTAGGTTTTGTCCCTGGGGTGGTCATCCCTCACAAATTCAAGATCCATGTCTTAGCCAAATATGATGGAATCTCTTGTTCGAAACTCCATTTAAGGTCATACGTCCGAAGGATTCAACCACACACTGTCGATAGGAAGTTAAGGGTTCGTTTATTTCAAGAGAGCCTATCTGGGTCACAGTTGGAATGGCTGCTTCCTTCTACAAACAGTACCAATACAATGCAGACCTTGCACCAACTCGCGTGCAATTACAAAGTATGACTATGGGCTCGAACGAAGTCTTTAAAGAGTATTCCCAGAAATGGAGGCCTGGCTGGAAGGGTGGAACCCCCATTGATTGACCTAGAATTGGTGGACATGTTCATGAGAACTCTGACAGGTCCATTCTTTAATTTGCTGATTGGGAGTTCTTCGTTAGGGTTTACTGAGCTGATTTTGACTGGAGAACAAGTTGAAAGTGGAATCAAAAGCGGGAAGATTCAGATGGATGCATCCTCTAGTACCATGAAGAAACCATTTGTTGGTAAGAAGGAAACTAATTCTGTTTATGGCCATAGGAGCCGTATCAAGAATGATCGTCATCAACCAGTAGGAGTAGTATTGATTTCTAACCTGGCCCCAGTTCAACGACCACCACAATAAAACAATCAGCATAGGCCAGACGCCCTGAGGAGGCAGTTCACTAGGATCAATATGCCATTGTCTCAAGCTTTACAACATCGGTTGAAGGAAGATTTGGTAACACTGCAAGATCCTCATCCTAATTCCAATACTTCCTCTCCCAAATATAATCTGAACGTGAAATGTGCCTATCATTCAAATAGTCCTGGGCATGACACCAACAACTGTTGGGTGTTGAAGAACAAAATCCAAGATTTGATTGACAACAAAGTGATTGAGTTTGACCCTCAAGAAACCCCTATTGTGATTACTGCGCCCATGCCCAGTCATGGTAAAGGTATTAATGCTATTGACAATGTTTCCTATGACTCCACTATAAGTGACTTGACCACTCCCTTGATGACCGTTAAAAAGAATCTGTTGAGAGCCGATTTATTTCCAGTTTGTCCTAAAAATTGTTACCGTTGTGCTTCCCAAATTAATGGATGTATATGGCTGAAGAAGGGTATTCAACGCTTGATTGATAGCCATGAAATTATGTTTCAAAAAACTCCGTCCATGAAGAGTTTGCATGAAAGTATATCCCAAGAACTGAGACTTGAAGATGTTTCCATAATCATAATTTCCAATACTCCTATAAGGATCACTTCTAGAGGCCTTGTAAGGATTCCTGCTGAGCCAAGGGTGGCTCCTATGGTCATCACTGCACCAAGGTCATTCCCCTATTCCTCTGACAAAGTTGTTCCCTGGAATTATGGGGCAGCAGTTTATTATCATGGTGTTAAGAAAGAGCCATGGATTACCGAAGATGAAGATTCTGGAGTGACTAATCTCAATGTTGAAAATATTGTTGGAACTAGCAAAGTTACCCGAACTGGAAGGATCTTCTTCCCAAAGATCTCTCCTCCAAAAACTATCACTACACATGTTCATATTCCTGCCACTGGGTCAACTGGTGACACCCGAGGTAAAGAGAAAGTGACAAAGCCTGCCCAGACAGAGGAACCCTCAAAAGATGTTACAATTGAAGACCCTTCTAAATAAGAGATGGAAGAAATACTGAAGATCATTCGTAAAAGTGACTACAAAATAGTTGAACAACTAGGGAAGACACCTTCCAAGATATCCATGATGTCCTTGTTATTATGTTTCAAAGCCCATACCAAAGCTTTGTTGAAATTTCTGAAGAATGCTCATGTTCCACAAGAGACCTCTATTGATCAGTTTGAGAATTGTGTTACAAGCCTAACTGTTGATAATGGTTTAGGCTTTTCTGATGTTGACTTAACTTCGGCGGGGAAGAATCATAACAAGGCTCTGCACATCTCTATTGAGTGTAAGGTCACTACTTTGGCGCATGTGTTAGTTGATACAGGTTCCTCCCTGAATGTATTACCAAAAGGTGCTCTAGACATATTGGACTATGAAGGGATAGTGTTGAAACCCAGCGATATTATGGTAAGAGCCTTTGACGGTTAAAAAAGAATGGTCCACGGAGAGGTTGATGGGATCTCAAGTCTTCAATTCAACTTTTTATGTAATGGATATCCGCCCGGCCTATTCTTGCTTGCTCGGACGCCCATGGATTCATGGGGCAGGTGAGGTCACCTATACATTACATCAAAAGCTGAAGTACCCAGTGAAAGGGAAGATCGTCACAGTGTGCGGAGAGGAAGAATATATGGTTAGCCATTTGAATTCTTTCAAACATGTTGAAATGGATGGTGAATTCATTGAAACTCCCTGCCAAACATTTGAAGTAATCCCTCCAACGATTGTTGTTGCTAAAGATACTCCTGCTACTCCTAAGATTGTTAAGGATTCACCTAGAATAGCCTCTGTGAAGGATGCTAGGGCTGTTGTAGAAGAGGGCAATTGCACTATCTGGGGTCAGCTTCCCTATATACCCTACAAGTCCAACAAATTTAGTTTGGGTTTCTCTTCAAAGGCTCAGAAAGAGGTTCGACGTATTTGTGCTGGAGGACCACCTTTCCGTATTAGAAACAATGAAGTCAATGCTCTGGAAGACACTGATAGTGATGGTGACTTAGATGACTGGATATTCCCTACTGTTGACGGTGGACTCAACAACTGGAAGGCCAAAGACTTTGTATCAATCTCCTTCATCCAGGAGATTTCCTATTTTTATTGCTTTAAGAAGTTTGTCTGTATAATTTCTTTTAAAAAAATGACTTTAAACCTTGTGCCTTGCCCGGGGCACAATGGTCCATTTGTTAAGGGTTGTCATTTCATATATCATATGCTCATTTAATGAAAACATTGGACGATTTTGCATTTTCAAATAGTCATGATACCTTACATGAACACACACACATTTGCAGATCCACATCCATTTCGGATCTCATTGACAACAATTTTGCTATTGCCGTTTATGACTTCGAAAATCCAATCTATCAAGCTGAAGAAGAAGGTGAAGAAGATTGTGAGATACCTGGAGAACTCGCCAGACTTTTGAGTCAAGAGGAAAAGTCTATCCAACCACATGAAGAGCTGGTCGATGTAATAAACTTGGGTACTGAGGCAGATAAGAAAGAAGTCAAGATTGGCGCCAACCTGAGAGAAGTGTCAAGAGTAGATTGGTTCAGATGTTGCACGACTATGTTAAGGTATTCACTTGGTCATACGAAGACATGCCAGGGCTCGATACTGATATCGTGGTTCACCGTCTACCAATGAAAGGGGGTTATTCTTTGATCAAACAAAAGGTTCGTCGCATGTGTCCTGATATGTCAGAGAAAATCAAGGCTGAGGTAATGAAACAGTTCAATGCATGTTTCTTGGTAGTGACGTTGTATCCCCAATGGGTTGCAAATGTTGTTCCAGTGTCAAAGAAAGACGATAAGGTCCATATGTGTGTAGACTACATGGATTTAAGTAGGGCGAGTCCCAAAGATGACTTCCCACTACCACATATTGATGTCTTGGTTGACAATACCGCTCAACACAAGGTATTTTCATTCATGGATGGTTTCTCGGGTTATAATCAAATCAAGATGGAGCCTGAAGACATGGAAAAACTACCTTTGTCACACAGTGGGACACCTTCTGTTATAAGGTTAGGCCTTTTGGGCTGAAGAATGCAGGCGCAACTTATCAACGGGTTATGGTGGCTTTATTTCATGACATGATTCATCATTAGATAGAAGTCTATGTTTATGACATGATAGCTAGATCACAAACTGAAGAAGAACATCTTGATTATCTGCACAAGTTATTTGAAAGGCTGAAGAAATATAAGCTGAGGTTGAATCCCAACAAATGCACCTTTAGGGTGAGGTCTTGAAAACTCCTAGGTTTCATCGTTAATGGTAAAGGTATTAAAGTCGATCTTGCAAAAGTTAAAGCTATTCAAGAAATGCTGGCTCCCTGTACTGAGAAGGAGGTCAGAGGTTTTCTAGGACGACTAAACTACATTGCCCAATCCATCTCTCATTTGACTGCTACTTGTGAGACAATCTTCAAACTGCTGAAAAAAGATCAAGTAGTCAGATGGAACAACGATTTTCAAATGGCTTTTGATAAAATTAAGGAGTACTTACAAGAACCTCCAATTCTGATGCCACCAGTCGAAGGAAGACCTCTAATCATGTACTTGACATTATTAGAGAATTCAATGGGGTGTGTGTTGGGGAAACATGATGAGTCTGGTCGAAAAGAGCATGCAATATACTACCTTAGCAAAAAGTTTACCGACTGTGAAACAAGATATTCACTGCTCGAGAAAACTTGCTACACTTTGGCATGGTCTGCTCGCCGACTAAGACATTATATGTTTACTTATACTACTCTATTGATCTCTAAAATTTATCCCATAAAGTACATATTTGAGAAGCCAGCTCTTTCTGGAAGAATAGGCCGATGGCAAATGATCTTAACGGAATACAACATTCAGTACACCACTCAAAAAACAATCAAAGGAAATGTACTGGTAGATCATTTGGCGCATTAAGCTGTAGACGACTATCAGTCTATGCACTTCAAATTCCCGGATGAGAACATCATGCTACTAACATACTACGAAGAACTTGGACCGTATGGAGGACCTGAGCTAGGACTCTGATGGACTATGGTTTTTGATGGAGCTGCTAACACACTCGGAAACAGAATTGGTGCAATAATCATCTCTCCTCAAGGTTGCCATACACCTTTCTATGCCAGGCTTTACTTTGACTACACCAGCAACATGACTGAGTACGAAGCGTGCATCTTTGATCTTAAAGTTGTTATTGACTTAAGAATCAAATTCCTGAGAATATATGGATATCCAGCCTTGGTGATCAGTCAATTCAAGGGATATTGGGATACGAAGCACCCAAATCTTATCCCTTACCGAGAGCATGTGCTAACCCTGATTCTATACTTTGAAGAAATTACCTTTGAGCACATCCCAAGGGAAGAAAATCAGTTGGCGGATGCCTTAGCTACCATGTCATCTATGTTCAACCTCAGATGGGACAACGGGGCACCCAAAATTACCATTGAAAGATTCAACGAGCCTGCACACTGCTATGAATTGACACTGATGGAGTAGAAGAGAAACCTTGGTTTCATGAAGTAAAAAGATATCTTGAGGCTCAAGAATACCCTGAAGGAGAATCTATCAATGACAAGAAATTCCTACGGAGGTTCTCATCTAAGTTCTTCTTGAGCAATGGAATTCTATACAGGCGTAACCATGATTCAACTATGCTCTGTTGTATAGACAAGAAGGAAGCATGGAAAATTATGGAGGATATGTATGAAGGCATCTTTAGTACTCACTCCAGTGGGAATACTATGGATAAGAAAATCTCGAGAGCATGTTAATATTTGTCGACCATGGAAACCGACTGTCATCACCACTCAAGGACTTGTCATAAGTGTCAGATCTATGCTGATAAAGTTCATATGCCTCCAGTTCCTTTGAACATCATGACTGCTCCTTGGTCATTTGCAATGTGGGGCATTGATATGATTGGAGAAATCAAGCCTATTTCATCTAATGAACATCGCTTCATTCTCTTCGCCATTGACTACTTCACAAAATGGGCTAAAGCAGCTTCATTCGCCTTTGTTACCAAGAGTGTTGTGGCTCGTTTCATTAAGTATAACCTCGTCTGTCGGTATGGAATACCTGAGAGAATCATCATAGAAAATGACACTAACCTTAACAACACTATGATCATTGAGCTCTGCACCCAGTTTAAGATCAAGCACCACAACTCTTCTCCATACAGACCAAAGATGAATGTCACAATGAAAACCACCAAAAAGAACATAAAGAAGATTGTGCAAAAGATGGCTGTGACCTATAAATACTGGCACGAGATGTTACCATTTGATCTTCATGGCTATCACACTTCAACACGAACATCAACTGGGGCAATCCCATTCTCTTTGGTCTATGGCATGGAAGTTGTCCTGCCTGTCGAAGTTCAGATTCCTTCTCTAAGGATTATGAAAGATGCAGACTTAGCAAAGACGAGTGGATTCAGACTAGGTTGGATCAGTTGAATCTGATTGACGAGAAAAGGCTTGCGATTGTCTATCACGGTCAGATGTATCAGAAGCGCATGATCAAGGCATTTAACAAGAAGATCAAGCATCGGGTATATCGGGCTGGTGATTTGGTAATAAAGCACATCATTCTACCACAAGGTGATCCTAGGTGAAAATGGACTCCCATTTACGAAGGGCCATTTGTTGTCAAGAAAGTATTCTAGGGAGGTGCTATGATACTAACCACCATGGACAATGAAGATTTCCCATACCCTGTGAATGCAGACATAGTCAAAAGATACTAAGCATAAAAATGACCCGCTAGGTTGACTGGCCTAGGAAAAATAAGGGCATCTTGGCGAAACAAAAGGGTTCGGGAAAAAATTAGTGATATATACAAAAGATTGTACGCTCGGCAAGTCGAAAACCTAAATGGGCGGCTTGGGCAAAAAAGGGTATCCTGGTGGACTGAAAACCCGAAATGGCGGTCTAGGAAAAAATTAAGGATTAAAGCGTATGATTATGTCCCGTTGGATCACTTATAATCAGCTTTATTACCAACGTCAAGCTCAAACGGTGCAAATCAATAAACTTCTTCTGACAACAAGGGATGCGATATTCAAAGACATAGGGGAAATAGCAGAGTTGGAACCCAACGAGATCATTTCCACATAGCTATATATTTTATTTTCACTTTGTATTCTTTTCATTTCATGACGACTTCCTCTTACTAGGATTTCTGTCTCTTTGTACAAAAAACGTCTGTTTATAGGAAAATTATCAACACAAATACACCTTAAAGTTAAAACCTTTTGTTTGTTCTATTTTGGCTTGCAAAAACGCCCAATGACTAAAATTGAATGAACATATGCATATGAACATGATTAACTATTAAGAAATATATGCATAAGATCAGGAATAAGTATTTACTCAAGATTCTAGAAACTGGGATGACATTCAAGCTATCCATAAATCCCCACATAGCTACTTCTATGCTATCCCCACAAAGTAATCTTCATAAATTCATCCCCAATAAGGATACATTCCCCACATTTTCCCCAACCTACAGAGTTCAAATCAGTATAATTCATGGAAATTCTCTTCCCCAGTTGAGTTTAGTCCTCCAAAACTGAAAAACCCCTGCAAATTTCTTCTCTTTAACAAAATTCATTTTCCCCAGGAGAGTTAGTTTCCTCAGCAAATTATTTCTCCGCCAGTAGGGTTTATTTCCCAACATATTACAATCTCCCTAACTGGAGTCTATTCCTCAAACTACTACAAATCACTGACAAAACTCCTTTTCCCGAGTGAAGTCACCACTATCCCCAAAAAGTTATTGCAAAACTTGGAACCGGACTAGATATCAGGCAAAATTTATCCTCCCCAGACGAGTCGAAAGGTTATCCATCTATTTTATCCCAAGTCAGGGTGTATAAAAATTATTCTCCCCATATGAGTCAGAAGGTTATCCATCTCTTTTATTCCCAGTCAGGGTATATAAGAATTAAATCCCCCAGTAGAGCAATAGACGATCAAGGTTCCTAAACTCTACTCCTCAAGTAGGAAGTCAATATTCCCCAACGGAGTTTCTTCAAACAAGTAAGCAAGAATCCCCAGCGGAAGCATTCTAGACAAGATTGAAGATACACATACTCTTCATTCCCATCAATAGTCAGGGATTTATTTTCCAGACAAAGACACTTCACGGGTTTACGAATACACTTCAACAACATTTCACATTCATACGTCATAGTATATGCATACGAAACACATATATCACGGCCTCATTTATGTTGAGATCATCATTACGCAATTCATTTCATACATCATGACATTGCATACAACTAACTATTTACCTTTTCAGGAGAGATCAATCAACATACGGATATCATCAACAATTCTCAAACAAATTATAGATCAATTCCCGAAACAGGACGTGGCGACTACCTACGTAACCAAGTCAGAGGTTAATTTCCGAAATAAGATGGGAAACTATCTCTACGGCCAATGAAAAGCAGGTTCTAGATTAATTCCCGAAACAATACGTGGCAAATATCTGGATGACCAACCACAAATTCATTCCTGAAATAAGACAGGGCAAGTATTTGTGAAGAACAAATTGTAGATCAATTTCCGAAATAGGACGGGGCGACTATCTACGTAACTAGGTTAAAGGTTAATTCCCGAAACAAGACGGTAAAACTATCTCTATAGCCAACGAAAATCAGGTTCCAGATTAATTCCTAAAAAAAGACGGGGAAACTATCCGGATGATCAACCACAAATTAATTCTTGAAACAAGACATGGCAACTATCTGTGAAGAACAAATTGTAGATCAATTCCCGAAACAGGACGGGGAGATTATCTACATGAACAAGTTGAAGATAAATTCCCAAAACAGGACGGGGCAACTATCTTTATCACCAAGTGGTATGAATTCCCGAAACAGTACAGGTTTACCAACAAAAACAGATTGTATATCAATTCTTGAAATAGGACGGGGCGATTATCTACATGACAAACAATTCCTTCAAACATCTTCTGGCTCCGATTAAATCAACCAAAGATTTATTCTGGTACATCTTCCAGTAGATATTTTCTGGCTCAAATTTAATCGACCAAATTTTTATTCTGATGTTTCTTCCAGTAGACCCTTTTCTGGCTCAGATTAAATCGACCAAAGATTTATTCTGATCTTCTCCCTGTTAGAGTCGAGCGTAGACTTAGTCTAATTTCTCTCAATAGTTATTTTGGGTGGAATATATTAGCCCATATCCAATAACTCTTCATTACCTTTCCAAAAGGCATCTCTAAGCCCATTCCTGATATAATCAACCAACAACATTACTTCATGCACAAGCGAGTGCAAATTTCTGGGCACTTAAGTGTTCAATCATCTTCTACCATCAAGTCACGAATGACGGACATGCCAATCTAACTCTTCAAGTTTAAGAAGATTGAATAGGGGAAGTTGTTGTACCCCAAAATTTTCCCTCCCTTTTTCTCAAGAAAATTCTCACAAAAGTTCTCCAATGCTCAAGAATACTCAAGAGTTGATCAAACAAGTTTACCTCCTAAGCATTGGGTCCACAACTAGGGTTTTGGTTTTATCAAGGAAAATTGGACTTCTAATGCCTCAAGTGACTTTCATGTTTCATTATAGGTCTCCAAGAATGCTCATACCAAGTTTCAAGTTTTACATCACAAATTTGCTCAGTCAATTGCTCAGATGACAGAAAATCAGCTATATTGGGTAAAAAGTAAATTATGGTCAACATACAGTCAAACTTCAAGATTTTTTACCAACATTAAAATTTTGATTTTATATTCATCAATTGATCAAGGGGTTATCATAATTCCTTAAGGTAAGCACTCAAATCATCAAAGGGGCAATATTGTTAAAATTAGGGTTTTGACTGAGAATGATTGATAATTGACTTTTGACCTAGTACATGACCTAATGGCTTGAATAATGATCTCAAACACAACATCTTGACCTAATTTCATGGCTAGAATCATTTCTAAAGATCAAGTGATTGATAGTTGAAATTTGGATCAATTGATGAAAAGTCAATAGTCACACCAAAAGTCAAACTTTGACTTTTTGGTCAACATTGAATTTCAAAGATCAAGAATCATCAAGACATTAAAAAATATAAAACTTGATCATCAAGAATCAACAAAGTCTAAAAAAAGTTAAGATTTCCAATACTTAGAAAAATTCTAAGTGTTTTGACCTTGATAAATTCACTACTTCATGACCATTTTTCACCAAGATGCAAGATGATTCAAGGAAAACTTTCAACATGAAAGTTGTAGAGCATAATTAATTATAAAATTTTTTCCTTGAGGGTTGATGTCCAAAAAAATTCTTGGATTAGGAGATATAGGCCCATAAAGTCATGACATTTTTATCAAAACACTTAGTGAAATTTTCAACAAGTTTGGTCAAATTTTTGTCCCAACTTCTTGGCAAATTTTCACCAAGTTCCAAGTTGATTTAGTCAAAATGGTCAACATGAAGGTTGTAGACAATGTTTGAAGCTTTCTAAAATGTCCAAGAACACATTTTTATCATGCTTGAGCTAAGAGATTCAAAGACATGTAGTTGGGCATCCATTCTTGAATTATAGGTCATTTTGTGATGAACATGAGATCAAATCTCCAAGCCATACTGCATAAATATTGCTTTGCAGGCTTCTAACTTGCAAATAATTCCATAATTAAATGTTTACATAATTTATTATGCCATTATCCAAGTGTTTGAGCCATTGTCCAAGACACTTTTCCATATTTGGAAGAAAGGCATCATTACCATTCTTGAAAAACAAGCTTTATACATAATGTCAATTCCTTGAGCCTCTAACTTATCACCTCTGATCACACTCTATCTAAAAAGTCAGAAGCATTATGTTTAAATCCTCTAACCACTCTATATTTCCTTGTAATTAACATTGGAAATGATCTTCAAGCTTGCTTCATTTACAATCCAACCTAGCCACAACATGTGATCTTGCAAATATGATTAGGTCCTTCCCTCCAACCTTTCTATATAAATAGAGGCACTATTTTTCAAGCCAAACATGATTTTACAAGCCTCATAACCCTCTCAAACTCCCTGAAATCAGAATTGGCATTCAAAACCTCATTTGTTGCAAATTCTGACTTTGAATTTCAAACACCTAATCCACTCGTGCGTTTTGACTCTAAATCATTTACAAAGCTTTTATAACTCTTATATTAGCTATCCAAACACTTGTTACACCAATGTAACATCATCTTCCTCATCCTCCATTTTCAAAAACTCAACTCTGCAACTTGACTTCTCCAGAAGAATCTAGCTACTCACAATCCAAAGTAAGCATTGCAATAGCTTCCTGGGAGTTCAGTTGAAGCTATTCAGATCATCACAACATCTCCAGGAGTGCTCTAACTTCAAACATGATTCTCACTTTTGAGGTAAGTTTTATAAACTTTGAAATCTCTATACAATCATTATTAATGTTTACTTTCTGAATAAAAAATGTAGACATCATTGCTCTGAAGCTAACCATGTGCTTACATTTCATTTATCTTGCCCGAGTGAAGATCTTTTGAAACTGAAGTTTCTAAAAAATTAGGGTTCAGTTTGATACCAACGAAAATCCGTCTTAATCTTTGAGTGTTAGCTTATGATAATGGCATGGTTGGATTCGTGGTGAAAAAACAAGCAAGTTTCATGTTTACACTTTTGAATTAGATTGAGAAATGGAAGAGTTTGAAAATTCAAAAAATGTTATCCATGGCTTCTGGTGCGAGGTAGGAGATAAAGTTACATTCAGGAAGGGGTTTGTAATATATTTATTGGTTTGTGCTTTAACTACCGGATGTATCACCACCCAGTGGTTAAAGCGCGCGCCTGTGACTATAGGGACCTGGGTTCAAGCCATAGTGGTACCCTTTTATTTGTTTCATATTTTCTTATTTCAGATTCAATGAAAGCAAGTCCAATAAGCGCACACTGTACCCATATCTATAACCATCTGATCATTACATGATTGAATTCAACGCGCCAGATGAGCAAGCCCATAATACATCATCGTGAGCCAGCAACACTGAATCTCAAATAGGCACTAGGCTCCTATGTTTTGGGCCTTTTTATTTTGTTTTTGCTGCATCTCACCCCCTTTTTACTAACTTGCAGGGCCATTTTTATTTTTCTGATTTAAATAAAAACTATTTTGGGCCTAACAAAAATTATTTCTCACACCCCCTTTTTTACTCCTGACTCATGTCCCAATTATTTATATATATATATATATATATATATATATATATATATATATATATATATATATATATATATATATATTATTTTTACTTTTATTTCTTTATTTTATTTAATAAAATACATTAAGTCATAATAAAAATCATAAAAAATTTAAAGTGATATGGAAGTCTGAAGTGATGGCGAGACGAGGGCGTCCAAAGAAATTGGTTCCACCGTCATCACCCACCTCCTGCTCTAAAGCTTCAGCAGTCATTTGCTCACCGATGTCTTTGATGAATCAGGAACCATCGTCAACTGAGAGTTAAAGTCTGAAGAGATCTTCGGAAATAGCATTAACTGAAGAAGAAGGAGTGAAATCTGCAAATCAGGAATCCCCAAGGGAGTTATGGGTTGACATTCTGAATGAGAACATAAACCAATCTAATGGACTATCTATGGCGTTTATTGCTCCGACAATAGTCAATGGTGTGGCGGAGGCTGAAATTACTAACGAGGATATCCTGCCAGAAATTAGGTTTTGGGAATCGTCCCCGATTATGTATGTACTGGGTGGAGAACTCAGTATGAATATGGTTAAGCAATTCATGATAAAGAATTGGAACTTTATTCAACTCCCTGATATATATTACAATGATGAAGGCTATTTGTTGTTGAAGTTCAAAACCCTATCAGATAGGGATACTGTACTAATGAAAGGTCTGTATATGATTCGTAACTTCCCCATGATTCTGCATGAATGAAGACCAAAATTTAATCTAAAAAAATATATTCTATGAATGCTCCCAATCTGGGTTAAACTCCCATAACTGCCTCTTGTCCTCTGGGGGATTTCGAGTCTAAACAAAATTAGAAGCATTCTTGGGAACCCTATTGTGACAGTTGAATGTACGGCGAATAAACACAGAGTGTCGTATGCTCGTATCCTGGTAGAAATATATATTACTGTTGTACCCCAAAATTTTCCCTCTCATTTTATCAAGATTTCCCCTCACAAGACTCTTTGAACTCAAGACCAAGTTAGGGTTTGCTCTGCTTAAGACATCTCCTTGCACTGTTAACTTGAAATTAGGGTTCGAGTTTGCACAAGGATTTTTGGACTTTCAATGGTCAATGTGACTTTCATACTTCATGTTGGACCTCTAAGGTTACTCATATCAAGTTTCAAGCTTTGAATCAAATTTTTGCCCAGTCAATTGGACAATTGACCTAGAGATTAACTGTATTGGGGAAAAAGTCAACTATTGCCAATATACAGTAAAACCTCATGATTTTTGATCCACATCAACATTATAGACTCATATGAACCATTTGATCAAGTTTGGACCACAACTCCTCAAGAAATTTGATCAGATCTTCAAAAGGGCAAAATGGTCATTTTTAGGGTTTTGACTGCAAAAGGGCAATTTATGATTTTTCACCTAGACAATGGCAAATTGGGTTCAAGCATGGATTCAAAGACTCAATGGAATCATCTTGACCTATTCACAAGGTTCAAAAGATCTCAAAAGCATTGGATTGACAGATGAATTTTCCAGTCAACTGATCAAAAATCAACTGTACACTGAAAAGTCAAACTTTGACTTTTGGGTCAAAATCAAGTGCCAAGGGTCATTTTCCATCAAGATGTGTCAAAACATGAAACTTGTTCACCAAGAAACCTAATTTTGCAATTTGGGTTTAAAATGGAAAATTTTCATAACTTAGAAATTTTCTAAGTTATGAAAATTTCTTATTTTTTCCCAACTTTGACCAACTTTTTCACCATGATACAATTGGGTTCAAACAAAACTTCCAAAATGAAAGTTGTATTCCTCCACAAAATCTACAACTTTGATTCACAAAGTTTTCCCAAAATATGCTTGGATCTCAAGTTATGAATTTGTGAATAGAGGTCCATGAACTAAATGACTTAGTGAAATTTTGCCCTAGTTTAGGCAGGATTTTGACCTATCTTCATGGAAATTTTTCACCTAGTTCCAAGTGGAATATCAAAATACATTTCAAAGATGGATTGTAGATTATGTTACAAGATTTCCAAAATGTCCAAGAACTCTCCAAAATCATTTGTGGTTAGGGAGAATCGAAGGTTTGAATTTGGCAAAATATCACTTTGATCCATGGCATTTTTCCATGTTGCTACAAGTTGCAAATTCTATCCAGCCTTGCTTGTACTTGTTTACAGGTATCTAAACCCTTCCACACTCAAAAATTGAATTCAAACTCAATGGATTAAGGCATTGTTCTGATCAATGGAAGATTACACAAAGGATTAATCTAAAAATGGCAAAAAGTTAACAATGCCATTTTGATAAAGTTCACTTTATGCATTTTTGTTTCCCTTGAGCCTTGAACCCATCTCTTTGCAGCAAACCAATTCCATAAACTTAGGGAAAAGTACAACAACTTTGTGAATCTAAGAAGGAGGCCTGTACAGGCCATAGCAGGGTCAATTCTCACTTTTGCTTCAAAACCAAGAAACCTTGCAAAAGGTCAAAAATTTGGCAATCTGATAAAACCAACTCTTGTAAACATTTCAAACAAGTTTGGCATATCACACTAAGTCAGAAGCACGAGCTAACCACTTCTCAAGCCTTCCAAAACACCAAAGTCACATTTTCTTGCAAAACAGGGAAACTTCTGCAGTTTGACATCCAAAGCAAAATCCACTCATGCATTTTGCTTGCAACCACTTCAAACACCTTCTAAACAACACACCTAAGCTATCCCAACCATTGGCCAGCAACTGTAACCTTGTTTTCAAGCTTCACCATTTTTGAATTCTGACTGTGCAGGTTGACTTCTACAAGCTTATTCAGGCAAGCTCAAAGCTAGCTAAGCGTTGGGAAAGCTCCAAGGACTTCAAGCAAGCTCACAAGCATCTCAGGCCTCACTGAAAACCCCTGCATTGCCATACTCGAGCTTGACTGAAACAGGTAAAGTTCAAACTTCTATCTCTCTATTTAGGAATCATTAGGCTTAGGTTTGTGAATAAAAAATGTAGTACTCATTGCCCTTAAGCTGTACATATGCATAGATTTCATTTAAGTTAACTGAGTTGGTAGAATTTGAATGATGAACTTTCTGGAAAAACTAGGTTAGAAATTAGGGCCAGAGAAATTCTCTCTGGTCTTTGAGAGTTAGATTAAGTTTTTATATGGTTATAATCGTATGATCATGCTCTATAACTTTCATGTTACAAGTTTGTTTTGTTTTTAAGCATTGAAACAAGAGATACGAATTTGTACATAGTGCGCGTTTTCTTGTTCAAAGGTTGAAGACGAAGCTGGACTTTGGGCTAGGCCTGTTTGTTCTTACTATTTGCACCCTCCTTTGTGCTTTTTGCACCCCCTGGCCCATTTTCATTATTTTTTATATTTTTGAATTTCCTTTTTATTTTCTAACTTTTATTTATTTTTCTAAACATTAAAAATTACCAAAAACATTTTCTTAAATTTTCACATTTTATTTTATTAATTTTTTTATTATATTGGCATAAGAATAGTTAAAAAATGATATATATTTTTATTTTTTAAATAAAGACTTGTAAATAATATAAAAATATTATATAGTTTTATTTTTATTATTTATACACTTAAATAATATTTTCTCACATATTTTTTTAACACTTGTATATATTTTTATTCATTTTATTGTACATAAATAAATAATTATAATATATATATTTTCTTAAAAAAATTAGGGTTTATTACCCTTTCCAAAAATAACCATTAATATTTTTCCTATTTTTGATACATCAAATAGTTTATTTTTTACATATATAAAAATAAATACAAAAACATTTTGCATATTTATATTTATTTGCATATTTAAATATTGTCTATTTATTTATTTGCACAATGAGTTCAATTGGGTTGTAATAGTTGACTTAGGGTTTTATTTTCTTGCAAATATCCCAAAATTCAAATTTGTATCCCCCTACCCATAATCATGTTGTAATAGTATTAGATTTACTTTTACGCTTTTATTGCTTTCAAATATACCATGATAGAAAGATTAGGGTTTGTATGCAAATATCCAAAATCAAACAAATAGCTTGACTAAACACAAGACAAAAATCATGAAAATGACAACATAATGCACACAAGCACCCCTAGGGTTTCATCCACTTGTTGCCTTTAAAATGGCCATGGTATGCATGCTAGGTATCTTGGCAAAACAAAAATCAAAACAAAAAGATCATAGTCCCTCGATGACGCTATCTTGGTTTCCTATACAAAAATGATCTAGTCCCACAAAAACTTGCTAAGATACTTGGCAATATTGTTATCATGGCCATACGATGACCCGCGCTTGTCCCGTTTAACATCCAAACACAAGGTTGTTTACCAAATGCAATGGTAAAACAACAATGTCAAAAGGTTAAAAATGTGTAGGAAAGATCTTTGAGTAGGGTAGACAACTCCTAGTTACTTGATCTCTTGCAAAACATCCTTGCTAATTTCAAAAACACATCACAACACAATTTCAAAACATTTCCCAAAACAACTTTCAAACATTGAAATATTTTTCAAAAGACAAACACCTTTGTAAAACATTCAAACAAGAATTGTTACAAAGGTTTCCTAGACAAAGGCCTCTTTTCAAAACATTTTCAAAACCACACACAAATCACCATTTCAAACAATTGAAAAGCAAAAGCAAGTGATCTAAATAAGTAACTAAGAGCCCATGGAAAACCATGGATGAAAAGGGTGCTAGCACCTTCCCTTTTCATAATCTACCCCCCGAACCCAAGAAAACATCTCAAAGGTCTTTCCTGTGCTTTTTGACCTTTCCTTTGGATAAAATAAAAAGTCGGTGGCGACTCTTGCTAAACCAAAACATTTGCGAACACAAACGCAAAACGTCAAGTCAGTTCTCCCACCGTATCACAGAACTGGCGACTCTGCTGGGGATAATTCTAAAAGTGGGGTTACCTTAGGGTTTAGATCACCTTTACATGCTTATCTTGTTTGCTTTGATTGCTTTACATTTGGTTCTATTGTTTGGGTTTGAAATCCTCTACCCGGATTTGGGAAACATTCATAGGTAAATAGCAATACGTTTGGAAACTGTGCAGGGTATACCGACATGGTTGAAGAAATAACTATATTAGTGCGACATATTTGTGGGTACCGGTAGCCTTTGAGTTAATCAAAGAGAATATGGGGCCGCTGAGTGATGTCATAAAGCACTAATGGACTTTTAGAACCTTTACTTGACCAACTTGGTCTTTTTAGGGGTAGTGAGATGACCGGCTTTGGTGCAGTCCGAAGTTGGTAGATACTCGATACTACACTCATTGAGGGTTATTTTCTTGGAATATTTCGGTCGCCAATAATGTGGCTAAACTGAAACAATGAACACAGAAAATAATCCAGTGATATTGAGCTCCTTAGAACTCGGTTACTATTTCTAGGACAGGTTGAACCAACTAAACTTCAAGAGGGTACTTACCTACAAACTCCATGCAAGCCTAAATCTAAGGACTTGTCTGCTTTGTGTGAATATGATTATTTGTATATAAACTTGCTTACTTAGCATATATGTACATAACATAATAACATCATACCATAGCATTTTCAAAAACTATTTTAAGGATCTCGAGGGTCTTTGATGCAGGGTCACGTTGAACCAGACGTCTACCAAAGGGAAAGAAGATTCATTTTCTCTAAACAAACACCGTCAAAGATCAAGTACAACAACTTGAGTCAAGGGCTATGACCCACTTGACATGGTGAGCTTGATTCTCGCGGAAAGACATCCACCGATACAAAGTTCTCCAATAAGGATGTTCAATTTCTAACATTTTCTCGTGCTTACCCCGCGAGATCCTTGAAAACATGCATCCACATATCATGCATCGTATCATGACAGGTTTCCCCCTTTCAGGTCTCCTTATCTTCCTACTGTTTATTTCAGTAGAGATGGCTCTAGAGAAGACTATGAAAGACATCCAGGCTCAAAACGCTCAACTTCAAGAGATGTTCTTGACCTGTCCAAGGGACAAGAAGAGGTGAAATCTCTCCTCACAAGGGGCATGGTCATAGGGAATCCAGGGGGCATCAGGAATGATCAGTTTGAAGGGCAACAAATTGAGATGGCAACAATGAAAATCCAGATGATGGGACAACTAGTGGGCCAGATGGCTCTCATCCAAAACTTGGCTCAAGGACAAGAGGAGCTAAAGGTCCTCATCAAAAAACTACATCGGGATGGATGTAACCAAATGGGGCAAACAACTAGGGTTGAAGATCAAGTCATCATTCAGCCTCCCTTGAGACAAGAAGTCGAGAGAAAACCTCCCCAGTTTTCTTCAAGGTCACAAGCCCAACAACAACCTCACCAACGTCAACAGGGTAATCGGTGTAAGAAAAATGCATCTGAAAAGCGCTTCATTGAGATTAACATGTCATTATCCCAAGTGCTGCAACGCTTGTTGGAAGTCAAGCTGATTGTATTAAAGGACCCTCCTCGGTATCCCAACACAGCCGCTCCAGGGTACAATCCAAATGCAAGATGTGTGTATCATTCCAACAGTCCTGGACATGACACCGATAGCTGTTGGGCATTGAGAAACAAAATTCAAGATCTGATTAAAGAAACAACGTTGGAGTTCACACAAGATGGCCAGATGAAAATATTCCACTGACGGTTCTCCACCTGAAATGACAAGTTCGAACTAAGAGGCTTCTGTCCATTTTGAATTTCCGATTGTAATTTTTTTGTTATTCAAACAATTATCTATTAATGTCAAACTATGTTTCATTAATGCATTGCATATGTTTGTCTTGAATTCATCTTTTCGTTTTCACTATTTTTAAATTATGCTTTTATTCCTCTTATGACACAAACCTTTAGAGGGAGGATGACGAAAACAATGCCATAATCTCATACAATATGCTTTTGGACAGACCTTGCTGACGATGTACATGCGTTTCTTTCAAATCCCAAACACTGGAGTTATAAGGAAGATAATCCCTAGTCAACCCTTTCGAGCCAAAGAAGTAGAAGTTTTTTGTTTTAACATAAATTGAAACCTTTAATCAAAACCTGGGGCAGGGTAGTCTCTCAGTTAATTCAAATGCGTGTTAAAGTCACAAACTCTCATCTTGTAATACAATGAATGACATCAAAAACATTCCTTTGGAATCAAAAGACGGTGATGGTTCCTTATCACATAGGCAGTCATTATCTCTCAAAAAGAAAAGACCACTAAATCAAAACCTACAAAAGAGGCTTAAGAAAACTGGGGCATCCCGCTGACTGTGAATAAAAAAAACAGGAACAATCAGGCAAACATTAGGGATAATAAATCAAAAGAAAGAGGTCCCTGCAAATCCTCAACAAAAATAATGTTGCAAAATTGACTGCCTTCCAACAAATTCAATTTGTGTGAACCATCACTAAAATGTCGTTCCAGACTCAGTTGGAGTTCAAACGCACGATTAACTGAGTTTAGGACTGAAGAACATCATGAAGAGCGGGTGGGTACAAATATTACTTTGAGCCTTTATCCTTTGTTTCTTAAACCGTGAACCAAGCCACGTTACATCCCTTCAAAAGTCCTAATTGAAGCATGGGTTAGTTCGAAAGCATACTGTTACAAAAGGTATCCTGACTCCTGTAAGGCTTTGCTCTAAATCTTGAGTTGAATTTTTCTTACAAAAGTTTTTTGCTGAAAAATGCATTTTCAAAATTTCAAGACAAGCATAAACCTTGCATTATTTGAATATCGTTGTTTTCATATGGCTATTTGTTTGACAGCAAAGAAATTCACACAGTGAATATCCAATGAACGAAAGCTCTCTCAGTGAACAAAATCACTTCAAGTGGGATGACACTCCCGTTACAAAAAAATCTCCTATCAACAAAGGGGACATGACATGGCATTATCCAATGAACCTGGGGCAGTCCAGTCAAGATTTCAAGAAATCTCTCAAAGTGCAGGGTAGCCAGGGGAAAGTCTCTGTCACCATCACTTGGGGCATTGAACGTCAATCCCAACAAAGGGTTACATACAGTCAAACATTTCCTGGCCAAGTCATAAACACTCGCTACTTGGGGCAGTGACAAATCTCTCCAAAATCCTTCTCGTAAGAGGACTCCCAGTCAGAGTTTCAATAACCTTTTCCCAGCTAAGTCGACCTCAAGAATTCCTGAGAATTTTTCCCATTGAAGTCGTCAGATTTTTCACTATCAGAAACGAAGAGTTCAACTCTTTTCTTCATCACCAATTGGGGATTTATTTTCCCCAGCGATAGGTCGTCTTGAAAACATCACACATCCGTACATCAGGACATCATACAACGCAATCTCATTTATTTTGAGAACATCATTGTTTGATATATGTCTTGCAACTAACCTTTACCTTTCAGGAAAGATGCAATCAAGTTCATTCAACTTTCCCCTTCAACAACAGTCCATGAGTTATTTTCCCAGCATCTATTAAATATATTCCAAGAATTTCGTATGGCTCAATTAAATCGATTCTAAGATTTTTCTGATTCTTATCCAGTCAAAGTAATTCAAGACCTTCTCTGGATCAGTCAGATCGACACTAAGATCTCCCTGATTCTTATCCCAGTTAAAGATATCCCAGATTTTACTGTTTCAGATAAACCTCTCAACGGTTTATTCTGATTCACTTCCAGATTTTGCTGTTTCAGATAAATCACTCAACGGTTTATTCAGATTCACTTCCAGATTTTGCTGTTTCAGATCTAATTCAAACTTTTCGTCAACAATCACCTTTGAATGGTATCTTTAAACCCATTTCCATACACAGTCAAATCAGCATGTCATTAAGATCCCCAGCGGAGATGAGACTACCAACTACCAATCCCCAGCGGAGCTGAAACTATCAACCACAGCGGAAATCATTCAGTTTCTCCAGATTCCCCCAGCAGGTTATCTTAAAACCTGAGAATCAACCAGATAACAGTTAACTTTTATCCCCAACCGAGGATAATTCCCCAGAAGAATGGCATACACCCAAGCTCCTGATACCCTTAACAGAATGAAGATTCTCATTCTTGAAACCCCAGAAGATTGGCATACACCCAAGCTCCTGATACCCTTAACAGAATGAAGATTCTCATTCTTGAAACCTCAGAAGATTGGCATACACCCAAACTCCTGATATCCTTAACAGAATGAAGATTCTCATTCTTGAAACCCTAGAAGATTGACATACACCCAAACTCCTGATATCCTTAACAGAATGAAGATTCTCATTCTTGAAACCCTAGAATATTGGCATACACCCAAACTCCTGACATCTACAACAGAATGAAGATTCTCATTCTTAAAGTGGCATACAACCTAAACTCCTGAACTTCTCCCAAACAGGAATAAGTTTTTCCCTCAGGGTCCAGAACTTACTTTCCAACAGGATAGCTTACTCTCCAGCAGTATAGCTACTCCCCACAGAGCTTTTACTCCCCAACAGAATGAAGATTCTCATTCTTAATTCCCCAGTGAAATTGCCAGAGTCTTCTTCACTCTCAACATGAATTTGTCAAAAATTTTAATCCCATGCAGATCGAAGATTCTTATTCTTGACTTTCCAGCATGAAGCCCCCAAGGATTCAAATTCCCCTAGAAGATTGAAGATTCTCATTTCTCCACAGAAGCCATCAGAGTCTTCCTTATTCTCCAGCAGATCAAGGTTTTCCTTTGTTTGATTCCCGGTAGAGATCTCCAGAGTTTCCCTTATTCCCCAGCCGAGTAAGGATTCTCATCATATAATCCCCGCGAGTTGCCAAGGATTCTCTATCCCCAAGCAGTCAGCAAGGATTTCTCATCTTCAGCAGTCAAAGATTTTGAATCTCCAGCAGTGGTTAAGGATTTACTTTCCTCAGCGGGACATCAAATCAGCTTACATGCGCATATATTACATTCATATATCATAAACAGGGATAGAACATATATATTGCATCATACATTTCATGCAACATAACTTTGTGTTTCAGCTAATATTTTACCCTTTTCAGGATAATATTAACAAGCTACCAGTATAAAATCTGAAAACGGCCTAGAGATGCTCCAGACACGGATGCTAATCTATTGCTTATTCAAATTCAAGGATCATGAAAACAGTTTATAGATGCTCCAGACATGGATGCTAATCTATCGCTTGTTCAGATTCAGCTTCAGAAAACAGCCTAGAAATGCTCCAGACACGGATGCTAATCTATTGCTTATTCAAATTCAAGGCTCAAAAAACAGTTTGTAGATGATCCAGACGCGAATGCTATTCTATTGCTTATTCAGATCCCCAACTCAGAGATGCTCCAGACACGGATACCATTCTGACGCTCACCTATAACTTAAAATTCAACAAACATTCTTGGATGGCATCTTTAAGCCCATCTCCGACAAGATTCTCTCACACCTCCAAATTGCATCTTTAAGCCCATTCCCTCAACTACGTTTTGACGAGTGCAAATTTACGGGCACTCTAGTGTCCAATCCTCTTTTACCTTCGAGTCATCGAAAGGAAAACTCGCCAATCTAACTCTTCAGGTTCAAGAAGATTGAACAGGGGCAGCTGTTGTACCCCAAAATTTTCCCTCTCATTTTATCAAGATTTCCCCTCACAAGACTCTTTGAACTCAAGACCAAGCTAGGGTTTGCTCTGCTCAAGACATCTCCTTGCACTGTTAACCTGAAATTAGGGTTTGAGTTTGCACAAGTATTTTTAGACTTTCAATGCTCAATGTGACTTTCATACTTCATGTTGGACCTCTAAGATTGCTCATATCAAGTTTCAAGCTTTGAATCAAATTTTTGCCCAGTCAATTGGACAGTTGACCTAGATATCAGCTGTATTGGGGAAAAAGTTAACTATGGCCAATATACAGTCAAACCTCATGATTTTTTATCCACATCAACATTATAGACTCATATGAACCATTTGATCAAGTTTGGACCACAACTCCTCAAGAAATTTGATCTGATCTTCAAAAGGGCAAAATGGTCATTTTTAGGGTTTTGACTGTAGAAGGGCAATTTCTGATTTTTCACCTAGCCAATGTCAAATTGGGTTCAAGCATGGATTCAAAGACTCAATGGCATCATCTTGACCTATTCACAAGGTTCAGAAGATCTCAAAAGCATTGGATTGACAGATAAATTTTCCAGTCAACTGATCAAAAATCAATTATACACTGAAAAGTCAAACTTTGACTTATTGGTCAAAATCAAGTGCCAAGGGTCATTTTTCATCAAGATGTGTCAAAACATGAAACTTGTTCACCAAGAAACCTAATTTTGCAAATTAGGGTTTAAAATGGAAAATTTTCATAACTTAGAAATTTTCTAAGTTATGAAAATTTCTTATTTTTTCCCAAATTTGCCCAACTTTTTCACCATGATGCAATTGGGTTCAAACAAAACTTCCAACATGTAAGTTGTAGTCCTCCACAAAATCTACAACTTTGATTCACAAAGTTTTCCCAAAAGATGCTTGGATCTCAAGTTATGAATTTGTGAATAGAGGTCCATGAACTAAATGACAGTGAAATTTTGCCCTAGTTTAGGCAAGATTTTGACCTATCTTCATGGAAATGTTTCACCTAGTTCCAATTGGAATATCAAAATGCATTTCAAATATGGATTGTAGAGCATGTTACAATCTTTCCAAAATGTACCAGAACTCTCCAAAATCATTTGTGGTTAGGTAGAATCGAAGGTTTGAATTTGGCAAAATATCACTTTGATCCATGGCATTTTTTCATGTTGCTACAAGTTGCAAATTCTATCCAGTCTTACTTGTACTTGTTTACAGGTATCTAAACCCTTCCACACTCAAAAATTGAATGCAAACTCAATGGATTGAGGCATTGTTCTGATCAATGGAAGATTACACAAAGGATTAATCTAAAAATGGCAAAAAGTTAACAATGCCATTTTGATAAAGTTCACTTTATGCATTTTTGTTTCCCTTGAGCCTTGAACCCATCTCTTTGCAGCAAACCAATTCCATAAACTTAGGGAAAATTACAACAACTTTGTGCAGCTAAGAAGGAGGCCTGTACAGGCCATAGCAGGGTCACTTCTCACTTTTTCTTCAAAACCAAGAAACCTTGCAAAAGGTCAAAAACTTGGCAATCTGATAAAACCAACTCTTGTAAACATTTCAAACAAGTTTGGCATATCACATTAAGTCAGAAGCACGAGCTAACCACTTCTCAAGCCTTCCAAAACACTAAAGTCACATTTTCTTGCAAAACAGGGCAACTTCTGCAGTTTGACATCCAAAGCAAAATCCACTCGTGCGTTTTGCTTGCAACCACTTCAAACACCTTCTAAACAACACACCTAAGCTATCCCAACCATTGGGCAACAATTGTAACCTTGTTTTTAAGCTTCACCATTTTTGAATTCTGACTGTGCAGGTTGACTTCTACAAGCTTATTCAGGCACGCTCAAAGCTAGTTAAGCGTTGGGAAAGCTCCAAGGAACTTCAAGCAAGATCACAAGCATCTCAGGCCTCACTGAAAACCCATGCATTGCCATACTCGAGCTTAACTGAAACAGGTAAAGTTCAAACTTCTATCTCTCTATTTAGGAATCATTAGGCTTAGGTTTGTGAATAAAAAATGTAGTACTCATTGCCCTTAAGCTGTACATATGCATAGATTTCATTTAAGTTAAATGAGTTGGGAGAATTTGAATGATGAACTTTCTGGAAAAACTAGGTTAGAAATTAGGGCCAAAGATATTCTCTCTGGTCTTTGAGAGTTAGATTAAGTTTTTTATATGGTTAGAATCATATGATCATGCTCTATAACTTCCATGTTACATGTTTTTTGTTTTTAAGCATTGAAACAGGAGATACGAATTTGTACATAGCACGCGTTTTCTTCTTCAAAGGTTGAAGACGAAGCTGGACTTTGGGCTGGGCTTGTTTGTTCCTACTATTTGCACCCTCCTTTGTGCTTTTTGCACCCCCTGGCCCATTTTCATTATTTTTTATATTTTTGAATTTCCTTTTTATTTTCTGACTTTTATTTATTTTTCTAAACATTAAAAATTACCAAAAACATTTTCTTAAATTTTCACTTTTTTTTATTTTATTATTTTGGCATAAGAATAGTTAAAAAATGATATATACTTTTATTTTCTTAAATAAAGACTTGTAAATAATATAAAATATTATATAGTTTTATTTTTATTATTTATACACTTAAATAATATTTTCTCACATATTTTTTTTTAACACTTGTATATATTTTTATTCATTTTATTGTACATAAATAAATAATTATAATATATATATTTTCTTAAAACAAATTAGGGTTTATTACCCTTTCCAAAAATAACCATTAATATTTTTCCTATTTTTGATACATCAAATAGTTTATTTTTTACATATATAAAAATAAATACAAAAACATTTTGCATATTTATATTTATTTGCATATTTAAATATTGTCTATTTATTTATTTGCACAATGAGTTCAATTGGGTTGTAATAGTTGACTTAGGGTTTTATTTTCTTGCAAATATCCCCAAATTCAAATTTGTATCCCCCTCCCCATAATCATGTTGTAATAGTATTAGATTTACTTTTACGCTTTTATTGCTTTCAAATATGCCATGATAGAAAGATTAGGATTTGTATGTAAATATCCAAAATCAAACAAATAGCTTGACTAAACACGAGACAAAAAGCATGAAAATGACGACACAATACACACAAGCACCCCTAGGGTTTCATCCACTTGTTGCCTTTAAAATGGCCATGGTATGCATGCTAGGTATCTTGGCAAAACAAAAATCAAAACAAAAGATCATAGTCCCTCGATGACGCTATCTTGGTTGCCTATACAAAAATGATCTAGTCCCATAAAAACTTTCTAAGATACTTGGCAATATTGTTATCATGGCCATACGATGACCCGCGCCTGTCCCGTTTAACATCCAAACACAAGGTTGTTTACCAAATGCAATGGTAAAACAACAATGTCAAAAGGTTAAAAATGTGTAGGAAAGATCTTTGAGTAGGGTAGACAACTCCTAATTACTTGATCTCTTGCAAACCATCCTTGCTAATTTAAAAAATACATCATAAAACAATTTCAAAACATTTCCCAAAACAACTTTCAAACATTGAAATATTTTTCAAAAGACAAACACCTTTGTAAAACATTCAAACAAGAATTGTTACAAAGGTTGCCTAGACAAAGGCCTCTTTTCAAAACATTTTCAAAACCACACACAAAGCACCATTTAAAATAATTGAAAAGCAAAAGCAAGTGATCTAAACAAGTAACTAAGAGCCGATGGAAAACCATGGATGAAAAGGTTGCTAGCACTTTCCCTTTTCATAATCTACCCCCCGAACCCAAGAAAACATATTAAAGGTCTTTCCTGTGCTTTTTGACCTTTCCTTTGGATAAAATAAAAAGTCGGTGGTGACTCTTGCTAAACCCAAAACATTTACGAACATAAACGCAAAACCTCAAGTCAGTTCTCCCACCGTATCACAATTACTAAGGATCTTCCTAATTAGATTATGATTAGAAATAGTCACGGAGAGAAATTGTCACAAATAGTTAAATATGAATGGAAACCTCTTTTCTGTAGAAAATGTCAGAAGCTTGGGCATAATTGTGAGAAAGATAAAGTTAAAGATAAGATTTGGGTTCCAAAAACAACTAATGAAGATCCAATAGAAGTAACATCAGAGGGGCAGGCTATGGAATCAGTGTCTCCATTAGAGAAGCTTCCTCCTGTAATTATGCAGCATATTAAGTCTCAGGGCAAAAGAACTCAACAAATACAGTAGCAGTATGATGAAGGGGGAGAGAAGTGGACTCAGGTTCCGGGCAATGGGAAAGATAAAGGTAAAGGGGGTGAAACTTGATCCCCAAGCAGGCATTCTCTCATGTGACAATGGTTTTGATGCTCCTGAGGTTTTGAATGACCTTCTAGAGCTCCAAAATACTGGTCAATGTTAATGTCTTAGAATGTTAGGGGATTGAATAAATCTGCCAAAATTAAGGAGGATAGCTCCCGTCTCTATTACCTTAATGCAGATATTAATATTTTGATTGAAACTAGAGTTAAGATCTCCAAAGCTAACTCTGTTAGAAAGAAGTTGAATATTGGGAATAATTTCTTAGATAACTACCAGTGCCATAAAAATGGTAGAATTTAGATTAACTGGAGGAATAACAACATAGATGTCAGGAGGGTTACTAGCAGTAGCCAAATGATACATTGTGGTGTGTATGACAGTAATGGTATCTTCAAATAATGGTTAACAACTATCTATGCTCATAATAATCTGGAGCAGAGGAAAAAAATTGTGGATTGATTTAGGTAACTTTCAAACCAATGGAGCCTGGTGTCTCATTGGTGACTTTAACAATGTTCTTAGTGCTCATTATATGATTAGTGGGAATATGGTATTGGAATCAGAATTTGAGGACCTGCAGGAGTTTATGGATAAGAATGGTCTGCATGAAATGGATAGTAAGGGGGATCATTTCACTTGGTCTAATAGACATTTTGTTGGCATGATTTACTCCAGGATTGACTGTGATACGGTGGCAGAACTGACTGTTGAAACTGGTTTCACGTTTGTGTTTGCAAATGTTGCGGTAAGTAAGAGTCTCCATCGAATTTTCTTTTATCCAACAAAGGAAAGGGTGAAAAGAACAGAAAAGACCTTTCGAGAGTTTTCTGAGTAAGGGGGGTAGACTATGGAAAGGGAAGGTGTTAGCATCCTTTCCATCCATAGTTTTCTACGGGCTCTTAGATGCTTAGCTCATTTGAAAAAAATACCTCGTGTTTTTGTGTGTTTTGAAAAGTATTTTGAAATGCATTAGTGCGACAATTTGCTTTATGATAACTCTTGTGTCAGTCCTCAAGAGTGTTGATAAAGAGTTCTTGAAAAGGTTTTAAAAGGGTTTTGTATGTGTAAAAGTTTGTTTTGAGCATAGCATCTAGGAACTATCTACTCTACTCGAAAGGGTCGTTCTTTTCCTCCTTTCCTTTAGACAATGCTATCCTACTATTAGTGAGTAGGTAGCCATAGTCGCTTGGATGTATGAGGGACATTCAAAGGGACGTTTTATAGTCACAAAGGCAACTGGGTAAGAAACCTTAATAACTACCCTAGGGTTTTAAGATCATTGTTTACCGAGGCAACATCGAGAGGGACATCGAGGGACTTATGATCTTTTTTAAAATAGAGGGTAGCCACTAAAATCTCTCACGTTTCGAGAGTTGTGACTATTTTTCCGAAAGGCAACCAAAGCGGGAGTACCCTATAGGTGCGCATGTGCAAGTGTGTTATATTCAGTTATTTTTGTCTTTTGCATTAGGTTTGCTAGAGTTGGTTTTAATTCTTATCATGAAATCCTATTACCATACATCTAACAGTTAATATGTACATGAATTATAAAATTCGGAAAGTAAATCCTACGCTATTACATCCCATGAGCAGTTACAATATTTAGGAAAAAATGCAAAAGGATAAACTGACTATTACAAAATCCAATGAGAGACCTATACATTCTTTCTAGAATTTAAATAACAAAATAAAAATAGAAAACAAAAATGAGAAGAGATTGCTTGGAAAGAAAATCCTAAAAAGCCTAAGTATTAAGAATTTTTTTTGTTGACATTTTTGTGGTTTGATTTTAAGATTTAAGACCTAAGTCTAAATTAGTTTTAATTTTAAGAAAAAAATGTTAAAGTAATTAAATAATTAATTAACAAAATTTAATCTAAAAAAGAAGCTAAGCATAATGTTTTTTAATGATTTTTGATTTAGAGTTGATTTAAATAATAAGGTCAATAAAGAAATGAACAAAAAAACAAAATGAAAATACAAAGGGTTATCCTTCGATCCAGGGAGAAATGTGGTTTTTTGATTCAGGGTATGATTTTTTGATCCAATGAGGGATGTGATTTTTCGATCCAGGGAGAGATGTTTGTTTTTCGATCCAGGGGAGGAAGCTGCCTTTCGATCTAGATCTGCAAGACAAAATTTAGCAAAAATAAAGATGAAGGACCTGGGTATCAAACCCAGGTCCTTCGATCTTGTGCGTGTTTATCTGTTTAGGCTGGATCTGCAGTACAAGTGTTATAGAAAAAAAATGCAGACCTGGGTGTCGAACCCGGGTGTTTAGCTTTGAATACAAATCGAACGAACTATAAGTGTTAACATGTCATGCAAATGTAAAGTTTGATCTTTTGCCAATTATTACCAACAGTGATGTATGGATCTGTAGTTTCAGGCGTGGGTATGCTTGTTTAAGGGTTGTTTCGATTTTGACAACCTTTGGAGATTTTGATAAGTTTGGTGGTTTTCTTCAGGCAATATGTGTGTGTAATATTTTTGAGGCAACTTGCGTGTATAGGCCAAAATGTTTCTGTGGGTGGGTCAGCCTGCAGCTTCAATTGGCAATAAGTATTCTGTGTGATGTAGCATGTCCCCTAATATTTTCTCCTCTTTTTTTTTCGTCCCTGGAAATGTATCCTTATGCTTGTATTTATAGGGGTGTAGAGAGGAATGGAAATGGCAAGGGACATCATTTAACAAGGCTTTGAAGGCAAAATCAGACAAATTAAATGATTGCCATTTTTGATGGATTCCTACCCTTTTGGGTTTTGGGATAAACCTGAACATACCTGAATCCTTTAAATGCCTCCACACCTGGTTCTTCGATTGGCCCTGAGTTTCTTTCTTTGAATGGCTCCAGGCCTTATCATTATAGCTTCTTCGATTGAACCACTATCTTCCTTAGTAGCTTGATCTAAAACTTTTCAACTATCCCAATCGAAAACTCCTTTCTAGCCAGTTGAAGCTTCTTTTGTTACCTCATTTGAATGTAATTATACAGGAGGCTTAGACTTGACATCATATTGGATTTTGGCCAGCAAACATCTTGGACCAAGACTCATAATAAAACAAATTGGTTTCCCATAATAATATGTCCTTCAAATGGACCAATTGTAGGTCCTTCGAAGGCACCATTTGTGTTAGAACATAGTTTGATTCTACAACCCTCAGTTAGAGTTTTGATGATAACAAAATACAAGATTAAATAAATTGTAAGATTTACAAGACATATATGCTACTTAAAATTACGTTGTGTATTTACAGAAACTCTGATGGAATCAGCATCAGAATATCATTATCAACATCAGCATCAGAAGATATGTCAGCATCAGAAGATCAAATAACATGTGCTATACGTTGAAGCCTGATGAACAGAATCTTCACATAACATACTCTGACTCTGATCAAGATCCTAACCATGTCAACAGCACTCAAAAGCGTCAGAATAAGCTAAAGCCAAGAACACTCTGATTATCATTAGCAGAACACTCCAAAGTGTCAACATTACTATGCATTCAAGACAAATTAATTACCAACGGCTTTATTCCAAGACAAAGATCTTCTCAAAAAGGAAAGAACGTTATGTGCATTGAAATGGATTTATGAACAACAACGTATCTATTCCTAGGCTACTTAAACAAGTCAGTGAGAAAAGAAATGGCTAATACTCACGCATATACACGCCTAAGCTAATCATCCTCACGCACACTCTCATTTTTGCTAAAGCTTTCAACCACGCTTACTCTACAGCTCTAGCAATCTAGTTTCATCTTAAGCTTAACATTGTGTATTATCACAGTTGTGATATATAGTTTTGTAAGAAAACATCAAACACACATCTGTCATTTATCTGTAAGAGAAATTCCTTGAGATAAACCGGTATGTGGTTAGACTCAAGAAGGCTTTAATAGTTGTTAAAGCAGTTGTGTATTCAGTTGAATATAGTGGATTAATACCTCGTTGGAGAGAGGCGAAATCACCTTGACGGGTGTACTGGAGTAGTTTGAGATCAAACGAACCAGGATAAAAATAACGTGTTGTCTGCATTTGATTTTAAGTTTTACAATTCAACCCCCCTTCTTGTGTTTTTCACTTCTTCAATTGGTATCAGAGCGCCTGGTTCTGAGCTTATAACACTTAACCGTGTCAGTACAAGATCCAGCGTTAGAAAAACACAATGGCAGGACCACATCAAAACATCAGCAATGACAACAATGTAGAAAGAGACAGATTCAGTGGCAAACCTCCAGTCTTTGATGGAGAGAACTTTGATTACTGGAAAGACAGAATTGAAAGCTTCTTTCTGGCCCACGATGCTGATCTGTGGGAGATGGTGATTGATGGATACATGCACCCAGTGAATGCAAGTGGTCAGAAGATTGACAGGAAAGCAATGTCTGATCAACAAAAGCGTGATTTCAGAAATCATCACAAAGCCAGAACAATTCTTCTCAGCGCCATCTCTTACTCTGAATATGAAAAGATATCAAACAGAGACACTGCAAAGAATATGTTTGACTCTCTGAGAATGACGCATGAAGGCAACATTCAAGTTAAAGAAACTAAAGCTCTTGCGTTCATTTAGAAGTATGAGGCATTCAAGATGGAAGAAAGTGAATCAATTGAAACGATGTTCTCAAGATTTCAAATTCTGGTGGCTGGTCTCAAAGTTCTGGACAAAGGGTATTTTACTGCTGATCATGTTAAGAAGATCATCAGAAGCTTGCCAAAACAGTGGAGGCCAATGGTCACAGTGCTGAAGCTAGCTAAGGATCTCAACAAAATCTCTCTGGAGGAACTTGTCAGCTCCCTCAGAAGTCACGAGATAGAGCTAGAAGCAGATGAACCTCTAAAGCAAGGTAAGCCATTAGCTTTAAAATCTAACAGAAAATCTGACTCCAAAGTTTTGCAGGCTGTTGAAGAAACCTCTGATGGGTCCTCATCAGAAGAAGATGAACTATCTCTCCTCTCCAGAAGGGTGAACCAACTATGGAAGCAAAGGCAAAGAAAGTTCAGGAATCCCAGAAGATCAGAAAACCAGAATGAATCTTCCTCCAGATAGAGAAGGTCAGAATCCTCCTCTGGATACAGAAGATCTGAAGGCTCTTCAGGAAGCAGAAAGCCAAACAACAAAGACATCATCTGCTATGAATGTAACGAGTAAGGACACTACAAGAGTGATTGCCCAAAGCTTCAGAGGGAAAAGCCCAAAAAGAAGTTTGGCAAGGAAAAGAAGAAAAGTCTCATGGCTACATGGGATGACTCTGACACATCTGAAGCTGACTCAGAATCAGATGATGAGAGAGAAAACATAGCTCTCATGGCAAACATAACAGAAGACAGTGAAGCTTCTGAATCAGACTCTGAATCAGACACATAAGAGGTATTCCCTGACTTTGCTATTAACTTTACTAAGGCTGAACTAGCTGAAAGCCTTAATGAAATTCTGGAAAAATATCAGCAGATCAGAGTCAAATTTAGAAACCTGAAAAGGAATCTTGCTTTTGACTCTGATAAAACCGAGAGTCTCAAATTGGATAATTCTGAGTTGAAAGATAAAGTTTCAAAATTAGAAAATCTATTGCAAAACTCTCAAAATGAAACAATTCCTGAAACTCCCAGCAGTGCTGATGAGATCATCAAGGAGTATGATCATAGCTTTCAGAAGTTTCTAGCTAAAAACATAGATAGAAGCAAAATGGCTTCAATGATCTATGGAGTTAGCAGAAATGGCAGAAAAGGAATAGGATACCAAGGTAAGGTACCTACACCAAAGAATGCCATGGATTTAGTTATAAAACAAACTCCACTTAACTCACACTTTGTATATGGGCACACACACGAGATCAAATATACTAGTAGTAATTATTCTGTCAAACCAAAATTCAACCAGAGTTTTGGTAAAACTAACAAATCAGGACCCAAGAAAATATGGGTACCTAAGGATAAAATAATACATGTTGCAGATATATTTAGCAGCAAAGTAGAAACACCAGTCATGTTACCTGGACTCTGGCTGCTCACGACACATGACGGGAAGAAAGCATATGTTCCAAAGCCTGGAACTTAAGCCTGGAGGCCACGTAGGCTTTGGAGGCAATCAGAGGGGAAAGATCATTGGCTCTGGAACAGTAGGTAATGGAAATCTTCCCTCTATAAGTAATGTTTTATTAGTAGATGGATTAATGCATAATCTGTTATCCATAAGTCAATTAAGTGATAACGGTTATGATATAATCTTTAATCAAAATTCATGCAAAGCTGTTAGTCAGAAAGATGGGACTATCCTATTTAATGGAAAGAGGAGAAACAACATTTATAAAATAAAACTTTCTGAACTGAAAAGTCAGAATGTAAAGTGTCTTCTGTCTGTTAACAACAAGCAATGGATCTGGCATAGAAGATTGGGGCATGTTAGTATGAGAAGAATATCTCAGATTAACAAACTCAATCTGGTCAGAGGACTTCCTAACCTGAAGTTCAATTCAGATGCTCTGTGTGAAGCATGTTATAAAGGCAAGTTTGCAAAACTAGCTTTCAAATCTAAAAACGTTGTTTCCACCTCTAAGACATTAGAACTTCTGCACATTGACTTATTTGGACCAGTTAAAACTGCTTCAGTCAGTGGCAAGAAGTATGGGTTAGTAATCGTAGATGACTATAGCAGATGGACATGGGTAAAGTTCTTAAGACACAAGGACGAGTCTCACTCTGTGTTTGTCACCTTCTGCAACCAAGTTCAGAATGAAAAGGATCTTAGAATCGTCAAAGTCATAAGTGATCATGGTGGAGAGTTTGAAAACAAAGATTTTGAATCATTTTTTAATGACAAAGGCATTCTGCATGATTTCTCTTGTCCTAGAACTCCCCAGCAAAATGGAGTTGTAGAACGAAAGAACAGAACATTGCAAGAAATGGCCAGAACCATGATCAATGAGACTAACGTTGCTAAGATCTTCTGGGCAGAGGCAATAAACACAGCGTGCTACATTCAGAATAGAATCTCTATAAGACCTATTCTGGAAAAGACTCCATATGAATTGTGGAAGAACAGAAAGCCCAACATTTCATATTTTCATCCATTTGGATGTACTTGCTTTATTTTGAATACAAAAAATTATTTGAACATGTTTGACTCTAAAGCACAAAAGTGTATTATGTTAGGATAATCTGAACGCTCAAGATGGTACAGAGTATACAATACAGAAACACAGATTGTTGAAGAATCAATCAGTGTTCGTTTTGATGATAAGCTTGACTTTCAAAAGTCAAAGCAGGATGAATTACTAGTAGGTATGGAAGTTGAATTCACAGGTACTGAAGACAAGTCATCAGAAGCTCTCAACAAAGACACTCCCTCAACATCAGAAAGAGGCATTGCAAGCAATCCAGCACCTTCTGTTGATCAACTTCAGAAGAGACCATCCAGAAGCAGCATGGTTCACCCAGAAGAAACAATCTTATGAAGAAAGGAAGATCCAATCAGAACAAGATCTAGCTTCAGAAACTCTTAAGAATCCTCCATGGGACTTGTCTCTCTGATTGAACCATCATCAATTGATGAAGCACTTCTGGATAATGACTGGATTCTGGAAATGCAAGAGGAGCTGAATCAATTCACAAGGAATGACATATGGGATCTAGTTCCTAAACCAAAAGGATTCAACGTCATTGGAACAAAATGGGTGTTCAAAAACAAACTGAATGAACAAGGTGAAGTCATCAGAAACAAGGCACGATTGGTAGCACAAGGTTATAGTTAGCAAGAGGGGATATACTATACATAAACCTTTGCTCCAGTCGCCAGGTTAGAATCTATCAGACTTTTAATTTCTTTTGTTGTTAATAAAGGCATCACTCTGTATCAGATGGATGTTAAGAGTGCATTCTTAAATGGATATATAGAAGAAGAGGTATATGTGCACCAACCCCCTGGTTTTGAAAGTTCAAAAAATCCAGAATATGTTTTCAAACTAAAGAAGTCACTGTATGGTCTGAAACAAGACCTCAGAGCTTAGTATGAAAGACTGAGTAACTTCCTGTTAGAAAAGGAATTCACCAGAGGGAAAGTGGACACAACCTTATTCTGTAAGACAGTTAAGAATGACATTTTAGTATGTCAGATTTATGTTGATGATATCATTTTTGGATCTACTAAACCTTCTCTGGGAAGAAAGTTTGCTAAGTGTATGCAGGCAGAATTTGAGATGAGCCTAATGGGGGAACTGAAATTCTTTCTGGGCATTCAGATCAATCAAACCCCAGAAGGAACTTACATTCATCAGAGCAAATATGTCAGAGAACTTCTGAAGAAATTTGATATCTCAGAATGTAAGCCATCAAAGATTCCAATGCATCCCACATGCATTCTGGAAAGAGAAGAGGTAAGCAAAAAGGTAGAACAGAAGGTCTACAGAGGTATGATTGGTTCTCTTCTTTATCTGACAGCTTCAAGACCTGATATTTTATTCAGTGTATGCATTTGTGCAAGATTCCAATCAGATCCTAGAGAATCTCACTTAACAGTTGTTAAGCGTATTTTCAAGTATCCGAAAGGTACTACTAATATGGGTTTATTTTATAGAAAATCTAGTGATTACAGCTTAGTAGGATACTGTGATGCTGACTTTGCTGGAGACAGAGTTGAACGTAAAAGCACTTCTGGAAGCTGCCAGTTTCTGGGAGAAAATCTGATCTCATGGTCTAGTAAAAGACAATCCACAATTGCTCTATCAACAGCAGAAGCTGAATACATAGCAGCAGCGGGATGCAACACACAAATGCTCTGGATGAAAAGTCAACTTGAGGACTTCTAGATATTTGAGAGTAACATTCCTATCCTCTGTGACAACACTTATGCCATTTGCTTAAGTAAAAATCCAATTTTGCATTCTAGGGCTAAGCATATAGAAATAAAACATCATTTTATTAGGGACTACATTCAGAAAGGAATTTAAAATTTAAAATTTATTAACACAGACCATCAATGGGCTGATATTTTCACAAAACCACTTTCTGAAGATAGGTTCAACTTCATTCTAAAACATCTCAGCATGAAGCTCTGTCTAGAATAAAACTGTTTTAATTTTATATATTAACCTTCAGAACTGTGTTTATTTTCTGTGAACTTCTGATCAATCTTCTTTCAGAATCTTAGAAGTGCAGATTGTATCAGAATCTATCCATGAAGATTTGAGCACTTCAGTTCAAGGATAGAAGTGCTGCTCACTCAAGCAAACAAGTGTCATCCAGTCATCAGCTGTTTTCTGAGGCTGAACACACGTTCAAGTTTCTGAAAAGGCAAAGCGCTGATTGGATGCATTGAGACACATGTCATGGGTAACCGTTCCAAATATCTTTCTGAATCCCCTAAAATCAGCTATCATTAAATGCGAATAATCATTATTTGTTTCTCTCTCTTAAACGTTTATGTTTTCAAAAACTTTTTAGAAATCTATTTAAACACTTCACACCATTCACGCACTTTTACCGTCACTTTCGTTTTCTCTCAATATTTATGATTTCTGTGTTCTTACTTTCTCAAGAAAACCTTTCATTCTTTTTTCAAAAACCTCGTGTGAACATGGCTTCTTCCAGCATTCCTTCTTCAGGTTCCCAGAAAACTGCTTCTTCTGAACAATATGAAGTACCTCTCAGAACGCTTCTCACTCCAATCAAGAACCTTGAAGTTATGTCTGAAATAATAGTGGATTTCAACAGTCTTAAGGAGAATGGTTTTGATTTATCTGAAGAGATTAAAGCTCAAGGTTTGGAAAAGTACTTTGACAGGCTGATGGGTCCAACATTTCCTATTCTGGTAAAGGAATTTTGGATTCACGCTTCTTCTTCAAATCATCAAGTTACATCATACATCATGGGGAAGAATATTGTGATTACTGAAGACCTGATTGCAAGACTGATAGGGTACAATGGAGGTGGTATTCACTGCATTGATATGGCAGAAAGGTGTCAAGATGTTGCCCTAATTGCAAGGGAAATTTTCACGCTGGGGCTTCCCTCCAGCAAGATAAGGGATCTGAAGGACAAGCACATAATTTGGGCCAAGATCATTCTGGGCTATTTCAACCACAGGAAGCCTGCCAGCTCTCCTGATTACATAAACATTGATCAGCAGTTTCTGCTCTATTTCATCAATCAGAAGGTGAAGATAAATCTAGCTCATCTTCTGTTCAACCATATCAGAACAAGTGTCAAAGAAACTAGGGAAGAGGAACGGACAAAAAGGGATTGGATACCCTTGGGAAGACTTATATCAGATATTCTTACAGAGAATAGGCTGATTGAACATTTGACAGAGGCACAAGAAATCAGCACTCTGGAACCTTCTGTTGGCAAGCAGCTGAATGCCAAAAATCTAAAGAAAATGAAGCTGATAGAGAACATTAAGAAGGAGCCCAGCGTCACTCCTTTTGCTGAAATCTCCAGTAGAAGAGTCCCTCTAGACGACTTCCCTATGTTCTCAGAAATTGACTCTAAGCCTCAAATCATTCTGAGATATTTGGATGCTTGTAAAGCTGATGGCACAACACCAAATCTGAATATTCAAGATCTTTATCAGAAGGCTCCAGAGGTTGTTCTGAAGAAGACGAAGAAAAGAAAAGTTGTTGCAGAAGGATCATCTCAACAAACTCCAAAGAAAAGAGGTAATCCTGTTTCTGTAACTATTTTAGATTCAACTGCTGTTTCCACATCTATTCCTATTCCAACTCCATCTGAAAACCCAACTCCTCAAACTTTCGATGATTTTGACTTAGACTTTGACCCTTCCGAGTCATTAAACCTCAGAAGATCCCGCTCCCAACCATAAAATCCAAATACTGCAACCATACCAGAACCAGAACTGGCACAAGTTCTTTCTGATATAGACCAACACACTTTCGTTCCCCAACCAGAAAATCCAAATCCAAACACAGAAATTCCCATCTCACCACAACCTGATATTCTCCTCTCACCAATACCAGAAATTCCACTCTCTCCAGAACCAGAAATCCCACAACCTTCATCTCCTCAACCAGATATTAATCCACCCTCTCCTCAACATGAACAATCTCCACAACCTAAGACTCAAACCTCTGAGACTCAACACTCTGAATCCCCTGAACCACAACCTTTGGCCATTCAATTGCCCTGTGGTACCACTGTGAATATTCCTCAACTCCCCTCTTCACCAGAAATAACTCCACCAAAAACCCCATCAAGTCCAATCATAATTTCTGACTCTCCCACTCCCTCACCTAAGAAAAATTCAGATGACCACAACAAGACTGTCATTGATCTAACAGTCTTTGAACGCCTTGCTGCAATAAACAACAAAACTGCTATCCCTAAACCAAAACAACCAGATGTTGGTTCCAGCATATTGAACTTTGAAACAGATATACAGAAGTGGATCACTTCTTTGAAACAAGCAAGTCTGGAACTGGTGGATCCTGTTGTATCAGACCTCCTCTGGACACAATTCAGAAGATGGGTATGCGTTGAAACCTTTAAGTTGCAAGACTAGAGCTATGGACAGGCTCAACAGAACTTCAGCAATCTGCTGAAGGAAATGGAAGGTCTAGTTATGAGCAAGCTTCTTAAGGAAGAAGTTCTCCATCTGGACATTGCGCCTTGGTTTGAAAAGCGTCCAGCATCTAAAGTTCAACCTACAGAAGAACAGACGATTCCAGCTGAAGACTTGGGTCAAGAAGAAGTTATTACAGAAAGCTCTGAGAAGAAGCCTGTATCTGAAGATCCTCAAGCTTCCTCTCTTGACAGGCAGACTCTGGAGGATTTGAAAAGATCTGATATGCTGATGAATGAAAGGATGGATAAGCAGGATATCAAGATTGATTCTATAGCAAACATGGTATCTAAGCAACAGGAAACCAGCAATCAAATCAAGAGCATGTTGGAAGCTCTGTTCACACGTCTTCCACCTTCTTCTTAGAATTTTCTTGTGTTTTCTTTACATGTTTGTCTGTAATATTTTACGTGTTCTGAACTTAATCATTGCTTCTGTTTCCTATATAAACGCTCTTTTTGCTCTAATCATTTTAACTCTGAATATTTGTTCTTTTTGATAACTGACAAAAAGGGGGAGAAAGAATGATATTTTTCAATAACGGATTACTGAGACATAAGTCTCAAACATTCTGATATATTTGAATTTCCTTCTTCTGAAAAGCTTACAGGTACAAGAATCTGATGGATCTGATGAACTCTGATAAAGTAAAGATCTGATGCTCAAGGTCTCATGGAATTAAAGGGAAGTAATCAACTCAGGGGGAGTTTTTCTCTTCATTACTCTGATACTTTTTATTCCTTATCTTCTTATCTCTGATACCTTTTATTCGTTATTTGTTTATCTCTGATACTTTTTCTTCTCTATTCGTAATCTCTGATACCTCCTATTCTTTAATTTTGTTTGAAAAAAATCTGGTTTTTGTCATCATCAAAAAGGGGGAGATTGTTAGAACATAGTTTGATTTTACAACCCTCAGTTAGAGTTTTGATGATAACAGAATACAAGATTAAATAACTTGTAAGATTTATAAGACATATATGCTACTTAAAATTATGTTGTGTATTTACAGAAACTCTGATGGAATCAGCATCAGAATATCAGTATCAACATCAGCATTAGAAGATATGTCAGCATCAAAAGATCAAATAACATGTGCTATACGCTGAAGTCTGATGAACAGAATCTGCGCATAACATACTCTGACTCTGATCAAGATCCTAACCATGTCATCAGCACTCAGAAGCGTCAGAATAAGCTAAAGCCAAGAACACTCTGATTATCATTAGCAGAATACTCCGAAGTGTCAACATTACTATGCATTCAAGACAAATTAATTACCAACGGCTTTATTCCAAGACAAAGATCTTCTCAAAAAGGAAAGAACGTTATGAGCATTGAAATGGATTTATGGATAACAACGTATCTATTCCTAGGCTACTTAAACAAGTCAGTGAGAAAAGAAATGGCTAATACTCTACACGCATATACACGCCTAAGCTAATCATCCTCACGCACACTCTCATTTTTGCTAAAGCTTTCAACCACGCTTACTCTACAGCTCTAGCAATCTAGTTTCATCTTAAGCTTAACATTTTGTATTATCACAGTTGTGATATATAGTTTTGTAAGAAAACATCAAACACACATCTGTCATTTATCTGTAAGAGAAATTCCTTGAGATAAACCGGTCTGTGGTTAGACTCAAAAAGGCTTTAATAGTTGTTAAAGCAGTTGTGTATCCAGTTGAATATAGTGGATTAAGACCTCGTTAGAGAGAGGCGAAATCACCTTGACGGGTGGACTGGAGTAGTTTGAGATCAAACGAACCAGGATAAAAATAACGTGTTGTCTGCATTTGATTTTAAGTTTTACAATTCAACCCCCCTTCTTATGTTTTTCACTTCTTCAATTTGTGTGTCCTTCGAATAGCCCACATGTATGTCCTTCGAAGGCACTATTTGTGTGTCCTTCAAATGGACCAAATGTATGTCCTTCGAAGGCAACACTTGTATGTTTCTTCGAATGAACCTTTGGAATGTTTCTTCGAATGGACCTTTGGAATGTTTCTTCGAATGGACCTTTTTGTGTGTCAAAGTGTGGAAAACTGTGTGTTGAAGGGTTTAGAGGTGGAGTCAAATCTAGCATGAGGGAAGCTAACTGCTTAATGAATCGAAGCACATATGAAAGAAGCCTTTGCCTTATAAATCGAAGGCCAGTTGAAGGGGCCTTTACCTTGTGGATCGAAGGCAAGTCTGAAGAAGCCTTTGCCTTGTGAATCAAAGGCAAGCCTGCAGAAGTCTTTGCCTTGTGAATCAAAGGCATGCCTGAAGAATCCTTTTCCTTGTGAATCCAAGGCAAGCATGAAGAAGCATTTGCCTTGTGAATCCAAGGCAAGCATGAAGAAGCCTTTGCCTAGTGGATCGAAGGCAAGTCTGAGGAAGTCTTTGCCTTGTGAATCAAAGGCAAGCCTGAAGAAGCCTTTTCCTTGTGAATCGAAGGCAATTCTGAAGAGGCCTTTGCCTTGTGAATTAAAGGCAAGCCTAAAGAAGCCCTTTCCTAGTGGATCGAAGGCAAGTCTGAGGAAGCCTTTAACCTTGTGAATCAAAGGCAAGTTGAAGGGGCCTTTTTGCCTTGTGGATCAAAGGAAAGTTGAAGGAGCCTTTTGCTCAGTCGAAGCTTTATGAATTAAACTTGATCAAAGGAGGCCAAATGCTTAATCAAATACATTAAAACAAAAGCTCACTCGAAGGATTTCAGATTCCCAATTGAAGACATTGAAACAAAGGCTCGCTCGAAGGATTTCAGATGCCCAATCGAAGACTTTGAAACAAAAACTCGCTCGAAGGATTTCATATGCCCAATTAAAGCTTATGAATAAAGGCTAACTTTCCCCTCTTTGATTTGATACCTAAAAGCCAAAAATCCAATTGTACTTGTGCAAACCTGCCCTTTTGAAAATCCTTGTGAGAAAAAGTCTTGAGAAAAAAAGCGAGGGAAAATTTTGGGGTACAACAGAGAAACTTTTGGGGAATGTTGCCTGGGTTCAGGCTCACCTGCCCTATTCTCTCAGCATTTTGCTTCCTTTAATGTCTGATCATGCTCTGATTCTTGTTTCTAATCAGCAAGTCAGTAGTAATAAGATCTATAGATTTAAATTCATCAATTGTCTCACTGATGTGGATGCTTTCCTGGAGGCTGTTAGAAATAATTGGAATGATCATCTAGATGGTAGGAATATGTATGTCTTATGGAACAAACTGAAGAGATTACAACCTACTTTATATAAGTTGCAACTACCCCCTGATTCAAGCTAGTAAGCATATTGCCATTGCTAGGAATAATCTAGAAATTGCTTAGGTCAGACTCCAGGGGGATAGGATGAATAAAGATACGATGAGTTATGTTAAGAATTTGTCTGCATAGATCTTGTATTTGAATGATATAGATGCATCCATTTTGAGGCAAAGAGCCAAAGTCAACTGGCTCAAATATGGTGATGATAATTCCTCTTTCTTTCATACTGTTGTGAAAACAAAGCAGGATTCTTAGGATCTGAATTGTCTTGTTAGAGAGGATGGTTCTAGCATGTCTTCTCATGCTGATATTGAGGATGAAGTCATATCCTTCTATGGTGGCCTGATGGGAATCAAGGAGGATAAATTTCTGGTATTGACTTGGCTACTATGAGGAGGGGTCCCAGCTTAATAGTGCTCAAAGAAGGTTCCTGGAATATGCCATTAGTGAAAAAGAAATTTATGAAGCCTTAAAGGATATCAATGATATGTCAACCCCTAGTATAGATGGATTTAACTCTGTGTTCTTTAAAGCTACCTGGGATATCAATAAAATGACCTGATTGCAGCTGTTCGAGAATTTTTTGACAGGAACTATATATAAAAAGCTTTCAACTGCTCTATCATTACTCTTCTGCCTAAGACTAAGGCTGCCAAGAAAATCAAAGATTTCAGGCCTATCCATGTCTGCTCTACTGTTTACAAAATCATTTCTAAAATTTTGACAAAAATATTAGGGCATGTGATTGGGAACATTGTTATCCCTAATCAAGCCGCATTCATCCCTGGGCAGCAAATTCACAATCAGGTTCTCTTTGCGTATGAACTCATAAAGGGATATTCTAGAAAATATGGTACTCCCCAGTGTATGATTCAAATTGATATGCGGAAGGCTTATGATATGTTTGATTGGAGGGCCCTTGACAGTATTTTACAGGAAATTGGAATTCCCAGCAAATTTAAAAAATGGATGATGGTTACTGTTACTACTGTATCTTACCGGTTCAATGCCAATGGGTACCTTTCCAATTTGTTGCAGGATCAAAGAGGCATAAGGCAAGGGGACCCCATTTCCCCCTACCTCTTTGTCGTCAGCATGGAATACACGCACAAATGCCTCCACCAGATGCAGCTGAACCCTAACTTTAATCATCACCCAAAATGTGAAAATCTCCAGATTACAAATCTTGCTTTGCAGATGACCTGCTCCTATTTTCTAGAGGTGCTATTGGTTCCTTAACTTTGTTGATGCAGGATTTCCATCAGTTTACTCTCTCCACAGGTATGGAAGTTAATCCTATTAAAAGTAAGATATATTTTGGAGCTGTGGATTGTGATAACAAACTGCATATACTCAAGTTGACTACTTTCCTCAAAGGGAGCCTCCCAGTCATATATATGGGAGTGCCTCTCACTTCTAAGAAGTTGTCTGCAAAGTATTACTTGTCCCTTGTTGAAAAAATAGTCAGCAGGATTAGGCATTGGTCTTCCCATTTATTGAGTGCAGCTGGTAGACTGCAACTCATAAAATCAATTATTCTTGCTATGACTAATAACAGGTTTACTTGTTTCCCTATTTCTAAAGTGGTGATGCATAAGATTAATGCTATTTGCAGATCATTTTTTTGGGCTGGTACTAACAGGGTTAGTAGGAAAAGCTCTGTGGCCTAGAAACAGGTTTGTAGTGCAAAGAAAACTGGTGGTCTTGGCTTAGTTGATTTGCTTATCTGGAACGAGGTAGCGATGCTTAAGTTGCTCTGAAATTTATGTGCTAAAAAGGATAATCTGTGGGTTAGATGGATACACTCCTATTATATGAATAATGTTGACATAATAGAGTGCAATGTTAAAGACAATAGCACTTGGATTATGAAACAGGTTATGGGGAAAAGAGAGCAGATTCACGACCTTCAGGCCTTATGGAATGGTATGCTGGTTGCTGGAAAATTCTCAATTAAATTTGTTTATTCCCAGCTGAGAAGAGAAGATCCGGTGGTCAGTTGGAAGTCCCTCATCCTCAATAACCCCGCTAGACCTAGAGCTATTGTTTCCCTTTGGCTGGCCTGTCATCGCAAGCTTGCTACAAAGGATGGGCTTGTTAGGTTTGGGTTTATTTCAGATTCTACTTGCTATTTTTGTTCTAATGTTGAAAATATTAATCGTATTTTGTTTGATTGTATTGGGCTGAGACAGTTTTGGATTGATGTTCTTAAGTGGATTAATGTTAGTCACGTCCCAAAGACTTGGAATAAGGAATTATTGTGGATTATTGAGAAAAGCAAGGGCAAAGGATGGAGGAGCGCTCTGTTCAAGCTTGCTATCACGAAGACGATCTATGGTATTTGGATGTATCGTAATGAAGCTTATTTTGGGAAGAAAGTTGAGTATTTGAAAGCCTTGAGACATATCATGGATGCCATCATCTATAGGGGGTGGCATTGTAGAATTCTTAAAAATCATATTGTTTATCTAATGATGTAATAGTGTAATATTTGCTCTCTTCGTTTTGTGGTTTTGAGCTACTTTGATCACCTTGTAATTGTGGCTTATTTTAATCAAAATTTTGACATGTTCAAAAAAAATCATAAAAAATTTAGGTTTAGGTTTTAATAAATTGACTTAATTTTCATAAATACAAATTAATTTAATTTAATCATTTTTGCTTTATTTTGTTGACTAATTTGAAGAATAATTAGAATTCGGTTTTCTTTTATTATTATTTCACAATTTTTTCTAAACCTTAATATCCAAATTATTTTCTAAACAAATCATTACACTTATGTTTTATTCTCTCCTTAATTTCAATTAATTTAGATTTTTAGGTTTTGTTAAATAATTAATTAACTTCTCTTGTAATTAAAACTAATTAGTTTTCTTAGGTTAATGATCAAACCTTTTTTCCATCTAAAATCACCAAAAACAAATTCTTTTTTCCTTTTCCTCTACTTCATATTCTTGCGTATTTTAGTATTTCTCATTATTATTTATGTACATGGTCTGTAATAGATAATTAGGGTTTATTGCTTTCTTCCCTATTTCACAAACTTGTACCCCCTATTCCCAAAGCATTGTAATAGCGTAGGACATTTATTTTCCACAATTTACCGCTTTCTTTATTATTTCTAGTAATTAGGGTTTGTATGACAAGACTAAAATCAAACATAGAAAAACCCTAATTCAAGATAAAATACTTGAATCAAACACACTTTGCACACATGCACCTCTAGGGTAAACCTCACTTGTTGCCTCAAATATAAACAATCATTTCCTTCGAACGTGGGATGCTTTAGCAAAGACCCTAAATTAAAAGATCATAGTCCCTCAATGATCCTTCGGTGTTGCCTTCGATAAACGATCTTAGTCCCTTATGATAAATTGCTAAAGCGTCTTACAAGTTTCCTTCTATGACTGTGCGATGACCCTTGCCTGTCCCTCATATCCAATGATAGGGCTTCCTACTAACTAATGGTAGAATAGCACTATCTAAAGGAGGAGGAAAAGAATAAAGACTTTTTGAGTAGGTAGATCACTCGTAATCGCTTGCGTATAAACTAAAACAATTTCCACACTTCACACTTTCAAAACAAACCATTTTCAAAACACTCTTCAAAACAAGCATTTTGTATACATTCTCAACGATACAAGATTAATTACAAAATTTCCTTACATTGGCATTTTCAAAACATCTTTCCAAACACTCTCTTTCAAGAAACATTTTTAAAACAAACATTTTGTAAACATTCTCAACAATACGAGAATCATTACAAAATTGCTGCACTTAGGCGTTTTTCTAAATATTTCCAAACATACACAAACACAAAGCATTTTCAAAGTGATCTAGAAATTAAGATCCCATAGATAACTACGGATGAAAAGGGTGCTAACACCTTCCCTTTTCATAACCTACCACCCGAACTCAAGAAAATTTTCAAAAGGTCTTTCCAGTTCTTTTCATCCTCTCCTTTATTGGATAAAAAAAAAGTCGGTGGTGACTCTTTCTATCTGCAACATTTGCAATAAAACACAAAACCCAAGTCAGTTCTCCCGCTGTATTATAGTGACAGATGACCGCAAGCTTTTTTTCGTCAATCAGATTCAACTGGTCTTGCCTGGTCTGAATCCACTCGTCTTTGTCTAAGTCTGCATCTTTCATAATCCTCAGAGAAGGAATCTGAACTTTTACAGGTAGAACAACTTCCATGCCATAGACCAGAGAGAATGCGTTTTCCCTAGTTGATGTTTGCGTTTGTGATACGGTGGGAAAGAACTCACTGTTTTTGGAATGCTGGTTTGCGTTTTGTGTTTGTTTTTGCAAAATGTCGCGGTAAGTAAGAGTCGCCACCGTCTTTTATTTTATCCAACAAAGAAAGGAAAAAAGCACAGAAAAATTCCTCTTTCGAGATGTTTCTCGGGTCCGGGGGGTAGATTATAGAAAGGGAAGGTGTTAGCACCCTTTCTATCTGTGGTTATCCACGGGCTCTTAGGTACTTACTCAAAGTGTTTTCAAAATTTGCTTTTCTTTGTGTTTGTGGGTTTGAAAAAGTTTTTGTTTGAAAGGTGTAAGTGTTGAAATGTTTTTGTTTTTTTGAAAGAGCGAGTACTTAAGAACCATCTACCTACTCGAAAAAGGAATCGTTTTATTCTATCTTCCTTTAAACAATGCTATCCCACTATTGATGAGTAGGTAGCACCGTTGTTAGAGTTTAAGGGTCAATTCGATTAAGGGACGTGCGGTCACTAAAGCAATGTTAGGACGCCTTAGCGGTAACCCTAATGTCTTAGATCATTTTATCCGAGGCAACTGTTTCAAGGCAACTATGATCTTTGGACGAGAGGGCGACCTCTAAAACAACCTATACTCAATGACCGCGTACGAAGGCAACCAAGTGAGGTGTACCCTAAGAGTGCGCATGTGCGAGTGTGTCGTTTTCAGTTAATTTTGTCTTGATACATGTTAATGGTGATCTATGTTGATTTTAGGTTTAAACGTTCAATCTTGTCATGCATTCCCTATTATCAAACATCTAACAATATATAACTTGCGGAAATTAAATTGCGGAAATTAAATTGCGGAAATTAAATCTAACTATTACAAGGCGTCGGGTATTTACATCGCCAAAAACAACCCTTGAAATTAAAAATGCGGAAAATAAATAAAGCGATAAAATAATTAAAGTCCTATTTTAACTATTACATTCCGGGAAACAATTACATCAATATCATAAATGGATCGCGTGCGAGAAATTAAATCGGGCGAGTTTTTTAGGGTTTTGACCCTTTTTTGAAAGAAAACATTTTTTGGTTATTTTTTTTAATTTAAAAGAAATTAAATTAGGTTAAACATTAAACTAATAAGTTAATTAATTAATTAATGAAAATAATATTTTTTGGGATTTTTGATATTTAAAGAAATAAAATAAATTTGATCAAAGTTAGTAAAAAACCTAATTATCTAAATTAATTTTAATTATTGCAAAAAATATTAAAAGTTATACTTATTTAAAACTAAATTAATTGAATTAATTTATTTACAAAAATAAAGTGCTGAATTTAATTTTAATAAATAAAATATATTTTTTGTTTTTTTTTTATTTTATTAAGAAAAATATTAATTGGTAAGTGAAATTATAAAAAATAAATAAACAATATAAATAAATAAAATAAATAAGCAAAAGAGAGAAATAGAACTCAGGGGGGTTTGGGCCCAAATTGGACGGTGAGAATAGCAACTTAGTGGCTCAACAGGCGCTGGCCTGGGCTGACTTTTTGGAATTCCCTGCATGCACGTTGACTAGGTCTTATGATGGTCATCACCTTTGGGCCATCAGATTTGGCCTTGAGGCCATCTGGCGCTTTGAGATCTGAGGGCATATGATAGATCTTATGCTTTGGCTTGTACTGGATAACCTGGAAAAAATAACACAAATGCATGGGGGACCTGGGATTCAAACCCAGGTCCCATTGGATTTTGTACTAGCGCTCTTACCAACTCAACCAATATGCTTAATTGTTATAATATTGGACAACAATTATTATATTAGAAAACAAATAAAATGCCAAAATTAAAAAATAAAAAGCGCGAAAGTTTGAATGAACGAATTGGATGGGGACACGTCTTCGTCCCTGTCCTTGGAATTATACAGAGATTACCTACGGATTTATATCCGCAGCTAAATCCCTAGGTCGAACCTAAAACCAAATCCAGGCCATGAAAATTCAATCTAAGACCATGGTCCTGTCCGTCTCTCCCTCCTGAACACGCATATGTCCATTACTTGCATTGATTTTGCCTGAAACTAAAACGCCCAAAAACAATAACCAAGAACCCTAGATTCGGGTATGGCACTACAGGTCATATAAACACTATCAAATAATGAAAAAAGCTTCTAAATGGAACGACAAGCCTGAATATGTAAAGATTTTGCCAAGAAAGTGCAAGAATAATGATATGCGATTTCAAATGCCAAGCGGTTTTCAGAGGGACTTACAGCGCGATTGAAGAGGGGAGAGAGCTTGCTTTTGATTGCTTCTCACTCAGTGGATGTCCAGCAAGAGAATAGTGTTGAGATTTTTCTTTGAATCGGCCTCTAAGAAGGATTTCAGTTTCAAGCTTTTTTCAAGTTTTTCTCAAGTTTGGTTTTGATATTTATGCAGCCTCTAGGTCCTCAAACTCGTGCCTTTGGTTTGTATATGTAACATGGAGTGAATTAGGTCAAGTTTTTTGGGCTGAATCCTTATGCATTGATGTTTGGAGATATGATTTGATTCTCCATTGAAAAGCTTCCAAATTTGCCAAAAATCCAACTTTTTGTTCATGATATGGTGAGATACGAGTTTGATCATGTCCATGATGAGAATTAAGGCATGTATCAATCAAAAAGATACTAAATGATCAATATTTAGATTTTATTTGGATTTAAATTGATTTAAAATGAATTAATTCAATAAAAATCAAATAAAATAGAAAAATTAATAAATGGACACAAGGCTGAAGCTAGGACACGTGTGTAGTCTGATAAGATCAAATCAAGTGGAAAAAAGTGGGGCCATTTGACAAAATTTGAAGTTTTGAGGAAAGTTGACTTTTGGCAATTTTGGAAAAATTCCCAACTTCAACAATGCATAACTTCTTCAATTTTGAACTTTTGGAAGTGTTATTGGACGTTTTAGAAAGCTTGAGATGTCTTATAACCAACCCTTTTGGTCTCATATCATTTTGATATTCCTTGCTCAAGCTATAAGCTTTGGTAAAAAAGGTGTTTTTGTTAACTTTCAAAAATGACCTATAATGTCCAAATTTGTAACTTTTTGTGAGTGCATTTATTGATCTTGGGGTATGAATATGGATTGTAGGAAATTGCATCCTCTTAAAAATGAGCTTTGTATGGGTCATTTCTCATAAAGTATGAGAAAGTTATGCTTGGTCAAAGTTGAGTTGACTTTTCCTACAAAACCCTAATTTAGCAACTTTTGAATCTTGATGAATTTTGAGCAATCCTTGATGAATCATCACCAACCCTTGATAAAATGATGAATTATCCTTTAAAATGATAATTTTTACAAAAAATCTTGAAGTTTGACTGTATTTGGGTCACAGTTGACTTTTGCCCTAGTACAATCGATTTTTGGACCCTTTGAGCAATTGACTGACCAAACTTACTCTGAAAGGTTTGAAATTTGACATGGATGAACTTGAGAACATATTAGGACATTGGGGAGCACTTAAGGTCATTTGGATGTAAGGACCTTGATGCAACACAAAACCCTAATTTTGAGGTTGACTGCCTTAGGAGATGATTTGACTGTCCAACTCTTGAGCAATCTTGAGCCACTTGGAGATTATTCTTGCAATGTATCGGGAAATATGAGAGAGCAAATTTTGGGGTACAACAGCTTCCCCTGTTCAATCTTCTTAAACCTGAGGATATAGATTGGCTTTCGGGCCTTTCGTGATCCGAAGGTGGAAGATGATTGAACACTAGAGTGCCCAGAAATTTGCACTCGCATGAAGTGGTATCATCCTGGTGATGTCGGGAATGGGCTTACAGATGCCATTTGGAGACTGTTGCTAGGTGATCTAAACTTCGACTGGAATACGAATCAGGGAGATCTTATCGGCGATCTAACTGAACCAAAGGAGGTATTGGATTGACTTTGACTGAATCAGCATCAGAAAAATCTTTAGGAATCGATTTAACTGGATCAGACAAGGTCTTGGATTAACTTCAACTGGATCGGCATCAGAAAAATCTTTAGGAATCGATTTAACTGGACCAGACAAGGTCTTGGAATAACTTCAACTAGATCGGCATCATAAAAATCTTTAGGAATCGATTTAACTGGACCAGAGGAGGTTTTGGAATATCTTCAACTGGATCGGCATCAGAAAAATATTTAGGAGTCGATTTAACTGGACCAGAGAAGGTCTTGGAATAACTTTGACTGGATCAGTATCATAAAAATCTTCAAGAATCGATTTAACTGGACCAGACAAGGTCTTATAACTTCAACTGGATCGGTATCAGAAAAATCTTTAGGAATCGATTTAACTGGACCAGAGGAGGTCTTGGAATAACTTTGACTGGATCGGCATCAGAAAAATCTTTAGGAATCGATTTAACTGGACCAGACAAGGTCTTGGAATAACTTCAACTGGGTCGGCATCAGAAAAATCTTTAGGAATCGATTTAACTGGACCAGAGGAGGTCTTGGATCAACTTTGACTGGATCGGCATCAGAAAAATCTTTAGGAATCGATTTAACTAGACCAGACAAGGTCTTGGAATAACTTCAACTGGAATACGAATCAGGGAGATCTTATCAGCAATCTGACTGAACCAGAGGAGGTCTTTGACATAACTGAGAATTTAACCGGATATTTCCTGAAAAGTAAAGGTTAGTCATATGCAATGCATGATATGGATCAAGCAATGGTGTTCTCAAAATAAATGAGATTGTGTTATATGATGCATATATGCATGTATCATGATGTATGGAAGTGTGATGTTTTAGCTGGGGAAAATAAATCTCGGATAGCTGTTGGAGAATAGAGTTGAATTCTTTGTTTCCGTTGGGGATGGTAAACGAAGATGAAGATAACTCCGTTGGGGAATAAACCTGATGAGTAATTACTCTGTGGGGGAAGAGATGCTCTGTTGAGGATTCCACTAATAAACTCCACTGGGGATGGATTACCGTTGCTGGTGATACCGAATCTGTGGAGGATTGAATTCCTGTTTGTGAAAGGAAATAACTTCGCTGTGGATGATCTTTCAGTTGCGACTTGCTGGGGATAACCCTTTAGACTCTTGTGGGGGATAACCTCCTGAGTTCTGCTGGGAATGATCCTTTAAACTTGGCTGGGGAGATTTATTTTTGTGCTCCGCTGGGGGTAAACTTCCAGAGTCTACTGCGGATGATGCTTCAACTTCGTTGGGGAAGATTTTTCCGACCATGCTGGGGAAATATTGACTCCACTGGGGGGGAACATTTTGTATTCTGCCGGGGAACATTATTATACTCCGTTGGGGAATATTGAGACTTCCGTGGATATCAAGCCTTTTTAGTGCTGACGGTAGATCAACTCTGCTTGGGGAGAGTATTGCTGATTCGTTCACGGTTGCTAGTCTCAGCTGGGGAGAGCTACCATTACTGTCTTACTCTGCGGGGAGTGAAGGTATCTTAGCCATATTCTTCGGCTGGATCTAACTTTGTACCTGGTGGATGAAGCAACTACACAACTTGGACAATTCTTATTCCCTCTGTTTCTGATTTTACCTGTAATCTTCTTTTGTTTCGCATGTAAATATTTATGAGCAGCAGTTAATGTCGAATGCATATATCAAAAATGAACATTGGACGTTCTTTGCAAATCAAAACAGATAAAGAAAAAACAGTTTGAAATTTCTTTGAAAATGAATTGTATTGATTTTGAAGTTTAGCCTGTAAATAGGCGTTTTTGTACAAGAGGCTGACGTACTAGTAAGAGAACGCCGCCGAACAAATAGAATTTATACAATTTGTGAAAAGAAAACAAAACAGCTATGTGAACAATTCCATTGGGTTCCAACTCTGCTATTGCCTTTATGTCTTCAAGCATCTCATCACTTTGATGTTTGGTTAAAGATGAATCAGATTGGTTAGTGTCGTCCGAGCTTAATAGTCGATACCGAAGTCTGGATGCAAGGTGATCCAATGAGACATAGTGTTACGCTTTGATTCCTAACTTTTTCCTGGACTGCCTTCTCGAGTTTTCAGTCCACCGGGATACCCTTTTTTGCCCAAGTCGCCTTTTCAGGTTTTCGACTTGCCGGTTGTACAGTTTTTTTTCATTTTCATCCCTTATTTTTTCCCGAACCCTTTTGGTTCGCCGGGAAGCCCTTATTTTTGCCTAGGCCAGTCAACCTAGCGGGTCTTTGATTAAGTGTAGTATCTTTTCACTATGTCTGCATTGACGGGGTGAGGAAGGTCGTCACCATCCATGGTGATTAGAATCATAGCTCCTCCTGAGAAGATGTTCTTAACCATAAATGGCCCTTTGTAAGTAGGGGTCCATTTGCCCCTTGGATCACCTTGAGGTAGAATAATGCGCTTGATGACCAGGTCCCCAAATTGATACTCTTGTCGTCTGACTTTCTTATTAAATGCCTTGATCATCTGTTTTTGGTACGTCTGACCATGACAAATAACAGTAAGTCTCTTTTCGTCGATTAGGTTCAGCTGATCAAGCCGGGTCTGAATCCAGTCATCTTTGCTCAAACCTGCATCCTTCATGATTCGAAGAGAGGGTATCTGAACTTCAATGGGCAAGACTGCCTCCATGCCATATACCAAGGAATAGGGTGTTGCCCCTGTTGATGTCCAAGCTGAGGTACAGTACCCATGGAGAGAAAATGGTAACATCTCGTGCCAGTCTTTGTATGTCACAGTCATCTTCTGCACAATCTTCTTAATGTTCTTATTAGCCGCTTCTACAGCCCCATTCATCTTCGTCCGGTAGGGAGAAGAGTTATGATGTTGTATCTTGATTTGCTCACAGAGCTCGGTGATCATCTTGTTGTTGAGATTGGTACCATTGTCCGTAATGATCCTCTCTGGTACACCGTATCGACAGATCAGGTTGTGCCGATGAAACGTGCCACGACGTTCTTGTTTAAGGTAGCAAAGGAAGCTGCTTCAACCCACTTCGTAAAGTAATCAATCGCTACCAGGATGAAGCGATGCCCGTTGGATGCCGTAGGTCTGATCTCGCCAATCATATCAATGCCCCACATTGCAAAAGGCCAAGGTGCCATCAAGATGTTCAGAGGAACTGGAGGTATGTGCACCTTATCATCATAGACTTGGCACTTATGACATGTCCGAGAATGCTGATAGCAGTCGGCTTCCATTGTGGACCAAAAATATCCTGCCCGAAGGATTCTCTTTGCCATGGTATGCCCACTGGACTGAGTCCCGAAAGTACCTTCATATAACTCTGCCATGATCCTTTTTGCTTCATTCTTATCCACACATCACAGTAAGGTCGAATCATGGTTGCGCTTGTAAAGGATACCATTACTGATGAAGAACTTCGCCGTGAACCTCCTCAGGAACTTTTTGTCATTAACAGATGCACCCTCGGGGTACTCCTGAGCTTCAAGATACCTCTTTACCTCATGAAACCAGGGTTTTTCTGTTACCTCTTCAATCTCAACGTCACAGCAATGTGCTGGTTCATCTAGTCTTTCAATGATAATTCGGGGAGCCTCGTTGTCCCAATTGACTTTGAACATAGAAGACATCGTAGCCAGCGCGTTCGCCAACTGATTCTCCTCTCTAGGGAAGTGTTCAAAGGTTATCTCTTCAAAGTGGGGAAGCAATGTCAGCATATACTCCTTGTAAGGAATAAGATTTGGGTGTTTCATATCCCAACCGCCTTTGATATGACTGATCACGAGAGCGGAATCTCCGAAGACACTTAGAAACTTAATCCTTAGGTCAATTGCTGCTCGAAGACCCATGATGCACGCTTCATACTCCGCCATATTATTGGTGCAGTTGAAACATAGTCGGGCGGTAAACGGAGTATGAGAGCCTTTAGGAGATATGATCAAGGCGCCAATGCCATTACCCAAAGCGTTTGAAGCTCCATCAAAGTACATAGACCATCGGGATCCTTCCTCAGGTCCTTCATCCAGTCCAGGTGTCTCACAATCAGTTATCAACATGATATTCTCGTCCGGGAATTCAAAGTTCATAGACTGGTAATCATCCACTGCCTGATGTGCCAAATGGTCTGCCAACACACTTCCCTTGATTTCCTTTTGGGTCGTATATTGGATGTCATACTCAGTCAAGATCATCTGCCATCTCGCTATTCTTCCGGACAAGGCAGGCTTTTCGAAGATATACTTGATTGGATCCATCTTTGATATCAACAGAGTAGTGTGAGTTAACATATACTGTCTCAGCCGGCAAGCAGCCCATGCCAAAGCGCAACAAGTTTTATCGAGCAGTGAGTATCGGGTCTCACAGTCGGTAAACTTTTTGCTAAGGTAATAAATAGCATGCTCTTTTTGGCCAGACTCGTCATGTTGACCCAACACACACCCCATTGAGTTGTCGATTACCGTCAAGTATAAGATCAGAGGTCTCCCTTCGACTGGAGGAATCCGAATAGGTGGCTCTTGGAGATACTCTTTGATCCTTTCAAAAGCGGCCTGGAATTCATTGTTCCAACGTACTACTTCATCTTTCTTCAGCAGCTTGAAGATTGGCTCACAAGTAGCAGTTAGGTGCGAGATGAATCGGGCAATGTAGTTCAGTTGTCCCAGAAAGCCTCTGACTTCTTTTTCTGTTCTGGGAGCTGGCATCTCTTGTATAGCCTTCACCTTTGCCGGATCCACTTGAATACCTTTGTCGCTTACGACGAAACCCAGCAGCTTACCAGATCTCACTCCGAAGGTGCACTTGTTCGGGTTTAACCTCAACTTGTACAACTTCAGCCTGTCAAACAGCTTCTGCAGATGGTCAAGGTGTTCCTCCTCAGTTTGGGACCTTGCAATCATATCGTCGACGTACACTTCAATCTCATGATGGATCATGTCATGAAAAAAAGCAACCATGGCACGCTGATACGTCGCCCCAGCATTCTTCAGTCCAAAAGGCATGACCTTGTAGCAAAAGGTACCCCACTGAGTAACAAAAGTTGTCTTCTCCATGTCTTCGGGAGCCATTTTGATCTGATTATAACCGGAGAAACCATCCATAAAGGAGAAGACCTTATGCCGAGCGGTGTTGTAAACCAGAACGTCGATATGATGTAGAGGGAAATCATCCTTGGGGCTTGCCCTGTTCAAATCCCTGTAGTCCACACACATTCGAACCTTACCATCCTTTTTTGGCACAGGAACCACATTGGCCACTCTCTGAGGGTAAGAAGTAACTGCTAGAAAACTGGCGTCAAACTGTTTCATAAATTCAGCCTTGATTTTCTCAGACATCTCTGGGTGCATTCGGCGGACCTTCTGTTTCACTGGAGGACATTCTTCCTTAGTAGGCAGGCGGTGAACCATAATATCAGTATCCAACCCAGGCATGTCTTCATAAGACCAGGAAAAGATCTCAACATAGTCATGCAGCATATGAACCAACCTTTGCTTCACACTAAGCTCTAGATTTGCACCGATCTTAACTTCCTTCTTGTCTACTTCTATACCCAGATTCACTGTTTCCACTGGCTCTTCGTGCGGCTGAATAGCCCTCTCTTCCTGAAGTAGCAGTCTTGCAAGTTCACCAGGAACTTCGCAATCATCTTCACCTTCGTCTTTGGCTAAGTTGATCGGATTTTCAAGTCATAACTGGCAGTAGTAGAGTCGTTACCAGTGAGATCCAGAGTGGATATAGACCTGTATATGTGAGTGTGTAAAATAGCTGTTTTGCAATATATAATAAAGAAAAACAAGGAGCGCAAAATTTGAAATGCAATAAACGTCCAATGCTTTTATTAATGATATATGAAAATGACACACATAAAGCCCTCACAAATGAAGCCACGGTGCCCCGGGTAAGACACCGGGCCATAAAGTTTAAAACATTGTCTGTTACAAATTCAAAACAAAAAGTTTCATTACTGGGTAACAAAAGTAATAGGGATGAAGTCCTTTGCTGTCCAGTTGCTTGGTCCACCGTCGGTCGTAGGATAGATCCAACTGTCGAACTCAGACTCTTCCACATCGTCTTTAATGGAATTCACTCCCGCACGGGAGGTCTTCCGATCCGTGCATTCTGAACAGCCCTTTGAGCTTCTGCAGTGAAACCCAAACCAAACTTGTTAGTCTTCTGTGTAAAATCAGGGAGTTGTCCCCAATTCACACACCTACCTTTCTTGACAACAGCTCGGGCATCTTTGAAGGAAGCCATCTTCATAGGAGAATTTTCAACAACAGTCTCAGCTGACGCCAGTGTCTGGGGAACCTCTTCAAAATGCTGAAACGGAGTTTCAATGAACTACCTATCCATCTCTACATATCGGAAAGAGTTTAGGTGGCTCACCATGTACTCTTCCTCTCCTTGCACTGTCATAATCTTCCCTTTGACCGGGTACTTCAGCTTCTGGTGAAGTGTTGAGGTTACGGCCCCAGCTTTGTGGATCCATGGACGACCCAGCAAACAAGAATAAGATGGTCGAATGTCCATCACATAGAATATAGAGTTGAAGACCTGATAACCAACCTTAATCGGGATATCAACTTCTCCGTGCACCATCCTCTTAGACCCATCAAAGGCCCTAACAACAATGTTGCTTGGTTTCAACTCTAAACCTTCACATTCCAACCGGTCTAGAGCTTTCTTAGGCAGGACGTTCAACGAGTAACCGGTATCCACTAATACATGAGCAATAGTAGTGCCCCTGCATTCAATGGAGACATGCAGGGCATCATTGTGATTCTTCCCTTTAGCAGTCAAGTCGGCGTCGGAGAAGCCCAACCCATTATCAGCAGTCAAAATAGCCACGCAATCTGTAAACTGATCAGCTGATGTTTCTTGTGGTACGTAGGCAGTCTTCAAGAAGGTAATCAGAGCCTTGGCACGGGCCTCTGAGCAAAGCAACAGTGACAACATAGAAATCTTGGACGGGGTTTTCCCCAACTGTTCAACTACATTGTAGTCACTCTTTTTGATGATTTTCAGAATCTCTTCCATCTCTTGTTTAGAAGCTTCAACAGTAATCGTCTTCGGTGCCTCCGTCTGGGCAGGCTCACTGGTGGTCCCTTTTCCCCGAGTGTCAGATGACTCGGCGATAGGGGTAAGAATAGGAACTTGAACATGAATGGTAGCAGGTACACTGGCAGGTGTAATAACAACAGGTTTTCGGGAAGTTGGCAGAGAGATATCAGGTGAGAAAAGTCTTCCGCTGCGGGTGACTTTAGCAGGTCCAACAATATTGTTGACGTCAGTATCAGCATCCAACTCTTGCTTAACTCCATGAAAATAAACATCAGCCCCATAGTGCCAAGGGACAACTTTATCAGAGGTATAGGGGATGGGCCTCGGAACAGTGATGATCACAGGTGCGATTCTTGGAACAGATGTAATTCTAACAGGCTTCCTCGAGGGAGCCTTGGAAGAATTGTCGAAAATGGTGATAATGGAAACTTCTTCAGTATGGACTACAGGAACAAAAGTCTTCTCAAACAGAATTTATTTACTATTCATCAGGCATTGGACGCCTGATTTCAAAAGATGGCAATCGGTAGGTAGAACAGAACACATACGGCAATCTTTGTCACAACCCGGAAATAAACCGACTAGAAAAAGGTTCTTCTTTACAGTCATCAAAGGGGTAACAATATCATTCACATAAACCACAAACAAGTCTTCATCTATAGCATTCACTCCATGCTTGGGCATAGGAGCAGTCACAACATTAGGTCTTTCGGGCGCCTCAAACTCAATCTCCTTTGCATCAATTAAGTCATGTATCTTATTCTTCAAAGTCCAACAATCATCTATATTATGCCCCGGGCTATCAGAGTGATAAGCACAACGGGCATTAGGGTTATACTCCGGTGATGTTGTATTTGGATTCTTCGGGGCTTCCCTTGGAATCACCAGATTAGTTTTCAGTAACTGCGGCAGAATCTGAGATAAGGTCATGTTGAGACGGGTGAATTTCCTTCGAGGTCTCTCGTCTTTTTGTTGATTGTTGTGCTGAGGAGCACCAATAGGTTTTGAAATAACATCCGCATTAACAGCTTGGCGGTGTTCAGGTCTACTCTGGTTTTTCAAACTGTAGACAGCACTGGACTCTTTCTTAAAGGGTTTCTTCTTGGTGCTTGATGAGGAAACCTTTTGTATCTTACCGGCCTTAATACCAGCCTCAATCCTCTCAACGGTCATAATAAGCTCTGTAAACCCAGACGAAGAGCTTCCGATCAGATGGTTGAAAAATGGACCAGACAAGGTCCCCAGAAACATATCTACAAGCTCCCGATCAGCCAAGGGTGGCTATACTCTTCCAGCGAGGTCCCTCCACTTCTGGGCATAATCTTTGAAACCTTCACCCGTTCCCATTGACATACCCTGGAGTTGGGTACGCGTGGGAGAAAGGTCGGAGTTGTACTGGTACTTCCTGTAGAAAGCAGTAGCCAAATCTTCCCAACCGCGGATACTGGCTTCGTCTAACTGATAAAACCACTCAAGCTGAGTCCCTAAGAGACTTTCTTGGAAGAAGTGGATCCATAGGTTTTTATCAGCGGTGTACGGTTGAATCTTCCTTACATATGACCGGAGGTGCAGCTTCGGACAAGAAACTCTGTCATACTTAGCAAAAGCTGGTGCTTTGAATTTGTGGGGAATCACCACCCCAGATGATAGACCCAGATCACCAAAGTCCAGACCAGACACTTTCTGAAATTCCATAGAACTCAACCGATCTTCCAGTTGTTTGTATCTATCCTCGGCCGGAGGATACTGGTCTTCGTCGAAGTCTGTCTCGTTGTCGGAGACCACAGGGCTAGGAGCCCTCCTTTCTTCCTGACTATCTTTCCCTCCAGATGAGATGGTCAAATAAACTTCATTCTGTAGCCTGTTTCCAAACCTGTGACCTGTATTGAACAGGATTGTCCTCTTCTTCTTCTTCTTCTTCTCTTTCAGAATCAGGGCCTTGAGATCTTGCGACCTTTAGCTAGATTCATGAACAGCTCTTGGAATTGGGCATTCTGGGCCTGTAGGGCCTTGATTGCTTGCTTAGTTTAAGGTTCAGCAGACATGATGAGTGCTGAAATAAACAGCGAAGAAGATAAGAGACCTGTAATGGGTACCTGTTTATGAAGTGCCTGGGATGAAATGCGTATGACATGATTTCAAAGACAATCGGGAGATTCAAATTTGTAAACAAGAAATGAAACACACTTTATTAGATAAACTTTGAAATTCAAACTGTTCAACTGATGCCCTTAAGGCGTTACAGGAATGGAAATACTGAAAAGTAAATAAAAACTGGAAAGGAAATCATCAAAGGACAATCAGTGCTCCCATGGTCGCTTCTTGTCAGTGCGGACGTAGTCATTGAGAATCCTCTCGTTCTCCAGCTGCCTAATCAACTTCTGGATCTTCTTCTCTTGCTCGTTGAACTTTTCTCGGTAAGAATCCCGTTCCTATCGCAGCTGCATCCAAGACCTTTTCAGTGCCCCAATGTCAGTGGGCATATAAGGATGGAGGATGGTCGGAAGAAACCCTTCTTCATTAGCAACTTCAACAATGATCGGTCAGACGGCTTCATAAGGCATACCCAGCTTTTGGGCACGGATACGGACCCATCTGAGATATGGCTCCATTGGAAGAGAAGTCTTTGGGCCCAGCTCGTGTGGATCAGATTGGTGATCTCTATCCCAAGCCCTTATGAACCTGCGACGTTGCTCGTCGCTATCCCCTTGAAAATCAAAGATGATACTAGGCATTAACAGCTCATGAGGTCCTTCTCTTCTGGCTCGCCCGAACTGACGTAAGGCCAAGCATGGATTGTAAGAAATTCCCCCACAGGTTCCTATCAGTGGAACATTGGGGTACTCCCCACATTGATCAATAATAGTCACCTCGTCCATACCCTTGAGAGTCCAGATGATGTCATTATACGAGAGAGACATAACCCTATAGGCCCATCCCATGCCTTCTTTATTCTTCAGCACTGATTTAGGGAGGTGCGAAATAAACCACCTTGACAATAATGGAGCACAGCACATCAAGGTTCCCCACTTTCGGGCAGTACGGGCATAAAGCTGATGAAGGATGTAACCCAAGAGAGTGGGTACAAGATTACGAGAGATGAAGATTTTCACCACATTCACATCAACAAAGGTGTCAGGATTTGGAAACAATACCAAACCGTATATCAGAAGAGCCAGAATATCCTCGAACGCCTTGAAGTCTAGACTATCCCAGAAATAATTAGCCTTACCAACCAAGAACTTAGTCAGAAAGCCCTTTGCTCCACTTCCAGTCTCCCAATTAGCCATTACCTCATCCTTTGTCAAATGAAGGGCTACAGCAATCTCTTCGGGCCTAAGGATCTTCTCCCAACCAGTAAACGGGGTCTGCTCTAGAACAAAGATACCGAGCAGCTCAGAGAACTCTTCTAGGGTGGGAACCAACTGGTAGTCCTGAAAAGTAAAGCAATGGTACATCGGATAATAGAACTGGACTAGGACACTCATCATCTGCTCGTCCAATTTGGAGGTGACCAAACTGAGAAGATAACCATGTCTTCTGATGAAGGAAGTTATATCAGGCATCTTTGCAACCAAATCTTTAAGCAAGGTGGGAACTTGGACAAAGTTGATCCGGATGGTATTCCTACACATGGGCATCATGATGACCTACAAAACAGAACAAAGATAAATCCCTCCTGTCTTTGACATAGGTTAGTCCAATGCAAGATGTATGCAATGTTATGATGTCATGATGTCATGATAGAAGCACATTACAAGTATCCACAAATAGAAAACATGGTAAAGGCACACAAGTCACACAGAGATCCCTTAGATTTCTGGCTGGCAAGGAGCTTAGGTGCTACCCTCTTTCAGTTCAGTTGGTTTAAACCTATCCTAAAAATAGTAACCGGGTTCTAGAGGATCTCAATATCACTGACTACCCTCGATCGGTCATAATTCCAGTTTAGCAACCTTTTCTTGCGGCCGAAATCATCGCGAGAGTTTAGTCTCAATGAGTGTAGCATACTGCTACTGTTTTATGGCCAAGTTGGTCAATTTAAAGGTTCTAAGGTCAGTTGGTGCTTAATGACCCCTTAGAAGACCCATATTCTCCTCGTTCCAACACAGGGGATATCGGTACAGACTAAAGTGCCACACCAACATAGCTACTGCTTCAACTGTATCGGTCTACGCTGTACAGTTCCCTCACAGTTTATTGCTACTTACCTAAAGGGTATCCCCCAGATCCGGGTTAGGATCTATAGTAACTTCGATACAAGCCCACAAACATAAAGCATACAAAGCAAACAATTGAAAACACAATGATCTAATCCTAAGGTACACCTCACTTATCAAATTTCCCCAATAGAGTCGCCAGTTCTGTGATACGGTGGGAAAGAACTAACTGTTTTTGGAATGCTGGTTTGCGTTTTGCGTTTGTTTTTGCAAAATGTCGCGGTAAGCAAGAGTCGCCACCGTCTTTTATTTTATCCAACAAGGAAAGGAAAAAAGCACAGGAAAATTCCTCTTTCGAGATGTTTCTCGGGTCTGGGGGGTAGATTATAGAAAGGGAAGGTGTTAGCACTCTTTCTATCCGTGGTTATCCACGGGCTCTTAGGTACTTGCTCAAAGTGTTTTCAAAATTTGCTTTTCTTTGTGTTTGTGGGTTTGAAAAAGTTTTTGTTTGAAAGGTGTAAGTGTTGAAATGTTTTTGTTTTTTTGAAAGAGCAAGTACTTAAGAACCATCTACCTACTCGAAAAAGGAATCGTTTTATTCTATCTTCCTTTAAACAATGCTATCCCACTATTGATGAGTAGGTAGCACCGTCGTTAGAGTTTAAGGGTCAATTCGATTAAGGGACGTGCGGTCACTAAAGCAATGTTAGGACGCCTTAGCGGTAACCCTAATGTCTTAGATCATTTTATCCGAGGCAACCGTTTCAAGGCAACTATGATCTTTGGACGAGAGGGCGACCTCTAAAACAACCTATACTCAATGACTGCGTACGAAGGCAACCAAGTGAGGTGTACCCTAAGAGTGCGCATGTGTGAGTGTGTCGTTTTCAGTTAATTTTGTCTTGATACATGTTAATGGTGATCTATGTTGATTTTAGGTTTAAACGTTCAATCTTGTCATGCATTCCCTATTATCAAACATCCAACAGTTTATAAGTTGCGGAAATTAAATTGCGGAAATTAAATCTAACTATTACAAGGCGTCGGGTATTTACATCGCCAAAAACAACCCTTGAAATTAAAAATGCGGAAAATAAATAAAGCGATAAAATAATTAAAGTCCTACTTTAACTATTACATTCCGGGAAACAATTACATCAATATCATAAATGGATCGCGTGCGAGAAATTAAATCGGGCGAGTTTTTTAGGGTTTTGACCCTTTTTTGAAAGAAAGCATTTTTTGGTTATTTTTTTGAATTTAAAGGAAATTAAATTAGGTTAAACATTAAACTAATAAGTTAATTAATTAATTAATGAAAATAATATTTTTTTGGATTTTTGATATTTAAAGAAATAAAATAAATTTGATCAAAGTTAGTAAAAAACCTAATTATCTAAATTAATTTTAATTATTGCAAATAATATTAAAAGTTATACCTAATTAAAACTAAATTAATTGAATTAATTTATTTACAAAAATAAAGTGCTGAATTTAATTTTAATAAATAAAATATATTTTTTGTTTTTTTTTATTAAGAAAAAGATTAATTGGTTAGTGAAATTATAAAAAATAAATAAACAATATAAATAAATAAAATAAATAAACAATAGAGAGAAATAGAACTCAGGGGGGTTTGGGCCCAAATTGGACGGTGAGAATAGCAACTTAGTGGCCCAACAGGCGCTGGCCTGGGCTGACTTTTTGGAATTCCCTGCATGCACGTTGACTAGGTCTTATGATGGTCATCACCTTTGGGCCATCAGATTTGGCTTGGAGGCTATCTGGCGCTTTGAGATCTTAGGGCATATGATAGATCTTATGCTTTGGCTTGTACTGGATAACCTGGAAAAAAATAACACAAATGCATGGGGGACCTGGGATTCAAACCCAGGTCCCATTGGACTTTGTACTAGCGCCCTTACCAACTCAACCAATATGCTTAATTGTTATAATATTGGACAACAATTATTATATTAGAAAACAAATAAAATGCCAGAATTAAAAAATAAAAAGCGTGAAAGTTTGAATGAACGAATTGGATGGGGACACGTCTTCGTCCATGTCCTTGGAATTATACAGAGATTACCTGCAGATTTATATCCGCAGCTAAATCCCTAGGTCGAACCTAAAACCAAATCCAGGCCATGAAAATTCAATCTAAGACCATGGTCCTGTTCGTCTCTCCCTCCTGAACACGCCTATGTCCATTACTTGCATTGATTTTGCCTGAAACTAAAATGCCCAAAAACAAGAACCAAGAACCCTAGATTCGGGTATGGCACTACAGGTCATATAAACACAATCAAATAATGCAAAAAGATTCTAAATGGAAAGACAAGCCTGAATATGTAAAGATTTTACCAAGAAAGTGCAAGAATAATGATATGCGATTTCAAATGCCAAGAGGTTTTCAGAGGGACTTACAGCGCGATTGAAGAGGGGAGAGAGCTTGCTTTTGATTGCTTCTCACTCAGTGGATGTCCAGCAAGAGAATAGTGTTGAGATTTTGCTTTGAATCGGCCTCTAAGAAGGATTTCAGTTTCAAGCTTTTTTCAAGTTTTTCTCAAGTTTGGTTTTGATGTTTATGCAGCCTCTAGGTCCTCAAACTCGTGCCTTTTGTTTGTATATGTAACATGGAGTGAATTAGGTCAAGTTTTTTGGGCTAAATCCTTATGCATTAATGTTTGGAGATATGATTTAATTCTCCATTGAAATGCTTCCAAATTTGCCAAAAATCCAACTTTTTATTCATGATATGGTGAGATACGAGTTTGATCATGTCCATGATGACAATTAAGGCCTGTATCAATCAAAAAGATACTAAATGATCAATATTTAGATTTTATTTGGATTTAAATTGATTTAAAATGAATTAATTCAATAAAAATCAAATAAAATAGAAAAATTAATAAATGGACACAAGGCTGAAGCTAGGACACGTGTGTAGTGTGACAAGATCAAATCAAGTGGAAAAAAGTAGGCCCATTTGACAAAATTTGAGGTTATGGGGATAGTTGACTTTTGGCAATTTTGGAAAAATGTCCAACTTCAACAATGCATAACTTCTTCAATTTTGAACTTTTGGAAGTGTTCGTGGACTTTTTAGAAAGCTTGAGATGTCCTCTAACCCACCCTTTTGGTTTCATCGCATTTTGAAATTCCATGCTCAAGCTATAAGCCTTGGCAAAAAAGGTGTGTTTGTTGACTTTCAAAAATTACCTATAATGTCCAAATTTGTAACTTTTTGTGAGTGAATTTCTTGATCTTGGGGTATGAAGATGGATTGTAGGAAATGGCATCCTATTCAAAATGAGCTTTGGATGGGTCATTTATCATAAAGTATGAGAAAGTTATGCTTGGTCTAAGTTGAGTTGACTTTTCCTACAAAACCCTAATTTAGCAACTTTTGAATCTTGATGAATTTTGAGCAATCCTTGATGAATCATGATCAACCCTTGATCAAATGATGAATTATCCTTCAAAATTAGAATGTTGACAAAAAATATTGAAGTTTGACTGTATTTGGGTCACAGTTGACTTTTGCCCTAGTATAGTCGATTTTTGGACCCTTTGAGCAATTGACTGACCAAACTTCCTCTGCAAGGCTTGAAATTTGACATGGATGAACTTGAGAACATATTAGTACATTGGGGAGAAATTGATGTCATTTGGATGTAAGGACCTTGATGCAACACAAAACCCTAATTTTGAGGTTGACTGCCTTAGGAGATGATTTGACTGTCCAACTCTTGAGCAATCTTGAGCCACTTGGAGATTATTCTTGCAATGTCTTGGGAAATATGAGAGGGAAAATTTTGGGGTACAACAGCGTTGGAGTGTGATAGCCATGAAGAGCAAATGGTAACATCTCGTTCCAGTCTTTATATGTCACAACCATCTTCTATATAATCTTCTCTATGTTCTTATTGGTAGCTTCCACTGTGCCATTCATCTTTGGTCGATACAACAAAGAGTTGCGGTGCTTGATCTTGAACTGCGTGTAGAGTTCAGTGATCATAGTGTTGTTGAGATTGGTACCTTTATCCATGATGATTCTCTCGGGGATGCCATACCGATAGATAAGATTGTGTTTTATGAATCGGAAGACCATATTCTTGGTAACAGAGGCGAACAAGGCTGCTTCAACCCATTTTATGAAGTAGTCAATGGTGATGAGAATGAAGTAATGTCTGTTAGAAGCAGTAGGCTTGATTTCTCCGATCATATCAATGCCCCACATTTCGAATGGCCAAGAAGCAGTCATGAAGTTCAAAGGTACTGGAGGCACATGAACTTTATCAGCATAAATCTTACACTTATGACAAGTTCTCGAGTGGTGGTGACAGTCAGTTTCCATGGTCGACCAATAGTAACCTTCTCTCAGAATCTTTTTATCCATAGTATGCCCACTAAAGTGAGTACCAAAGATGCCTTCGTGCATATCCTCCATAATTTTCTCTGCTTCCTTCTTGTCTATACAACGAAGCAGAGTTGAATCATGATTACGCTTGTATAAAATTATATTGCTCAAGAAGAACTTAGCCGAGAACCTCCGTAGGAATTTATTGTCATTGATCAATGGCCATTTGGGGTATTCTTGAGCTTCAAGATGCCTTTTCACTTCATGAACCAGCGTTTTTCTTCTACTCCATCAGTATCAATTTTGTAGCAGTGTGCCGGTTTATCAAATCTTTCAATGGTAATTCTGGGAGCCTTATTGTATCATCTAACCTTGAACATGTATGACATGGTAGCTAATGCTTTCTCCAACTGATTCTTTTCTCTTGGGATATGCTCAAAAGCGATCTCCTCTAAGTACGAAATCAAAGTTATCACATGTTCTCGGTAAGGGATAAGATTCAGATGCTTCATATCCTATTCTTCCTTGACCTGACTGATTACCAAGGCTGAATCCCCATATACACTCAGGAATTTGATTTTCAGGTCAATAACAACTTTAATACCCATTATGCATGGTTCATACTTAGCCATATTATTGGTGCAATCAAAGCGAAGTCTGGAAGTGAAGGGCGTATGACAACCCTGAGGAGAGATAATTACAACATCGATCCCGTTTCCAAGTGCGTTAGAAGCTCCATCGAAAACCATAGTCCATCAAGATCCTAGCTCAGGTCCTTCATACGGTTCAGGCTTTTCATAATCCGTAACTAGCATAATATTCTCATCCGGGAATTTGAAATTCATGGACTGATAGTCGTCTATAGCTTGATGCGACAAATGATCTGCCAGTACACTTCTTTTGATTGACTTTTGAGTGGTGTACTAAATGTAATATTCTATTAGGATCATTTTCCATCAAGCTATTCTTTCGGGGAGAGCTGGCTTCTCGAATATATACTTGATGGGATCTGTAATACAATGGGAGAACTGACTTGGGATGTTTTTGCGTTTGATCACAATTGTTGCAGTTATCAAGAGTCGTCACCGACTTTTCTTTTATGCAAAAGGAAAGGTGGAAAAGAACAGGAAAGACCTTTGAGATTATTTTCTTGAGTTCGGGGGGTAGATTATGAAAATGGAAGGTGTTACCACCCTTTTCATCCATAGTTATCTATGGGTCTTAGTTACTTGCTAGATCACTTGCTTTTGTTTGAAAATGTGTTTTGTGGTGGGTTTTGAAAGTATTTTTGAAAAGTGCCTTCGTTTAGGCTAACTTTGTAATGATTCTCGTCTCTATAAGAATGTATACAAAGTGTTGGAATTTTGAAAATATTTCACGTTTTGAAAGTGTTTGGTGTATTTGAAAAGATCTTTGTTTTTGAAGATGAATTATAAGCAAGCAACTAAAACCGTTTCTACCTACTCAAAAGTCTTTCATTCATTTCTCTCTTCCTTTGACATTGCTATCTTATCATTGATTGATAAGAAGCTCTATCTTTGGATGTAAAGGGACGAGCGTGAGTCATTGTATGGTTATAGAAGGCAACATTGTAGGATACCTTAGCAATTTTTTGTAAGTGACTAAGATCTTTTGTGAAGGCAACATTGAAGGGTCATCGAGGGACTACGATCTTGTATTCGAGGGTCATTGCTAAAGTATCCCACGTTCGAGGGACATGCCTATGTTTATCCGAGGCAACAAGTGTGGGTTACCCTAAAGGTGCAAGTGTGCAAAGTGTTTTGTTTTCATGCATTTTTGTCTTGAATTAGGGTTTTCTAGTTGTTAATTTTATATGCTGCCATACAAACCCTAATTACTAGCATTTATATTTGAAAGCAATAAATTGCGGAAATGTAAAGTCCTACGCTATTACATCATTTGGGGATGGGGGTACAAATTTACAAATGGAGAGATGAAAGAAAATAAACCTAAATTACTATTACAAGGCTTTAACAATTACATAATTATAGTGCGAAATAATAAAATGTACAAAGAAATATAGAGAGAAGAGAAATTGTTTTTATGTTTTTTTATGAAAAAGGTTCTAATTAATTTGAAAAGAAATTAATTAAAATCCTAATGTCAAAATTAATTTAATCAAAATAAACAATTTAAAATAAAACCTAAGTCTAAATATTAAATTAATTTTAAGAAAAGAAATTGACTTTCATAAGAAAATGTTTTTGTCTTTTTTAGTTTAGAAAAAAGGAATAAAATAAAAGTGTATGCATAAATATTTAAATAAAATATTTTTTTGAATTTTTTATATGAAAATAATAATAATAAAAAATAAAAATAAAATAAAAACAAATATTAAAAAAAATGTTTTATGAGATGACACATGAGCTTATGTATTGACTTATGTATTGGCTCATGCATGTTTCGTATTGCTCATGTGCCGGCTCATGTATTGGCTCATGTATGTTTCTTGCTCCTGAAAGTCAAAACAACTCAGTATGAGTTGACGCATACTGGTTTCGTGTCGACTCATAACCATTTCGTGTCGATGCATACGTGTTTCGTGTCAACTCATAACCTGTTTTGAACATAATATGTGTCGACTCATAGCATTTCGTGTCGACTCATAACTGTTGTTTTTTGCTTTTATCACTGTTTTGCTACATGTAAAAGTTATTTCTCAACACATGGTTAGTGAAAATGAAAAGCAAGCATATGGTTAGCTTCAAGGCAATGATATCTATATTTTATCTTCACAAATGAACCATTAATGATGCTTGTATGAAGAGTTCAAAGTCAAGAAAACTTAACTTGAAACTGAAATTTGTGCTTTGAATTTGGGTTGTGGTATGGGTTGTTGTTGAGCTTGGGAAGTGATGATAGTGATGTTACAAAAGTTATTCTTGTGTTTGAACAACTTCTATATGATGTATGTGGAGTGTTTAGATGGTTTTTTTGGACAAAAATCGCAAGGAGTGAGAGGTTGAAGGATTTGGACTTCAAAGCTCAACAATGGGGATTTGGACAATTCTATTTTTAAGAGTGCAGGGATTTTTGAGGGCTTCTACACAAGAGAACTTATTACTTTTCTCTCTATTTTTCTGGCCTCTTTCTCTTGCAAATGCTTATTCTATTTATAGGAAAGAGGTTTGTGCATATGAGCTGATTAGGTTTGCAAGACAGCATGTTATGGTTTGGTTGGATTACAAAGATAAAACTATGTCAAGTACTCCATAGTCCCAAGATGAAGTACCAAATTTTCTGGTATAGAGGAGCTACTTCCCATGATTTATGGTGGAGTATAATCATCAACAAGCAAGGTACAGGCTTAAGACAAACTTTGTACCAAAAGACTTGCTTTTCAAGAATAGTAATGGTGCCTTTATGCCATAAATAGAAAGATCTTTTGGACAATGGCTCAAACACTTGGGTAATAGCTCAAGCTTTTGTGTAAACATTAAATTATGTAGATATTTTCAAGAAAGAAGGTCTGCAACATAAGATTATGCAGCATAGCATAAGGGTTTTGTTATGTGTTCTTCAATAGAATGACTTGCATTTCAAGGATGGATGCCCAACTTCATGCCCTTGAATATCCTAGATCAATTATGATAAATTCATGCTCTTGGATTTTTTGGAAAGCTTGAAACACCCTCTATAACTTTCATGTTGTCCATTTTGACAAAATCATCTTGTAACTATGTGAAAAAATGCCGAGAAGTTAGGATAAAATCCTGACCGAAATCTGTTGAAAATTTCTCTAAGTGTTAAATGAAAATGTCATGACTTCATGAATTTATAACTCAAAATCCAAGCACTTCTAGGATTTGATCAGCAAAGAAAATTTTTAGATCTCATCAGGATCTACAACTTTCATGTTGAAAGTTTTCCTTTAATTGTCTTGTATCTTGGTGAAAAATTGGCATGAAGTGATGAAATTATCATGTGCAAAAACACTAATTTCTAAGTCTTGGAAATCTTGATTTTTCAAGTTGACTTTTGACTTTATTGACTTCTTGATGATCAATCTTGATATTCTTGAATGTATTCATGAATTTTGATCTTTCGAATGTAATGTTGACCAAAAAGTCAATGTTTGACTTTTTAGGGTATAGTTGACTTTTTCATCAGTATTGATATTTTTAGGTCATCTTTTCAATTGACTGAACAATTTTATGATCCAAGGCTTGAAACTTGACATGAGCAATCTTGAAGGTCCATAATGATCCATGAAAGTCATTTGAGACATTAAAAGTCCAATTGTCCTTGTGCAAACTCAAACCCTAATTTGATGTATCAGTGTTGCAAACTTGAGCCATTGAAGATCTTGTGAGAAATGTTTTGAGAAAATGAAAGGGAAAATTTTGGGGTATAACAACTGCCCTTGTTCAATCTTCTTAAATCTGAAGAGTTAGATTGGCGGGTCTTCCATTTGTGACTTGAAGGTGGAAGATGATTTAACACTAGAGTGCCCAGAAATTTGCACTCGACTATGGGTTGGTTGTATCAGGAATGGGCTTAGAGATGCCATTTGGAGAAATGATGTAGAATTGTCGGAGATGGGATTATAGATGCCATCTAAAGGTGATTGTTAATAGAAATTAGACTAAGTTTAAGGTTGACTGTAACTGGAAGAAATATCAGAATAAATCTTTGGTCGATTTAATCTGAATGATATGCTGGAATAGACCCATGTTAAGCCGTGTCTGGAAATGTATTAGAAGGAATCCGTGTAAGATTGCTTCAGGATGAGCGTGTGTGAAGTATGCATCTGGAAATGTATGAGAAGGAGCCTGGGTAGGGCTGCTTCAGGATGAGTCCGTGTAAATCTACATTTGGAAGTTAGAAGAAATCCGTGTAAGATTGCTTCAGGATGAGCCCGTGTAAAGCTGCATCTGGAAATTTTGAGAAGGAATCCGTGTAAGATTGCTTCAGGTGAGCCCGTGTAAAGCTACATTTGGAAGTTAGAAGGAATTCATGTAAGATTGCTTCAATATGAGCCCGTGTAAAGCTGCCTCTGTAAATTTTGAGAAGGAATCTATGTAAGATTACTTTAGGATGAGCCCGTGTAAAGCTACATTTGGAAGTTAGAAGGAATCCCTGTAAGATTGCTTTATGATGAGCCTGTGTGAAGCTGTATCTGGAAATTAGAAGGAACCCGTGTAAGATTGCTTCATGATGAGCCCGTGTGAAGCTACATCTGGAAATTAGAAGGAACCCGTGTAAGATTGCTTCATGATGAGTCCGGGTAAAAATTCATCTAGAAAGGAGAAGGAACCTCGGTAGGGTTGCTTCATGATGAGTCCGGGTAAAACTGCATCTAGAAATAAGAAGGAACCTGGGTAGGGTTTCTTCAGTTGGTCGTGTAGATAATTGTCCTGGATCGTTACAAGTATTGATCTTAGAAATAAAGATAGTTTTCCTCGCTTGTTACAGGTATTAATCTTCAATCTGCTCATGTAGATAGCTTTCTTGGCTTGTTACATGTATTAATCTATAACTGGTCGTCCACAGATAGTTGTCCTGTCTTGTTTCATGTATTAATCTGGAACTTATTTTTATCAGTCATTGGGATAGTTATCATGTCTGGTTTCAGGTATTAATCTCTGACCTGAGAAAGAAAGATAGTTTTCCTGGCTTGTTACAGGTGTTAATCTTCAATCTCCTCATGTAGATAGTTTTCCTGGCTAGTTACAGGTATTAATCTGGAACTTGAAAAGGTTGGTCGTTTGAGATAGTTGTCCTGTCTGGTTTCAGGTATTAATCTCGGACCTTTTGAAGATTGTTAATGATAGCCATCTGTTGATTTGATCTTTCCTGAAAAGGTAAAGAGTTAGATGCATGCAATTCCATGATGTATGAAATGCATGGTGCAATGATGTTCTTAAAATAAATGCGATTGTGTCGTATGCACTTGTCATGTATGTAATATGATGCATGAAGAGTATTCGCACCTTTCCAGACCTTGTCTTTAGAATATTTCCGCTGGGGATTCCTGTTTTATTGTTTGAGGAGAACTACGTTGGGGAATGTTGATTTCGCTTGAGAAGACTCTGTGGAGAGTGTTGATCTCTGTTTGGGGAAAAGAGTTCAGTAGTCTCTGTTGCTCTACTGGGGAGTTATATCTTAAAATTTAGTTGTTATCTAGTCGGTTTCCAGGCTTCACAACGACTCACTGGGGATAAATAAGTTAATGGTTATTTGGTTACTTTTCCAGGTTTTGTAGCAGCTCACTAATGATTGTAGAAAAGTCTACTGGGGAAGAGGAGTTGTGGTCCCTTGATTTGTAGCAAACGGAGAGGAAAACTCAAGTTGGGGAATCTGTAGACTGTTAGGGAAATAAATCTTGTTGCCAGTCTGTCGGAGGGATGTCTTCTATTGGCAGAACTCTACGAGAATTCTCGAGATCAACTCAGTTGAGGAGGAGTTTTCAGAGATTGAAACCCTAGCTGGTAGTCATCTTATGAACAAGATTTTGGGGGATATTTGTCACTGCCCCTAGTAGCAGGTGTTTGTGGCACTGCCAATGAATGTTTGAATGTACGTAACCCTTTGTTGGGATTCGCGTTCAATGCCACAAGTGATTCAGATACAGACCTGCCCCTGGTATATTTAACATTTCTTGAGAGATTTCTTGGAATCTTGACTGGACTGCCCCGGGTATGTTGGATAATGGCACGTTATGCCCCTTGCTTATAGGAGATCTGTTATTGGAAGTGTCTTCCCACTTGAAATGATTTTGCTCTTTGTGAGGGTTTTCGTTCACTGGATATTTGTTATGCGAATTTATCTGCTGTCAAACAAAAAGCTATATACAAACAACGATATTCAAATAATGCAAAGTTTATGCTTGTCTTGAAGTTTTGAAAATGCGTTTTAGCAGATAAAAGAATTTTTTGTAGGAAAATTCAACTCAGGATTTAAAGTAAGCCTTACAGGAGTCAGGATATCTCTTGTAACAGTATGCTTTTGAATTAACCCATGCTTCAATTAGGATTTTGAAGGGTTGTAGTGTGGCTTGGTTCACGGTTTAAGAAACAAAGGATAAAAGCTCAAAATTAATTTGTACCCACCCGTTCTTCGTGATGTTCTTCAGTCCTAAACTCAGTTAATTGCGTGTTCGAACTCCAATGATGTTTTGGTGATGGTTCAGACAAGTTTAGTTTATCGGAAGGTAGTCATTTTTTACAACATTTTTCATGTTGTCCGAGGATCTGTAGTGACCTATTTTTGATTTATTATCCCTGATTTTGCATGACTGTTCTTGTTTTTGAGATTACAGTCAGCGGGGTGCCCCAGTTTTTCTTACGTCTCTTTTGTAGGTTTTGACTTAGTGGGCCTTTCTTTTCTGAGAAATAACGACTGCCTAAGTGATAGGGAACCATCACCGTCTTTTGATTCCAGAGAAAAGTTTTTGATGTCATTCATTGTATTACAAAGTGAAAGTTTGCGACTGAATGCGCATTTGAGTTAATTGAGAGACTACCCTGCCCCAGGTTTTGATTAAAGGTTTCAATTTGTGTAAAAAGGAAACTCCTACTTCTTTGGCTCAAAGGGGTTGACTAGGGGTTATCTTCCTTATAACTCCAGTGTTTAGGATTTGAAAGAATGCATGTACATCGTCAGCAAGGTCTGTCCAAAATCATACTGTATGAGATTAAGGCACTGTTTTCGTCATCCTCCCTCTAAAGGCTTGCAACTTTTTAAAAAAAAAACAAGAGCTGAGTATCATAAAGGGAGTAAACAACATAGTTTAAATGTAATGAAAACGAATGGACCAATTCAAGACAAACATATGCAATGCATTAATGAAACAAAGTTTGACATTAATAGATAAATGTTTGAATAAACAAAGAAATTACAACTGAAAATTCAAATGAAAAAAAGCCTCTTTGTCTGAACTTTTCACTTCAGGTGGTGAGCCTTTGAGGGATGGTAGAAGAATTCAGTCTGACCATCTTGTGTGAACTCCAACACCCTTTCGTCGATCAAATCTTGAATCTTATTTTTCAGCGCCCAACAGCTATCTGTATCATGTCCAAGACTATTGGAATGGTATGCACAAATTGTATCAGGATGATAGTTAGGAGCGGAGGTATTGGGATTTAGAGGAGGTTACCTTAACGTAATCAACTCCATTTTCAACATGTGTTGCAATAATTGAGCCAATGAAATATTAATGTTAGTAAACTGTCTCTCGGGCTTATTTTGCCTTTGCTGATTTTCCTGTTGATTTTGACGAGGTCGTTATTGGGTTCGTGACGTGGAAGTAATTCGGAAAGGTGTGATCTCCCTTGAACCAACTTCTTGTCTCATGGGCGGATGAGTATTGACTTGATCCTTAATCGTGTCCGTTTGTTTCATACAGTTGCAACCATCTTGATGAAGTTGGTTGGCAAGGGTTTTCATCTCTTCTTGTCCTTGAGCCAGGTTTTGGATAAGAACCATCTGCCCCACCAACTGTCCCATCATTTGGACCTTCGTTATGGCTATCTCGGTTTGTAACCGCTCCAGCTGGTTATCTTTGTCGTCCTTAGGATTTCCCATGATCATGCCCCTAGTGAGGAGCGCCTTCACCTCTTCTTGTCCCCTAGATAGGTTCAAAAACATCTCTTGAAGTTGAGCATTTTGAATCTGAATGCTCTTGATGGTCTGTTCTAGGGCCATCCTTACTGAAATAAACGGTAAGAAGATAAGGAGATCTGCATGGGAGAAACCTGTCATGATATGATGCATGTTATATGGATGCAATGTTTTCAAGGATTTATGAAATTTAAATTTGTCTAGACAAATAATGAAAAAACTTCAATTTTCATTAATTAGCTCAAAATGATTACATCGTTCCTCTTGGGCTTACAAAAATAAATCTCTAAGACAAAAAGGTCGAACACATCCTCTTCGGCGCAAGGTAGGCGTTCAAGCTTTGTTCTTCATGGAGTAGCTTTGTAAGCTCCAAAACCCTTTTCTCGCTAGCGTAGAATTGAGTTTCGTAGGTGTCTCATTCTTCCTTTAGTTGAATCCAACCCTTTTGCAAGTCTTCAAGAGAAGTATGCATGTCGGGATGGAGGACAGTGTACGGGACATCTCCTTCAGCAACGGGCTCCACAATAACTGGTAGGATGGAGGGATAAGGCATCACGAGCTTGTACCCACCTAAGATAAGGCTCAAGGGGAATAGAGTTCTTGTGTCCCAGTGTTTTACTGTCCACTTTGTTCACCATCCTCCAAGCTCGCACAAAGCTCTGACGGTAGTCTTGATCGTCGCTCTCGTAGTTAAATACCACTCCTTGGATGAGCATATCATGAGGACCATCTCTCCGGGCATGCCCAAACTGTCACAAAGCCAAGCAAGGGTTGTAAGTGATACCTCCTCTAATGCCAAGCAAAGAGACATTAAGGAATTCCCCATAACGGTCGATGATAGTAACATTCTCTAAGGATCAAGAACACTAGTGAACATCTGAATGTCTGAGTGACATCAACCTATGGGACCACCTCAAACCTTTCTCGTTCTTCAACACAGACCAGGGGAGATGCGAGACAAACCAAATAGCCAAAATAGGAGTGCAACACATGAGGGTCCCTCTCTTCCTCATACTGCGAGAGTGGAGAGAATGTAGGATATCTCCCAATAAAGTACGCACCGGATTGCGAGACATGAAGATTTTGACATCATTTACATCTATAAGTTGGTCAGGGTTTGGAAATAAAACCATCCCATAGACGAGGAGGGCCAAGATTTCTTCAAAAGCTTGTAAATCCAGAGTGTTACAACAATCTTGAGCCTTATCCAACAAGAACTTGGCTAAGAACCCTCTGACACCACTCCTTGTTTCCCAATTAGCCGTGACGTTGGATTATTGCAAGTGTAGCGCTCGGGCAATATCTTCAGGGCTTGGATCTCTTTCGGTACCTTTGAAAGGTAGTTTATCGAGAATAGGAATCCTCAAGAGTTGATAGAATTCTTCCAGAGTAGGTACAAGCTGATAATCGGGAAAAGTAAAGCAATGGTGTAGAGGATCGAAGAACTGGAAAAGCACTTTCATTATGTCTTCGTTGATGCTGGAGGTAACCAAGTTGACGAGGAGACCATGTCTTTCGGTGAATGAAGGAATCTCAGGAACCCTTGATGCTAACTCTTTGAATTGAGAAGGAATTCTTACGAGATTGACTTGGATAGTATTCCTACGGATGGAAGCCATATCCTACGAAAAGAACAAACATAAATCCCAATAATCCTTGAAATGGTTAGTGAGAATTCTTATGATGTTATGATGTTTATAATGTTATGTACAAGTATGCATATACACACAAAGCAAACAAATCCTTAGGTTTATGCTTTCATGGAGTTCGATAGATAAGTACTCTCTTGAAGTTTAGTTGGCTCAAACTGTCCTAGTAATAGTAACCGGGTTCTAAGGAATCTCAATTTCACTGATCTTTCTTATCGGGGATTGTTTCAACGCAAGCCTCTTTAATGGAAACCGAAATATCCTGAGAAGTCTGATCTCAATGAGCGTAGTATCGAGTATCAACCAACTTCAGACTGCACCAAAGTTGTAACGCCCGTAATTTAATTAATTATTTAATTAAATTATTTTTGGAATACTTTGTGAAGATGTGTTATGATTAATTGGATTTAATTATTTTATTAAGTGGGGAAATAATATTAGAATTATAATATTATTTGATGTGGGGTTACTTTGAAGGAATAGAAGTGATAAGGAGGTGTATTAGTTTGAGCCCAAAAAGGAATAAAAATAATAGGGTTATTTTATTGTTGTTAGAAAGAATAGAAAAGAAAAAAGCAGTAGAAGAATAAGGATTAAGAAGGAGAACGTGAAGCTGCTGGAAATAGTGGAAAAACGGCAGAACGAGAATTCAATCAGAAAATTATAGAGCGACCTTCGATCCAAGGTAAGGGTGAGATTCTGACTCTATAATTGGGTTCATGGTGATTGGTATGTGGGGTTAGAGGTGATTGTTGTCTTGTTCTTGAATTGAAACTATATGATGATGTATGATGAAGAATTGTTGAATTTGAGATGAATAATGATGTCCCGTTGTTGTTTAATCGATGTAGAATCATAGGATAACTGTAAGTAATGATTTATCATGATTAGATTAAGTTTTAGGGCTTTAAGTATGAATCCCGTAGTGAGATGCAGAGAAAAAAATCACAGAATTATGCAGGAAGGAGTCAGGATGTGTCGACCTCAAACATGATGTGTCGATATATGAGGGCTTAGAGACTCAATATGAGTCGACACGAAGAGGCTTGCGTCGATACATGAAGGTTGAAAGACTCAGGATGAGTCGATCTGTGGGATGCATGTGTAGATACATGCTATGTGCAAGACTCGGGATGAGTCGATCTGTAACACCCCGTTTTAATTAATATTATTTTTATTTTTATTTTCTAAAAATGACCGGTTGATGTTTATTTTTAATAAAATAATAATTATTTAATCGGTAATTCGGTCCGGTATGTGATTAATTGAGTTTATTTGTTTTACCGAAAAATAATTATTTGTGTACGATAATATTATATTTAGTGTGTAAATATATTATTATATGTATTATTTGATTTATTTGTGAGGATGAATTTATATTAGTAACATAACATATAAATTAAATATGTAGTAACTGTATGTATATATAATATATATAAATTATAAATAAATGTATGTAAATATAATATATATAATTATAAATATGTAACAACAGTATGTATATATAATATATATTTACAAATAGTTTATAATATATATTATATATTTATATATATCATAATTAATAGTATGCTTAATTATATAATCGATTACGGTTTATCGATGAAACTTGGTATTTTGGTTTCGATGGAGATTAATTAAATCGTAGATGTGTGGTAGATTTGAAATGTATTGTGAAATGCCGATTCCGGAAATAATATTGTTCAGTTTATAAATATTATGTTATATTAATAATTTAATTAATATATTAATATATATTATAATTAACAGTGTAATTAATTAATATAACCGGTTACGATTAATTGGTAAAACTTAATATTTTGAGTACGACCGGAGATGAATTAAATTGTAGATGTGTTGAATATTCGAGATATTTGGTTAATTGCCGATTCCGAAAATAATGTGTTTGGTTTATGAATATTTTGGTATTGTGGGATAATTGTTGAAAATGAAATAAATGATGTTTGTCGTGCAATATTGTGAGATTAATTCATAGGGTTGAATTATGGTGATGTATGCTTGTAATTGAGATAGAGGGATACCTCGATTTGCATATTGTTGTTAATTGAATTGCACACCGCATCATAAGTCGTGTCAAGAGGCGATGTCTGTTAGTCTCGTGGAGGCTAGTGGCTCATCCCAAACTCAGAGTGGGGGTTTGAAAGCTTAGGGAATGGGCTTTTGTGATTATCTGTCTGAGAGATAGACATCGGAAAGTCCGAAGGATAATAGATGATTGGTACCACATGCATGAGTTGTGTCGTTGTGTCGAGTCACACGTACACGCTTTATTGAGTTTATGTGTCGTTGAATATTATGCATTATGTGCTAATTGGTAAATGAAATGGATTGTGTTTGTTTTCTTTGAGTTGTTGAATATAAGAATTTGATTAAATGAATATCTTATGTAGTTTATGTAAGAGTTGGAAAAAGAGTAAGATTCCTTTATTTAATGCCTTTCATTTGCTTTAAATTACATACTTTATGTTTGTTGGAATTCTTACCCTTCTGTTGGAAAATGCTTGCTTCGGCATTGTTCAGGTACCGAAGACGGTAGTACGAGGCACTAACTTAGCGGATGCATTTAGATTGTAATCCGTTTTATTTTGGTTTATCGAGTCGATGCTCTGGTTGTAACACTTGGGGGTTAGGTGTCCGTATTCGGACTCGTATATTTTGTAGATGGATTATACTTGTATATAATCCATTGTTTTGATTATATATTGATGTATGTGTATTATGACTTGATAACATGTTTGGTGTATGAACCGTATGGCTTAATGCCTTGAATTTTATATTTTGATTCCTCCTTTGGAGATGAAGTTATTATGATTCTGTTGCGTTTGCACGAAAAAGAAAGATATGCCATGAATGTATTATGTGATTAAATGATTAAAGTGACGAATATGTCATGTCCGTTTTTCTTGAATGCGTGAATTGATGTTGTGACACTCCTTCCGTGCAAATTTTATTTTCTATGATTTTAATTATATCGTTTAATTCAGGGTTTATTAGAAGGGGTGTTACATAGTGGTATCAGAGCATTGTCGGTCAGTTGTCAGGTCTTAATGTTACTAATTCCATTGTATTCGATTGTGTATCTGACGCGACCAATACTTTTGTGTTGTTCAGAAGAAGATGGTAGCTGGGAGGAATGATAATGCACTTGCTGAGGCATTACGATTGCTCGCTAGATCCTTGAATTAGAGGCCGCAAGCTAATCCGGTGCCACATGATGGAGCTGATGATGCTTTTCGTGCTCGTGGAAAGTTTCAGAAAAATAACCCGCCTACTTTTAAAGGAGAGCATGCGCCCGAAGAAGCTCAAGAGTGGTTGAAGGCCATTGAAAAGATTTTCCGAGTGATAAATTGCACCGATGCTCAGAAAGTGCAATTCGGAACTCACATGCTTGTGAAGGAAGCGGAAGATTGATGGATTAACACAAGTCATAGGTTCGATGAAGAGAACACCGTGGTTACGTGGGCAATGTTTCGAGATACTTTCTTGGAGAATTACTTCCCCGAGGATGTCCGTGGTAAGAAATAGGTGGAGTTCTTGGAGTTGAAACAAGGGAGTGGTAGCGTTGCGGAGTATGCTGCCAAATTCCAAGAATTGATCAAGTATTGTCCCCACTATAATACGGTTAATGCCGAGAGATCTAAATTCTTGAAGTTTGTGAACGGCTTAAGGCCGGATGTGAAGAAAGTAATCGGGTACCAACAAATTACCCGCTTTTCTGAATTGGTGAACAAAAGTCGTATCTATGACGAGGATAGTCGTGATAGTAGTGCTTACTACAAGAGTTTAAGTGACAAGAGAGGCAAGGGGCAAATGCGTCCTAAGCCTTATGATGGAAAAGGGAAGCAACCGATGAATGTGGGCAAGAGTCCAAGTGGGGGAGTTATTACTCCGGTGAAGTGCTATAGATGTGGGAAAGAGGGACAACGTGCTATGGAGTGTCCCAAGTTGAGCCGACATGTTTCAAGTGTGGGAAGATTGGTCACCGATCTAACGAGTGCAGGTTGGGTGCTAGTGTGATTTGCTACAACTGTGGCGAGCAAGGGCACATTAGTACAAAGTGCACGAAGCCAAAGAAGGAGCGAGAAAAAGTGTTTGCATTGTCTGGTGCCGAGACTTCGGCGGATGAGAGGTTGATCAGAGGTACTTGCTTTATCCTTAATGTACCTTTGATTGCTATTGTTGATACGGGTGCTACGCATTCATTCATTTCATTGGATTGTGCTACTAGTTTAGGTCTTGTGTTATCTAATTTGGGTAGAAGTATGGAGATAGATACGCCTGCGATGGGTTCGGTTTCTACTTCAGTCATTTGTTTGAAGTGTCCTTTGCGTATGTGTGGTAGAGATTTCAAAGTGGATCTAGTATGTCTTCCTTTAAGTCAGATTGATGTCATTTTGGGTATGGACTGGTTGAGAGCCAACCACGTCTATATCAACTGTTTTGCTAAAGCGGTTCTTTTTCTCGAGTCCAAGAAAGAAGGCGTTGTATTCTTGTCTACTCCACAGATGAAGAGGTGTGTTAGAGATGGGGCTGAATTGTTTGTGTTGATGGCGAGCATGAATCTTGGTGATAGTGGAGTGAGAAAGGATGTTCATGTTGTTTGTAATTTTCCTGAGGTGTTTCCGGAAGAGATTACGGATTTACCTCCAGAACATGAAATGGAGTTTTCTATTTATTTAGTTCCTGGTGCTAGTCCTGTTTCGATGGCTCCGTATCGGATGTCACCATCAGAATTGGTTGAACTAAAGAGCCAATTTGAAGAGTTACTTGATAAGAAGTTCATTCGTCTGAGTGTTTCTCCGTGGGGTGCACCGGTGTTGCTAGTAAAGAAGAAAGAAGGAACAATGAGACTTTGTGTAGATTATCGGCAGTTGAACAAGGTTACTATCAAGAATAAGTATCCTTTACCTAGAATTGATGATTTGATGGACCAGTTGGTAGGAGCTTGTGTGTTCAGTAAGATTGACTTGAGATCTGGTTATCACCAAATTCGTGTGAAAGCTAGTGACATTCAAAAGACGGTGTTTAGGACGAGGTATGGACACTATGAGTAATCGGTGATGCCTTTTGGTGTTACGAACGCACCTGGTGTGTTTATGGAGTACATGAACAGAATCTTTCATGAGTTCCTTGATAAGTTTGTGGTGGTCTTTATTGATGACATTCTTATCTATTCGAAGAATGAGAAAGAGCATGCCGAGCACTTAGGAATTGTGTTGTCGATTTTGAAAGAGAATCAGTTGTTTGCTAAACTTTCTAAGTGTGAGTTCTGGTTGAAGCAAGTGAGTTTTCTTGGACATGTGATATCTCATGGAGGTATTGTCGTCGATCCGACCAAGATAGAAGCTGTGTCTGAATGGGAATCTCTTAAATCTGTGTTTGAGATACGAAGTTTCCTTGGTTTAGCCGGATACTATCGTAAGTTCATTGAGGGTTTTTCGAAGTTGGCTTTACCATTGACACAATTGACGAGAAAGGGGAAATTGTTTGTGTGGACTACTCAGTGTGAGGATAGCTTTCAAGAGCTTAAGAAAAGGTTGACTAGTGCTCCTGTGTTGGTTTTACCTAATCCATCTGAACCGTTTACAGTGTATTGTGATGCTTCATTGATGGGGTTAGGTGGTGTGTTGATGCAAAGTGGACAAGTGGTGGCCTATGCTTCGAGGCAACTTAAGGTACATGAGAGGAATTATCCGACTCATGACTTGGAGTTGGCAGCTGTTGTTTTTGTGTTGAAAATTTGGAGACATTACTTGTTTGCATCGAGATTCGACGTTTTCAGTGATCATAAGAGTTTGAAATATTTGTTTGATCAGAAAGAGTTGAATATGAGGCAGAGGAGATGGTTAGAGTTCTTGAAAGATTATGATTTTAGTTTGAATTACCATCTTGGAAAGGCGAACGTGGTTGCCGATGCGTTGAGTAGAAAATCATTGCATATGTCTATGCTAATGGTTAAAGAGTGGGAATTACTTGAACAGTTTCGTGACTTGAGTTTGGTTTGTGAAGAAACTTACTTTGGTGTGAAACTTGGTATGTTGAAGATTACAAGTGGAATATTGGATGAGATAAGAGAAGGACAAAAAGAGGACTTGGTTTTGGTTGACAAATTGACTTTAGTTAACCAAGGTCAAGGAGGAGAGTTTAGAATTGATGAGAACAGCATGTTGAGATGTCGTGATAGAGTTTGTGTTCCCGATGTGAGCGATGTGAAAAAGAGGATCCTTGAGGAAGGACACCGAAGTGGGTTGAGCATTAATCCCGGTGTCACAAAGATGTATCAAGATTTGAGAAAGTTATTTTGGTGACCGAGTATGAAAAAGGAAATTGCGGAATTTGTGTATTCGTGTTTGGTATGTCAAAAGTCCAAGATAGAGCATCAAAAGCCTTCTGGTTTGTTACAACCTTTGTCTATACTGGAATGGAAGTGGGACAGTTTCTCGATGGATTTTGTTTCGGGTTTGCCGAGGACCCCGAGTAACTATGAGGCTATTTGGGTTATAGTGGATAGATTGACAAAATCTGCTCACTTTATTCCAATTAGAATGGATTACTCGATGGAGAAGCTTGCGAAGTTGTATGTGGAGCGGATTGTATGTTTGCATGGTATTCCGACGTGCATTGTTTCGGATAGAGACCCGCGGTTCACATCTAGATTTTGGGAGGGTTTGCAACGAGCTTTGGGTACTAAGTTACGTTTGAGTTCCGCTTATCATCCACAGACGGATGGTCAAACAGAGAGAACCATTCAATCACTCGAAGATCTTTTGCGTGCTTGTGTGTTAGAACAAGGAGGTTCTTGGGAAAGTTAATTGCCTTTGATTGAGTTTACCTATAACAACAGTTTTCATTCTAGCATAAGTATGGCTCTTTTTGAAGTGTTGTATGGAAGGCATTGTCGAACACCTTTATGTTGGTACGAGTCGGGAGAAAGTGTGGTGGTTGGACCGGAAATTGTGCAACAAACTACAAATAAGATTAAGTTGATTAGAGAAAAGATGCAAATTTCACAAAGTCGCCAAAAGAGCTACCATGATAAGAGGAGTAAGCCTCTTGAGTTCAAGAAGGATGACCATGTGTTTTTGAGAGTGAATCCTACAACGGGTGTTGGTCGGGCTCTTAAATCGCGGAAGTTGACACCTCGGTTTATTGGTCCGTATCAAATTTAGGAAAGGATTGGTAATGTGGCGTATAGGATTTCATTACCACCATCACTTTCCAATTTACGTGATGTGTTTCATGTGTCGCAATTGCGAAAGTATATTGCGGATCCGTCACATGTGGTGCAAGTGGACGATGTGGAAGTTAGAGAAGACTTAACCGTTGAGACTTTTCCGACAAGAATTGAAGATCGGAAAGTGAAGCAACTTAGAGGAAAAGATATTTCTTTGGTTAAGGTGGTGTGGGGTGGTGCAGATAATGGAAACATAACTTGGGAGCTTGAAATCCGGATGTGGGATTCATATCCCGAGTTGTTCGTTTAGAGGTAATTTTCGAGGCCAAAAAATCTTTTAAGTGGGGGAGAGTTGTAACACCCCGTTTTAATTAATATTATTTTTATTTTTATTTTATAAAAATGACCGGTTGATGTTTATTTTGAATAAAATAATAATTATTTAATCAGTAATTCGGTCCGGTATGTGATTAATTGAGTTTATTTGTTTTACCGAAAAATAATTATTTTTGTACGATAATATTATATTTAGTGTGTAAATATTTTATTATATGTATTATTTGATTTATTTGTGAGGATGGATTTATATTAGTATTAATTGATTTATTATAAACTAATAAATTAATGTTATTTAATTATATTAAATTAATTTAATAAAATATTATTTTTATTATATATAAGTTATGTTAACTTAGAATAGTAAAGTATATAAGTTTATATGTTATGTAGGTTAGTTTTATATAATATAATAAGTAAGTAATATAATAAAATAAGTTAGTTTTTTTATATATTATATAATAAGTAGTTAGATAGAAAGGAAAATATATCAGAAAGTGAGAAAGAGAGAAGTAGAGAAGAAGAAGTGAAGAAAAAGAGGAAAATTAGGGTTGAAGAGGAGAGGAAGAAATTTCTGGAAAATCAACCGAAAAAGCTCATTCCGGGAACTAATCGGTAAGGATTAGACTTCCTATAAACATCTAATGTATTTTTTTTTGTATTTGATTTTGATTTTTTCGATTTAGGAAATTAGATTTTTTTTACTGTTAGAAAAGAAAAAAACAAATTTCCTGATATACAAAAATGGAGAAGAAAGAAGAGACAAGTGGGGGGGTGGGGGCACTTGGAAGTGGGGAGGCACTTGGGGGGGTGGAGGGCACGTGGATGGTGTGGGTTGTGTGTGTGTGTGGGGGGGGGGGGGGGGGGGGGTGTTTACATAACATATAAATTAAATATGTAGTAACTGTATGTATATATAATATATATATAAATTATGATATATATATAATATATATTATATATTTATATATATCATAATTAATAGTATGCTTAATTATATAATCGATTACGGTTTATCGATAAAACTTGGTATTTTGGTTTCGATTGGAGATTAATTAAATCGTAGATGTGTGGTAGATTTGAAATGTGTTGTGAAATGCCGATTCCGGAAATAACATTGTTCAGTTTATAAATATTACGTTATATTAATAATTTAATTAATATATTAATATATATTATAATTAACAGTGTAATTAATTAATATAACCGGTTACGATTAATTGGTAAAACTTAATATTTTGAGTACGACCGGAGATGAATTAAATTATAGATGTGTTGAATATTCGAGATATTTGGTTAATTGCCGATTCCGGAAATGATGTGTTTGGTTTATGAATATTTTGGTGTTGTGGGATAATTGTTGAAAATGAAATAAATGATGTTTGTTGTGCAATGTTGTGAGATTAATTCATAGGGTTGAATTATGGTGATGTATGCTTGTAATTGAGATAGAGGGATACCTCAATTTGCATATTGTTGTTGATTGAATTGCACACTGCATCATAAGTCGTATCAAGAGGCGATGTCTGTTAGTCTCGTAGAGGCTAGTGGCTCGTCCCAAACTCATTGTGGGGGTTTGAAAGCTTCGGGAATGGGCTTTGTGATTATCTGTCTGAGGGATAGACATCGGCAAGTCCGAAGGATAATAGATGATTGGTACCACATGCATGAGTCGTGTCGTTGTGTCGAGTCGCACGTACACGTTTTATTGAGTTTATGTGTCGTTGAATATTATGCATTATATGCTAATTGGTAAATGAAATGGATTGTGTTTGTTTTCTTTGAGTTGTTGAATATAAGAATTTGATTAAATGAATATCTTATGTAGTTTATGTAAGAGTTAGAAAAAGAGTAAGATTCCTTTATTTAATGTCTTTCATTTGCTTTAAATTACATATTTTATGTTTGTTGGAATTCTTACCCTTCTGTTGGAAAATGCTTGCTTCGGCATTGTTCAGGTACCGAAGACGGTAGTACGAGGCACTAACTTAGCGGATGCATTTGGATTGTAATCCATTTTATTTTGGTCTATCGAGTCGATGCTCTGGTTGTAACACTTGGGGGTTAGGTGTCCGCATTCGAACTCGTATATTTTGTAGATGGAATATACTTGTATATAATCCATTGTTTTGATTATATATTGATGTATGTGTATTATGACTTGATAACATGTTCGGTGTATGAACCGTATGGCTTAATGCCTTGAATTTTATATTTTGATTCCTCCTTTGGAGATGAAGTTATTATGATTCCATTGCATTTGCACGAAAAAGAAAGTATATGCCATGAATGTATTATGTGATTAAATGATTAAAGTGACGAATATGTCATGTCCGTTTTTCTTGAATATGTGAATTAATGTTGTGACACTCCTTCCGTGCAAATTTTATTTTCTTTGATTTTAATTATATCGTTTAACTCGGGGTTTATTAGAAGGGGTGTTACACGATCCCTGAGAGGATGTGTCGACTCATGTTGTGCAGTTAGAGCAGTACGCGTCGATCCAAGGGGTTTTGCGTCGACCCTTATTGTCTGATTTTTGGCAGATTCAGTTTTAAAGTGCTGTAACTTGAGCTTTAGGATTCCATTTGAGATGTCGTTCGAAGCGTTGAATAGTTAACGCGATGAACTCTATTATAGAGGATTAAAACGAAGAATAGGAAGTTTAATCCTAGTAGATAATTTGGGATTTAGAGTTAATTCCATGTTGATCGTTGTGTTGGTTTTGTATAGAATGATGAAGATTAGATGCTTAGAGGCTGCTGTTTGAATTATAACAGTAGGATTAGTGACAGTAATGATGTAAGAATTACAGAATAGCAGTATGAATTACTGTGGTATTAATGTACAACTGAGTTGTTAGTGATAAGTTATTAAAGATGTTGTGTTGATGATTTATAATTAATAAATGGTGTTTGATGAATTATTATGATGATATGAGATGTTGATGAAGAGACGTTGAGATGCTTTTGAGATATTGTTAATTTGAGATGTTTTTTAGATGTTGTTAATTTGAGATGTCATTAATTTGGGTGTTGTTATTACATTCATGATTGCGTCGCATACATTGCATTTTGAGATGGAGCTTATGCTCGTTGAGATGGCCTGTATTGGCGAATTTTGAGATGAAGACTTATGCCTTGTTGATGCCTCTATTAATTGGCAAATTTTTGAGATGGGAGTTATGCTCCAATTGTACCACATGCATTTGCATAGTATCCAGTCCCATTATATGATTTCATAAAGAAGTGTGTAATGATGTTGTGAAGTGTATTATCGTTGTGATTATTGTTGATTACGAGATGAGAAATGGTGATGTTATTGATCTAATTTAATATATTAATTATCATGCGCTTTATTATATTGTTAGATATCTAATCCCTTATGTTTGAATGTTGCCCTTATGTTGGTAACATTCAGGTAATCGAGAGTGAAGGTTGTATACCTTCAGTTGTTCGAGTGGGTGTCATTGCTCTGATATGTAACACTCAGGGGGATGAACGCTTGCTGTTTTTGATTGTTGATTTTCAGTTGTTGAACTTTAAGTTGATTATTATTAAATATGTGTTGTTTTGAAGTTGTTGTATTGTTGTTAAAGATGTTACTATGGATTCCACTGCGTAGATGTTGAGTTATTTAATTAAAGATGTTATGATGATGGTTCATTCGATGTTTTAAAAAGTGTTATATATCCACGATGAATGCAATGAATTTGTTAGAAGAATTTGTGGCATCCCGATTTGTTTGCATGAATGATTTTTATATCTCTGATTTATTTATATAATTGCCAGGGTAGAATTGGGGTGTAACAAAGTTGGTATCAGAGCAAAAGGTTGGTCCGGCCTTGTCGTCGAGTTGTTGTTGTTTAACAATCGAGTATTGTTATTTTGAGTTCTAACAGTTGTTTGTGTTGTAGTGATAAGTTGAGATGGCTAGAAGGAATGATGTTGCACATGCTGCTGCTTTGGAAGCAATGGCTCGTGCGATGGAAAATCAGCCGAATGCTGGATCTCGTAGCTTGGCGACTTTCCAGAGAGAGAATTCACCTACGTTCAAGGGAAAGTATGATCCCGACAGAGCATTGGAGTGGTTGAAAGAGATTGAGAGAATTTTCCGTGTGATGGACTGCACTCCAGCGCAGAAGGTTCGATATGGTACTCATATGCTAGCAGTCGAGGCTGATGACTGGTGGCTAGAGACTTGTCAGAAGTTAGAAGCTGCAGGTGAGAATGTCACTTGGGCTGTGTTCCGTAGGGAATTCCTGAGGAAGTACTTTCCTGAAGATGTCCGTGGTAAGAAGGAAATTGAATTCCTTGAGCTGAAGCAAGGGAATATGTCAGTTGTTGAGTATGCTGCCAAGTTTGCTGAGTTGGCTAAGTTTTATCCGCACTATGCTGAGGCAGATGTTGAGTTTTCGAAGTGTATCAAGTTTGAGAACGGGTTGCGCCCGGAGATTAAGAAGGCAGTTAGATACCAGAAGATCCGTGTGTTTGTTGACTTGGTTGATAGCTGCAGGATTTATGAAGAGGATAATAATTCTCATTACAAGATTATCAGTGAGAAGAGGGGTAAGCACCAACAGAATCGTGGTAAGCCTTATGATACCCCAACTGGTAAAGGTAAACAGAAAGTTGGTCAGAGTCAGAGGACTAGTGGGGGAGATTCTCCTACTGGTGTGATTTGCTTTAAGTGTGGAAAACCTAGGCAAAAGAGTAATGTGTGCACTACTGAAGCGAAGATGTGTTTCTGTTGTGGTAAGAACGGACATGTTGTATCTGAGTGTGAACATAAGGATGTGATTTGTTTCAACTGTAGAGAAGAAGGGCACATTGGTAGCCAGTGTCCGAAACCGAAGAGGGCTCAGTCAAGTGGAAAGGTGTTTGCTTTAGTGGAGGATCAGACAGCTGTTGAGGACAGACTTATCAGAGGTACATGTTTCATTAATAGTACTCCTTTAATCACTATTATTAATACTGGTGCTGCACATTGTTTTATTGCTGCTGATTGTGTTGAAAGATTGGGTCTTATGTTGTCTTCTTTGAATGGAGAAATGGTCGTCGATACTCCAGCCAAGGGGTCGGTGACTACTTCTTTTGTGTGTTTGAAGTGTCCCTTGTCGATCTTCGACAGAGACTTTGTTGTTGATATGATTTGTTTACCGTTAAGAGGTTTCAATGTGATTTTGGGTATGAACTGGTTAGAGAATAACTGTGTTCATATTAACTGTTATGACAAGTCTGTGAGGTTTTCTACTCCTGAAGAACAGGAAGGTGGTCTGTTGTCTTCTAGACAGTTGAGAAAGTTGATGCAAGAAGAAGTACAGATGTTCTCATTGATGGTGTCGCTATATGTAGAGACTCAAGCTATAATTGAGGAGTTGCAGGTGGTATGTGAATTTCCTGAAGTTTTCCCTGATGAGATTCCTGATGTACCGCCGAAGAGAGAAGTTGAATTTGCTATTGATCTTGTACCTGGTACCAAACCTGTGTCTATGGAACCATACATGATGTCTGCATCTGAATTGTCAGAGTTAGAGAAGCAATTGGAAGAGTTACTTGAGAAGAAGTTTGTGAGACCAAGTGTGTCACCGTGGGGTGCTCCAGTATTGTTAGTAAAGAAGAAAGATGGAAGTATGAGGCTTTGTGTTGATTATAGACAGTTGAATAAGGTGACGATTAAGAACAAGCATCCGCTTCCAAGAATAGATGACTTGATGGACCAATTGGTGGATGCTCGTGTGTTTAGTAAGATTGATTTGAGGTCAGGTTACCACCAGATTAAAGTGAAGGATGAAGATATCCAGAAGACGGCTTTCAGAACACGTTATAGACATTACGAGTATTCGGTGATGCCTTTCGGTGTTACTAATGCGCCGGGAGTATTCATGGAATATATGAATCGTATCTTTCATACTTATTTGGATCGGTTCGTAGTGGTGGTCATTGATGATATTTTGATTTACTCTAAGTCAGAAAAGAGCATACGGAACATTTAAGAGTAGTATTGCAAGTTTTGAAAGAGAAGAAGTTATATGAAAAGCTGTCCAAGTGTGAATTCTGGTTGAAGGAGGTTAGTTTTCTTGGTCATGTGATTTCAGGTAGTGGAATTGTTGTAGATCCATCGAAGGTTGATGCTGTGTTGCAATGGGAAACTCCGAGGTCAGCTACTGAGATTAGAAGCTTCTTGGGATTAGTTGGTTACTATAGGAGGTTTATCCAAGGGTTTTCTAAATTGTCACTTTCGTTGACTAAGTTGACTTGTAAAGGTAGAGCTTTTGTATGGGATTTTCAGTGCGAAGAAAGTTTTACGGAATTGAAGAAGAGGTTGACGTCGACTCTGATTTTGACGTTGCCTAATCCAGGAGAGCCTTTTGTAGTGTATTGTGATTCTTATAAGATGGGTTTAGGAGGTGTGCTTATGCAGAAGCGTAAGGTATTTGCTTATGCGTCAAGGCAGTTGAGGACTCATGAGAAGAACTATCCTACGCATGATTTAGAGCTTGCTGTTGTTGTCTTTGTATTGAAGATTTGGAGGCATTATCTTTATGGTTCTAGATTTGAAGTGTTTAGTGACCATAAGAGCTTGAAGTATTTATTCAATCAGAAGGAGTTGAATATGAGGCAACGAAGATGGTTGGAATTGTTAAAGGATTATGATTTTAGTTTGAATTATCATCCAAGAAAAGCGAATGTGGTAGCTGATGCGTTAAGTCGAAAGACTCTACATATGTCAGTAGTGATGATTAAAGAGTTGGAATTGATTGAGCAGTTCAGAGATATGAGCTTAGTTTACGAGGTTACTCGTTGACTAAGTTGACACTTTCGTTGACTAAGTTGACTTGTAAAGGTAGAGCTTTTGTATGGGATTTTCAGTGCGAAGAAAGTTTTACGGAATTGAAGAAGAGGTTGACGTCGACTCTGATTTTGACGTTGCCTAATCCAGGAGAGCCTTTTGTAGTGTATTGTGATTCTTATAAGATGGGTTTAGGAGGTGTGCTTATGCAGAAGCGTAAGGTATTTGCTTATGCGTCAAGGCAGTTGAGGACTCATGAGAAGAACTATCCTACGCATGATTTAGAGCTTGCTGTTGTTGTCTTTGTGTTGAAGATTTGGAGGCATTATCTTTATGGTTCTAGATTTGAAGTGTTTAGTGACCATAAGAGCTTGAAGTATTTATTCAATCAGAAGGAGTTGAATATGAGGCAACGAAGATGGTTGGAATTGTTAAAGGATTATGATTTTAGTTTGAATTATCATCCAAGAAAAGAGAATGTGGTAGCTGATGCGTTAAGTCGAAAGACTCTACATATGTCAGTAGTGATGATTAAAGAGTTGGAATTGATTGAGCAGTTCAGAGATATGAGCTTAGTTTACGAGGTTACTCCGCAAAGTGTTATGTTGGGTATGTTGAAGATTAATAATGAATTTCTAGACAGTATCAGTGAATCTCAGAAGTTGGATGTGAAGCTGGTAGATTTGACGGTTGGAATCGATCAGTCGGAGAACAATGATTTTAAGCTAGATGTGCAAGGTGTGTTGATATTTCGTAACCGGATTTGTATTCCTGATGATACTGAAATGAAGAAAGTGATACTTGAAGAAAGTCATAGAAGTAAGTTAAGTATTCATCCAGGAGCTACAAAGATGTATCAAGATTTGAAAGTTTTTTTTTGTGGCCTGGAATGAAGAGTGATGTGGCTCGGTTCGTGTATGCATGTTTGACTTGTCAGAAGTCGAAATTTGAACATCAGAAGCCTGCATGATTGATGCAACCGTTAGAAGTTCCAGAATGGAAATGGGATAGCATTTCAATGGACTTTGTGACAGGGTTACCTAATACTTTAAGAGGACATGATTCAATTTTGGTGATTGTTGATAGGCTTACAAAGTCAGCTCATTTTATTCCTATTAACATAAGTTTTCTAGTGTCGAAGTTGGCTGAGATTTATATTAGTGTGATTGTGAAGCTGCATGGTGTTCCTTTGTGCATTGTGTCAGATAGAGATCCAAGATTTACTTCTGATTTTTGGAAGAGTTTGCAAAAAGCGTTGGGTTCTAAGTTGAGGTTGAGTTCAGCGTATCATCCTCAAACATATGGTTAGACTGAATGGACTATTCAATCGTTGGAAGATTTGCTAAGGGCATGTGTTCTCGAGCAGGGGGGTTCGTGGGATACTTATCTTTTGTTGATAGAGTTCACTTATAATAACAGTTACCATTCTAGTATTGGGATGACACCTTTTGAAGCGTTGTATGGTCGAAGATGTAGAACTCCGTTATGTTGGCATGAATCTGGTGAAAGTGTAGTACTTGGACCTGAACTTGTTCGTGAGACTACTGAGAAGGTGAAGTTGATTCGAGAAAACATGAAGGCCTCCCAAAGTAGAAATAAGAGTTATCATGACAAGCGAAGAAAGGATTTAGAATTTCAAGCTGGTGATCATGTGTTTTTGAGAGTTACACCTGTGACTGGTGTTGGGCGAGCATTGAAGTCTAAGAAGCTCACTTCTCGTTTTATTGGACCGTATCAGATTTCGGAGAGAGTGGGGAATGTTGCTTATAGAGTGGAATTACTGCCTAATCTTTCGAATTTGCATGATGTGTTTCACGTGTCTCAACTTCGGACGTATATTTCATATCCATCTCATGTGATTCATATGGATGATGTGCAAGTACGGGATAATCTTACGGTGGAGACGATGCCTGTACGGATCGCGGATCTTGAAATTAAGACTCCAAGGGGCAAAGAGATTGACTTGGTTAAAGTGGTTTGGCTAGGAGCTGCAGGAGAAAGCATCACTTGGGAGTTGGAGAGCAAGATGCGAGACTCCTACCCTGAGTTGTTTGATTGAGGTAAATTTTCGAGGACAAAAATATTCTAAGTGGGGGAGAGTTTTAACGCCCGTAATTTAATTAATTATTTAATTAAATTATTTTTGGAATATTTTGTAAAGATGTGTTATGATTAATTGGATTTAATTATTTTATTAAGTGGGGAAATAATATTAGAATTATAATATTATTTGATGTGGGCTTATTTTGAAGGAATAGAAGTAATAAGGGGGTGTATTAGTTTGAGCCCAAAAAGGAATAAAGAATAATAGAGTTTTTTTATTGTTGTTAGAAAGAATAGAAAAGAAAGAAGCAGTAGAAGAATAAGGATTGAGAAGGAGAACGTGAAGCTGCTGGAAATAGTGGAAAAACGGCAGAACGAGAATTCAACCGGAAAATTATAGAGCGACCTTCGATCCAAGGTAAGGGTGGGATTCTGAATCTATAATTGGGTTCATGGTGATTGGTATGTGGGGTTAGAGATGATTGTTGTCTTGTTCTTGAATTGAAAGTATATGATGATGTATGATGAAGAATTATTGAATTTGAGATGAATAATGATGTCCCGATGTTGTTTAATCAATGTAGAATCATAGGATAACTGTAAGTAATGATTTATCATGATTAGATTAAGTTTTAGGGCTTTAAGTATGAATCCTGTAGTGAGATGCAGAGGAAAAAATTGCAGAATTATGCAGGAAGGAGTCAGGATGTGTCGACCTCAAACATGATGTGTCGATACATGAGGGCTTAGAGACTCACTATGAGTCGACACGAAGAGGCTTGCATCGATACATGAAGGTTGAAAGACTCAGGATGAGTCAATCTGTGGGATGCATGTGTAGATACATGCTATGTGCAAGACTCGGGATGAGTCGATCCCTGAGAGGATGCGTCGACTCATGTTGTGCAGTTAGAGCAGTACGCGTCGATCCAAGGGGTTTTGCGTCGACCCTTATTGTCTGATTTTTGGCAGATTCAGTTTTAAAGTGCTGTAACTTGAGCTTTAGGATGCCATTTGAGATGTCGTTCGAAGCGTTGAATAGCTAACGCGGTGAACTCTATTATAGAGGATTAAAACGAAGAATAGGAAGTTTAATCCTAGTAGATAATTTGGGATTTAGAGTTAATTCCATGTTGATCGTTGCGTTGGTTTTGTATAGAATGATGAAGATTAAATGCTTAGAGGCTGCTGTTTGAATTATAACAGTAGGATTAGTGACAGTAATGATGTAAGAATTATAGAATAGTAGTATGAATTACTGTGGTATTAATGTACAACTGAGTTGTTAATGATAAGTTATTAATGATGTTGTGTTGATGATTTATAATAAATAAATGGTGTTTGATTAATTATTATGATGATATGAGATGTTGATGAAGAGACGTTGAGATGCTTTTGATATGTTGTTAATTTGAGATGTTTTTTAGATGTTGTTAATTTGAGATGTCATTAATTTGGGTGTTGTTATTACATTCATGATTGCGTCGCATACATTGCATTTTGAGATGGAGCTTATGCTCGTTGAGATGGCTTGTATTGGCGAATTTTGAGATGAAGACTTATGCCTTGTTGATGCCTCTATTAATTGGAAATTTTTTGAGATGGGAGTTCTGCTCCAATTGTACCACATGCATTTGCATAGTATTCAGTCGCATTATATGATTGCATAAAGAAGTGTGTAATGTTGTTATGAAGTGTATTATCGTTATGATTATTGTTGATTACGAGATGAGAAATGGTGATGTTATTGATCTAATTTAATATATTAATTATCATGCACTTTATTATATTGTTAGATATCTCACCCCTTCTGTTTGAATGTTGCCCTTATGTTGGTAACGTGCAGGTAATCGAGAGTGAAGGTTGTATATCTTCAGTTGTTCGAGTCGGTGTCATTGCTCTGATATGTAACACTCGGGGGGAGGAACGCTTGCTGTTTTTGATTGTTGATTTTCAGTTGTTGAACTTTAAGTTGATTATTATTAAATATGTGCTATTTTGAAGTTTTTGTATTGTTGTTAAAGATGTTATTAAGGATTCCGTTGCGTAGATGTTCAGTTATTTAATTATAGATGTTATGATGATGGTTCATCCGATGTTTTAAAAAGTGTTATATATCCACGATGAATGCAATGAATTTGTTAGAAGAATTTGTGGCATCCCGATTCGTTTGCATGAATGATTTTTATAACTCTGATTTTTTTATATAATTGTCGGGGTAGAATTAGGGTGTTACAAAGTCGGCTATCTCACTACTTCCTAATGGCTAAGTTGGTCAAGTAAAGATTCTAAAGTCAGTTAGTGCTTAATGAAACCACACAGCGGCCCCGTATTCTCCTTGACTACTCAAGGGCTACCGGTACCCATAAATGTGTCACACTAACGTAGATATTGCTTAGACCATGTCGGTATACCCCGCACAGTTTCCACAACATATTTCTACTTACCTATAAGGTATCCCATATCCGGGTAGAGGATCAAAATGAGTCCAAACAAGGAACCAAAATGTAAAGCAAGAAAGTCAAACAACGAAAGCAAATAAAGGTGATCTAGCCCTAAGGTAACCCAACTTTTAAAGAATCCCCAGCAGATTCGTCAGTTCTGTAATACGGTGAGAGAACTGACTTGGGATGTTTTTGCGTTTGATCGCAATTGTTGCGGTTAGCAAGAGTCTCCACCGACTTTTCTTTTATCCAAAAGGAAAGGTGGAAAAGAACAAGAAAGACCTTTGAGATTATTTTTTTTAGTTCAGGGGGTAGATTATGAAAAGGGAAGGTGTTAGCACCCTTTTCATCCATAGTTATCTATGGGCTCTTAGTTGCTTGCTAGATCACTTGCTTTTGTTTGAAAATGTGATTTCTGGTGGGTTTTGAAAGTATTTTTGAAAAGCGCCTTCGTTTAGGCTAACTTTGTAATAATTCTTGTCTCTATAAGAATGTATACAAAGTGTTGGACTCTTGAAAATGTTTCATGTTTTGAAAGTGTTTGGTGTATTTGAAAAGATCTTTGTTTTTGAAGATGGATTGTGAGCAAGCAACTAAGAACGTTTCTACCAACTCAAAAGTCTTTCGTTCATTTCTCTCTTCCTTTGACATTGTTATCTTATCATTGATTGGTAAGAAGCTCTTTCTTTGGATGTAAAGGGACGGGCGTGGGTCATTGTATAGTCATAGAAGGCAACATTGTAGGATACCTTAGCAATTTGTTGTAAGGTACTAAGATCGTTTACGAAGGCAACATTGAAGGGTCATCGAGGGACTACGATCTTGTATTCGAGGGTCATTGCTAAAGTATCCTACATTTGAGGGACATGACTATATTTATCCGAGGAAACAAGTGTGACTTACCCTAGAGGTGCAAGTGTGCAAAGTGTTTTATTTTCATGCATTTTTGTCTTGAATTAGGGTTTTCTACTTGTTGATTTTATGTCTTGCCATACAAACCCTAATTACTAGCATTTATATTTGAAAGCGATAAATTGCGGAAATGTAAAGTCCTACACTATTACATCATTTGGGGATGGGGGGTACAAATTTACAAATGGGGAGATGAAAGCAAATAAACCTAATTTACTATTACAAGGCTTTGACAATTACATAATTATAGTGCGAAATAATAAAATGTACAAAGAAATATAAAGAGAAGAGAAATTGTTTTTATGTTTTTTTATGAAAAAGGTTCTAATTGATTTGAAAAGAAATTAATTAAAATCCTAATGTCTAAATTAATTTAATCAAAATAAACAAATTGAAATAAAACCTAAGTCTAAATATTAAATTAATTTTAAGAAAAAAAATTGATTTTAATAAGAAAATGGTTTGTCTTTATTAGTTTAGAAAAAAGGAATAAAACAAAAGTGTATGCATACATATTTAAATAAAATATTTTTTTGAATTTTTTATATGAAAATAATAATAATAATAATAATAATAATAATAATAATAATAATATAAAGAAAAAATAAAATTAAAATTTAAAAAAAAAGATTAAAAAAAAGTTTTATGAGCTTACGCATGGCTCATGTATTGGCTCATGCATGTTTCGTATTGGCTCATGTGTCGGCTCATGTATTGGCTCATGTATGTTTCTTGCTCCTGGAAGTCAAATCAACTCAGTATGAGTCAACGTATACTGGTCTCGTGTCGACTCATAACCATTTCGTGTCGATGCATACATGTTTTGTGTCGACTCATAACCTATTTTGAACATAATATGTGTGGACTCATAGCATTTCGTGTCGACTCATAACTACTATTTTTTTCTTTTGTCACTGTTTTGCTACATGTAAAATTTAGTTCTCAACACATGGTTAGTGAAAATAAAAATCAAGCATATGATTAGCTTCAATGCAATGATATCTACATTTTATCTTCACAAATGAACCATTAATGATGCTTGTATGAAGAGTTCAAAGTCAAGAAAACTTACCTTAAAACTGAAATTTGTGCTTTGAGTTTGAGTTGTTGTATGGGATGTTGTTGAGCTTGGGAAGTGATGATAGTGATGTTACAGAAGTTATTCTTGTGTTTTAACAACTTCTATATGACGTACGTGGAGTGTTTAGATGGTTTGTTTGGACAAAACTTGCAAGGAGTGAGAGGTTCAAGGATTTGGACTTCAAAGCTCAACAATGGGGGTTTTATGGACAAATCTGTTTTTTAAGAGTGCAGGGATTTTTTAGGGATTCTACACAAGATAACTTATTACTTTTCTCTCTATTTTACTGACCTTTTTCTCTTGCAAATGCTTCTTCTATTTATAGGCAAGAGGTTTGTGCATATGAGCTGATTAGGCTTGCAAGACAGCATGTTATGGTTTGGTTGGATTACAAAGATCAAACTATGTCAAGTACTCCATAGTCCCAAGATGAAGTACCAAAGTTGTGGTATATAGGAGCTACTTCCCATGATTTATGGTGGAGTATAATCAACAACAAGCAAGGTATGAGCTTAAGACAAACTTTGTACCAAAAGATTTGCTTTTCAAGAATAGCAATGGTGCCTTTATGCCATAAATGGAAAGATCTTTTGGACAATGGTTCAAACACTTGGTTAATAGCTCAAGATTTTGTGTAAACATTAAATTATATGGATATTTGCAAGTAAGAAGGTCTTCAACATAAGATTATGCATCATAGCATAAGGGTTTTGTTATGTGTTCTTCAATAGAATGACTTGCAATTCAAGGATGGATGCCCAACTTCATGCCCTTGAATCTCCTAGATCAAGTATGATAAATCCATGATCTTGGATGTTTTGGAAAGCTTGAAATACCCTCTATAACTTTCATGTTGTCCATTTTGACAAAATCATCTTGTAGCTATGTGAAAAAATGCCAAGAAGTTGGGATAAAATCCTGACCGAAATCTGTTGAAAATTTCTCTAAGTGTTAAATGAAAATGTCATGACTTAATGAATTTATAACTCAAAATCCAAGCACTTATAGGATTTTATCAGAAAAGAAAAGTTGTAGATATCATTAGGATCTACAACTTTCATGTTGAAAGTTTTCCTTGAATCGTCTTGTATCTTGGTGAAAAATTGGCATGAAGTGATGAAATTATCATGTGTAAAAACACTAATTTCTAAGTCTTGGAAATCTTGACTTTTCAAGTGGACTTTTGACTTTCTTGACTTCTTGATGATCAATATTGATATTCTTAAATTTATTGATGAATTTTGATCTTTGGAATGTAATGTTGACCAAAAAGTCAAAGTTTGACTTTTCAGGGTATAGTTGACTTTTTCATCAATACTGCTGTTTTTAGGTCATCTGATCAATTGACTGGACAATTTTGTGATTCAAGGCTTGAAACTTGACATGAGAAATATTTAAGGTCCATAATGATCCATGAAAGTCATTTGAGGCATTAAAAGTCCAATTGTCCTTGTGCAAACTCAAACCCTAATTTGATGTATCAGTGTTGCAAACTTGAACCATTGAAGATCTTGTGAGAAATGTTTTGAGAAAATGAAAGGGAAAATTTTGGGGTACAAGAGGGTCCATTTTAGAGATTAATAAAGTAGTATGGGTAAACATATACTATCTTAGTCGGCGAGTAGCCCATGCCAAAGCACAACAAGTTTTCTTGAGTAGTGAATATCTTGTTTCACAGTCCGTAAACTTTTTGCTAAGGTAGTATATTGCATGCTCTTTTTGACCAGACTCGTCATGATGACCCGTTACACACGCCATTGAACTTTCTAGAATTGTGAGGTATATGATTAGAGGTCTTCCTTCAAATGGTGGCATCAAAATCATAGGTTCTTGTAAGTACTCCTTGATTTTATCAAGAGTTATTTGACAGTCGTTGTTCCACTTTACTACTTGATCTTTCTTCAACATCTTGAAGATTGGTTCACAAGTAGCAGTCAGATGGGAAATGAATCGGGAAATGTAATTTAGTCGTCCTAAGAAACCTCTGACATCCTTCTCAGTGCAGGGAGACAAAATTTCTTGAATAGCTTTTATTTGGATTCAACCTCAGCTTGTATTTCTTCAATCTTTCAAATAATTTATGCAAATGATCAAGATATTGTTCTTCTTCAGTCAGTAATCTGGATATAATATCATCGACATAATCTTCTATCTCGTGATGAATCATGTCATGGAATAAAGCTACCATGGCATGCTGATAAGTTTCCATGACGTTCTTCAACCCAAAAGGCATGACCTTATAATAGAAAGTTCCCCACTGTGTGACGAAGGTTGTTTTCTCCATGTCTTCAGGCTCCCTCTTGATCTGATTATAACCCGAGAAACCATTCATGAAAGAGAATACCTTATATTGAGCAGTGTTATCGACCAGAACATCAATATGCGTAAGTGGGAAGTCATCTTTGGGGCTTGCCCTGTTTAGATCCCTGTAGTCTACACACATACGCATGTTACCGTCTTTCTTTGGTATTGTAACAACATTTCTAACCCATTAAGGATATGATGTCACTGCTAAGAACTCTTCATTGAATTGCTTTGTAACCTAGGCTTTGATTTTCTTTTACATCTTAGGGCACATGCGACGAACCTTCTGTTTAATCGGAGAATAACCCTCTTTCATCGGCAGACGGTGAACCATAATATCAGTATCGAGCCCTGGAATATCTTTGTACGACCAAGAAAATATCTCAACATAGTCATGCAACATCTGAATCAACTTTTTCTTTACACTATCCTCTAAGTTGGCGCTAATCTTGACTTCCTTTCTGTTTGCCTCGGTACCCAAATTTACAACTTCGACTGGCTCTTCATGTGGTTGGGTAGCCTTTTCTTCTTGTATTAAGAGTCTGGAAAGTTCTTCGGGTATTTCACAATCTTCCTCACCTTCATCCTCGGCTTGGTAGGTCGAATTTTCAATGTCATAAACGACAATAGAAGGATTGTTATCAACGAGATCCGGAGTGGATGTGGATTTGCAATGTCGTGTGTGGGTGTGTGTAAGAACACATAGGTATTTTAAAGTGAAATAAAGTAAAAGAATATAGAGAGCGCAAAATTTGAATGCAAAAGGTCCAATGTTTTCATTAAATGAAAATATGACATATGAAATGAAAACCCTTAACAAATGAACCATTGTGCCTCAGGCAAGACACAAGGTTTAAAGTCATTGTTTTAAAAGAAATTACATAACCAAACAGATTAAACAATAAAACAGAAATAGCTATTACTCCTGACTGAAGGAGATTGAGATAATTTCTTCTGCCTTCCAGTTGCTAAGCATGTTGCTAATGGTAGGAAAGATCCAGTTGTCGAAGTCATAATCATTATCAGCATCCTCTATAGAGTTGACTCTGTTATTGCTGATACAGAACATAGATCTTCCAGCCCGAGCGCAGGGAACAACCCTTTGACCTTCTACAGTAAATCCCAAATCGAACTTGTCAGATATATAAGGCATATCAGGAAGCTGACCCCAAATAGTGCAACCACCTTCTTCTATAGTAGCTTTGGAATCTTTCAAGGGAGCCATCTTGTGTGGAACCCTGGTAGTCTTTGGAATGGTAGAAACATCTTCAACAGAAGCAGGGGAAATCACTTCAAAGGTCTGACATGGAGTCTCGATAAATTCTCTGTCCATCTCCATGTACCAGAATGAATTCAGGTGGCTGACCATGTACTCCCCCTCTCCGCAGATAGTAACAACCTTCCCTTTTACAAGATATTTTAATTTCTGGTGTAAGGTGGAGATAAAAGCGCCTGCCCTATGGATCCAAGGGCGTCCCAATAGACAAGAATAAGCTGTCCGGATGTCCATCACATAGAAGGTGGATTTAAATATCTGTGAACCCACTTTGATAGGAAGATCCACTTCCCCATGTACCATTCTTTTGGACCCGTCAAAGGCTCGAACTATAATGTCACTTGGTTTTTGCACAACCCCTTCACAATCTAGTCTATCAAGAGCGCCCTTTGGCAGAACATTCAGAGAAGAGCCAGTATCAACTAACACATGAGCCAACGTAGTGCCCCTGCATTCAATTGAGACATACAGGGCCCTATTATGATTTCTCCCCTCCGGAGTTAAGTCAACATCAGAGAAGCCTAATCCATTATTAGTTCTTAAACTACCCACGTAACTTCCAAATTGATCATCCAAAATTTCTTGCGGCACATGAGCAGTCTTCAATAATTTTACTAAAGCCTACGCATGGGCTTCAGAACGCAGTAGTAAAGATAGCATGGAGATTTTTGACGGGGTCTTCCCCAGCTGTTCAACAATTTTATAGTTGCTCTTATGGATAATTTTCAAAACCTCTTCCAACTCTTGTCCAGAGGTGTCCTTCACTGTAGCTTCTTTTGGCGCCACCATCTGGAAAGGCTTTATCATTGGATCTTTAACCCGAGCCTCGGTACTTGTCTTGGTAATTATGACTTGAATAGGTGGAGTGATTTCCGGGGAGAAAATCCTTCTGCTTCTAGTAATTTTGCTAGTCCCCGCAATATTATCAATATTAGGATCAACCTCTTCATCATCCTCGTCAGATAACTCTTGTTTAATGCCATGGTAATAGACGTAAGACCCATAATTCCATGGAATAGCTTTCTCCGAAGAATATGGGATGGGCCCAGGTGTTGTAATGATTAAAGGAGAAGCTTTTGGATTGGCAGTAATCCTTACAGGATCCTTGGAAGTGATCCTGAAAGGAGCATCAGATATGATAGACAAATCTTGGCACAAATTCTCAGCATACGAAACTTTCTCAATCAAAATTACATGTTCATCCATCAGGCGTTGAATTCCTTCCTTCAGTAACCCGCAACCATTGGGTTGAACTGCACAACAATAAATCTTTTTAAGACAACCCGGAAATAAATCGGCTTGTAGAAAATTCTCCTTGATTGTTGAGAGAGGAGTAACCACATCACTTACGAAGGTAACATACAAAACATCTTCAATAGCACTTATGCCTTTGTCATGCTTCGGCATAGGAGCAATAATCACGTTTGGAGTCTCCGAAGTATCAAACTCAATTTCCTTATTATCGATCATATCTTGAATCTTGCTTTTCAGGGCCCAACATTTGTTGGTATCGTGCCCAGGACTGTTCAAATGATAGACACACCTCGCATTTGGATTGTACTTTGGAGAGGATGCATTGGGACTCTGAGGATGATCCCGTAGTGAAATGAGTTCAGCCTTTAACAAATGTTGCAATGCTTGAGCCAATGGCATATCAATCCCGGTGAACTACCTCCTCGAAGTGTCTGACCTATGTTGGTTGCCCTGTTTTGTTGTTGAATAGACACTGGATTAGAGATCAACACCGCTCCCACACACTGATGGCAGTCATTTTTATTACGGCTTTTCTGGCCATAGACAACATTGGTTTCTTTTTTACCACCGAGCGGCTTCTTCACAACATTAGAAGTTGCAGCCATTAGAATCTTCCCACTCTTAATACCGCTTTCGACTTTTTCTCCTGTTAAAGTTAGCTCAATAAAGCCAGACGAAGAACTCCCAATCAGATGATTAAAGAACGGGCCTGTCAGAGTACCCATGAACATATCAACTAATTCCCGGTCAGACAAGGGAGGTTGGACCCTTCCAGCTAAGTCTCTTCACTTATGGGCATACTCCATGAACCCTTTATTCGAGCCCATGGACATGTTTTGTAATTGTACACGAGTCGGTGCAAGGTAAGTATTATATTGATACTGCTTATAAAAAGCAGTGGCTAAGTCTTCCCATGTGTGAATGTTGGTTCCTTCCAACTGGTAGAACCATTCAAGTTGAGTACCGGACAAACTTTCTTGAAAGAAATGGACCCATAATTTCTTATCAGCAATATGAGGTTGGATTTTTCGAACATATGACCTTAGGTGAAGTTTGGGACAAGAGACCCCATCATATTTAGTGAAGATATGAACCTTGAATTTGTGAGGGATGACCACCCCTGGGATCATACCTAGCTCTCTAAAATCCAATCCAGGCACTTTCTGGGTTTCCATATCTTTGAGATGGTTTTCTAACTGCTTGTACTTGTCATCTACAGGAGGGTACTGTTCGTCAGAGTAGTCTTTATCTTCAGGAATATTCTCTTCACCCCTGACACTTCTACCATCCTCCTCTTGGTTGTCGTCTTCCTCAGAGGAAACATCATCCGCTTGAACCAGTCGAGCAGGACCTTTGAATCTTCTCCCTATATTGAGGATAACAGCCGCCTTCTTAGTCTTCTTTTTCTTGGTGAGGAGCGTCATCATCTCTTGTTTCCCTTTGGCCAGATTCAGAAGAGTCTCTTGAAATTGTGCATGTTGATTCTGGATATCCTTGATAGTTTGTTTGAGGTTTATCTTATATTGAAATGAACAGTAAATAGATGAGGAAACATGTATTGGAAAACCTGTTTATGAAATAATACATGATATGCGGATTCAATATTTTCAAGGACCTTAGGAGATTTAAATTTGCTAACCGAGAGGAAACAAAAACAAATATTTTTATTATTAAGTTCAAGATTACAATTGCCTCTTAGGATTACAATGAAAACAAAAGGGTCTCAATAAGATAAGAATATGAACTTCTAAAACCTATGATTCAAGTCTCCCATAGACGTTTCCTCCTCATGTCGATGCATGTATTAAGGCTTTGCTCCTCGTGAAGTTGCTTTATAAGCTCCAACATTTTCTTCTCACTTGCATAAAATTGTGTTTTGAAGGTGTCCCGTTCTTCCTTGAGTTGAATCCAGGACTTCTGTAATTCTTTGAGGTCAGTGGGCATGTCTGGATGGAGGATGGTGCAAGAAACCTCTCCTTCAAAAACAGGCTCTATGATCACCGGTAGAACAGCTGGATATGGCATCATGAGGTTTTGAGCGCGAGCTCGTACCCGTTTGAGGTAGGGTTCCAAAGGGATGGAATTATTTTATCCCAAAGTCTTGCTATCAATCTTGTTTACCATGCCCCAAGCACGTATAAACCTTTGACGATAACCTTGAAAATCGTTCATGTAATCGAATACAATACTCTGGATAAGCATGTCATGAGGTCCATCTCTTCGAGCATAACCAAATTTGCATAAATGTAGAGAAGGGTTGTATGTAATACCTCCCCTAATGCCAAGGAGTTGAACATTAAGGAATTCCATGCAATGGTTAATAATAGTAACATCTTCCAGAGATCGGGAACACCAATAGATATATGAACGAGAGAGCGACATCATCCTTTGAGACCACCTCAAACCTTGTTCATTCTTCAATACTGATCAGGGAAGGTGCGAAATAAACCACCTGGACAACAAAGGTATGCAACACATAAGAGTCCCTCATTTCCTCATAGTACGAGTGTGAAGAGAATGCAAAATGTCTCTAAGCAAGGTAGGCACAGGGTTACGAGTGAGGAAAATTTTGACAGCGTTCACATTTATGAGTTGGTCTGGATTCAGGAATAGCACCAAACCATAGATCAACATAGCCAAGATTTCTTCGAAAGCCCGAAAATTCATAGCAACCAAAAACAACCGAGCCTTCTTAAATAGAAATTTATCAAGAAAACCCTTGACTCCACTTCTTGTTTCCCAATTAGATACAGTGTTGGACCGCTTTAGATGTAAGGATGCTGCAATTTCTTCAGGTTGTGGATCTTTCTCTAAACTGGTGAGAGGTGTCTGATCAAGAGCATGTATTCCCAGTAGCTTAGAGAACTCTTCCATTGTGGGTACCAGCTAATAATCCGGAAAGGTGAAACAGTGATGTGTGGGATCAAAGAGCTGGAATAAAACACTCATCATGTGTTCTTCAAAACCCTAGGTAACCAAACGGAGTAGATGACCATGCCTTTTGGTGAATGGCGAACTTTTGGGAACTCTTGAGACTAACTCTTTAAGCTGAGGAGGCACCCTTACAAAGCTGATCTGGATAGTGTTTCTGCAAGCGAAGGCCATAACCTACGAAATAGAACAAAGATAAATTCCTAGGTCCTTGAAATGGTTAGTGAAAATGACATGTGTAATGATGTCATGATGTTATGATGTAATGTTCGAACAATTAATCATACACAAAAAAAACACACAAGGCCTTAGGTTTAAGCTTGCATGGAGTTTGTAGGTAAGTACCCTCTTAAAGTTTTAGTTGGCTCAACCTGTCCTAAAATAAGTAATTGGGTTCTAGGAATCTCAATATCACTTATATTTCTCTCAGGCATTGTTTCAGCACAAGCATCTGATTTGCGACCGAAATATCCTGAGAGTCTGATCTCAATGAGTGTAGCATCGAGTATCAACTAACTTCAGTCTGCACCAAAGCCAACCATCTCACTACTTTCTAATGGCTAGGTTATGTCAACTAAGGTTCTAAGGTCAGTTAGTGCTTATGACACCACGCGACAGCCCAACATTCTCCTTGACTGACTCAAGGGAGACCAACACCAACTAATGTGTTGCACTAACGTAGCCATCGTTTCAACCATATCAGTCTATGCCGTATAATTTTCACGATCTATTGCTACTTACCTAAAATTCCCCTAGATTCGGGTATTGGATCTATACAAGAAATAAACTCAAGCATATCCTGAAATATAAAGCATACAAGGCAAACAAGTAAAGCAATAAAGGTGATCTAGATCTTAAGGTAACCCCACTTTTAGTATACTCCCCAGCAGATTCGCCAGTTCTATAATGCGGTGGGAGAACTGACTTTTGGGTTTTCATTTTATCGCAAATGTTGCGGATAGCTAGAGTCGCCGCCGACTTTTCTTTTATCCAATAAAGGAAATGGTGAAAAGAATTGGAATGAACTTTTGAGAATTTTTTGAGCTCGGGGGGTAGGTTATGAAAAGGGAAGGTGTTAACACCCTTTTCATCCTTAGTTATCTACGGGATCTTAATCCCTAGCTCACTTTGAAAATGCTTTGTGTTTGTGTATGTTTGCAAATATTTTGAAAATGCCTAAGTGCGACAATTTTGTAATAATTCTCATATCATTGAGAATGTATACAAAAATGTTTGTTTTGAAAATATTTGTGAAAGAAGGTGTTGTTTTATGAAAAAAATTGTTTTTAAAAATGCCAATGTAAGGTAATTTGCTTTATAATAACCCTTGAATCAGTCCTCAAGAGTGTTTATAAAGCGCTTTGAAAGTAGTTGTTTTGAAAGTGTGAGGTGTTAAAATTGTTTAAGTTTGTGAGAAAGCGATTACGAGCGATCTATCTACTCAATGGTATTTGTTCTTTTCATCCTCCTTTAGATAATGCTATCCTACTATTAATTAGTAGGAAGCCCTATCGTTGGATGTGAGAGACATGCGCGGGTCATCGTACAGTCATAGAAGACAACTTGTAGGACACTTTAGCAATTGTTGTAAGGGACTAAGATCGTTTACCGAAGGCAACATCAAAGGGTCATCGAGGGGCTACGATCTTTTAACCGAGGGTTTTTGCTAAAGCATCCAACGTTCGACCGACATGATTGTTTAAATCTGAGGCAACAAGTGAGGGTCACCCTAGAGGTGCGCGTGTGTGATGTGTTTTGATTTCAAGTATTTGTCTTGATATTAGGTTTTCTAATGTTTGTTCTTTTTTACGTATTTCCATGCACGCCTAATTAATCTAGCAGTTAAATATATACAAGTGCGGAAGAAAAAAACGTGGAAAATAAATCTACGCTATTACATCGCTTCGGGGATCGGGAGTACAAATCATAAAAAATGGGGAGGAAAGCAATAAACCCTAATTATCTATTACAAACCATTGACAATTTACAATATTGAAAAATAATGCGAAAAAGTAAAATGAGCGCGTGGAGATTGAAAAGGGGAAAGATGTTTAAGAAACCCTAAAATATTTCTAAGTGTTTTAAGAAAAATACTTTTTGTTGTTTTTATTATAGAAAAATAATTAAAGTATAAAAATAAACCCTAATCCTGATTAATTAATTAGTTGTTTAATAAATAAAATCAAAATATGATTAAGTTAAATTAATTTTAATTATCAAAACTTAAATTAATTAATCAAGAACAAAAAACTAAATCTAAATTTTATGATTTTATGATTTTTTGTGTTTAAATAAAAAAATGATTAAAAAGAAATAATTAATTAAAATAAGAAAAGAGAAATTAAAAGGGCCTGATGTAAACAAGTAATAACGTGGGTTAGAAGAAGAAAAAATCGCAGGCCCAACTCAAGGAGCCCAGGTTGTTGTCCTGGATCTGGTGAGGATAGTTCTTTGAGGTTCACCATGAGGAGGACACATCTGGAGCGTTGGATCTGGATCTTTTGAGTTCTGAAGGTTGTAACATGAGGCGCATGATGAGTGTGTATGCCTGGTTTGTACTGGATCTGTAATGAAAATGTTAGAAAATAAAATATCCCACGCCTGGATCGAACCCAGGACCAGGCATAGGTATTACTTAAGAACAAATGTGCTGCCACTGTGGTGGCTGTTACATTCGGTCATTATACAACAACCACTAAATATATTTTAAACTCGCTTATGAAAATTTGAATATGAAGCTTCATCTTCTTCCTCGCGCCAGACAACAACCATTATCACCTTTCTCAAATTTCTAACTCCTTCAATTCTCAACCCTTTGAAAAACTTCAAACATGAAAGTTGTTTGAAAATTAATAAGGAATCCAATTATATTAATTTTAAAATCTTTAAATCAGAGAAGAGCACGAATTTCAGCAGTACCAAACAAACCCTAAAAAGTTCCAGATACACGATTCTCATCCCATAGGAAAAATCAATGAAAACTAATTACATAGTTAGCTTCAGGACATTGATAACTACATTTTATCTTTAGAAAGTATATGCTAATGATGCTTGTATCAAGATTTCAACGTTGGAGAAACTTACCTCTTAAAGTGAGAATCGAGTTTGAAGTTAAAGCACTTCTGGAGGTGTTAAGATGATCTAGATAGCTTTACTGAATTCCTAGGAAGCTTTTGCAACGCCTACCTTGGATTGAAAGTGGCTCAACTCTTCTGGACAAGTCAAGTTGCAGAGGTGTTTTAGCTCGGTTTGGATGAAGTGTTTGGGATGTTTCAGTGACAAACTAATTCATACAGAAGCTTAGGTATGATGTGGAGATGGTGTTTGAATGATAAAAGAGGAAAACACACGAGTGGATTCGAAGTTGGGTGTTGGAAGCTTCAAATGTGAAATAATGGTGGTTTTTGAGCAAATTTTTGTGAGAGAAATTGGGAAAGTTTGAGAGCTTGTGTCTGGGTCCCTTTAGCAATGAAAGGTGGACTCTATTTATAGGGAAGGATTGGAGGTAATGATAAAATCAGGTTGTCAAGTTGAAGAGTTATGGTTTGGTTGGAATGGAACAACCAAATTTTGGTGAAAATTGTTGTTCCAATACATAGTACAAAATGATCTAAAGTGGTTAGAGGCTTTAGACATGTTGCTTCTGGTTTTGGCATTGTATGTGTGCATAAGACAAAATTGAGAGGCTCAAGGAGAGTGGAATTTGTATAAAAACATGCTTTACTAGAATGGAAGTGTAGCCTTTCTCCTTTAAATGGAAACATGAATTGGATAAAACTTTAATCACTTGGATCATGGCTCAAAGTTGTGTGTAATCTTCTGATTATGGACAAATTTGGAGGTTTAGAGGCCTGAAAAATGAGATTACAAGGCATGGCCATGAGATTTGATTATGAGTTCATCACAAAAATGACCTATAATTCAATAATGAAATACCAATTCCAACTCTCCGAATCTCTCAGCTCAAGTATGATCTTTTCATGCTCTTTGACATTTTGGAAAGCTTGAATCAAGATCTTCAACTTTCATGTTGACCATTTTGGCTAAAACAAAAGGGAAATTGGTGAAAACTGGCCAAGAAGTTGAGGTAAAAAACTCATCAAAACTTGTCGAAAATTTTTCTAAGTGTTAGATAAAAAATATCACAACTTCATGGGTTCATATATCTTAATCCAATCACTTTTTGAGGATTATCCCACATTAACAAAGATTTAGAATTCATCAATACCTACAACTTTCATTTTGAAAGTTTTCTTTGAATCAACTTTGATTCTTAGTAAAAAATAGCCATGAAGTAGTGACTTTGTTAAGAACAAAACAACTTAGAATTTTTCTAAGTGTTGGAAAATTTTCCAACTTTTGACTATTGTTGACTTTTTTTTATTTTTGATGATCAAGTTTTATAGTTTTGAATGTTTTGATGATTCTTGATTTTTGAATTCCAATGTTGACCAAAAAGTTAAAGTTTGACTTTTGTGTGACTGTTGACTTTTATCAATTGATTCAATTCTTCAACTATCAATCATTTATATCTTTGGAAATGTCTTGAGCCATGTAATTAGGTCAATATGTTGTATTTGCGCCCTTGAGATCATGCTTTAAGCCATTAGGTCATGCACTAGGCCAAAAGTCAATGATCAGTCATCTTCAATCAAAACCTTAATTTGGCAATTTTTGACCTTTGATGATTTTAGAGCTTTCCTTGAGGAATCATGATCAACCCTTGATCAAATGATGAATATCACCTCAAAATATTGATGTCGACAAAAAATCTTGAAGTTTGAATGTATGTTGATCATAATTGACATTTTACCCAATATAGTTGACTTTCAATCTTCTGAGCCATTGACTGAGCAAACATGTGATGCAAGACTTGAAACTTGACATACGCATTACTGAGGACCTATGATGAACAATGAAAGTCATTTTAGACTCTTGCAACCTAATCTTCTTTAATAAGCACTAAACCCTAGTTGAAGACCCTTGCTTAGGAGGAGGTTTGACCAGTCAACTCTTGAGTGGCTTTGAATATTTGAGACCTTTGTGAGCATGTTGTTTAGAAGAAAATGGGAGGGAAAATTTTGGGATACAACACTATTTTTTTTGTACTTGGCGTAATTGGTTACCATTATTGTATACTGAAAAATAAATAAATTCATAACTTGAGTTCCGGGTGTTCGATTGAGGTGTCGTTCGAAGCATTGGGAAGCTGACACAATGTACTTTAATTTAAAAATAGTCTTGAAACATGGAAATAATTAAATTTTGTGTAATGGTGTTATATGGTATGTGGTTTGTATATTATGGTGTGATGAATGTGTATGGACATGATGTTGTTTCTTGAGGTGTTTCTACAATATTAATACTAATTACTTATGGTATATGTATGTTTTTTGGTGGTTGGTGTATGTGTAGTATATTGGTTAAGGTGAATGAAATTATGCTTGTTTGTTTTTAGCATGTCATTTATAAATCATGCATCATGATGTTTGGACGGTAGTCCTTTTTTGGTGAGCCTTAATCCTATGATGGGCATTGGGTGCGAGTAACTGGTTCCAGGTGGGAATCAATGAAGTGTTGCCTATGTTGATGGTAACAATTTTTTGTGTGCTCTGATCCTATGGTGGGGATCGGGAGCGAGATGAATCTGAGAGTTTATAATTGGCATCACATGCATTGAGTCATGGAATTGAATCTCATTGCATTGCATATATGTTGTATTTATGATGTTTGGATTGTGTGGAGTGAGAATTGTATGATGGGTGATATTATATATGTGGTATTTATACGCTTATATATTATTATGCAATTCCTTTATATGATTGTGAACTCTCACCCATTATATTTGAATATTGCCTTTATATGGACATCGTATAGATAATCCGTAGTAGAGGCGTAGAAGTGAGTGGAAGAGATTACTCTTCTTTATGCTTTTGTTAAGTCGGCGACTTCTCTGATATGTAACATTGGGAGGGAGAACACTTGTTTCTTTATTTTATGTTTGGTAGATATTATTATATGAATCTCTTATGTTTGTTAATTTCTTATAACTACCTTTTTATAATAGTGTGAGAAGTTCAACTAGTCAATTGTTGATGTTTTCTATTGCTAATAAAATGTTGAAGTTCATACTTATATTATGATCTTTTATGTTCTTTAAATACTATATATGTCACATATCCTATTTTATGAGAACGGGTGAAGTTGAAGGTAACACCCTAATTGCTTAGATTATTTAATTTACTCTGATTTTTATTTACAAAATACTCCATGGAATTAGGGTGTTACATAGTGGTAACAGAGCAGGTCAATCAGTCCGGACAAGTTATCGAGTCTGTAGAGTGTGACAGTTGAGTACTGATGAGATAGTTTATTCTAACCATTGTTTGTTGTTATTGATTTGAAACAAAAATGGTTGGGAGAAATGATGTCGTAATTGCTGATGCTTTGTAGGTTGTGACTCAGGTTGTGCAGAATCAGCCTAATGCTAGTGAAAACGATGAGTTACGTAATCTGGAGAAGTTTCTGAGGACCAATCCGCCTACTTTTAAGGGTAGGGATGATCCTGATGGAGCACAGGATTGGCTCGAAGATATTGAGAATATATTGTGTGATAGACTATTCAGAAGCATAGACGATACGATTTGGTATACATATGCTAGCTGAGGAGGCTGATGATTGGTGGGTCAACACTTGTCAGGTGCTGGAAGCTGCATGTAAAGTTGTCACTTGGATTGTGTTCAGTAGAGAGATTCTAAGGAAGTATTTTATGGAAGATGTTCATGAAAAGAATTGTAAGAACAAGAAGTGTTTCTACATTTGGCCTTGAGATTTTGATGATAACTTTACATGTTATCTTAGAGAATAGTTGTATAAACTAATGATTTCATTCTAGTGTGTAGCTGCTACTATAATGTTTTGACTCTGGTACAAGGCGTGTGACATCATCATGTTCAGAACATACACTACCGGAAGAAAACATGTGGTTACGTGTTACAGTTAAAGTCAAGGTTATGAATCTATCTTCTGCAATGTGTCTAAGGAACGTTAGTACAAAAGGTTCTTATCGTGACTTTCGGGTTAAGATTTGGAGGACTTCTAAAGCTTTACTTTTGTGTTACAAGCTCTGAATATTATGAAGATGAGGTTCTGCTGAACAAGTTCTGATGATCTGAAGAAAAGAAAGTTCTTACAACCAAGTGCTAAAGACTCTGAAGACAAGGTTCTGCGTGACAAGTTCTAAAGACTCTAAGACTTAGGTTGTAAGACTTAAAAAAATATTATTCTACAACAAGATTCAAAATTAAACATTCAAATATCCAAAGCCTCTGAAGATAAGAAGAAAAGTTCAATATGGTTAACGTGTGATAATGTACAAAAGGTACATAAAGTGTTTGTGACCTCTACTCTTCTAGAGTGGCGCAAGGGTAGTCCTTTTGTACTTGACTGTGACTACTCTCATTATAACCGTTGAGAACCAACAACTACATTTCCGATTTACCTTTCTACCCTTTCAACTGATCTCTTTTACAAGCTATAAAAGAAAGACTTGGATGCTGAAGAAAAGTAAGAATCAACATTACAATGACAAATCTATGAATTAAAACAAGCTCAACAAAACTACACAAAAGTGTTGTGCAAAACTATGTAGAGAAATCATATTTGTATAGTTTTGTAAATAAGCAAGGAGTTGTTGCTCGTATCTTGCAGTAGAACACTTAGGTGTTTTTCATTGTACTGAAAAGTCTGTGTAATCTGCTTACAAGAAGAAAATCTATAACACACTGAAAGTACTCAACTAATGTTGAATGATACCTTGAGAGACTGAGTGAAGGTCTAATCTCAAGAAGACTCGTGTTGCGGTATGAGAGGATTCACAATAAGGATCGACAGACTTATAGGGGGTGCCAATAAGGTTGATCAGACTTATTGTGGGTTGTTCTGTAATCAGTTTGGTTATAGTGGTTTAAGTCCTTGTTGAAGGTGAAATCATCCTTGAGGGGGTGGGCTGGAGTAGCTTAGTTAACAGCGAACCAGGATACAAGTCATTGTGTTCATTTATTGCTATGTTCTAAGCTAACTTGTTTTGTCACCAATGAAAATATTTAATTTGGTGAAACCCAATTCAAAACCCCCTTTCCATTGTTTCTCACACCTTCAATTGGAATCAGAGCTCCGGTTCTGGTATTGATAGTTATCAAATGCTTAACCGTGTCAGATAAAGATCCAGACGAGTTTTTCATTGAAGAAACACAATGGTTGAACCCACACCAGTGGCTGCTGCAACAGATTCAAACGATAAAAGTTATAATGTTAAACCTCATGTCTTTGATGGAGAAAAGTTTGAATACTGGAAAGAAAGACTAGAAAGTCTTTTTCCAGGTCATGATGTTGATCTTTAGGATATAGTAGTCGATGGCTATGTGCCTCCCACAGACAATACTGGAAAAGATATAGCTAGGAGAGCTATGACTGATCAACAAAAGAAAGATTGTAAGAATCATCATAAAGCAAAAACCATCTTGCAGAATGTGATTTCTTATACTGAGTATGTGAAGATCACAAATAGAGACTCTGCTAAGTCTATTTTTGATTCTCTTAAAGTGACTCGTGAAGGTAATTATCAAGTCAAAAAAAATAAGGCGCTGACATTGATTCAGAAGTATGAAGCTTTCAAAATGGAGGATGATGGAAGTGTTTAAGTCATGTTATCAAGATTTCAAACCTTAGTTTCAGGACTAAAAGTTCTGAAGAAAGGCTATTCAACGATATATCATACGAAAAAGATTATTAAAAGCTTGCATCCAAATGGAGGCTTATGGTAACTGCACTAAAGCTTGCAAAGGATCAGAACAACACTTCTCTAGAATAATTAATAAGTTCTTTAAGAAGTCATGAGATTGAGATAGAACAAGATGAACCACAGAAGAAGATAAAATCTATTTCACTCAAATCTATCAGAAAAACTGAGAAGTCCAAAGCTCTACAAGCAGAAGAGGTTGAGGATTTAGAAGGAGATTCTGATGATGAAGAAGATAAGTTGTCTCTGCTAACCAGGAGGGTTAACCATCTCTGGAAGATAAATCAAGGCAATAGGTTTAGAAGTTAAAGAAGGACTGTAGATCACTTCAAATCAACGTTTGGTCAAAGGAAGTCCAGTGGCAACAAATTCATTTGTTATGAGTGCAATAAGCTAGGACACTACAAGAATGATTATCCTCGACTTCAAAAGGACATACCAAGGAAGGAATCTCTCAAAGGAAAGAAGAAAGGGATAAAGTCAATATGGGATGATTGAGACTCCTCTGACTGCGACTTAGATGAAGAACATGCTAACATGACACTGACTGCTCATGTTGGAACATCAAGTGAAGTATTCAATCCAAAAGATGAAGATGATTCAGAAACAGAAGAAATATTCTACAAATAGGTATTCCCTGATCTTACTCATTCTAAATTAACATATTCCTTAGTTGAAACTCTAAAAAACATGAGCCACTCAAGATTATGTTCAAGGATCTCAAAAAGATCCATGAATCTATGTTTGTTGAAAATAGTAAGCTTGAGGAAGAGTTTTTTGTTTTAAAAGAAAAAAACTTTTCAAAAATGAAAACTCGGCCTTAAAGGCATGAGAACTATTTCATAAGCCTCTAAGAGTATTGATGGTGTCATTAAGAAACATGACAAATATTTCCAGAAACTTCTTGCTAAAAACATAGGGAGAAATGTGCTATCCTCCATGATCTATGGTGTAAGCATAAATGGAGTTAATGGTATTGGTTATGATCCTTATTAAAAATCTAAATCTAATAAGGAAAACATACCAACTACCTTATACTCTCATTTTGCACCTGTTGGGTTTGTGCCAAAAGAAGATGGAAACGATGAAGAGGAATTTGATTCTGAATCCAATGAAAAATCAATTGGGTAAACCAAATAGTTTTAACTCTTGCAAATATGATTATTCTTCTACTAAAACCAAAGTTGTTCACAACTCTGGTAGATCTAACAAGAAAGGACCCAAAAAATTATGGGTACCAAAGGATATGATAATCTATGTTGCAAACATCCTTAGCAGTGCATTTAAGACATATGCCTTGACACCTGGAATATGGATACTTGTAACACATGATCAGAAAAAGGAATATGTTCCAAAGTATGGAACTTAAGCCTGGAAATGTCATGCGTTTCATAGGTGATGAAAAGGAATAAATCACAGGCTCTGGAACAATAGCTGTTAGGATGGCTACATCCTTTTTCAATGAAAGGAAGAGAAACAATACTTATAAGATCAGGCTTTCTAACCTTATAAAACTAAAAATAGATTGATTCATGTTTGTTAATATGGAGCAGTAGACGTTGATAATATATTTAAGTTGTGATAGCTTGAGAAATATTTCTGAGCTGGACTAGCTTGAATTTATCAAAGCCCTGCCTTAACTGAAATTTACTTCAGATGCTTTCTGTGAAGCATGTCAGAAGGGAAAAGTTTTCAAAAACTTGTGTTGTTTCTCTCTCCAATCTATTGGAACTTATGCACATTGATTTTTCTAATTTAGTTAAAACTATATCAATCAATAGAAAGAAGTAAGGATTAGTTATTTTAAATAACTACAACAAGTGGACTTATGTGAAGTTTCTATACCACAAGGATGTGTCACATTATGTATTCACCATCTCCTGTACTTAAGTGTTATTTGAGATAAAGTCTCAAACCTTGTCAAGCCAATATAGCAAAGAACTTATGGGCAATGGGTGTAAGAACAACATGTTATTTTCATAACAGTGTCTCCATATGACCTATTCCTGAAAAGACTTACTACGAATTATGGAAAAACAAGAAACAAATATTACCTATCTTCATCAATTGGATGATCTTGTTTTATCCTGGACTCTAAATAAAATCTAAACTTGATTGAATCTAATTCTTAAAGTGGTATCATGTTATGATGTTCTGAAAGCTCAAAAGGCTACAGGGTGTTTAACCCTGAAACATTTTTTTTAATCAATTCATGTCATACTTAATGATAATCTTGAATTTGAAAAGTTAAAGCTAGTTGATAAACTTGCAGGTATGGAGTTTACCTAAAAATCTGAAGGTAATGGAGCTACTACTGAAGAACAAGAAGAAATATGATTAGAAGATGTTCAATCAAAATCCTCTATTGAATAAACTCTTGTAAAGAGAACCCTTCAAGAAGGACGTTTCAAACCAAGTATCTGATCAGAAAGGAATTCATGTTGTTGCAATCAAATGGATGATCCAAAACAAGGGATATGATGAAGGTGGCCTCACGATAGTCAAAATACACCAGGTCAGTATTTATATGCTTTCTAACAAAGTACTTATAGATACTTCTACCATTTAGAAGTTATCTTGATAGGAAATGTTTAAATTAAAAAGTATGTGTACTCAATAAGAAATCCTGAAGCAATTAAATTTCTTAAGAATTGTCATATCCCATATTTCCCCTACCAATTTCAAGAGTCATAATGTGTTTCTAATTTTAATCATATTATTTAAATTTGTATATTTTGAATATTTGTTCATGGGGGTTTAAATTCATGAAAAGGGGTATTGTTTCAAAATGGACCATCAAAATCTGATGGCCCGTTAAGTTATTATAAGGTCCATTTCAAAAGTTAAAAGAGGGGTGCATTGTTATACAAGAAGGGTGCGGTGCTTCGAGTGGGCCATCAAAGTCTAATGGCCCATTAAAGCTTTTTGACTAATTTTCAATAATTGAGGGGTATACGTTTTTTGGGACAAGCCCATTAAGTTGTTCATCCAGTCCAATTGCTTTTGGTTATTGAATACAAAGGGGGTGTACGTTTTTTTGTTTTTTGATCATATCGGCACATATCATTTTCTGGATGGTCGATTAAGAGTTTCTTGAAAGGACCCAATGACTGGATAAAATTGGCCCATTTCGGATTTTTTTGAGAACATGTATTTTTATTGTTAATAACATTATTATATGTTATGATTTTGGTGTTATTATTAACATTAAAATTATTATTATTTTATGTTGACCAAGTCAACTGAGAAGGATAAAATCCTAAATTCCAATCCATCCCCAAAATACAAACGCACACTGTTCAGATCTGAAAAAAGAAAAACGCTTGTTGATACTAAAAATAAAATGAAATCTTTAATGGATCAAACCAAATCTGAGGAATAATTTATCCATGTTTATTCATTAAAACAAACCTCTACAAATACAAGTCCATATACAGGTTATACAAAAAAACTAATCTTAAATAAAATCATCTAATATAGAATCAAATCAATTACAATCAAATTCTAAAACCTAATTTATCAATCTATTCCTAATCAACAGATTGTAACAACAATTAAAATAAAAAATTTCTAATTGAACTAGTTCCTAAAACTATAAATAGCCTAGAAATTCCTAAGAGAAGGGGGACAAAAAAATTCATGGAGGAAAATACTCGAAACTAAGGAGAAGAAGGAGCAGTTGTTGGAACTTTGAAGCATCCCCTTTGCTTGAGATCTAGGGTTTCAATTTCTGAAACCCTGAGATCTGTTTTTTGAGCCATCTTGCATCATCATACCTGCAAACAAAGAAGGAGAGAGGGAATCAAAAATAGGAAAGAAAGTTACGAGAAGAGACACTACATGAGAGGTAAGCCGTAAACCACTTAGCTTTTAGGGTTTTTGGTTGTATGATAACTGGTGCTTAACTGTATGATTGAGGTTAATTTGGGGTTTCTGGGATTCCTAGGGTTAGGTTAGGGTTAGGTTTCTTGAAGCTAGGGGTTGGGTTCTTCACGGTTGAAGGTTTCTTGATATTGGGTTTATTAGGGTTCTTAGGGTTAGGTTACATGTTGTTAGGGTTCTTCGAGAACCCTTAGGGTTCTTAGGGTTCTTCGAGAACCCTTAGGGTTCTTAGGGTTCTTCGAGAACCCTTAGGGTTCTTAGGGTTCTTGTGAACCTAGACGGTGGTTGGGTATAAAGCTGGTGGTGCCTTGGCGCAACTGCCAACGAAAGCGATTTCCAATCGGTGGCGCCCAAGGCGGAGGCGATTTCCGGTGACGAAAATCTAGAGACAAGTCAAAGCTTCTCTCTCTAACCTCCAAACAAAAACATTTTGTTTTTTGTGTAGAGAGAGGGAAATAAGAAGAAAATGGGCCTTCTACCCAAAAATGTGTTTATATAATACCTTCCTAATTTGATGTTGCGCTCCTCATGCCCTTGACATACACCCTCATTGTATGCCCATGTGATCATCATCAAGTGTCCCAGAAATGCACTCCCATCATAATAATTTTCACCATGTCGTATGGAGTCCAAACGGACTCCTCAAATGTTTGCAAACACTGGGCTTGGCCCATTTCTAATCAAGCCATCCATGTTTTGTTATTTTGCTATCACTTACAAAATTATAACCCCACTACTGGTGGGCCAAATCCAACATCTGGACTCGGGCCCTTGCTAAATAAACCCCCATATTTTACTAACCTATTCAAAAAACTCACTCCTCTGCGTTTGGGCCTTAATTCAACATCTGAATTTAGGGCCCTACTACCTATACCCCCTGTTTTGCTAGTCCAACACAATATACACCCCTGCGTATTTTAGTAAAATTATTTTATTTCTTTTATTATTTATAATTAATATTTTTATTTAATATACTTATAAACTATAATCTATTTACTATTATTATAAAATCAAGTATTTATTTTCTAACTCATCCAAATATTTAGTTATTCCATTAAAATTATTTTAATCATGCATTAATAATATTTTTATATATTAATACACCTAAAAAACACTTAACAAAAACTAAACTCTTTTTTTAATAAATTAATTAAATTTAAAGAATTTTCAAAAAGGATTACGAAAATATTTTAATCGACTGCGGACTTTGTCTAATAACTCCGCTATTCACATACCCAGACTAAGTACAAGAGAAATCCAAACATCTTCGTAATCCATAAAAAACACCAACCAACTACGAACTACGAATTGGGACTCTGATTCCTCAAAAGAGGATACGTTGGCATATGACTAAAATCGTGGCGAGTTCCCCTAATAAAAAGTTAAAACCCTATTTCTTAAAGATTGTGTTTCTAAACCCTAGTATCCTTGTGAACAAGGTAGATGAGGGGCGCCTAACACCTTCCCTTCGTCTAAGAATGAGTCAAACAACTTAGAATATCTGACACAATTAGGGTTATCTGTTATATTCCCTTCCCTAGGATAAAAACTAATGGTGGCGACTCTCATTTTAAAACCGGTTACAACAATTGGCGGCTCTGTTGGGGACTTAACCCTAGGGTTTAGAAACTTCTCTCTTTTAGGCTTAGGGTTTTATTAGGGTTTTTTATATATCTTTTTGATTTCTTTATTTATTTGTTTTATTTATTTATTTGGTTTTATTTGCTTCATATTATTGTGAATACCATATTATTTATTTTGGTGGGATTTTAATTTCAAAAATATATATTTTTTAATACCGTTAGAAAGAAGGTTCGTCTATTAGCTAGGGGATACATCAGTCCTATGAGTTAATGTGACGACTTCGGCTAGAGTCGTTCGAATTCCACGAAAGGAATACGTCTCAAGAGACATCCTCTTGGGGGTCAGGACTTTAGAATGAAACCTATGACTCTTTGTACAACCCTTAAATCAAAATCTCATGACGAGACCTTTCATGACCTAGAGATAAAAGTTTTGGTCTACAAAGAGGCGCCACTTAAGGGAGGCCCTTGTGCCTTTCCCTTTAGTGTTATTCTTGATACCCTTAAGGAAACCACATTATGGGGAGGGTAGAATATCCGTAGGCCAAAACTAGGAGCCTACCTTCTAAGGGTACCTTTCATGAAATCCCGTCATTAAGCCACACAATCATGCATTCATACATTTTGCATTTTATGTATTCATTACCCTCCATTTCTTTTTTTGTTTGTCTTATTCACAGGGTCAAAAATTAAAGGTTTTTGGTGAAGTGTCCTAAAAATGAATGTCGGAGGGAAACAACTTGTTCGTATCAATGCCACCAAGCCAGATATGACAAAGTTCAGTGCTATAAAAGGGAAATTGTCTGAAAGAGATCTGAAGATGTTCACTCGTCATTATGGGGATACCTTTGAATTAACAAAAGTAGATGTACAATTGGATGTTGTTTCTGCCCTAATTCAGTTCTACGACCCTCCATTAAGGTGCTTCACCTTCCAAGACTTTCAACTAGCACCGACTCTGGAAGAATTTGATAAACTGTTGAACTTCTCTAAAGGGAAAGCTTATGTGGGAATCAGGCAGACTATTGACGTCAAAATATTGGCAGAGGGTTTAGGGATACCTTATCCTGAATTATCACTTAATTACAAAAAAAAGGTGACGTACGAGGGATTAAGAGATGCTATTTGGAGACTAAGGATTTTTTATGACAATAAAGAATAGGAGTCTTGTATTGATTGTCTATGACTGCTTGTGTTTTGTGCAATCCTATTTCCACGTACTTTAGACTATATTGACCCTGCAGCTATTAGCATATTTTAGGGCGCACAAGTTTTCAATACGGATCCAACTCCCGCTTTACTCGCTGATATTTATTATGCACTTCATACTTGGTATGAAAATGGGAGGGGTACTATGAACTGTTGCATCCCACTCTTGTATTCTTGGTTTATGACTCGTCTCTACAAAGAAGATTACATGATTCCAAATCTGACAAGGTACGAGTGGCCTTAAAAATTAAGGTCTGTTACTGCTAATTCTGTGTTGCGGTATGAGAGGAAGCTAAATATCAAAGATATCATCTATAGCTACAGAGACTTTCCTAATGTTCCATTAATCGGATCACGAGGTTGCGTCAATTACAACCCTGCCTTGGCCCTACGACAACTAGGGTATCCTTTGGAAGATAAACCCTCAGATGAACAACTCCAACAATTGATCATTCATGACATGGACAAAAGTGACCAAGAATTGCTTAATAAGATCATCCAGGCTTGGAGTAGGGTTAATAAAAGAAAGGTTAAGAAGAAGAATGTTGTGGAAAAAGAGCCCTACACTCGATGGGTTTTGGATAGGGTATGAGTTGTTAAGTTACCATTTGATGTAAATCCTGAGTATAAGCCAGAAGTCCTAGATTCTCCGCCTATGTCCTTAGAAGAAATAGACAATTTGAAGAATGCTTTGAAATAAGCTCAAAGGGAGAAGGAAGAATTGGAGCTTAACCTCCATAATTTAACTAAGGAGAAAAGACAAATGCAACACATACTTGAATCTAAAGACCAACATATTCAGAAAGATCATGAGGCATTTGAGAAGGAGAGTCATAAGCAGAAACGTTCAATTAAAGGGTTGTTAAGTGCTACTTTCAATTTGGATTCCCACAACCAACGATTGGAGGATGATGCTAGAGAAATTGTGAGATTAAATAGATGGTATGAAAAGGAAATGTTGGATAAGAAGGTGATGGAAGAAGATCTAAGGGCTCAAATCCAAAGTTTGGCACAAGTTTCTTTAGATAAAAAAGAACAAGTGAAGTATCTCACCACCAGACTCCAAGATAGCCAACAATCGAAGGTAGGGGAACACCTTAAAAGGATGATGACAAAAAGGTTTCTCACCCAAAATACTGAAGAATACGAGCAAGTATGCCTTGAGTTAGAAGGCCTCCGAAAGGATTTCCTAATACAACAGAAACTCTATACGGAGATGAGGGCTGGAAATTTTTATTGGGAAGAGCAGTATGTAAAGATCACTAAAGCAAGGGAAGATAACCACAAGTTAATTCTTGATCTCTACCGAGAATACCGATTATACAAAGACAAGTGTGATACGGTGGGAAGAACTGACTGTTTTTGGAATGCTGGTTTGCGTTTTGCGTTTGTTTTTGCAAAATGTTGCGGTAAGCAAGAGTCACCACCGACTTTTATTTTATCCAACAAGGAAAGGAAAAAGCATAGAAAAATTCCTTTTTCGAGATATTTCTCGGGTTCGGGGGGTAGATTATAGAAAGGGAAGGTGTTAGCACCCTTTCTATCTGTGGTTATCCACGGGCTCTTAGGTACTTGCTCATATTGTTTTCAAAATTGCTTTCTTTGTGCTTGTGGGTTTGAAAACTTCGATTTAACTCTTGCTTCTGTCTTCAAGAGTGTAATGAAGTGTTTTTGAAAACTTTGTTTGAAAAGTGTAAGTGTGAAAGAGATTTTGTTTTTTTGAAAGAGCAAGTACTTAAGAACCATCTACCTACTCGAAAAAGGAATCGTTCTATGCTATCTTCCTTTAGACAATGTTATCCCACTATTGATGAGTAGGTAGCACCATCGTTGGAGTTTTATGGTCAATTCGGATTTAGGGACTTATGGTCACCAAAGCAACGTTAGGACGCCTTAGCGGTAATCCTAATGTCTTAGATCATTTGTTTTGAGGAAACAATATCCGAGGCAACCGTTTCGAGGCAATTTATGATCTTTGGACAAGAGGGCGACCTCTAAAGTGACCTATACTCAATGACCGCGTACGAAGGCAACCAAGTGGGGTGTACCCTAAGAGTGCGCATGTGCGAGTGTGTCGTTTTCAGTTAATTTTGTCTTTGTACATGTTAATGGTTATCTAAGTTGATTTTAGGTTAAACATTCATTCTTGTCATGCATTCATATTATCAAACATCTAGCAGTTATATTTTGCGAAAAATAAATTGCGGAAATTAAATTACAAGGCGTCGGGTATTTACATCGCCAAAAGCAACCCTTTGAAATTTAAATACAGAAAAATAAATAAAGCGATAAAGTAATTAGATGGTCCTAATTATCTATTACAAACTGGGAACAAGTACAATATTGAATAAATAGATCGCGTGCAGAAAATTAAATCGAGTGCGAGTTTAGGGTTTTGACCCTTTGTTATTAAAGGAAAGATTTTTTTGTTGTTTTCAATTAAGGGAGAAATTACCTAAGTTAATTATTAAATTAATTAATTAATTAATTAATTAATGAAAATAAATTATTTTTGGATTTTTGGCATTTTAAGAAAGAAAATAAAATTAATTAATGTTAGTAAAACCTAATTAAGTCTAATTGATTTTAATTATTTACAAAAATATATTAAAGTTATTTATAATTAAAGCCTAAATTAATTAAATTAATGTTTGTTAATAAAAATTAAAATTTGATTTTATGAAGAAAATTTTTTTGTAGTTTTAATTTTATAGAAAAAGAATTTTGATTGGTTAATAATTAAATAGAAATAATAACTAAATAATTAAAAAACAAAATAAATAAAATATATAGAGAGAGGGGTATGGGCCTGCTTTGGAGTGTTTGGGAAGCAATTCTAAGGCCCATTTGAATCTGGCCTCGTTTGACTTCTGAGATCCCCTATGCGCACTTGGACTTGGCTCCATGGTGGACCATCATCTCTTGGCCACCAGATCTGGCCTATGGCCATCTGGACATCAGATGCTTGAGGATGCATGATGAGCTTCACGCTTGGAGATACATATGATCAACTGGAAAATAATAATAAAAAAGGAGTGAAGGACCTGGGATTCGAACCCAGGTCCTGTTGGATGTTGCCAGCGCTCGCTTGCCACTAGGCTATTGTGCTTCATTTGTTAACATATTAAACAATAATAATAATAATAAAAGAAGATGACTCATATGCCAGAAAAGACAAAACAAAGTGCGCCATTATTTGAATTGGCCATTGGGGAGGCGACACGCCATCGTCCCCTACCTTCAGCCCCTGTAATTTTTCCTGCGGATTTGGATCCGCAGCTAAATGTGCAGGTCGATCCAAAAATCAACTCCAGGCCATAAAAACGACCTTCAAAGACATGGCTAGATTCGTCTCCCTCCCCTGAGTGCAACCATGCCTTTCTCGTCAGCCAATTTTTCCTGAAAGAGAAATACCCAAAAACAAACCACGAAACCCTAGCTATGGTACTCGGCTTTACAGGTCAGATAAATACAATTAACTAATGCAAAAAGCTTTGAAATGTCATGAGGATCACAAATATATCAACGACTTGCCCAGAGGATGCAAGAATGGAGAGTTATGATTTCGAATACAGGGCTAAGAAATGTGATACTTACAACGTGTTTGGGTGTGTATGGAAGCTTGCTTTGGATTAGTTTCAACTCAGTGAACCTCCAGGAATCGATTGGGATAGCTTTTGGCTTCTGAAAACCTCTCTTGCTATGATTTCGAATTTCAACTTTTTCACCACTTTTTCAAGTTTGGTTCTGCTTGTTCTTACAGCCTCTAACCCTTATTTTTGTGTGCCTCTCTTGCTTATGTATGATACAAGGTGTTAGGGTAACAAATATGGATGGAATCCCTCTAAATCAATGCCTTATGATTTGATTTGATTCATCCTTTAAAGCTTGCCAATTTTATTAAATCTCCATCTTTTTGTACATGATATGGTAAGATACGAATTTGATGTTGATCCTGATGATGATTAAGACCTGAAACCACCAAAAAGATCTTACGTAATCAATATTTGGATTTTATTTGATTTAATTTGATTAAAAATGAAATAATTCAATAAAAAATCAAATAAAATAATAAAAAAGAAATATGATCTCAAGCCAGAAGCTAGGACACGTGTGCAATGGGGCAAGCTCAAATCAAGGGGAAAAGAATGAGCCCATTTGACAAAATTTGAAGTTTTGGGGATAGTTGACTTTTGGCAATTTTGCAAAAATGCCCAACTTCAACAATGCATAACTTCATCAATTTTGAACTTTTAGAGGTGTTCTTGGACTTTTTAGAACGCTTGAGATGTCCTCTAACCAACCCTTTTGGTATCATCTCATTTTGATATTCCATGCTCAAGTTATAAGCTTTGACAAAAAATGTGTTTTTGTTGACTTTCAAAAATGACCTATAATGTCCAAATTTATAACTTCTTGTGAGTGCATTTTCTGATCTTGGCGTATGAAGATGGATTTAAGGAAATTGCATCCTCTTAAAAATGAGATTTTGATGGGTCATTTCTCATAAAGTATGAGAAAGTTATGCTTGGTCAAAGTTGAGTTGACTTTTCCTATAAAACCCTAATTTAACAACTTTTGAGTCTTGATGAATTTTGAGCAATCCTTGGTGAATCATGATCAACCCTTGATAAAATGATGAAATATCCTTGAAAATGAGAATGTTGACAAAAAATCTTGAAGTTTGACTGTTTATAGGTCACAATTGACTTTTGCCCTAACACAATCGATTTTGGACCCTTTGAGCAATTGACTGAGCAAACTTCCTCTTCAAGGCTTGAAATTTGACATGAATGATCTTGAGAGTATATTAGGACATGGGGGAGCACTTGATGTCATTTGGACTCAAGGATCTTGAGGAAACACAAAACCCTAATTTGAAGTTGACTGCCTTAGGAGATGACTTGACTGTCCAACTCTTGAGCAATTGAGCCACTTGGAGATTTCTCTTGCAATGTTTTGAGAAATATGAGAGGGAAAATTTTGGGGTACAACAGCTGCCCATGTTCAATCTTCTTAAACCTGAGGATGTAGATTGGCTTTCGTGCCTTTCGTGATCTGAAGGTGGAAGATGATTGAACACTAGAGTGCCCACAAATTTGCACTCGCATGAAGTGGTATCAGCCTGGTGATGTCGGGAATGGGCTTAAAGATGCCATTTGGAGATTGTTGGTAGGAGGATGGGCTTACAGATGCCATCTGCAGGAGCGTCGATCGTATAAGAGATTCCTTAGCGAAAACTTGCGTACCTGTTGTTGTAGAAGATTCCGCTGGGGAAGTCTAACTTTTGTTGAGATTTAGGAACTTGCATGTACCTCAGCTGGGAGAACATCTTTGCTGAGTTTTAAGAACTTGTCCGTAATTCAACTGGGGGAAACATCTTCATCAAGATCCAGGAATTGTCTGGTCTTCAACGGAGTATAATTCTGTTGAGATTGTAGAACTCGTCCATACTATGACGGAGGAAAATTGTAGAGATTGAGAACCTTATCTGAAATTCAACCGAGGATAATTCTGTTGAGATTCAAGAACCGGTCAGGTCTTCGACTAAGGGAAACATCTTCATCAAGATCTAGGAGCTGTCTGGTCTTCAACGGAGTATACCGTTGAGATTGTAGAACTCGTCCACACTTTGACGGAGGAAAATTATCGAGATTGAGAACCTTATCTGAAATTCAACCGAGGATAATTCATTTGAGATTCAAAAACCGGTCAGGTCTTCGACTGAGGGAAACATCTTCATCAAGATCTAGGAACTGTCTGGTCTTCAACGAAGTATACCGTTGAGATTGTAGAACTCGTCCACACTTTGACGGAGGAAAATGGTCGAGATTGAGAACCTTATCTGAAATTCAACCGAGGATAATTCAGTCGAGATTTAAGAACCGGTCAGGTCTTTGACATAGCTGAGAACTTAAATGCATCTTTCCTGAAAGGTAAAGGTCATTCATATGCAGTGCATGATATGGATCAAGCAATGATGTTCTCAAAATAAATGAGATTGTGTTGTATGATGCGTATATGCATGTATCATGATGTATGAAAGTGTAATGTTTTAGCTGGGGAAAATAAATCCCGTATAGCTGCTGGAGAATAGAGTTGGATTCTTCGTTTCCGCTGGGGATGGTGAACAAAGATGATTGCAAGAATAAACCTGTGGGAGAGAATAACTCCATTGGAGAATAAACTGATGAGGAGATTACTCTGTGGAGAAGAGATGTTTTGCCGAGGATTCCACCAATAAATTCCGCTGGGGATGAATTACCATTACTGGTGATACCGAATCCTGTTGGGGATTGAATTCCTATTTGCGATAGGAAAGAACTCCGCTGTGGACGATCTTCAGTTGCGGCTTCATTGGGGATAACCTATTAGACTCTTGTGGGGATAATCCTTTGAGCTTTGCTGGGGACAATCTTCCTTTGAACTCGGCTGAGGATATTTATTTTTATACTCCGCCGGGGACGAACTTCCAGAGTCTACTGGGGATGATTCTTCAACTCCACTGGGGAAGCTTTTTCAGACTGCGCTGGGAAAATTTTAAATCCACTGGGGATATCTTGTATTTTGCCGGGGAATATTCTTATACTCCGCTGGGGAATATTAAGACTGCCGGGGATATTAAGCCTTTTCACTGTTGATGGTAGATAAACTCTGCTTGGGGAGAATATTACAGATTCATTCACAGTTACGAGTCTCAGCTGGGGAGAGCTATTATTACTATCTTTTCTTACTCTGCAGGGAGTGAATACATCTCAACCCTGTTCTTCAGCTGATTTTACCTTGTACCTGATGGACAGAACAACTGTAAAGCTTGGACAAACCTTATTGCCCCTGTTTCTGATATTACAAGCAATGATCTTTTGTTTCGCATGTAAATATTTATGAGCAGCAATTAATGTCAAGTGCGTATATCAAAAATGAACATTGGACGTTCTTTGCAAAACAAAACAGATAAAGGAAAAATAGCTTGAAAATTCTTTGAAAATGAATCGTATTGATTTTGAAATTTGGCCTGTAAATAGGCGTTTTTGTACAAGAGGCTGAAGTCCTAGTAAGAGAACACCTCCGAATAAATAGATTTTATACAATTTGTGAAAAGAAAACAAAACAGCTATGTGAATAATCCCACTGGGTTCCAACTCTGTTATTGCCTTTATGTCCTCGAGCATCTCATCACTTTGCTACTTGGTTGAAGATGCATCAGATTGATTAGTGTCGTTCGAGCTTGATAGTCGATACCGAAGTCTGGTTGCAACATGATCCAATAAGACATAGTGTTACGCTTTGATCCCTAATTTTTGCCTGGAACGCCCTTTCGGGTTTTCAGTCCAGCGGGATACCCCTTTTTGCCCAAGCCGCCTTTTCAGGTTTTCGACTTGCCGGGTGTACAGTTTTTTACATTTTCATCCCTTATTTTTGCCCGAACCATTTTGGTTCGCCGGGAAGCCCTTATTTTTGCCTAGGCCAGTCAACCTAGCGGGTATTTGGTTAGGCGTAATATTTTTTCACTATGTCTGCATTGACGGGGTGAGGAAGGTCGTCACCATCCATGGTGGTTAGAATCATGGCTCCTCCTGAGAAAATGTTCTTAACCACAAATGGCCATTCGTAAGTAGGGGTCCATTTGCCCCTGGGATCACCTTGAGGTAAGATAATGCGCTTGATAACCAGGTCCCCAACTTGATACTCTTGTCGTCTGACTTTCTTGTTAAATGCCTTGATCATCCGCTTTTAATACGTCTGACCATGACAAATAGCAGTGAGTCTCTTTTTGTCGATTAGGTTCAGCTGATCAAGTCGGGTCTGGATCTAGTCATCTTTGCTCAAACTGGCATCCTTCATAATTCGAATAGAGGGTATCTGAAATTCAATGGGCAATACGGCCTCCATGCCATATACCAAGGAATAAGGGGTTGCCCTCGTTGACGTCTGCGCTGAGGTACGGTACCCATGAAGAGAAAATGGTAACATCTCGTGCCAATCTTTATATGTCACTGTCGTCTTCTGCACAATCTTCTTAATGTTCTTATTGGCTGCTTCTACAACCCCATTCATCTTCGGCCGGTAAGGAGAAGAGTTGTGATGCTGTATCTTAAACTGCTTGCAAAGCTCGGTGATCATCTTATTGTTGAGATTGGTACAATTGTCCGTAATGATCCTCTCTGGTACACCGTATCAACAAATCATATTGTGCCGAATGAACCGTGCCATGACGTTCTTGGTTACAATAGCAAAGGAAGCTGCTTCAACCCACTTCGTAAAGTAATCAATTGCTACCAAGATGAAACGATGCTCGTTGGATGCTGTAGGTATGATCTCGCTGATCATATTAATGCCCCACATTGCAAAAGGCCAAGGAGTTGTTAAGACATTCAGAGGTACTAGAGGTATGTGAACCTTATCAGCATAGACTTGGCACTTGTGACATGTCCGAGAATGCTGATAACAGTCGACTTCCATTGTGGACCAGAAATATCCTGCCCGAAGGATTTTCTTTACCATGGTGTGTCCACTGGAATGAGTTCCGAACGTACCTTCATGTAAATCTTCCATGATCCTTTCTGCTTTGTTCTTATCCACACAACGCAGTAGGGTCAAATCATGGTTGCGCTTGTAAAGGATGCTATTGCTGATGAAGAACTTTACCGCGAACCTCCTCAGAAACTTCTTGTCATTGACATATGCACCCTCGGGGTATTCCTGAGCCTCAAGGTATCTCTTCACCTCATGAAACCAGGGTTTATCTGCTACCTCTTCAGTCTCAATGTCACAGTAATGTGCAGGCTCGTCCAATCTTTCAATGATAATCTGGGGAGCTTCGTTGTCCCAATTGACTTTGAACATAGAAGACATCGTATCTAGCGCATCCGCCAACTGATTCTCCTCTCTAGGGAAGTTTTCAAATGTTATCTCCTCAAAGTGCGGGAGCAATGTCAACACATACTCTTTGTAAGGAATAAGATTAGGGTGTTTCGTATCCCACTCGCCTTTGATCTGGCTGATCACGAGAGCGGAATCTTCGAAGACACTTAGAAACTTAATCCTTAGGTCAATTGCTGCTCGAAGACCCATGATGCACGCTTCATACTCCGCTATATTGTTGGTGCAGTTGAAACATAGTCGGGCGGTAAATGGAGTATGAGAGCCTTTAGGAGATATAATCATGGCACCAATGCCATTGCCCAAAGCGTTTGAAGCTCCATTAAAGTACATAGACCATCGGGATCCTTCCTCAGGTCCTTCATTCGGTCCAGGTGTCTCACAGTCAGTCACTATCATGATATTATCGTCCGGGAATTCAAAGTCCATAGACTGGTAATCATCCACTGTCTGATGTGCCAAATGGTCTGCCAACACACTTCCCTTAATTGCCTTTTGGGTCGTATATTGGATGTCATACTCAGTCAAGATCATTTGCCATCTTGCTATTCTTTCGGACAAGGTAGGCTTTTCGAAGATATACTTGATTGGATCCATCTTTGATATCAATAGAGTAGTGTGAGTCAGCATATACTGTCTCAGCCGGCGAGCAGCCCATAGCGCAGCAAGTTTTCTCAAGCAACGAGTATCGAGTCTCGCAGTCGGTAAAATTTTTGCTAAGGTAATAAATAGCATGCTCTTTTCGGCCAGACTCCTCATGCTGACCCAGCACACACCCCATTGAGTTGTCGAGTACTGTCAAGTATAAGATCAAAGGTCTCCCTTCAACTGGAGGCATCCGAATGGGTGGTTCTTGGAGATATTCCTTGATCCTTTCGAAAGCTGCCTGACATTCATCATTCCATCGTACCACTTGATCTTTCTTCAGTAACTTGAAGATTGGCTCGCAAGTAGCAGTCAGGTGCGAGATGAATCGGGAAATGTAGTTCAGACGTCCCAGAAAGCCTCTGACTTCTTTTTCTGTTCTGGGAGCCGGCATTTCCTGTATAGCCTTCACCTTTGCAGGATCCACCTGAATACCTTTGTCACTTACGAAGAAACCCATTAGCTTACCAGATCTAACCCCGAAGGTGCACTTGTTCGGGTTTAGCCTTAATTTGTACAACTTCAACCTGTCAAATAGCTTCTGAAGGTGGTCCAGATGTTTTTCCTCAGTTTGGGACCTTGCAATCATATCGTCGACGTATACCTCAATCTCATGATGGATCATGTCATGGAACAAGGCGACCATGGCACGCTGATATGTTTCCCCAGCATTTTTCAATCCAAAAGGCATGACCTTGTAGAAAAAGGTACCCCACTGAGTAACAAAGGTTGTCTTCTCCATGTCTTTGGGAACCATTTTAATCTGATTATAACTGGAGAACCCATCCATAAAGGAGAAGACTGTATGTTGTGCGGTGTTGTCAACCAGAACGTCGATATGAGGTAGAGGGAAATCATCCTTGGGACTTGCCCTGTTCAAATCCCTATAGTCGATACATATTCGAACCTTACCATCCTTTTTCGGCACTGGAACCACGTTGGCCACCCACTGTGGGTAAGAAGTAACTGCTAGAAAACCGACGTTAAACTGTTTCATAACCTCAGCCTTGATTTTCTCAGACATATCTGGGCGCATTCGACGAACCTTATGTTTCACTGGAGGACAGTCTTCCTTGGTAGGCAATCGGTGAACCACAATATCGGTATCCAACTCAGGCATATCTTCATAAGATCAGGCAAATATCTCAACGTAGTCACGCAACATCTGAATCAACTGTTGCTTCACACTAAGCTCCAAATTTGCACCGATCTTTACCTCTTTCTTGTCTACCTCTGTACCCAGATTTACTGATTCTACCGGCTCTTCGTGCGGCTGAATTTCCCTATCTTCCTGAAGTAGCAGTCTAGCAAGTTCACCAGGCACTTCACAATCATTTTCACCTTCGTCTTCGGCTAAGTTGATCGGACTTTCGAAGTTATAACTGGAAGTAACAGAGTCGTTACCAGTAGGATCCAGAGTGGATGTAGACCTGTATATGTGAGTGTGTGTAAAATAGCTGTTTTGCAATATGTAATAAAAGAAAAACAAGGAGCGCAAAATTTGAAATGCAAGAAAACGTCCAATGCTTTTATTAATGATATATGAAAATAACACACATAAAGCCCTCACAAATGAAGCCACGGTGCCCCGGGTGAGACACCGGGCCATAGAGTTTAAAACATTGTCTGTTACAAATTCAAAACAAAAGTCTCATTACTGGATAACAAAAGACATTGGAATGAAGTCCTTTGTTGTCCAATTGCTTAGTCCACCGTCGGTCGTTGGGTAGATCCAACTGTCAAACTCAGACTCTTCAACATCGTCTTCAATGGCATTCACTCCTGAATTGCTGATGAACAGGGGTGGTTTTTCGATCAGTGCATTACGAACAGCGTTTTGAGCTTCTGCAGTGAAACCCAAACCAAACTTGTTAGCCTTATGTGCAAAATCAGGGACTTGGCCCCAATTTGCACACCCACCTTTCTCAACAACAGCCCGGGCATCCTTGAAGGAAGCCATTTTCATAGGAGGATCTTCAACAACAGTCTCAGTTGATGCCAGTGTCTGGGGAACCTCTTCAAAATGTTGGAACAGGGTCTCAATGAACTCCCCATCCATCTCTACATATTGGAAAGAGTTGAGGTGGCTTACCATGTACTCCTCCTCTCCTTGTACTGTCACAATTTTCCTTTTGACCGTGTACTTTAGCTTCTGGTGGAGCGTAAACGTCACTGCCCCAACTTTGTGGATCCATGGATGACCCAGCAAACAAGAATAAGATGGCCGAATGTCCATCACATAGAATGTAGAGGTGAAAACCTGAGAACCAACCTTAATCGGAATATCCACTTCTCCGTGTACCATTCTCTTAGACCCATCAAAGGCCCTGACAACAATGTTGCTTGGTTTCAGCTCCAACCCTTCACAGTCCAACCGGTCTAGAGCTTTCTTAGGCAAAACGTTCAATGAGGAACCAGTATCCACCAATACATGAGCAAGAGTAGTGCCCCTGTATTCAATGGAGACATGCAGGGCATCGTTGTGATTCTTCCCCTTAATAGTCAAGTCGACTTCAGAGAAACCCAACCCATTATCAGCAGTCAGACTAGCCACGCAATCTTTAAACTGGTCAGCTGATGTTTCTTGTGGTACGTGTGCAGTCTTCAGGAATGCAATCAGAGCCTTGGCATGGGCCTCTGAGCATAACAACAGTGACAACATAGAGATTTTGGATGGGGTTTTCCCCAGTTGCTCGACTACATTGTAGTCGCTCTTTTTGATAATCTTCAAAATTTCCTCCATCTCTTGTCTAGAGGCTTCAACAGTAATTTTCTTTGGTGCCTCCGTCTGGGCAGGCTCATCAGTGGTCCCTTTGCCCCGAGTATCGGGTGACTCGGCAACAGGGGTAAGAATGGGAACTTGAACAGGAATAGTAGTAGGTACACTGGAAGGTGTAATAACAACAGGTTTCCGGGCAGTTGGTGGAGAGATATCAGGGGAGAAAAGTCTTCCGATGCGGGTGACTTTGGCAGGTCCAACAATTTTGCTGACGTCAGTATCAGCATCCAAATCTTGTTTAACTCCATGATAATAAACATCAGCTCTGTAGTGCCAAGGGACAACTTTATCAGATGTATAGGGGATAGGCCCTGGAACAATGATGATCAATGGTGTGATTCTTGGAACAGATCTAATTCTAACAGGCTTTCTCGAGGAAGCCTTGGAAGAATTGTCGAGAACGGTGATGATAGCAACTTCTTCAGTAGGAATCAAAGGAACAACAGTCTTCTCAAACAGAATTTCTTTGTTATCCATCAGGCGTTGGACACCTGACTTTAAAAGATGGCTACCGGTAGGTAGGACAGAACACATACGGCGACCTTCGTCACAGCCCAGAAATAAACCGGCTAACAAAAGGTTCTTCTTCACAGTCCTCAAAGGGGTAATAATGTCGTTCACAGAAACCACAAACGAGTCTTCATCTACATCATTCACTCCATGCTTGGGCATGGGAGCAGTCACAACATTAGGTCTTTTAGGTGCTTCGAACTTGATCTCCTTAGCATCAATCAAGTCCTGTATTTTATTCTTCAAAACCCAACAATCATCTGTATCATGCCCCGGGCTATCAGAGTGAAAAGCACAGCGGGCATTAGGGTTGTACTTTGGTGATGTAGTGTTGGGATTCTGCGGGGCCTCCCTTGGAATCACTAGATTGGTTTTCAATAACTGTGGCAGAATCTGAGATAAAGGCATGTTGAGCTGAGTGAATTGTCTTCGAGGTTTCTCGGCCTTTGGATGATTGTTGCGCTGAGGAGTGCCAGCAGGTCTTGATATAACCACCGCATTAACAGCTTGGCAGAGTTCAGGTCTATTCTGGCTTTTGAACTGTAAACAGCACTGGACTCCTTCTTAAAAGGTTTCTTCTCGGTGCCTGATGAAGCACCCTTTTGTATTTTACCAAACTTAATACCAGCCTAGATCCTTTCCCCAGTCATAATTAGCTCCGTAAACCCGGACGAAGAACTTCCAATCAGATGGTTGAAATACGGACCAGACAAAGTCCCCAGAAACATATCCACTACCTCCCTATCAGCCAAGTGTGGTTGCACTCTTCCGGCGAGGTCCCTCCACTTCTGAGCATAATCTTTGAAACCTTCGCCCGCACCTATTGACATACCCTGGAGCTGGGTACGCGTGGGAGCGAGGTCGGTATTGTATTGGTACTGCTTGTAGAAAGCAACATCCAAGTCTTCCCAATTACGGATGCTAGCTCCTTCTAACTGGTAAAACCATTCAAGTTGAGTCCCTGAGAGACTATCTTGAAAGAAGTGGATCCATAGGTTCTTATCAGCGGTGTACAGTTGAATCTTCCTAACATACGAACGGAGGTGCAGTTTCGGACAAGAAACTCCATCGTACTTAGCAAAGGCTGGTGATTTAAACTTGTAGGGAATCACCACCCCAGATGACAGACCCAAATCACCAAAGTCCAGACCAGGCACTTTCTGAACTTCCATCGCGCTCAACCGGTCTTCCAGTTGCTTGTATCTATCCTCAGCCGGAGGATACTGGTCTTCGTCGAAGTCCGTCTCGTTGTCTGAAACCACAGGGCTAGGAACCCTCCTTTCTTCCTGACTATCTTTCCCTCCAGATGAGGTGGTCAAATCAACTTCATCTCGTAGCCTGTTTCCAAACCTGTGGCCCATGTTAAACAGGACCGTCTTCTTCTTCTTCTTCTTCTCTTTCAAGATAAGGGCCTTCAGATCTTACTGACCCTTAGATAGATTCATGAACAACTCTTGGAATTGTGCATTTTAAGCCTGCAGAGCCTTTATTGCTTGTTCAATTGATGGTTCAGAAGACATAATGCTGAAATAAATAGCGAAGAAGATAAGAGACCTGTAAGGGTACCTGTTATGAGGTGCATGGAATGAAATGCGTATGATATGATTTCAAAGACATTGAGAGATTCAAATTCGTAAACAAAAAATGAAACACACTTTTATTAGATAAACTTGAAATTCAATTGTTCAACAGATGCCTTTAAGGCGTTACAAAAACGGAAATACTGAAAAATAGATCAAAACTAGAAATAATCAAAAGACATCAGCGCTCCCATGGCCATTTCCTCTTGGTACTGACATAGTCGTTGATGATCTGCTCATTCTCCAACTGTCTTGTCAACTTCTGGATCTTCTGCTCTTGCTCGTGATACTTTTCTCGGTAAGTATCCCGCTCTTCTCTCAGCTGCATCCAAGACCTTTTTAGTGCCCCAATGTCAGTAGGCATGTAAGGGTGTAAGATAGTAGGAGGAACCCCTTCCTCATCAGCCACTTCAACAATGATAGGCAAGATGGCTTCATACGGCATTCTCAGCTTTTGGGCACGGATACGAACCCATCGGAGATATGGTTCCATTGGTAGAGAAGTCTTCGCACCCAACTCGTGTGGATCAGATATGTGTACTCTATCCTAAGCCCTTATGAATCTGTGGCGTTTCTCGTCACTATCCCCTTGGAAATCAAAGATTATACTAGGCATTAGCAGCTCATGAGGTCCTTCCCTTCTGGCTCTCCCAAACTGACGTAAGGCCAAGCATGGATTGTAAGTAATTCCTCCATTGGTTCCTATCAGTGGAACATTGGGGTATTCCCCACAGCGATCAATAATGGCCACCTTGTCCATACCCTTAATAGTCCAAATGATGTCATTGTGAGAGAGATACATAACCCTATAAGCCCATCCCATGCCTTCTTTGTTCTTTAGAACTGATTTGGGGAGGTGAGAAATAAACCACCTCGCCAACAGTGGAGCACAGCACATCAAGGTTCCCCGCTTCTGAGTAGTACGAGCATAAAGCTGATGAAGAATGTCACCCAAGAGAGTGGGTACAGGATTACCAGAGATGAAGATTTTTACCGCATTCACATTGTGATACGGTGGGAGAACTGACTATGGTTTTGCGTTTTGTATTCGCAAATGTTTCGGTTGAGCAAGAGTCGCCACCGACTTTTTATTTTATCCTAAGGAAAGGTTAAAAAGCACAGCAAAAAACCTTTTGAGATGTTTTCTTGGGTTCGTGGAGTAGATTATAGAAAGGGAAGGTATTAGAACCCTTTCTATCCATGGTTATCCATGGGCTCTTAGTTACTCGCTTAGATCACTTGCCTTTTATTTTCAATTTGTTTGAAATGGTGCTTTGTGTGTGGGTTTGAAAATATTTTGAAAAGAAGCCAATGTGGTGGCAACCTTTGTAATGATCCATGTGGGGATGTATACAAAGGTGTATGTCTTTTGAAAAGGTTTTCATTTGTTTTTGAAAGGTGTTTTGAAAGTGTTGTGAGGTGTGGTTTTGAAATTAGGCAAGTGTTTTGTTTTGCAAGTTTGATTCAAGTAACTAAGAGGTTATCTACTCCTAAATTTCTCAAAAGATTATTGCTATGTTTTAACCCTTTTAACAAGTTTGTTCCACCATTGAATTTGGTGGACAACCTTATGTTAGGATGTGAAAGGGACAGGCGCGGGTCATCGTTTAGACCATAATTGCAACGGCGTTAAATGTCTTTGGGCAATTTTCTTTAAGGGACTTGATCATTTGTTTTTGTTTGTTTTGAAAAGTTTTATCGAGGGACTATGATCATTCAAATTGTTTGCTTTGCCCAAAGAAGTTCAACATACAATATGGCCCATTTATTTGAAGGCAACAAAGTGGAGTACCCTAGAGGGTGCAAGTGTGATTTGTGTGTCCATTTTCATGCTTGTTTTATCTTGAGATTAGGTCATAACTATTTTTTATCGTTTTTTCGCATACAAACCCTAATTCTAACATGTTATCATTAGAAAGCAATAAAGTGCGAAAATAAATTTACTAAGCTATTACAAAACCAAATATGGGAAGGGGGGGGTACAAATGTTCAAATGGGGATATTGACAAAAATTTAAATCTAAATTATTACATCATTTTTGAATATTTGCAAGGTAAATAAATTGCATAATTAAATATAAATTAAATAAATATGTGAAATGCAAAAAAGAAAGTTTTTATATGTATGAGAAAAGTATGGTTTATGTAAAATAAAATAAGAAAATAAAAGGGTATTATTTTGAGTATTTTTAACTTTTAGGGCAAAAACCCTAATTTTAAAGAAAATGGATATTAATTTATTTAATACAAGTATTTATTTATTATGTACAAAAATAAAAATAAAAATGAAGTATATTATGAAAAAAGTATTTTTGTATCAAATATTAATAAAAATGAAAAAAAATTCAAATTTTATATTCTAACCTAAATATATTAATAAACATATATATATATATATATATATATATATATATATATATATATATATATATATATATATATATATATATATATATATATATATATATATATATATATATATATATATATATATATATATATTAAGTTCTAAATATTATATACAAATAATAATAATAATTAAATTTTTTTTATAAAATCAATAAAAAGGTATTTTTATGTGAAATATTTTCAGAAGGTAAATAAAAATAAAAACATGTATTTACACTATTTTTGTATTTATTCTAAATAAAAATATGTATATATTTATGTATAAACAAAGAAATAAATCAAATAAATATGCCATAAATTCAAAAAAGGATGGAAAAAATATTTTCAAAATTTTAATATGCTGAGAAAAAATAAACAAGTCAAACAAAAAAAGAAAAAGTCAAAAATATTAAAAAATGAAGCAAATGGGCTCAGGGGGTTCATGAGTAATTAAGTGGTGTGAATAAGAAAAAATACACAGGCCCAGCCCAAAGATCACTGTCTTCAACCTCCAGCACAAACATTTGAAAAAACGCGCGCCCCTGTTCTTCAATGTCTAACTCTTGATTCCTGGCTTTTTAGCAAAAACTCATAACACAACAAATGTTCAGCATGAAGAGACGATTCTAACCATGTATGGAACTTGACCTAACTCTCTAAGATGAGGGAGAATTTCTCCTCCCCCAAATCCTGACCTAGTTTTTCTGCCATTTTCAAACTCCAAATTCTCTCTACTCAGGCAAAAGAAATGAAATGTAAAGATATGTACATGTTCAGGGCTATGAGTAGAACCTTGTTTCTTCACAAACTTAAGACTAAAGATGCATGATAAGAGAGATACGAGTTCAAAGTTTTACCTGTGCAGTTGAAATCGTGCTTTGCAATGGGGGATGTTTCAGAGTAAAATGATGATTTGTATAGCTTCCTTGAAGTGTAAGGATGCTTTTCCAAGTCCTACTTTGTCTTGAAACTCCCTGAATCGTGCTAATGAACTCCAACTGCAAAACAGAAAATCAAAAATGGTGAAGTAGCTTGGAGGTGTTACAGGTCAGGTTTCAAGTCATGGTTAGCTTGCATAGGTACTAGGGAATGTGTGTGAACTGGTTTTGGCACAAGAACTTGAGGAAAATAGGAGTTAGCAATCAAACTGCAGGCCTTGCCCTGTTTGAGCAGTTTGATGGTGTTTCTGTGATGGAGAGTGTTTTAGAGGTCAAGGATTCGTGCAAAAGCTTGGTTGGGATATTTTTAATGTGTTTGATAACTCTTCTCTTGTGTTTGTAAGCTGAGATGGATGATGGCACAAGTTATGCAATGTTACTTGAATTTGAAGCAAGCAATGGTCACTTGGTGTTTTAGGTCAGTAGGGGGCCTCTAATCCTGCTGCAAAGCCTCTCTTGATCAGAGCAATTTGTCCATAATCTTGTGCCAATGAGATCCTAACTGTACTTGCTTGGATTTCAATTTGACATAAAGCTAGCTTTTCACAAAAATGGATAAAGCACTTTATCTAGTTTAGGATTAATCTTGCATATAATGCTTGCACTCAAAGAACAACACTTTAACACATTGAATAAGCATTAAATTATTGAGTATGGAATGGTTCAAGGACCTGTAATCAAGCCTAAAGCATGCTGAGTTCAAATTTGCAAAATTATGGACATGTTTTGATGAAGAACAAAAGTGAATTTTTGCCAACTTGTGAAATTCGAATCTCTCAAGTTATGAGGTTGTTTGATGAGTTCTTGGACATTTTGGAAAGCTTGGAATGTGTACTACAATCCATCTTTGAAATGCAAATTAAAATTCCAAGTGGAAGGGTATGAAAAGTGGCCTTGAAGTGGGGTAGAAAAACTTGTCAAAATAGGTTAAAATTTTACTAAGTTAAAAATGGTTTAGTGCCCTTATTCAAAATATTGTAACTTGAGATACAAGCTTCAAATGAGAAAACTTTGTGAATCAAAGTTGTAGATTATGCAACAAGCTACAACTTTCATGTTTTGACTTTTTTTTGAATCCAAATGGATCTTGGTGAAAAGATGGGGCAAAGTTGGGAAAAAATTAGGGTTTTTCATAACTTAGAAAAATTCTAAGTTATGAAAAATTCCATTTTCTAACCCTAATTTGCATTTTGTGATTTCTTGGTGAACAAGTTTCATGATTTGGCATGTTTTGATGAAAAATGAATCTTGACTCTTGATTTTGACCAAAAAGTCAAAGTTTGACTTTTCAGTATACAGTCAAAATTGATCAATTGATTGGGAAATTCAACTGTCAATCTTGTGTACTTGGGATCTTTTGAGCTTGATGAATGTGTCAAGACCATTCCATGGGGTCCTTGAGTCCATATGTGAGCTCGGTTTGCCATTGGCTAGGTCCAACAGTCAAAAATTGCCTTTGTGCAGTCAAAACCCTAAAAATGACCATTTTGCCCTTTTGGTGATCTGATCAAATTTCTTGTGGAATTGTGATCCAAACTTGATCAAATGGTCCATATGAGTTCAATATGTTGATGTGGGTCAAATTTCATGAGGTTTGACTGTCAATTGGCCACAGTTGACTTTTTCCCCAATACAGTTGATTTCTAGGTCAACTGTCCAATTGACTGGGCAAAGATTGGAATCAAGGCTTGAAACTTGGTGAGGATAAACTTGGGAGTCCAATATGAAGCATGAAAGTCATCTTAGGCATTTTAGGTCAAAACATCCTTGGGCAAACACAAACCCTAATTTGAGTCCACAGTGCAAGGGGGAGTCTTGAGCAGAGGAAACCCTAACTGGATCTTGATCTTCAAGGGTCTTGTGATGAGAAAATGTTGAGGAAATGGGAGGGCAAATTTTGGGGTACAACACACATCAACAAAGGAGTCAGAGTTAGGAAACAATACCAAACCATATATCAGAAGAGCAAGAATATCTTCGAATGCCTGGAAGTCTAGATTATCCCAGAAATGATTAGCCTTATCAACCAAGAACTTAGCAAAAAGCCCTTTGCTCCACTTTTAGTCTCCCAATTAGACATTACCTCAGCCTTTGTCAGATGGAAGGCTGAAGCAATCTCTTCCGGTCCAAGAACCTTCTCCCAGCCTGTGAATGGGGTCTGCTCCAGAATAGAGATACCCATCAGATCAGAGAACTCCTCCAGAGTGGGGACCAACTGGTAGTCCTGAAAAGTAAAGCAATGGTACAGTGGATCAAAGAACTGGACTAGGACACTCATAATTTGCTCGTCCAATTTGGAAGTGACCAAACCAAGAAGATACCCATGTCTTCTGATAAAGGAAGTAGTATCTGACATCTTTGCAACCAATTCTTTAAGCATAGTGGGAACCTGGACAAAGTTGATCCGGATGGTGTTCCTACGCATAGGTTCCATGACCTACAAAACATAACAAAGATGAATCCCTCCTGTCTTTGAAATAGGTTAGTCCAATGCAAGATGTATGCAATGTTATGATGTCATGATGTCATGATAGAAAGCACACCACAAGTATCCACAAATAGCAAACATGGTAAAGTCACACAAGTCACACATAGAGCCCTTAGATTTCAGGATGGCAAGGAGCTTAGGTACTACCCTCTTTCAGTTCAGTTGGTTCAAACCTGTCCTAAAAATAGTAATCGGGTTCTAGAGGATCTCAATATCACTGACTACCCTTGATCGGTCATAATTCCAGTTTAGCAACCTTTTCTTGCAGCCGGAATCATCGCAAGAGTTTAGTCTCAATGAGTGTAGCATACTGCTACTGTTCTATGGCCAAGTTGGTCAATTTAAAGGTTCTAAGGTCAGTTGGTGCTAAATGACCCCTTAGAAGACCCATATTCTCCTCGTTGTGCCACAAGGGATATCGGTACAAACTAAAGTGCCACACCAACATAGATACTGCTTCAACCATATTGGTCTACACCGTACAGTTCCCTCACAGTTTATTGCTACTTACCTAAAGGGTATCCCCCAGATCCGGGTTAGGATCTATAGTAACTCCGATACAAGCCCACAAATATAAAGCATACAAGTCAAGCAATTGAAAACATTATGAACTATTCCTAAGGTACACCCCAATTATTAAAATATCCCCAGCATAGTCGCCAGTTCTGTGATACGGTGGGAAGAACTGACTATTTTTGGAATGCTTGTTTGTGTTTTGTGTTTGTTTTTGCAAAATGTCGCGGTAAGCAAGAGTCGCCACCGAATTTTATTTTATCCAACAAGGAAAGGAAAAAAGCACAGAAAAATTCCTTTTTCGAGATATTTCTCGGGTTCGGGGGGTAGATTATAGAAAGGGAAGGTGTTAGCACCCTTTCTATCAGTGGTTATCCACGGGCTCTTAGGTACTTGCTCATATTGTTTTCAAAATTGCTTTCTTTGTGCTTGTGGGTTTGAAAAAGTTTTTGTTTGAAAACTTCGATTTAACTCTTGCTTCTGTCTTCAAGAGTGTAATGAAGTGTTTTTGAAAACTTTGTTTGAAAAGTGTAAGTGTGAAAGAGATTTTGTTTTTTTGAAAGAGCAAGTACTTAAGAACCATCTACCTATTCGAAAAAGGAATCGTTCTATGTTATCTTCCTTTAGACAATGCTATCCCACTATTGATGAGTAGGTAGCACCATCGTTGGAGTTTTAGGGTCAATTCGGATTTAGGGACTTACGGTCACCAAAGCAATGTTAGGACACCTTAGCGGTAACCGTAATGTCTTAGATCATTTGTTTTGAGGAAACAATATCTGAGGCAACCGTTTCGAGGCAATTTATGATCTTTGTACAAGAGGGCGACCTCTAAAGTGACCTATACTCAATGACCGCGTACGAAGGCAACCAAGTGGGGTGTACCCTAAGAGTGCGCATGTGCGAGTGTGTCGTTTTCAGTTAATTTTGTCTTGGTACATGTTAATGGTTATCTAAGTTGATTTTAGGTTAAACATTCATTCTTGTCATGCATTCATATTATCAAACATCTAGCAGTTATATTTTGCGAAAAATAAATTGCGGAAATTAAATTACAAGGCGTCGGGTATTTACATCGCCAAAAGTAACCCTTTTAAATTTAAATTCGGAAAAATAAATTAAGCGATAAAGTAATTAAATGGTCCTAATTATCTATTACAAACTGGAAACAAGTACAATATTGAATAAATAGATCGCGTGCGGAAAATTAAATCGAGTGCGAGTTTAGGGTTTTGACCCTTTGTTATTAAAGGAAAGATTTTTTTTTGTTTTGAATTAAGGGAGAAATTACCTAAGTTAATTATTAAATTAATAAATTAATTAATTAATTAATGGAAATAAATTATTTTTGGATTTTTAGCATTTTAAGAAAGAAAATAAAATTAATTAATGTTAGTAAAACCTAATTAAGTCTAATTGATTTTAATTATTTACAAAAATATATTAAAGTTATTTCTAATTAAAGCCTAAATTAATTAAATTAATGTTTGTTAATAAAAATTAAAATTTTATTTTATGAAGAAAATATTTTTGTAGTTTTAATTTTATAGAAAAAGAATTTTGATTGGTTAATAATTAAATAGAAATAATAACTAAATAATTAAAAAATAAAATAAATAAAATATATAGAGAGAGGGGTATGGGCCTGCTTTGGAGTGTTTGGGAAGCAATTCTGAGGCCCATTTGAATCTGGCCTCGTATGACTTTTGAGATCCCATCTGCGCAGTTGGACTTGGCTCCATGGTGGACCATCATCTCTTGGCCACCAGATCTGGCCTATGGCCATCTGGCCATCAGATGCTTGAGGATGCATGATGAGCTTCATGCTTGGAGATACATATGATCACCTGGAAAATAATAATAACAAAGGAGTGAAGAACCTGGGATTCGAACCCAGGTCCTGTTGGATGTTGCCAGCGCTCGCTTGCCACTAGGCTATTGTGCTTCATTTGTTAACATATTAAACAATAATAATAATAAAAGAAGATAACTCATATGCCAGAAAAGACAAAACAAAGCGCGCCATTATTTGAATTGGCCATTGGGGAGGCTACACGCCATCGTCCCCTACCTTCAGCCCCTGTAATTTTTCCTGTGGATTTGGATCCACAGCTAAATGTGCAGGTCGATCCAAAAATCAACTCCAGGCCATAAAAACGACCTTCAAAGACATGGCTAGGTTCGTCTCCCTCCCCTGAGTGCAACCATGCCTTTCTCGTCAGCTAATTTTTCCTGAAAGAGAAATACCCAAAAACAAACCACGAAACCCTAGCTATGGTACTCGGCTTTACAGGTCAGATAAATACAATTAACTAATGCAAAAATCTTTGAAATGTCATGAGGATCACAAATATATCAACGATTTGCCCAGAGGATGCAAGAATGTAGAGTTATGATTTCGAATACAGGGCTAAGAAACGTGATACTTACAGCGTGTTTGGGCGTGTATGGAAGCTTGCTTTGGATTAGTTTCAACTCAGTGAACCTCCAGGAATCGATTGGGATAGCTTTTGGCTTCTGAAAACCTCTCTTGCTATGATTTCGAATTCCAACTTTTTCACCACTTTTTCAAATTTGGTTCTGCTTGTTCTTACAGCCTTTAACCTTTATTTTCGTGTGCCTCTCTTGCTTATGTATGATACAAGGTGTTAGGGTAACAAATATGGATGGAATCCCTCTAAATCAATGCCTTATGATTTGATTTGATTTGATTCATCCTTTAAAGCTTGTCAATTTTATCAAATCTCCATCTTTTTGTACATGATATGCTGAGATACGAATTTGATGTTGATCCTGATGATGATTAAGACCTAAACCACCAAAAATATCTTAAGTAATCAATATTTGGATTTTATTTGATTTAATTTGATTAAAAATGAAATAATTCAATAAAAAATCAAATAAAATAATAAAAAAGAAATATGATCTCAAGGCTGAAGCTAGGACACGTGTGCAATGGGGCAAGCTCAAATCAAGTGGAAAAGAATGGGCCCATTTGACAAAATTTGAAGTTTTGGGGATAGTTGACTTTTGGCAATTTTGTAAAAATACCCAACTTCAACAATGGATAACTTCCTAAATTTTGAACTTTTGGAGGTGTTCTTGGACTTTTTAGAAAGCTTGAGATGTCCTCTAACCAACCCTTTTGGTCTCATCGCATTTTGATTTTCCATGCTCAAGTTATAAGCTTTGACAAAAAAGGTGTTTTTGTTGACTTTCAAAAATGACCTATAATGTCCAAATTTATAACTTCTTGTGAGTGCATTTTCTGATCTTGGGGTATGAATATGGATTGTATTAAATTGTATCCTCTTCAAAATGAGCTTTGGATGGGTAATTTCTCATAAAGTATGAGAAAGTTATGCTTGGTCAAAGTTGAGTTGACTTTTCCTACAAAACCCTAATTTAGCAACTTTTGAGTCTTGATGAATTTTGAGCAAACCTTGGTGAATCATGATCAACCCTTGATCAAATGATGAAATATCCTTCAAAATGAGAATGTTGACAAAAAATCTTGAAGTTTGACTGTTTATAGGTCACAGTTGACTTTTTCCCTAACACAATCGATTTTGGACCCTTTGAGCAATTGACTGAGCAAACTTCCTCTTCAAGGCTTGAAATTTGACATGGATGATCTTGAGAGTATATTAGGACATGGGGGAGAACTTGAGGTCATTTGGACTCAAGGATCTTGAGGCAACACAAAACCCTAATTTGAAGTTGACTTCCTTAGGAGATGACTTGACTGTCCAACTCTTGAGCAATCTTGAGCCACTTAGAGATTTCTCTTGCAATGTTTTGAGAAATATGAGAGGGCAAATTTTGGGGTACAACAACAAGCATGCAAGACTCGCCTTCTTAGCCAACAATCTCATTAAAGACATCCCTGGGAGTTTAAGAGACGCAGAAAATGTGATAGTTCCTCTTCCAAAAGATGTTGAAGACTTCCTCAAACTTTGTAGGACAATGGTTGATGGCTTCAGAGCGGAAATCCACATGCGCACCTAGGAGATTTTGTTTCCCTTGTTATTCAACAGTTTAATTTTGATGTTTTAGAATATTTTTCAATATCTGAATTGTACTCTTTTCTTTAAAAACAATAATTATTTTAATAAAGGCATTTGTTTCCGTATCTTGTGGTGTATTTATTAAGATACTCACAAATAAAAAGCAAAACCAAAGAAAAAATATATGAGAAAAACATGTACATATATCCAAGTAAATAAGACATTCAAAAATCTTAGCATATTAATACATGTTCATATGCGTGCATGCATTCGCAAACATTTGCATTTCATAAACTTGCACACAAAAAAACTCATTTTTAAAACATTCTCCAATTAAACCATTGGTAGAAGAAAAGCACCGCCTCTCCGACCATCGTACCAAACAAGAGCCCATCAACTAAAAGTGATGGAACAAATTAAAGATAACCAAGCAGCATTCAAAGAGGATTTGGAACAAGTCAAGGGCAACATTGACTCGATGAAAGGGGACACGAGTCAAGTCTTTCTAGCCTTGAAGAACTTTATACAGAGGCAAGAACAAATTCCTAGGGCAGCCTTTGAAGAAGTAGCCCAAACTATTGGTGCATCAAGTGGTCACCAACCAAGAAAAGAACCAAATTTAAGACCTTTGAAGAAGACTGTAGCACAACAAGAGGTTAGACAAGCTGACACTGAAGGGTTTGTCCCACCTCCACCAAAGGTAGGGGCATCTCATACCTTGCATATTTCGATTAATAACACAGACAACTACTTAGACTTGCAATATAGAGACCACGAGTTAGAGGATGTCAATCAAGCACCTCAAAGAATAACCCATACTCAGGCTACTGAGATTCCATTAGTGCACAACCAATACAAAGCTCTAGAAGAAAGGTTAAAATTTGTGGAGGGTTATGATGATTTCCATGTAGATGCTCTCGAAATGGGTCTAGTTCCTGATGTGGTGATCCCCTGAAATTCAAAGTACCTTACTTTGGAAAATACAAGGGGCTCACTTTTCCAAGGAACCATCTGCACATGTATTGCACAAAGATGCATGCCTATGCTCAATATCAGAAGCTGATGATCCATTGTTTCCAAGATAATTTGAGTGGGGAATCCCTGGATTGGTACATGTAGTTTGAACTGGTTCGTGTCTAGATATGGGAAGATCTTGCTAATGCTTTCTTGAAACAGTATAAATATAACTTGGACATGGCACCTACCCACATGCAACTCCAGTAATTGTCTCAGAAAAAGAAGGGGTCTTTCAAAGAATATGCCCAGAGGTGGAGAGAAATGGCAGCCCATGTACAACTACCACTCCTAGAGAAAGAATTAGTCGATATGTTCATGGGAACTTTGTAAGGGTTATATTATGAAAATATGGTAGGAAGCGTCTCCTCCGAGTTTTCAAATTTGGTAACTATTGGAGAAAGGATTGAAACTGGAATAAAAAGTGGAAATATACAAGGGGGATCATCTAGTACCCCTTAAAATTAAAAAAGACATGCTCCTAACTTCTCAAAAAAGAAGGAAGGAGAAATTAATGTTGTAGCCTCGCATCCAAGGGTACAACAACCATTAATAATTCCACGAGAGCAGCAACAGAACAGGTTTGAAATGCCGCTGAGAAAATTTGATCCACTCACTATGTCACCTAGTCAATTATTACAACACTTAGTTAAGGCATCATTGGTAGAGTTAAAACATCTAGCTCCTCCAATCGGGGCACCCCACCAAGATACAATGTCAATGCCAGATGCGAGTATCATGCCAATTCTCCTGGGCATACTATAGAAAAATGTTAGGCCTTCAAACATAAAGTTCAAGATTTGTTAGACTCTCAGGATATCACTTTTGATAAACCGAATATCAAATCAAACCCCATACCTCTGCATGGTGGACCAGCAATAAACGCCATTGAAGTGATAACTAACTGTGGGGCAGTCAGACAAATAAATGCCCAGATAACCTGTTTGAAAGAATATTTGTTGGAGTGGGGGTTCCTCTTGGAACATAATAAAGCTTTTGAGAAGATGTTACAAGAATTGGCGGATCAGGGGATAGTCCAATTCAGGCGATACCCTAAAGAAGAATATGTAGCTGTGATTGATGGAAGTACGAATAAGCCATTGGTAATTCCTTGCCAAGGGTCTAATATTGCTAAGAAAACTCTTGTGATTCCATGGGGAGAATCAACTGAACCACCACAGATGGTACCATGACAAACTCTAAGGATACCAATAGTTCTAAAGACTACAATAGTAAATAGGGGGCCATCCCCCACCCCTTACGAAAGTGACAAAGCAGTACCGTGGATTTATGATTCTACTATATATGTTAATGGCTTAAATAAATAATGCGAGCCATCGATAAGCCAAGGACCTGCAATCTCAAATATAGCAGGAACATGGGTTATGACTCACAGTGGTCGAATCTTTGGTGCAGAACCATAAAAGAAGAATGATGTTGTGAGTAAGGAAGAGAATAATTCTGTGAATTAGGATAAAGGAAAGGCTGTATTGGAGTTAAATCAAGAACAAGAACCTTCGAGCAAAAATGTTATCGACCAAGAGGCAGAAGATATTTTGAAAATAATCAAGAGGAGTGATTATAGGGTGGTGGATCAGCTTCACCAAACCCAGCCAAGATTTCCATATTCTCGTTGCTCATAAATTCAAAAGCACATCGAGATTCTCTGATGAAGATTTTAAGTTTTGCACATGTTGCAAAGGAGATTATAGTAAATCAAGTTGACAATGTTGTAGAAAATCTGACGCTTGGATCATATCTGGGTTTTAATGACAGTGAGTTGCCTCCACAAGGCCGAGCTCACAATAAAGCATTGGACATCTCGATTCAGATAGGTACTACAAGTGTATCCAGGGTACTCACTGATACTAGTTATGCCTTCAATGTGTTACCAAAATCTATCTTGATGAAGTTAACACTGAATGGTGTTGTAATAAGACCAATTTCTACGATAGTTAAAGCTTTCGACGGTTCTAAAAGTTCAGTACTTGGAGAAGTGGAACTTCCTGTCAAGACCGACCCACATATGTTCTATATCACTTTTAAAGTCATGAATATAGAACCAGTATATACATGTTTAGTCGGGCGACCCTGGATTCATGTAGAAGGAGCAATCACTTCAACTTTACATCAGAAACTGAAGTTCTTGGTTGAAGGAAGATTGGTCATAATCGATGGTGAAGAGGATGTCTTTGTAAGTCACATAGAATCCTACAAGTATACCAGTGCTGATGAAGACTGTATAGCCATACCATTTCAAGTCTTAGAGGTTTCCTCAATGGTAACCCTACCGGTGGAAAAAAATTAAGAATCTTATTGTGACTTCATGGATAGATTTGCAAATAGCGGTGGAAAGTGGTGTCTCAAAGTGTTGGGGAAAGCTCCTAGAAATACCTGATAAGAAGAATCATTTTGGTTTGGGCTACGAATTATCAAAGTCTACTCTAAAAGGAAAAGCACGATTTCATCTAATCCATGAGATCTTCGTCAACAAAGGAGTAGAGCATGGTGGAAAAGTGGCAATGATATCCAACAAAGGCAACATCAAAAGGGCATCTGATTTCATCCATGAATGCTCCCCAGACGAAGACCTCAAGAATTGGACAGTTGTGGAAATTTCTGAGATCTTTTTCTTTCTAAAGTAATTTTTCTTGTTTTTGAAAGAACTTATGTCAATCCTGAGGCATAGGGGTTGCTTGTAAGGTCCCCTCAATTTGTTTCAGACAGTATTCATAGTTAATAAAAATTATATTTTGCATTCAATTAACATCCATGTATTTCTCTTGCATTGATCTTTCATATTTAAAAATGGCAATACTTTTCTTCATATGCATTTTCCAAATTCACATACTAAAAATTGCACCAAAACATGATAAATGTGCATATCCATGCCCAAAATCACCGATAATGTTACTGCTGCTATCCGATATAATTTTGATGCACTGATCAACCAAGATGAAGAAGAAGATGATGAAGATCTTAAACTTTCTAAAGAATTGGCAAGGGAGATAGAGAAAAAAGCTGACAGTATATAACCATGCCAAGAATCTATTGAGACTATTAAACTTGGCACAAAGGAAGAGCCGGAAGAGATCAAGCTAGGGGCAACATTAGAGAAAAACGTCAAAGATAGACTGATCAAATTGTTACAAAAATATATTGATATATTTTCCTGGTCTTACAGAGATATGCCAGGATTGGATACAGACATTATGGTGCATATATTACCTCTTAAGGAAGGTTTCTCTCCAGTTAGGCAGAAGCTCAGAGGAACTCGTAAAGACATGTCCAACAAGATTCGAGAAGAGGTTCTTAAACAATTTGACGCATGGTTCTTAGCGGTGGTAGATTCTCCACCTTGGATAGCTAATATCGTACCAGTACACAAGAAGAATGGCAAAGTATGCACGTGTGTAGATTATCGGGATTTGAACAAAGCAAGTCCCAAATACGAATTCTCATTACCTCACATAGATGTTTTGGTGGATAATATAGCTCAGGCTTCAGTGTTCTCATTCATGGACAGTTTCTCAGGCTATAATCAAATCAAAATGGCACCTGGAGATATGGAAAAGACTACCTTCATGACTCCTCGGGGCACTTTCTGCTATAAGGTAATGTCGTTCAGACTAAAGAACGTAGGGGCAACTTATCAACGGGCTATGGTCACAATGTTCCATGATACAAAGAGGTTGAGGTATATATAGATGATATGATTGCCAAATCTCATACAGAGAAGGGTCACATCATACATTTGTAAAAGCTATTCGAGCATCTGCGTAGGTTCAATAAGGTTGAATCTAAACAAGTGTACATTTGGTGTCAGGTCAGGCAAGTTACTGGGTTTTATTGTAAGTCAGCATGGTATCAAGGTAGACCTTGACAAGGTGAAAGCCATACAAGAAATTCCAGCTCCGAGGACAGAGAAAGAGGTTCGTGGGTTTTTAGGATGATTGAATTACATTTCAAGGTTCATATTGAACCTAACTGCTATGTGCGAGCCTATATTAAAATTATTGTGAAAAGATCAGACAGTGGTATGGAATAATGATTATTAGAAAACTTTCGAGACAATAAAGCAATACTTACAAGAGCCACCGATCTTGATACCACAGTTCCCAGAAGATCACTCATCATGTATCTGACCGTGCTTGAAGGATCAATGGGGGTGTGTATTGGGACAACATGAAGAAACGGGTAGAAAAGAGCATGCAATCTACTACCTCAGCAAGAAATTTACTGACTGCAAAACTAGGTACTCACTTAAAGAAGAACCTGCATATTTCCTTGCTATCAAAGAAGGACCAGATAACAAGCCTTGGTTCAACAACATTAAGAGGTACCTTGAGAAACAAGAATATCCAGAAAATTCCTCTATCACCGACAAGAGAACTATGCGGAAACTAGCCTCAATTTTTTTTCTAAGTGGTGATGTGTTATACAAAAGAAACTATGACATGGTGTTACTCAGGTGTATGAGGAAACAGGAAGCAGATACACTTATGACAAAAATCCATGAGGGAACTTTTGGGACACATACAAATGGATATGCCATGGCTAGAAAATCCTATTAGTGGGTTATTACTAGTTTATAATGGAAGATGATTGCTACCGTTATACAAATACATGTCACAAATGCCAAATCTACGCCGACAAAATGAATGCACCACCAACTCCTTTGAATGTCATGAGCTCTCCTTGGCCATTTTCAATGTGGGGAATTGATATGATAGGCATGATTGAATTGAAAGCATCTAACAAACAGCGATTCATACTAATTGCCATTGATTAGTTCACCAAATGGGTAGAAGTGGCATCCTACGTAAATGTAACAAGTCAAGGGGTTACTTGATTCATCAAGAAAAATATCATATGCAGATATGGGGTTCCAAGCAAAATCATTACGGACAACGGATCCAATTGGAACAACAAAATGATAAAGGAGTTATGCGGTAATTTCAAGATCGAGCATCATAATTCCTCACCATATCGATCCAAGATGAATGAGGCCGTTGAAGCCTCCATTAAGAACATCAAGAAAATAATTCAGAAAATGGTAAAGAAATACAAAGATTGGCATGAAATGCTTCCCTTAGCCCTACATGGCTATCATACTTCCGTATGAACATCAATAGGTGTGAATCCTTTCTCTCTAGTATATGGCATGAAGGCAGTACTTCTGATTAAAGTAGAAATTCCACCACTTCGAGTTCTAATGGAAATAAGGCTTGAAGAAGCAGAGTGGGTTCAAACGCGACTTGATCAGCTCAACCTCATTGAAGAGAAATGCTTGACAGCTTTGTGCCACAGCCATTTATATCAGAAGCGTATGAATAAAACATTTGACAAGAAAGTCTGCCTTCGAGTGTTCAAAGAAGGGGATTTGGTGCTCAAGAAGATTTGGCTACCTCGCCTTGATTCAAATGGTAAATGGAAACCCAACTGTGAAGGTCCATATGTGGTAAAAACGATATTCCCTGGTGGTGGTCTCATCCTTACAATAATGGATGGGGAAAAACTGCCACATCCGACAAATTCAGATGTTGTCAAAAAATACTATGTATAAAAAGCTCGCTATGTTCGAACCCTAAACAGGTGACTTAGGCAAAAAGGAGCATCCCAATGGATTGAAAACCCTAAAGGGCGATCCAGGCAAAAATTAGGGACATACACAAAAAATTATCCCGGTGGATTGAAAACCCTAAGGGGCGATCCAGGAAAAATTAGGGATCTTATCCAAAAATAAAGAATAAAAGACCACGATCTAAGAACTGCGGCTGCAAACCATAAAGGAAGAAATTAGTCCAAATCATTTAACTCGGAAGCAAAGGAGATTGGAGCTATCAAAAGGACATTGGAGAAGCAATAGTAACAATTATCATTTTAGTGCCATTTTAAATTTAAAACTTTTTGTAATTACCTCTTTTAAGGAATTGCATCTTGTACTCTCGCGTTAGGGTTCTTACGACCCCAGACGGTGGTAGGATATAAAGCTGGCGGTGCCTTGGCGCAACCGTCAGTGGAAGTGATTTCCGACCGAAGGCGCCCAAGACAGAGGCTATTTCCGGTGATAGAAAGAAGTCAGAGTTTCTCCCTCTAACCTCCAAACAACAACGCTTTGTTTTTTGTGTAGAGAGAGTGAAAGAAGAAGAAAATGGGCCTTCTGCCCAAAAATGTGTTTATATAATACCTCCCTAATTTGATGTTGCACTCCCCATGCCCTTGCCATACACCCTCATTATACGTCCATGTGATCATCATCAAGTGTCCTAGAAATGCGCTCCCATCATAATAGTGCGCACCATGCCGTATGGAGTCCAAATGGACTCCCTAAATGTTTGCAAACATTGGGCCTGGCCCATTGCTAATCAAGCCCTCCATGTTTTGTTATTTTTCTATCACTTACAAAATTATACCCCTAGCACTGGTGGGCTAAGTCCAACATCTGGAATTAGGCCATTGCTGAATAAACCCCCATATTTTACTAAGTTATTCAAATAACTAATCCCCTATGTTTGGGCTTGAATTCAACATCTGAATTCAGGGCCCTACTACCTATACCCAATTGTTTTGCTAGTCCAACACAATATACACCCCCTGCATTTTTTAGTAAAATTATTTTATTTCTTTTTTTTATTTATAATTAATATTTTTATTTAATATATTTATAAATTATAATTTATTTACTATTATTATAAAATCAAATATTTATTTTCTAACTCATTCAAATATTTATTTATTGCATTAAAATTATTTTAATCATGCATTAATAATATTTTTATATATTAATACACATAAAAAACATTTAACCAACGCTAAACTCTTTTTTTAATAAATTAATTAAATCTAAACAATTTTCAAAAAGGATTACGAAAATATTTTAATCGACTACGAACTTTGTCTAATAACTCCGTTATTCACATACTCAGACGAAGTACAAGGGAAATTTAAACATCTTCGTAATCCATAAAAAAATACCAACCAACTGCGAACTACAAAATGAGACTTTGATTCCTCATAAGAGGATACGTAGGCATATAACTAAAATCATGGCGAGTTCTCCCAATAAAAAATTAAAACCCCATTTCTTAAAGATTGCGTTTCTAAACGCTAGTATCCTTGTGAACAAGGTAGATGAGGGGGTGCCTAACACCTTCCCTTCGTTTAAGAAAGTGCCAAAAAACTTAGAATCTCTGACCAAATTAAGGTGGTTATCTGTTATATTCCCTTTCCTAGAATAAAAATAAATGGTGACGACTCTCATTTCAAAATCTGTTACAACAGGAATAAACGACAAATATTTCTTGCTATACTTTTATCTCTTGACTGAAATGACAGGATAAGATATTCAGCTGTCAATTTGAAAAGATTTCCCGTGCATGACCTACCCTAATTAGTGCCATGCCATATCCTTCAATAACCTTTCTTTTTAGAAGTCTGTGAAGTCGTCTGATTCTTTTTCACATCATACATTAAATGTCTTGGGTATCTCAAGATTGATTACTCTGTAGTAACTCAATTCTCTCATTCGTCCCACATCTTCGTATCTATTTATGTCATCCATCATATTCAGTCTCTCCTCAAGTTTCAGTCATTGTTATCTCTTCACATCTCTTTAAGTCCTCTTTAGAGATTCTTGCATCTTATGGCCATCCAGACGTTTCATGGAGATGAAAACCTTCTAGAGGTAATTCATGAGAAATAGCCTAATAACGTGTCTGATGACGATCTCATCAACATGTGTATTGAAATTCAGGGTTAAACAGGGTATGTTATTATGCTACGAGGTCCCATCTACCATAATATTGTGAAAAAAATTCGGCTTTATGCATCTGTTAGCAGTGATGGCAGCTACATAAAATAGAATATCTATGGTATTCCTTTTGTTACCACTTGCTCTTCCATTGCTGAAGCAATTGGGTATCCTCCTAAATCTAAATCCTTTGATCATGCTAGTTTTGATTTCATGGATGTCGATATTTTCCCAACCATTCATGACACTTCCTATGGGTATGAACCTAACAATCCAGACAACCTGAAACCTCTTGCTAGAATCTGGTTTCAGTTCTTACAAATAAACCTTCATCCTAGAGGTGAAGATCTGGATGATGTGTTTCCAAGGGATAAGTTCCTCCTCTTCTGCCTTCTCAACAACATCCTAGTCAATCCGCCAGCTCTCATTTTCAATCATCTAAAGGAATCAATCTTGTATTCCATAGACTCTTAAAATCCTTCCTACCTTATGATCATGTCCTATCTAAACTGTTTGAATTAGCTGAAGTAATCAAAAAGTTTCAAAAGGCTCAGTTCACAAGAGGAAATTCTCTATTTGATGAGAGTTGTGAAGTGTTTAAAGTCTAAGCTAGTGTCCTTGTACTCTAACTGAATATGTCTTCTTTAGGATGTGTCTTATATGTCAAAACATTGTTTTCATCATCCTATCTCTAAGTTATTTATGTCAAAGAAAAAGTATCAGCATAAAATATTCTGTTGCATATCTATTTCTCAAAATTTTGCTTACATATATTTTTTGTGATACTTTAAATGTTTTGATAATTCGTGCTTTATTGGAAAAATCAATTATAAATAAAGAATATATGATATTAACAAAGATATAATTGATAAGCATCAAGTGATTCTGTTGAGATCTCTCAAAATACTATCAATTTCGCTTTTTCTGTCTCTTTATCACCTTTTTTATTTTTGATAAAGGGGGAGAAAGCAAAACGATTTTGATAATACTTATGCTTAGATTATTAAACTCAAACATATAAAATGTTGTTGCTACTAACTGTTTGTTTAATGTTTTCTATCCAAGAACTCTAAACAAGTTCACTGAGTTTATTCTAAGACGGGTTGAAGATGAAGATCTATATGCTAAGGTTGAAAACCTTATGGATTAAATCAACTCTTATTTTATACAAAAGATGTTGTACACTTTGTGAATATATGTATATTCAAACAGATGTACCAAACACAATTCATAAGTTGTAAACTTAATGAAAGTAAGGTAGTCTTGCTTGATATCATAGTGTTTAGAAGTTGTTAACTTTCTGAAAGTATGAAATTCAGACTTTAACCTCAGAAGTTGTGATCTCCTTAAAGGAAGACAAGTCAACATTCTGATGCATGCTCTCAAACAGAGATTCCACTCAGAAGTTGTGCGTTAATACATGTGCTTTTACAATGTACACTATATTCAGAAGTTGTGACCTATCTGAATATCAGATACAATGGATCATATCAGTTCAAATGCTCATGCTTGAGAAGTATAGTATTTTGGTTGTGATATTAGAATTATGGAGCAGAAGCGTTGATACATGATGCATGGAATTATTTAATCAGGCTCAAATCAAGTTTTGATTCTTCATCAAGTGCTGATAGAAACCAGGTTCTGAGATGAAGACAATGTGTTCTAGTCAGACTCTAATGAGTTACTGTAGGGAAGTGTAACTTCTCTATTCTATGTTCTGAATGCTCAAAATTTATTTTGTGAGTCTTGGGCTTAGGGGGAGACTCTGAACAAGCTTATATGAAATTTTGGGTTTAACAGATTCAGGGGGAGCTGTGAGCTTAACTCTGAATTTGTCAGTTATGGTGATTACCTTGTATAAATTGTTCTATCAAAATACATGGTTTTGTCATCATCAAAAAGTGGGATATTTTAAGAACAAGAAGTGTTTCTACATCTGGCCTTGAGATTTTGATGATGACTTTATATGTTATCTTAGAGAACAGTTGTATACACTAATGGTTTCGTTCTAGTGTGTAGTTGCTGCTATAATGATCTGACTCTAGTACAAGGCGTGTGACGTCATTAGGTTCTGAACATACACTACTGGAAGAAAACATGTGGTTATGTGTTATAGTTGAAGTCAAGTTTCTGAACCTATATTCTACAACATGTCTAAGGAACGTTAGTACAAGAGGTTTTGATCGTGACTTTGGGGTTAAGCTTTGGAGGCCTTCTAAAACTTTACTTTTGTGTTAGAAGTTCTGAAGATTATGAAAACGAGGTTTTGCTGAACAAGTTATGATGATCTGAAGAAAAGCAAGTTTTTACAACCAAGTGCTGAAGACTCTGAAGACAAGGTTCTGTGTGACAAGTTCTGAAGACTCCAAGACTTAGGTTCTAAGACTTAAAGAAAGATTCTTCTATAAAAAGCTTCAACATTCAATATTCAAATATCCGAAGCCTTTGAAGATAAGAAGAACAGTTCAACATGGTTAACGTGTGATAGTGTACAAAAGGTACATAAAGTGTATGTGACCTCAACCCTTCTAGATTGGCGCAAGGACGGTCCTTTTGTACTTGACAATGACTACTCTCGTTATAACCGTTGAGAACCAACAACTAGATTTCTGATTTACCTTTCTACCATTTCAGCATATCTCTTTTACAAGCTATAAAAGGAAGACTTGGAAGCTGAAGAAAAGTAAGAATCAACACTACAACGAAAAATCTATCGGATTAAATCAAGCTCAACAAACCTACACAAAAGTGATGTGAAAACTCTATAGAGAAATCATCTGTGTATAGTTTTGTAAATAAGCAAGGAGTTATTGCTCGTATCTTGCAGTAGAACGCTTTGGTGTTTTTCATTGTATTGAAAAGTATGTGTAATCTGCTTACAAGAAGAAAATCTATAATACACTGAAAGTACTCAACTGTTGTTGAATGATACCTTGAGAGACTGAGTGAAGGCCTGATCTCAAGAAGACTCCTGATGCAGCTTGAGCGGATTTACAATAAGGATAGACGGACTTATTAGGGGTGCCAATAAGGTTGATCAGACTTATTATGGGTTGTTTTGTAATAAGTTTGGTTATTAGATTAAGTACTTGTTGAAGGTGAAATCATCCTTGAGGGGGTGGACTGAAGTAGCTTAGTTAACAGCAAACCAGGATAAAATTCATTGTGTTCATTTACTGTTATGTTCTAAGCTAACTTGTTCTATCACTAACAAAAAGATTTAATTTGGTGAAACCCAATTCAAACCCCCATTTCTTGTGTTTCTCACACCTTCAAGAATGAGATTGAATTCCTAGAGCTGAAGCAAGGGAGTTCATCTATTACTGAGTATGCTGCCAAGTTCATGGAACTTATGAAGTTTTATCCATATTACAGTGAGGAAACTGTTGAGTTGTCAAAAAGTATTAAATTTGAGAATGAGTTGCGACCTGAGATCTAGTAAGCTATTTGATATCAATAGATATGCAGGTTTTCAGAATTGGTGAATAGTTGTAGAATCTTCGAGGAGGATAGTAAGGCTACTTCAACTCACTATAAGAGTCTAGAAAAAAGAGAGTGAAGAAACATCTGAACCGTGGAAAGCCTTATAGTTCTCCAGCTGAGAGAGGTAAATAGAAGGTTGTTGATGGTGAGAGGCCAAATGAGGGAGGTGATCCTACTCTTCTTAAATGCTTTAGGAGTGGTGAACCAGATCATCACGCCAATGAATGTAATGGCGATGTGAAGAAGTGTTTTCGACATGAAGAAGTGTTTTTGATCTTATTTGCTTGCCACTATAGATATTGATGTTATATTGGGAATAAACTGGTTTGAGTCCAATATGTTCATATAAATTGTTATAATAAATTAGTATGGTTTCTTGCTTCTATTGAGGAAGAGAAAACAAGTTTCTTATCTGCTAGACAGGTGGAAGAGTTGTTGCAGGATGAAGCTCAGGTGTTTGCATTGTTCGCGTATTTATATATTAAAAGTCAAGTTGTAATTGATGAATTGTCAGTAGTGTGTAACTCTCTAGAAGTGTTTCTAGATGATGTATCAGATGTGCCGCCAGAGCGAGAGGTGAAGTTCTCTATTGATCTTGTCTCTAGTGCCAGACCTGTCTTATGGCACCACACAGGATATCGGCATTAAAATTAATAGAATTGAAAAATTAATTAGAGGAATTGCTGGAAAAGAAATTTGTGAGACCAAGTGTGTCACCTTGGGGATCTCTGATGTTGTCGGTAAAGAAGAAATATGGTAGTATGAGGTTGTGTGTGGATTATTAACAACTGAATAAATTAACGATTAAGAACAAGTATCCACTTCCGAGAATAGATGATTTGATGGACCAACTGGTGGGTGCATGTGTTTTCAGCAAAATCGACTTAAGGCCGGGTTACCATCAGATCTGGGTGAAAGATGAGGATATTTAGAAAACGAATTTTAGAACTCGGTATGGACATTATGAATATTTGGTGATGTCATTCATAGTTTCCAATGCACCTAGATTTTTTTGGAATATATGAATCGTATATTTCATACTTACCTCGATCAATTTATGGCAGTTTTTATTGATGATATTTTCATCTATTCCAAGTCGAAAGAAGAGCATGCCGAGCATTTGTGAATTATGTTGTAGGTGCTGAAAGAGAAGAAGTTATATGCAAAATTGTTAAAGTGTGAGTTCTGGTTGCAAGAGGTTAGTTTTATTGGGCATGTTATTTCAGGTAATGGCATCACCGTGGATCCATCCAAAGTAGATGCAATACTACACTGGGAGGCTCCTGAGTTAGTTACTGAGATTAGAAGCTTTTTGGGATTGGCCGGTTACTGCCGTATTTTTGTTGAAGACTTTTCCAAGTTAGCCCTCCCGTTAACCAAACTGACTTGTAAATGTAAAGCGTTTGCTTGGGATGTTTATTGTGAGGAAAGTTTCAGAGAGTTGAAGAAGAAGTTGACTACTGCTCCAATTTTGATTTTTCCATATCTTAATGAACTGTTTGTGGTGTACTGTGATGCGTCTAAATGGCTTCAGTTGGTGTGCTAATGCAGAATGGAAAAGTAGTGGCTTATGCTTCACGAAAACTGAAGGTTCATGAGAGAAACTATGCTACTCATTATTTAGAGTTGGCTGCAGTCAGCTCTACTGTAGCCAACCCATGATTCAGAGAAACTATGCAAAACTATGCTACTCATGATTCAGAGCAACTCTCCTACTCTGGGGGTATACAAGCCTGGGAAAAATCCACTATGATAATACCAATTCGAAGCTAAACTCCCCCATTTACAACTTCTCACTAAATCACTACCTGTTTTATATTTCTATCTAAGAATCACCTAGATATAAGGCCCTTCTCAATCCCTCTTCAATCACAGACAACGATTAGACAACAACAATTCTGAACAAGCAAGAAGACAAACTTCCATGACAATACCTAGCTAATACCTAAAGTTAAACTCTACCGTTTACAACTTTACTCCTTAACTAAGAACACAACTTAGAGTTGCTTACAAGCTTCCTCCAAGAACAATACTCAACTCATAACTTCTCAGCTTCTGAGTGAGAACACAATGACCATCTCACAACCCAAGTGGTTCACTTACACCAACTATCCTAGAGAGTGGCTACATACTCAGCCCTAATGATTACATCTTTATAATTCTCGGATGGTACCAATCCTAGGTTACAAAGCTTCTATTTATAACCTATTCCCAACTAGATTTGGGCTTTTAAAACACAACACATTCACTATTACAAATCAATAGTAACTTCTGCTACAAACAAGGTCTTCAATCATTTGTTTCCTAAAATATCTCCATGTTTAGAAACTACATATTTTTCAATATTCTGACTTGATTCTTCTTGACCTTTAAATCAGCGCCACATAATATTGCATAATATTCCCAAAATATTCTGCATCTGTTAAATCATAATTGAATCCATTAATTCATATCAGCTCAGGCGTGATGTCGCATGCTCCTTCATAGGACATGTTATCTGACATGTTGTTCCAGATGTTGAAACACTTCAACTCAACATGTCTTAACATAGAATAAGCCTTCTTGATCAAACTTGTTCTTGTTAGCAAGTTAACACATCCTATCTAACATATTGCTTCTATATTTGTTTTACAAAAATTAATATCAACCTTAAAACTAAGAAACTTACAATCTCCCCCTTTGGCAAAATTTGGCTAAAACAAATAATAAAAATTAACATCTAAATTACAACAATAAATCAAAACAATTCTTCAACAATAGTCTTCAGCAACTACTAAACTCAACAGTACAACACCATGGAGTCAGTCTTTAGATAAGATGTCAAGACATCTTGTTTGACATCTTCTTTTCAGCATTTTGAATAAGCTCCATTGCAATACCAAACCCATCACCAAAGAATAACACCTTCAAGAAAAGGAGTAGAAAGTCTTAAAGTCATTTGGTGTACATGAGGAAGAAGATAACTGACACTCCCCATCAAACCAGTAACCATTCCTTATCACAGAAGACCAATGGTGGAATAAGAGATTACTTAACCATTTTTTATCAACAACCACTAGTCTACCTAGACAAATCAACCACCACTTCTGGTAACTCATAACACAAGTCACAACTGTTTTCATAACTCAGATCACAAGTCACAAAAGAATGCAAACATAGGATAAAACTTTTTATCGGACATCTTTGTGATAGATCTGTAAAAGAAGCCTCTAGATTAATAAGCCGAGCACCTTGAGCACTTTGATAATCACTCCCCCCCCCCCCCAATTTAGGTTAAAACTTGGCAAAGGAAGCCTTCACAATACCAGACCCAGACACAACTTGCCCAAATCCGAATAAAACCCATTATGATGATGAACACTCGTATGGTGAAAGAGGACATGAGAACCCTCTATAAATAGTTGGTCCTTTACTTGGGAAATAACGATCCTTGAATATAGAAATAATCTTGGTCAAAGGAAATGTTATTTGAGTAGAAAATTCCACCAAACAACAATGTCCACCGTCCAAGAATAACTTTGAACGTCTTTAATAGCTTTGGACTGTTTCTGCTGAAAAGAACCAGTCCCAATACATACACATGCATAGTCAAACACTCCTTCTAACACATTTTTGATCAAACTGTCCAAAGAAATCCTTTGTTGGTCTTATCAGAAACATGTCCTAAATAATATTCTGACATCCAGTCAGACATTGCAAGCACAAATATTAACCAACACATCTTCATCCACATTGTCTTCCACTGGATTATAAGTGTTGTCCTTTCACTTAGACTTAGTGACACATACCAAGACATCAGAATATCACATTTGTGACTTCTCTCAATAATAAAGACCCTTAGAGAGTCATTCAAAAAATTTGTAGAGAAAAATAAATTCTCTCGGACTCAATCATTAAACACATAAGAGATATGTGAACTTCTGATTTAAACACCCAGCTTCACATGGCTAAAACCAAACATGCCTTGTCAAGATCAGCAAAAGTTTCATAATGTCATAACATGTTGTCTGACATCACACCCTTATACGAGGCATAAGATTTGCACAAGTTTGAACAACATACAAAAGATATATGTACCATTGCAGCAACAATCCACAAACAAATACATGACTCCCTCTGTCATGAATAACCAATGCTCCAGCTGAAGATGAAAACTTGAGCACTAGATAAAAGCATGTGAAAACTTCATGCTTTCAAGTTGAAGATTAGCACTTTCCTACATATGCTGAACCCCGACTCCCTCAGTAGAGTCAAACCAGAGTTAGATACTCTCACTCCTTGAGAATACATCTAAGCACTATGACTTCTTCACAACACAAGGACACATCTGATTATTGTCCTTTCATAACCACACTATGTATCATGACCTTTTTAATAGGTAAGATGTCATGCGTATTAGGCCTGAAGTCACTCACAAACTCCAAAAATTCTTAGTTTTCTTAAAAGCTTTACTAAGATCCAGATTATCAACACTAATCTGGAGTGACTTGCAGCAGAAGAAAAACACCTCCTCAAAACACTCTGCTCAGACCTTAGTATTTGTCAACAATCTTCTGCCCTTACATCCACTAGTAGTTATTGATACTAGTGGGGTCTTAAACAAAGTAGTCATTCATTCACCAGGCATACAACTTTAGATAGGACCAGAATCTCCATATTCTAATCCACAAAGTCATAAATGCCACTTCTGATAATAATGCTTGAGCATCCAACTTCACATGCACAATCCCAAGAAAAAACACAACCATCAACAAGCATGATGTTACAACATCATTTACGACATCAACTTCTTAATATAGAACCCAAACCACTATGGTTCTTAAATTAATTCAAAGGACTCATTATGCATATAAATCCTTTACGAAGCTTCTAATAGAACACATAGATGGTGTAGCTTACTCAGGTTATACCAAACACATGAATGCTATAGAGAGAAATAAACTCTCACATACTCTCTGAAACAAAATGTTTAGAATGCATAATTGCATAACTCCTCAGACAAATACTTAGTTCCCGTCAAATTATTCACCATTAGTCTCATGCACGACCTCCTTAGAGGATAAACAAATACTCAGATATCGTCAAAGTATTCATTATAGGACAGGTAAGATTACCTTCTCACATAAGGTAAGACATTTGGTTTTTCATCCTTCTTCTTCATACGTCTAGCATCAACTGATTCATTCACACCATAAAATATTCCAGATTAGGTCAATGGCTTAATCGTAAACTCCACTCTGGACAACAACAACTTCCTTGGCTGAAGGAATAAGATACACTTTGAGACAACATTCCAACATCAGATTCGACATCACTCTCAAACACATGGATTTCACCATTAACTACGGTCTGGAGACACCATAGTAATCCATACCTCTTGCAAGGGATACAAGAGGATCAACAATCAGTAGCTGATCAATCTTCAAACTCAGACCAATACACACAGAGCATGCACACCTCAAGAAGATTTCTTCTTATGAGCACAATGTTCAGACCTCATGTCTGAGTTTGAGGTGTTGGATGCTATACTTTTGCACCTAAAGAGGAGATTCCCTCTAACAGGTATCTGGAGCAGACTTCAAAAATAATGGCATTTACTGGTCATCATGAAACAGACTGTTCAGAATAATTTTGCTTCTCCAACATACAAGGATTCCCTTTAATCCTTGTAAAACATATGTTCCATTATGTGAGGACACCACATAACTTAACCCTATAAGAGATAGGAACTTCCCATAGATACCAGGGAACCATAATCTTTGGTCCCAAACTAATAACTCCTCCTTGCTTCAAACAACTGAAATGCTCATCCTAGGTGAATTAGATGACATTTCAACAGTGCAGACACAACTTAACCTTTCACTTCAACATAACAAGAGTTCCATGCTCTCATAGACTTGATAAGAGTACCAAGTTAGAGTAAACAACCTTCATCCTATTTATGAAAATTCCACCTGACATATTGAGAAAAATAAATTCTCAATACAAAGATGTCAAGACATTATGTCTGACATTTCTTCAAGATCTTCCAACTTCAGATTAAGGACTCCCCCTTATTAATTGTTAAGAAATCCTTGAGAATCATACAATATTTGCACATCCTATGGTTAGTACATTACTTCCCTCAACCAGAATATGTTCCATGGTGTGATACGGTGGGAGAACTGACTTGGTTGTTTTGCGTTTGATCGCAAATGTTGCGGTTTAGCAAGAGTCGCCACCGACTTTTCTTTTATCCAAAAGGAAATGTGAAAAAGCACAGGAAAGACCTTTGATATGTTTTCTTGAGTTCGGGGGGTAGATTATAAAAAGGGAAGGTTAACACCCTCTTATAAAGCGTTTAAATTGCGGAAAATAAAAATACTAAGCTATTACATCATTTAGGGGAGGGGGTGTACAAATTACAAATTGGGAATTGCAAGAAATTAAATCTAAATAATTATTACAACCATATTGAATTTGAATAAATGTACAAAATTGAATAAGTAAAAATGCAAAAAGAAATGTGATTTTTGTTTGGTTTTTTATGAAAAGGGTTTTTGACTTAATTAATTAAAATATAATAATTAACTAAAAATAAGAAAATTAAGATTAAGTTGGTAAAATAAACTAATTTAAAGAAAACAAGTTGTTTAGGTTTTTTTTTTGTGAATTTAATTAAACTAGTAAATAAAAATAATTAAATAAAAGATCCTAAGTTCTAAATTGATTTTAATTTACAAGAAAATAATATAATAATAATTAAATTTTATTATCTAAGTATTTTAAAAAAAAGGAAATTAATTTATTAAAAAAAATGTTTTTGTTCTTTTAGTTTTATGAAAAATAAACTAAATAAAAATAAATAATAAAAATAAAAATATTTTTGGATTTTTATTGATAAAAATAATAATAATAAATAAAAGTAATATTAATAATAATAATAAAAGATGAAATAAAAATAAAATAAAAATAATAAAGTCAGGGAGGTTAAAATTGAAATTTGAGGTTTGTTAGCAAAACAGTTTTTGAATCTGGCCCAAATGAAGTTTTTGTTTGGAAATCAGAAAAATAAAAAAGGGGTATATGAGCTGCATAGCATGAGAAAACAGGGGAATTAGATTGAGCAAAAAATGAAAAGCCTAGGAGGGGAAGGCCCAAGCGCTTCCTGTAACAACAAAAATGCCAAAAAAATATGAAAAATGCAAAAGGCAGCACGCTGAGGTTCAAACCCATGACCTCCTGATTACCAGCGTGCTGCCTTGCCACTGGGGTGGCTATACATCCGTTAATATAACTGAAATGATAAATACATAATACAAAGAAAGTCCTAAATACACTTTATCTTCAACCTCCAGCCAAACCACTTGTAACTTCATCATTTCTCAACAAAAATGGAAAATGTAAACATGAAAGTTGCTCCATTTTTTCATACGAATCCAACAATATAAATATCATGAACTATAAATCAAAGATGAATGAGAATTTTTGAAAGTACCAAATCCTGACCTAATTATTTTCAGAGGTTCTTATTCAAAATTCTAACTACTCAAGTAATAATAATGAAATCTAAGGATATGGTTAGCTTCAGGACAATGATATCTACATTTCTTATTCACAAATAAACCATTAATGATGCTTGTATGAAGAGTTCAAAAGTCAGAAAACTCACCTTGCAAGAGGGTATCGTGTTTTTAGTTTGAGCAACTTTTGATGAGTTACAGTGATTGAATTAGCTTCCTCAAGTTCCCAGGAAGTTAATGTGATGCTTAGCTTGAGTTGAAAGTGGTTGAGGAGTTCTGGAGAAGTCAAGGTGCAAGGTGTTGTTTTTGAAAATGGTGGATGGTGATGGAGGTGTTACAGTCGTGTTGCAGGTGTTGGAATTGTTTGTATATGTTGTTTAGAAGCTTTTGAAAGTAAAAGGCCAAGAAACGCACGAGCAAATTTGGAGATTGGATTCAAAACTCAGAAATGGAAACTTTTGAGATGTTTTTGGTGGTTCTGAGTTTAACGAAGTTTCAGGGCTTGAGCATGCATGTGTTTTCTTGTAAATGACTTGTGCATGTATAAGCAAAAGGTTGGTGAGGTTTTTCCTAAAGGATTTCTGAGTTCTAGAGTTATGGCTAGGTTGCTTGATTTTGAAGAAAAGTAAGAAATGTGGTTTCAAGGTAGCAAGTACAAGCATGTAGAGTGGTTAACAACTTTAAACTTACTTATATGAATTTATAGAGGAAGCTTGTGCAAAAGGAACAAGTGCAAAGCTCAATGCAAGTTGACTTTGCATAAAGCTTGCTTTATGTAAATGGCAATGGTTCCTTTGTGCCATTAATGGAAAATTAACTTGGATAAAGCTTGAATCAAGTGGATAATAGCTCAAAAGCAAGTGTAATCTTCTGATTATGGAGATATCTTGAGGTTTAGAGGCCTGCAAAGCAAGATTGTGCAGCATAGGTTTGAGATTTGAATTTTGTTCATCACAAAATTTGCCTTGTAAAACAACTTGAAACCCCAACTTCTGACCTTCGATTCTCCTTGCTCACAAATGATCTCAAGGATTTCTTGGACATTTTGGAAATCTTGTAATGTTCTCTACAACCCCTATTTGAATCACTTTTGCAAAATCCAAATGGAACTAAGTCAAACTTGGGTCATAAGTTAGGTCAAAATCCTGACCTAGAATGTCCAAAATTTCACTAAGTGTTTTAGTTTCATGACCATGACTTCATGGATTAATAACTTGAGATCCAAGAATTTATAGGAGAAGTTGTGTAAAGCAATGTTGTATATATCATGGAGATCTACAACTTTCATGTTGAATGTTTCTTTTGAATCATCTTGCATCACGGTGAAAAATTGGCTCAAAGTTGTGAAAAAATATGAAGTTTTCAACACTTAGAAAAATTTCTAAGTTTGAAAACTTTGACTTTTCAAAATGAAATCTTGACTTTTTGATTTATTGATGAAAAATTTTCATATTTTGACATGTTTTGATGAATTGTGATCTTTGACACTTGATTTTGACCAAAAAGTCAAAGTTTAACTTTTCAGTATACAATTGACTTTTGATCAGTTGACTGAAAATCAACTATCAATCCACTGATCTTGAGCAATGTTTTGAGTCAAGCCATTAGGTCAAAATGATGCAATTGAACTCTTGAGTTCATGTCTCAAACCAACTAACCATTTGCCATGTCAAAAATCAAAAATTGCCCTTTCCCAGTCAAAATCCTAATTTTGACCATTTTGCCCTTTTGCTAATTTGATCAAATTTCGTGAGGAATTATGGTCCAAACTTGATCAAATGATACATATGAGTTTATAATGTTGATATGGATCAAAAATTATGAAGTTTGACTGTAAATTGGCTACAATTGACTTTTTTTTCCCTAATACAGCTGATTTTTAGGTCAACTGCTCAATTGACTGAGCAAAAATGTGATCCAAGACTTGAAACTTGATATGAGTAATCTTGAGTGTCCATGATGATACATGAAAGTAATATGAGGCATTAAAAGTTCAATTATCCTTATGCAATCTCAAACCCTAATTTCAGTCATCAGTGCTTAAGGAGGTGTCTTGAGCTGATCAATCCTTGTGCAGTCTTGAACCCAAGGAGATCTTGTGAGAAAATATTTGATAAATGAGAGAGAAAATTTTGGGATACAAAACATGGCCATAAACAAGATTCTATAGACCTGTATCCTTTAATCAGAAGGATCTACCATATGTTAGAGAGAAAGTGCTTGACACTTTAGCTTGACCTCTATATATAAAGGATCTTGATCAGATACCTTTATCAACTCTCCACAGGAAAACAAAGCACAACCACTGCACTCCAAATCACTTAGAACAAAAATAAACTAACCTAATATATGTCCAATATGTTGATCATGTCCTGACCAACACACTTCGTCTAAGATATGTTTCTAGTAAAGAAACTTCTTAGACATACAACACATATGCCTCCTCTTCCAGATCAGGAGTAGGTTCTAAACATATGTGATCAACACACATATGTTCATCCCCGAAAGCATATGCAAAGCCCTAAATTTATCCAACAAGATTCTACACAATCAGCTGGTTAGACGTTCCAACATCTGGTAGGACATTAGTTCTCTTCACAAGGAGCACTCCAAGAGATCTTGTATCAAAGGCTGGAGATTGGCCTTTTAGGGTTAAAAGCAAAAATAAATTACTTCTAACTTTCTTATATCTCTTTTCAACAAACTCATATATGAGTGTCCTTATGAGTGAAATTGGGATAAACCTCAAGTATCTTTGGCAACTCTAACAAGCTAGTTGAACCTCTCCTCAAGTATCACCATACCATGGGATACACCTTCAGAGGAGAACATAGTGTTGCAGTCTCAACATATAAAACCACCAGGAGTTTTCCATCAGATATATATATATATATATATATATATATATATATATATATATATATATATATATATATATATATATATATATATATATATATATATATATATATATATATATATATATATATATATATATATATATATATATATATATATATATATATATATATATATATATATATATATATATATATATATATATATATTCAGCGGAACACAAACCAGAAAACTCCTTAACAACCTTCAGGCACGACATAAACCTTTGCACATATACACCACACACCACACACCAGGTGCAAAAGGTTAACCTAGGTTTAAAAATAAATCAAACCCTTAACACAGTAGCTTGTCACCAAAGCTACACACATGAAAATAACACAGACAGGTCTAATACACACCCTATCATGAATTGTCCATCCTCCACTTCTAGGGACCGTTTAAACACAATATGAACTTCCCAAGTTCAAACAACTTTTCAGTAATAACCTTCAACCTTGCACATAAACCAGAAAGTATCTTCCATTGATCTCATCCAGAAGCAGACAGGATGCCTGCTCTCATACCAATTGATATTCTGGTATGACAGAACTCAAATATCCTATAGGATATCGAGACATCTGATCTGAACATAACAACACATGAAAGGTATAGACATTGAAAACAATACTGAAAAGAAATAAACAACACACCAGAATTGTTAACCTAGTTCGGAGCAATTCTCCTACTCTAGGGGCATACCAATTCGAAGCTAAACTCCCCCGTTTATAACTTCTCACATAATCACTACCCGTGCTATATTTATATCTAAGAATCACCTAGATATGAGGCCCTCCTCAATCCCTCTTCAATCACAGGCAACAATTGGACAACAACAATTCTGAACAAGCAGGAAGACATACTTCCATGATAATACCTAGCTAAGACCTAAAGTTAAACTCCACTATTTACAACTTTACTCCTTAAATAAGAACACAACTTGGAGTTGCTTAAAATATTCCTCCAAGAAAAATACTCAACTCATTACTTCACAACTTCTAAGTGAGAACACAGTGACCATCTCACAACCCGAGTGGTTCACTTACACCAACTCTCCTAGAGAGTGGCTACAAACTTAGTCCTAATGATTACATCTTTACAATTCTCGGCTGATACCAATCCTAGGTTACAAAGCTTCTATTTATAACCTATTCCTAACTGGATTTGGGCCTTCAAAACACAGCACATTAGTTGTTACAAATCATCAGTAACTTCTGCTACAAACAAGGTCTTCAATCGTTAGTTTCCTAAAATATCTCCATATTTAGAAACTACATATTTTCCAATATTCTGACTTGATTCTTCTTGACCTTTAAATTAGCGCCACATAATATTGCATAATATTCCCAAAATATTCTGCATCTGTTAAATCATAATTGAATCCATTAATTCATCTCAGCTCAGGCGCAATGTCATATTCTTCTTCATAGGACATCTTATCCGACATGTTGTTCCAGATGTTGAAACACTTCAACTCAACATGTCCTAACATAAAATATGACTTCTTGCTCAAACTTGTTCCTGTTAGAAAGTTAACGCATCCTATCTAACATATTGTTGTTATATTTGTTTTACAAAAATTAATGCCAATCTTAAAACTAAGGAACTTGCAGTAACCTTAGAAATGTGGGTTTAAGGTGTTTGGGGTGTTTGAGTAAAAATGTAGAGATTGAGGGATGGTAGAAGGGGAGTTAATTAATATTAATTAATTATAATGATTTTAATTATTTAAATATTATTATAAAATATCATTTAAATAAATATTTAGTGGGAATATTATTTAACTTATTTAGTTGGAATAACTTAATTAGAAATTTTAATAAAACAATGAAAAAAAGGGAATAGAGACACATAACTGTCAGAGCGTGAAAAAGTGAAGAAAAGAGGAAGTGAGCTAGGGCATAGGTGAAGAAAAGCCTCCATTAGAGAAGCTTTGAACTCATCAATCCAAGGTAAGGGTGGGACTTCCTCTTGTATAAGAGATTATATGATAACATGTGGGTGGGTGTTATAATCTCTCTATGATTGTTTTTCTCTTCTATATGTTATGAGAAATTTGATGCATAATGATGCCATTTGTGTAGTATGTTTAGATGATTGTGTGTTTGTGAGTGATTTGAATGTTGAGGGTTAATAGGGATCAAAGTGTAGAACTTGGGTACATGATTGCCCATGAAAATTGGGGCTTTGGGGATGTTTTGGAACTGATTTTTGTAACTTGAAACTCGCAGAAAATTGTTATTGGTTCAATGGCAACTGGTTACAGGTTTTGGCGTAACCGGTTACACCTGGAATGTTTTTCAAAGAAATCACTTTTCGTGGGTGTAACCAGTTACCAATTTTGGTGTAACCGGTTACACTGTCTAAAATTCGTAAAATTAGGTATTTTGGGAGGTGTAATCGGTTACTAGGTTTAGTGTAACCAGTTACCATGGGAAAATCATGTACTCTCTGTTTCTGGACTTGGCGTAATCGATTACATGTATTGGCGTAACCGGTTACCATTACTGTATACTGAAAAATAAATAAATTCATAACTTGAGTTCCAGGGGTCTGATTGGGGTTCTGTTTGAAGTATTGGAAAGCTGACGCAATGTACTTTAATTTAAGAATAGTCTCAGAACCTGTAAATAATTAAATATTATGTAATTGTGTTGTATGGTATGTGGTTTGTGTGTTGTGGTGTGATGAATATGTATGGACATGGTGTTGTTTCTTGAGGTGTTGCTACAATATTAATACTAATTACTTGTGGTATATGTATGTTGTTTGGTGGCTGGTGTTGGTGTAGTATATTGGTTAAGATGAATGTAATTATGCTTGTTTGTTGTAGCATGTCATTTATGAATCATGCATTATGATGTTTGGACGGTGGTCTGTTTTTGGTGAGCCTCAATCCTATGGTGGGAATTAGGTGCGAGTAGGTGGTTCCAGACGGGAATTGGTGAAACATTGACTATGGTGATGGTAATAGTTTTTGATGTGCTTTACTCCTATGTTGGGGATCAGGAGCGAGATGAACCCGAGAGTTCATAATTGGTACCCCATGCATTGAGTCATGGAGTTGAGTCCCACTGCATTACATATATGTTGTATTTATGATGTTTGGATTATGTGGTGTGAGAATTATATGATGGGGGTATTATATATATGGTATTTATACGCTTACACATTATTATGCAATTTTTTATATGATTGTGAATTCTCACCCCTTCTGTTTGAATGTTGCCTTTATATGGGCATCATACAGATAATCCATAGTAGAGGCGTGGAAGTGAGTGGAAGAGATTACTCTTATTTATACTTTTGTTGAGTCAGCATCTTCTCTAATATGTAACATTGAGAGGGAGAACGTTTGTTTCTTTATTTTTTGTTTGGTGGAGATTATTATACGAATCTCTTATCTTTGTTAATTTCTTATAACTACCTTTGTTATAATTATGTGTGAGAATTTAAACTAGTCAGTTGTTGATGTTTTCTGGTGCTAATAAAATTTTGAAGTTCAGACTTATATTATGATCTCTTATGTTCTTTAAATACTATATGTGTTACATATCCTATTGTATGAGCATGGTTTAAGTTGAAGGTAACATCCTAATTGCTTAAATTGTTTAATTTACTCTATTTTTTTATTTACAAAATACTTAAGGGAATTAGGGTGTTACACTTTACATGGTGGTGCATGTTCTTAATCTCACTCCTATTGTTGCTTTAAATGGTTTTCTTATAGCCTAACCGCCTTTTAAAATATTAAACTCTCAACTGTTTGCACCTTTTATATTATTAAAGTGTCAATTGTCTGTGCCTCTTATAGCAGTACCAAAACCTTAATTCTTTCCCATCTTTTGATAAAATTAAATTGTTTAAGTCAATATATCACATGTTTTAATAAGTAATAATCTACTTACAAAAATTTATATCTCTATGGAAATGAGTATCAAAACCACACTAATAGTTGGCTATGCAATATCTTTGAATTTTATATTTCTTTGACACTAATAGTTTATCATTATTTTTTATATTGTGTTTATTCATTCAATGCTACTTGAATTTTATATTGTGTTTATTTTTTCTTTATTACAGATCAAATGGCAAGTAACGAGAAAAAATCACATGATGCTTCTAATAATGATAGAAATGAATCAGTTCATGATATGGAGAATGATATTAGATGAGGAATAACTATTATGAAGTCAATCATTCGTGCAAGAGATAAAGGTTTCAAATATGAGGTACATTGAAATGAAGATAAACAATTAATTGAGCTTAACGATTCAATGTTGATAAGTTACATTGGTTCCCTTCTGAGGAGAGAAGTTCCAATCACTTGTGATGATTGGAGAAATCGAGAGTTGAAACCTGCTAAAGAAAAAATATGGAGTGATATACCGGTACTATATGTGATGTCATTTGTTTTTGTTGACTATTATGTCTTTAAATTACTAACACACTCTAAGTATGTTTTTTTGTAGAGGTCTTTTAATATTGATGATGATCGAAAAACATATTGTCTTCAATTGGCCGGAAAAAGACTCAGAGGGTTTCGATGTTTTTTAACAAACAAGTTTCTTACGGATGCCGACAACAATTTTATCGATGTAGAACTTCCAAAGACGTATGCAGACTTGATTTCACCTGAAGAATGAGAAACCCTTAAAGACAAACGAAGAACCTCAGATTTTCATAAATGTGAGTGTCGTAAATCACCAACGAGCATCAAGTCTCTCGTATCCATACAAAAAAGGGCGTATGGGATATGCATGCTTATAACAAAGAATGGTAAGTATATATAAATGCTATGATATACTTGTTCATCATGTGTTACAATTGATCTTATCATTTCTCTTAATGTGTAGTTGGAAGAGGAAAAAAGTCAAGAAACATCTCTTCCTGAACATGTTTTATGAAAGGCTTCTCGTGTGGGTAAGGATGGAGTTGTTAAGGAAGATGTTCAACAAATTTATGAGCAATGTGTAAGTATATCAGTATTCCTTTAATTAAATCAAAATTTTATTAACATAAAGAATTTATGAATTTTAATCACCACTAATTTATTTCGATATGCATATGAATTTTAGGAGAATCTATCTCAATCTTTAACTCAAGCTGAAGACTATGATTGCAGGAGCATACTTAGTCGAGTATTAAATGTTCCTGAGTATACCAATCATGTGAGGGGTAAGGGATTTGGAGTGACTCAAACATCTTTTGGTAACCATCAAAAGAGGAAAGGTCATAGCAATAAAGAAGTTATGGAAGAGTTAGAAAAATTAAAAGCTAAAGTTTGTGAGTTGGAAATGGATAAAGAAAGACATCAGTCAGAAAGGCAAGGTTCAGAGTTCAAGGATACTAGTGACAAAGATAGTATCAATTGTGATTTCCAATAGAAAATTCCCGAGGTAATATATATTATTATGAATTAGCATTTTTTTAATTGACATATATACACATTAACTTATATGTATCTGATCTTTAGATTCATGCTAAATAGATGCAACAAGTCAGTAGGAGTAAGAAGCCTGAAATTAGCAACACGTCCATATAAAAAAAGAATGTTGTAAAGACCACAACTAAAAAAAAGCCTACTTCTCGGTATAGGTCGTATCTTCAGACATTAATAGGAATATCAGATTTGACTGATGGAGGTACTCGTAATATACCTATGGAGGAAAGTATTTTTGGTTTTTCCTATTACGAAACAATTAGTAAAGAGGACATGGATCAAGTTTTTGGACACTCGGAATTAGGCCTCAGTGTTATCGATACATACATCAGGTATACTCCAATCATCTTTATTTAATTAATTGAATAATTTATTTACTCATTTCAATGAATAGTCTTAATGTTAATGATGTTTTTATTTAAGGTTCATGTATGACAACTTGATGTGGCCGCGTCAATTGGAACAAAGATTTTGATTCTTATCTCCTAACAATATCAACTCACGATTAATTGATCAAAGACCAGATGAAGTCAAAGAGTACTTTGTCCGTGCATTTATGGCCAACAAAGATACATAAAAGTTGTTTTTTACCATTTAATATTGGCAATGGGTTAGATTTTCATTCTGAATTCATCTACTATAATTTTTCGTGTTTTGACATTGTTTAGAAAGTTTCCATCTAACCCTTGTTAATCTTATAGTGGACACTGGTTGTTAGTTGTGATTAATCCTATAAAAGAAATTGTATATTATCTGGACTCGTTAGAAGGTGATTGGACAAAATATCCAGATATGAAGAAGATGGTTGATACGTAAGTTAGATTATTCTAAATATTCGTTTGTATATTTATTTATGTGAGATTATTCTAAATATTCATTTATATTTTGTTAGAGTAATACAAATTTTTCGATCACAAAGAGATACTCAAGTACCAAAGAGTAAAGCAAACAATATTACATGGATCATAGTGCAGGTATATTTTCACAATTTTGATTATATTAGTGATTCTACTTGATAAAACAAGTTAAAATATATATCCTGATATATATTCGTATTTTGTTTCCATTTGTAGTGTCCTCGTCAATGTAATGGTATAGATTACGGTTATTTCATGTTGAGATTTATGAAAGAAATTATTCTTTTGAATCAAATAGAAATTTCAACCATAGTATGGATTTCTAACTTGTGATTTATTTTAATATTTAATAAATTTTATCTAATTAATTAGTTTTAACTAAATTATATTATGTTATATTATGTAGTACTTTGATGAATTCAAGTCTTCTACTTACTCGAAAGATCAATTGGACGAAATTAAGGAGGATTTGTGTCAATACATTATTGAGATGAGAGTTTTATAAGGTATTGTGACACTTTCGTTGATGAGAATTTTGAGTATATATAAGTTTGAGTTTTGATGAGATACTTGAAGGGGTAAGAAAACACTTAGAATGGGGGTTGAATAAGTGACTCTTTTTCGTTTCAAAACAAAGCTCAAACAATAATGGAATAACACAGTTATTTTTATTCTAGTTCGTTTGAACTCAAACTACTCCAGTCCACCCGCCAAGGTGATTTCGCCTTTCTCAACAAGGACTTAATCCACTATAATCAACTGATTACAATCACACAACAACTGTTGTGACTAACAATGCACAAGTAAACTTACAAGTGACTAACACCACTAATACTTAAATCTAGTCCTAGTCTGCTTGAGAAATCTGACCAAACTTGGTCTCTCAAGGAACAAATACAGGAGTTTAATCTTTACAGATAATGAAATAGAGTTTTCTTCTAATCAAGCTATATCACAACTGTGATTTTTCACTTAGAATATAATACACAAATTGTATGAACAATGAGTTTGTGAGCTTTTGAATCTTTCACGTAGTTTCTTGCTTCTTTTGAAAATTTGATTGGTTTTCTTGGTTCACATCAAAAGTTCTTGGCTTGCAATAAATGTCCTTCTATTTATAGTAGGAACAATAAGATCATTGCTACCTTCAGAAAAGATGGAGAGCATTAAATGCTTTGCGTGTATCCTTGCAATATTCCATTTTCCAAGAAACTAGTTGTAGGCACATGAGTGCTTTCGGCCGTCTTTGCATTAATGAGCATACATCATAATGTAAGAACGTGTTTCCTTTGCTTTGACAAGACAAGTTGGTTTAAACGTTGTTTTACAATTTGCTTCCAATGTCTTTAAGTCAGAACATGCTTCATTCAACTTCTGGGCAGAGCGTTGCTTTGCTAAGAACTTTGAACATCGCTTGCTTTCAAGTTATCTTCTGAATCAAGGAGCCTTCTAGAAGTTAGAAGATATATTTAACAAATAAAGGTTCTTACCAGAGTCAGCAGATGGGTTTGAATAAAAGGTTCTTTAATCAAAGAACTTCTTCATAATCTTTGCTTAGTACTTTAGAATGTTTTCTGTCAGAACATTAACTAAGACATTCAAAACACATTCATCAGAGCATAAATTATCTTAAATATAATTTAGTTATCATCAAAACTCTTGAGATAGGTCAGAACTAATCTTGTTATTTCAATCTCCCCCTTTTTGATGATGACAAAAAATTATTTTAGATAAAGAAAAGAAACGGATTAAGAGATAAGAATCTCCCCCTGAAATGAATATTTATATGCATAAGACATCCTGAGATTATTTAGTCAGAGTAATACACAACCTTCTTGAATTTCTTCAGAACTTCTTCAAGAAGATAAAACTTAGCTGGAATATTCTTTCAGAGTTAAAGTGATACCTGCAAAAAACAATTCTTTTGCACAGAAGGAATTCTTGCAAATTTGTTAGAATGTCTGAGACTTAGTCCCATAACTGTTAAACAGTGATTAGTTCAAGAATGCACATTTTCTCCCCCTTTTTGGCATAATCAAAAACTGTAATAAATGAGAAATTTTGAAAGATTTCATAAAAAAGGAAAAATTAAAAATAGATATCCAGAAGTACAAACAAAACATCCAAATAAGAGACAAAAAGAAACTAGGATTTCTTAGTGACAAGAGCCATCAGAAGATTCTTGATTTCAGAGGCAGATTCGTTTTTTTTTGCCATCCAGTTCTTGATCTCTAGATTTGTTTGATCTTGCTTATCCATGCGTTTATTCAAGACTTCATTCTCCTTCTTTAGCTCTTTCAGAGTGTCCATAATGTGAGGTAGGAGCAGAAGATGATGAAGCTTCAGTAGAAACGGGATCAGAAGCAGCAACTGTTGAGTCAGACTTCACAAAGGTGGAGAGAAGAGTGCCCAGATCCATTGCAAGAGTTGGCACAGGTTCAGGTCCAGCCTTAACTGAAGGTTGATTCAATAGAACAATAGCCAGAGGATTTGAATCTTCAGAGGATTCTTCAGATTCATCTTCTAATATGTCCATCTTATCAGCTGGTGTATCAACAATCATTAGCAAAGACTTCTTATTCCAAGTGTCAGCAGCTTCTGTCTTGAAAGCATGCAGAAGTTTGGAAAAGTTGTCCAGCACCTGAGAATGGCACAAATCCTGTAACTTCCGTGATTCAGCAACCAAAGTTCTTCTGAAGGTTTCCCATAAAAGATCTGTTGCTGATGTGTTCATGCTTCTGGAGCAATCTTCTTTCAGCGGTTGTAACCATGCTTGAACATTTGTTATAAAATTCTGAAACAAAGTATTTACATCTGGATGAACAGGTTTAGGGACAACCGTTCTGTAAGTTTTGTTTTTCAAGAATTGTAGAGATTGAAAGTCCACTACAGTTCTTAAAAAGCTATTGGGTTCAGGATTATTTGTAGGTTCAGGTTCAGGTTGGTTAACACAAATAGGAAGTTCTGATATTTCATGAGGTACGGATGGTTCAGCAGTTTCAGTTTGTTCAAAAAGTTGTTGTTCTAGAATTTGATGAGTTGAGAGTGGTGTTATATGTTGTGGTGAAGTGGGTGGAATGACATCAGGCGAAATTATTATTGTATAAGCAGGAGCGGGAATGGGATTTTGAGGCTGTGGTTGATTCATAGCAAAAATATTCTCAGATGGTAGGTTGAAAGGAGGTTTTATGGTTGCTAGAGGTTCATTTATCCCTGGAATTCTCCAAGAGCCAGCATCATACCATCCAGTGGGTATGGGTGATAGAGGTCTGGGAGGGGGTCTTGAAAAACGTTCAGCAGGAATAGGTTGAAAAATAGATGGTTCAGGGGGTTCTGATTGAGAGGGTTCTGATTGGCTATCAGAATGTTCATCAGAGTCAGAATCACTTAAATCTGTTGAAAACTGATTTTTACGAGGGTTGTCAGCAAGGGGTTCAGATGGTAAGGTCAGATCAATGTCAACATCTAAGTCTCCTAAAGTTTGGGAGGGTTCAGCAGATGCAGATACATTTTCAGAATCATAAACAGGTATAGTTTCAGCATGATTACCTGTCTTCTTTTTCTTCTTCTGAGGAGTGTCAGAAGGTCCTTCTACAGCTTTTCTCTTCACAGATTCTTGGAGAACAACATCAGGAGCAGCTTGATTTCTTCCTTGAAGCCAAGCTGGATCAATGGGTGATCCTGTTTCTTTGCAGGTCTCAAGATAGTGCAAAACCATACGAGGATGATCCCCTGAGTTGAACATAGGAAAGTCAGCAATAGGAATCCTTCTCCTCTTCACAACAGTTGACAGACATGGAGTGGGTTCCACCAGCAGTTTGTCAATGATTTTCCTTTTCAGCAAGTTCTTTCCAGACATAGTCTTACCACAGATAGGTTCAAGCTCCCCCAGAAGATTTTCTTCTTTTAGGTGAGCAATAAGACCATTCTCAGTCAGAATGTCTGATAGTAACCTCCCCATAGGAATCTAATTCCTCTTTGATTTGGGATTCTTCATCCTTTCAGCTTCTCTGGTTTCTTTGACATGGTTTCAGAGATGTTCAAAAAGCAAGTAGGGCAAATCAATTTTGACATTGGTTCCAAGGCAAAATAACAAATATTGTTGATCAGCGTTGATGTAATCAGGAGAACTGGTGTCCTTCCTGTGGTGAATACATCCATGAATAATTCTTGCCCAAATCTTATATTTGTCTTTCAAATCCCTGATTTTGGAGGAACCTTGATCGTTGGTAAAAATCTCTGAATATACCATAGACATCTCCATTCTTACACTGGGCATTCATGTAACTCCAAGTCCTTTAAATCCCAGCAACCTTCTGATTTGATTTTCTGTAATGGATATTTCCTTGCCCATTACAAAGGAGAGAATAACCTCGGGGGTTGCAATAGCATGAATCCAGAATTCTTTCACCAAATGTGGAAAGACTGGACCAATAAGACGATCAAAGTAGCTTTCCCAACCTTGAAACTTCACAGCAGGGAACAAGTCAAATCCATTCTCTCTGAGATTCTCAAAGTCTACCATTAGCTCACTCAAAACTTCCAAACTTTCTACCGAAATGAGAGTTGTCCTTTCAGGTATAATGTATTGCTCAGAGTGGGTAGAAGAAGAAGAAGCCATTGAAGTTCTTTAGAAATGAGAAATTGAAGAAAAGGGTTTTAAGAGAAAAGTATAGTAAAAAAAACTTGAGTTGAAAGAGACAGTAAAGAATGAAAAGGGTTTTTCAAAAAATATTTATAGGCATTAATTTCAGAAAATAGGTTTAGAATTAAAATTAAAATTATTTAAGACACAATTAAAATAAAGATTAAAACAAATTTAAAAACGAATCTCATCATTACTTGCATTTAATGATTTTCTAAAAATGAGGGAAAACGTGGGATTATGGCTAATCATCAACAGTTACCTAGAACGTCATCGGTAGCTTTTGCACGCTTGACCTTTCAGAAACACACCACGTGTTCATCTCCTGAAGGATGCATGTAACAGCTGTTTATTCTAATGAATTTCTGAATTACACTTGGACATGAAGCGTTAGAATGTTCCATAACTTTTCATATAGCTTTTGTTACAACTTCTCTTCTAACTTCTGAAGAGTTGTTGATCAGAGCATTCATTTCAGAAAGTTCTGAAGTCAGTCATAGAAAATAAGTATTATTTTATTCAGGACATAATTCCATACAAATATTTTTCAAAATGAAATTAAATCTATCTTCTGAAAGGGGTTTGGTAAAAATGTCAGCCCATTGATGGTCTGTTTTTACAAAAATTAAGTTTAATATTCCCTTCTGAATATAGTCCCTTATGAAATGATATTTAATTTCTATATGTTTGGCTTTAGAATGTAAGATTGGATTTTTAGAAAGACAAATAGCAGAAGTATTGTCACAGAAGATATGAATCTTACTTTCATAAAGGTTGAAATCTTCTAGTTGACTTTTCATCCAAATCATCTGAGAGCTACATCTAGCAGCAGATATATATTCAGCTTCTGTGGTTGATAGTGCAATTGTTGCTTGCTTCTTGCTGTACCATGAGATAAGATTGTCACCCAAAAACTGGCAGCTTCCAGAGGTGCTTTTTCTTTCAATTCTATCTCCAACAAAGTCAGCATCACAATAACCTACTAGTTTGTAATCTTGTGATCTTCTGTAACACAGACCAAGATTAGCAGTACCTTTCAGATACCTAAGAATTCTCTTAACAGCTGTTAAATGAGATTCTCTAGGATCTGATTGGAATCTAGCATACAAGCATACACTAAATAATATATCAGGTCTAGATGCAATCAGATAGAGAAGGGATCCAATCATACCTCTATAGAGCTTCTGATCTACTTTCATACTTACCTCATTTTTACCTAGAATGTAGGTTGGATGCATAGGTGTCTTGGCATCTTTGCTTTTTGAAATTTGAAATTTCTTCAGAAGTTCTTTAACATACTTCGTCTGATGTATGAAAGTACCTTCTGGAGTCTGGTTGATTTGAATTCCCAGAAAGAATTTCAATTCACCCATCATGCTCATTTCAAATTTTGCCTGCATGGTCTTAGCAAATTCTTTTCCAAGGGAGATATTAGAGGTTCCAAAAATTATATCATCAACGTAAATTTGACAAATTAAAATATCATTTTTAAATGTTTTTTTAAAAAGAGTTGTGTCCACTTTCCCTCTGGTAAAATCTTTTTCTAATAGAGAATTACTCAGACGATCATACCAAGCTCTGGGAGCTTGTTTTAAACCGTACAAAGACTTTTTTAGTTTAAAAACATGTTCTGGATGTTTTGAATCATTAAATCCAGGAGGTTGATGGACATATACTTCTTCTTCAATATAACCATTTAGAAATGCACTTTTAACATCCATTTGATATAATGAAATGTTATTTTGTACAGCAAAAGAAATTAATAATCTTATAGATTCTAACCTGGCGACTGGGGCAAAGGTTTCATTATAATCAATTCCTTCTTGTTGACTATAACCCTGTGCAATCAGTCGTGCTTTGTTTCTGATTACTTCTCCTTGTTCGTTCAATTTGTTTCTGAAAACTCATTTGGTTCCTATAACATTGAATCCTTTGGGTCTTGGAACTAGATTCCATACATCATTCTTGGAGAATTGATTTAGTTCTTCTTGCATTGCTAAGATCCAATCATTATCTTCCAGGGCTTCATTAATGGAAGTTGGCTCAATCAGAGAGACTAAACCAAACAAATATTCTTCATTGATTCTGAGAGAGGATCTTGTTCTGATGGGATCTTATTTTCTTCCAATGATTACGTCTTCTTTGTGAGCTGAAGATATTCTAGGAAACCTTTTCTGTGTGGGTTGGTCAGAGATTCTGAGATTGTTCAGAGCATTGTCAAGAGGATGATCTGCTACGTCTTCTTTTGCTTCTGAACTTTCAGAGTTTGAGTGATGATCTTCTGTACCTACAGAAAAATCAATTTACTTTGGCTGTTGCTAGCCAAGCTTATCATCAAACTTGACTTTGATTGATTCTTCAACAATCAGAGTTTCTGTGTTGTATACTCTATAGCCTTTTGAGCGTTCAGAGTATCCAAGAAGGAAACACTTTTGTGCTTTGGAATCAAACTTATTCAGAGTTTCTTTGGTGTTTAGAATAAAACAAGTACATCCAAAAGGATAGAAATAAGAAATGTTGGGCTTTCTGTTTTTCCACAATTCATAGGGAGTCTTTTCAAGAATAGGTCTTATAGAGATTCTATTCTGAATTTAACACGATGTGTTCACAGCTTCTGCCCAAAAGTGCTTAGCCATATTTGTTTCATTGATCATGGTTCTGGCCATCTCTTGTAATGTTCTATTCTTTCTTTCTACAACTCCATTTTGCTGGGGAGTTCTAGGACAAGAAAAATTATGAACAATACCATTTTCTTCAAAATATTTTTCAAAATAGTGATTTTCAAATTCACCACCATGATCACTTCTAACTTTTATGATTTTAAAATCTTTTTCATTTTTCACTTGAGTACAGAAGTCAATGAATACAGAATATGACTCATCCTTGTGTTTTAAAAACTTTACCCATGTTCATCTGTTGAAGTCATCAACGATGACCAATCCATACTTCTTACCTCTGATTAATGCAGTTTTAACTGGCCCAAACAGATCAATATGAAGTAACTCTAATGGCTTAGAGGAAGAGACAACATTCTTAGATTTAAAGGAAGGTTTTGAAAATTTTCCTTTTTGACATGCTTCGCACAGAGCTTCTGAGTTGTACTTCAGATTGGGAAGTCCTCTGACTAAATTTAATTTATTTAGTTGAGAGATTTTTCTAAGACTGACATGTCCCAATCTTCTGTGCCATACCCATTGCTCATTGCTAACAGACAAAAGACATTTTACGTTTTGAGATTTAAGATCTGATAAATCAATTTTGTAAATGTTGTTCTTTCTCTTGCCAAAAAAGAGGATTGATCCATCCTTTTGACTTACAACTTTACATGAGTTTTGATTGAAGATAATGTCATAGCCATTGTCACTTAATTGACTTATGGACAATAGATTATGAGCTAAGCCTTCTACTAATAAAACATTTGAGATAGAAGGAAGGTTACCGTTTCCTATGGTTCCAGAACCAATAATCTTCCCTTTCTGATTACCTCCAAACTTCACATCTCCTCCAGCTTTAAGTTCCAGGCTTTGGAACATAGACCTTTTTCCCGTCATGTGTCGTGAGCACCCAGAGTCCAGGTACCATGACTGGTGTTTCAATTGAGCTGTTAAGGACATCTGCAACAAATATTATTTTATCCTTAGGTACCCATATCTTTTTGGGTCCTTTTGGGTTAGCATAAGAGTTTCCAGAATGTGATGTATATTTTATATCATGTGAGTGTCCAAACTTGAATTGCTTATTCAGAGGTTTGTAAGTGAAGTTCATTTTAGCAACAGGTTTTTGAATGTATGTCTCCTTCCCTTTGGGAGGTTCATATCCAATTCCTCTTCTGTTTTTCCCACTAACTCCATAGATCATTGAAGCCATTTTGCTTCTGTCTATTCCTTTAGCAATAAAAGATTCAAAGCTATAGTCATATTCTTTCAGAATATCTTTTGAACTAGACACAGACTCTGAACTAAAATTCTTTTGAACAATTTGAATTTCCTTTTTAAGTTTAAAATTGTTTTCTAAAAGTTCAGATTTTTCTGTTTCAAGTTTCTCAAAATCAGATGCAAGACTCTTCTTGAGTTTCTTGTATTTGATTTTGAGCTTACTATAGTTTTCCAGAAGTTCTGATAAACTATCAGCAAGTTCTTCTCTAGAAAATTCAGAAAATACCTCTCTTTGTTATGACTCACAATCTGAGTCATCTTCTCTGATAGCCATCAGAGCTAGGTTGGCATTTTCATCTTCAGAACCAGATTCATCTTCAGAAGAATCTGAGTCATCCCAGGTTGCCATCATTCCTTTCTTCTTTCCAAATCTCTTCTTTGGTTTTTCCTTTTGAAGCTTTGGACAATCACTTTTGAAGTGACCAGGTTATTTGCATTCATAACAGATGATCTCTCTTCTGTTTGACTTTTTGTGTCCAGAAGATTCTGGTTTATCTTCTGACTTCTTGAAGTTCCTGAACTTCTTTTGTCTGTGCTTCCACAGATGATTGATCATTTTGGAGAGCAAAGATAGTTCGTCTTCTTCTTAAGCTGATTCTTCAGAGTTTTCTTCTTCAGCCTGAAAAGCGTTAGTATCAAATTTCTTAATTGATTTAAGGGCTAGAGTCTTACCTTTCTTTTGAGGCTCATGCTCATCCAGTTCAATCTCATGACTTCTGAGAGCGCTGATGAGTTCCTCCAGAGACACATTGTTTAGATCTTTTGACACCTTGAAGGCAGTGACCATTGGTGCCCATCTTCTGGGTAAGATTCTGATGATCTTTTTCACATGATCTGCTTTGGTATATCCTTTGTTCAAAACTCTCAGACCAGCGATCAGAGTTTGAAACCTAGAGAACATTGCTTCTATAGACTCACTTTCTTCAACTTTGAAGGCTTCATACTTCTGAACTAAAGCCAGAGCTTTAGACTCCTTAACTTGAGCGTTTCCTTCATGAGTCATTTTGAGAGACTCAAACATATCATGCGTTGTATCTCTATTAGTGATTTTTTCATATTCTACTTTAGAGATAGCATTTAAAAAAATATTTCTAGCTCTGTGATGATTTTTAAAATCAGATTTTTGTTGTCTATCCATATTTTTTCTATCCACTTTGTTTCCTTCTGAATCTGTAGGATGTTTGTAACCATCCAAGACTATATCCCAAAGATCACTATCATGACCTAGAAAGAAACTTTCTAGTCTATCTTTCCAGTACTCAAAATCTTCTCCATCAAACACTGGAGGTTTATTGTAACTATTATTGTTTTGTTCAACGGTCATTGTGTTTTCTTCTGGATCTTTTCCTGACACGGTTAAGTGTTGTGCTCAGAGTCAAGCTCTGATACCAATTGAAGGGGTAAGAAAACACTTAGAAGGGGGGGGGGGGGTTGAATAAGTGACTCTTTTTCGTTTCAAAACAAAGCTCAAACAATAATGGAATAACACAGTTATTTTTATCCTGGTTCATTTGAACTCAAACTACTCCAGTCCACCTGCCAAGGTGATTTCGCCTTTCTCAACAAGGACTTAATCCACTATAATCAACTGATTACAATCACACAACAACTGTTGTAACTAACAATGCACAAGTAGACTTACAAGTGACTAACACCACTAAGACTTAAATCTAGTCCTAGTCTGCTTGAGAAATCTGACCAAACTTGGTCTCTCAAGGAACAAATACAGGAGTTTAATCTTTACAGATAATGAAATAGAGTTTTCTTCTAATCAAGCTATATCACAACTGTGATTTTTCACAGAATATAATACACAAATTGTATGAACAATGAGTTTGTGAGCTTTTGAATCTTTCACGTAGTTTCTTGCTTCTTTTGAAATTTTGATTGGTTTTCTTGGTTCACATCAAAAGTTCTTGGCTTGCAATAAATGTCCTTCTATTTATAGTAGGAACAATAAGACCGTTGCTGCCTTCAGAAAATATGGAGAGCATTAAATGCTTTGCGTGTATCCTTGCAATATTCCATTTTCCAAGAAACTAGTTGTAGGCACTTGAGTGCTTTCATCCGTCTTTGCATTAATGAGCAAACGTCGGAATGTAAGAACGTGTTTCCTTTGCTTTGACAAGAAAAGTTGGTTTAAACGTTGTTTCACAATTTGCTTCCAATGTCTTTAAGCCAGAACATGCTTCATTCAACTTCTGGGAAGAGCGTTGCTTTGCTAAGAACTTTGAACAGCACTTGCTTTCAAGTTATCTTCTGAATCAAGGAGCCTGCTAGAAGTTAGAAGATATATTTAACAAATAAAGGTTCTTACCAGAGTCAGCAGATGCGTTTGAATAAAAGGTTCTTTAATCAAAGAACTTCTTCATAATCTTTGCTTAGTACTTTAGAATGTTTTCTGTCAGAACATTAACTAAGACATTCAAAACACATTCATCAGAGCATAAATTATCTTAAATATAATTTAGTTATCATCAAAACTCTTGAGATAGGTCAGAACTAATCTTGTTCTTTCAATATTATGTCGTCATTAGTGTGGTAAATTGTGTTGCAATGTTGTTGTTATTATGTGGAAGGTTAGTTATGATGGTATTGGAATTAAATTCAAATAAAGTTGTGTTTGTATTATGGTAAGAATTTGGGAATTTTTAATGATGGGTTATAATATATTCTTGATTTGTTTTTTTTATATTAGTTTGTGTTAAATTATAATAGTTATAAGATTTAAGTGTTATATAGCTTGGTTCTGATATGCCTTTGTTGGTTTTGTTTCAGGTAGGTGCATATGTAGAAGATATAGAGATAACAAGTTCATTTAGGATTCGTCATTGTTGTTGTTTGTAGAGAAGATAATAGATAAGATAGCAGCTCAATAAGATAGAAATATGTACATTTGCATATATATATATCCAAAACTAACAGATTTAATTATATGTGTGTGTGTGTGTATTTTCAAGTTGTATCAAATTTATGTATATATAAATTATTGGATTAAAGTTGTATATATAAATATGCAAATTTGGTACATATTTATTGGATTGAAGCTGCAAATTTATGAAATGTGGTGCAAATTTGAAAGACAACGCTTATTTTAAGTGATTATTTGTAGAGGGCGCTTAAATTATAAGCTGTATAAATTAAAAAATTTGTGAATATTAGACAACGCTTAAAACCAAAAAGTGATGCCTATAGTGGATAATAGAAAGCGCTTTTAAAGAAAGCGCTGCCTAAAGGGGTGCATTAGAAAGCACTTCTAAAGTAAAAAGTGTTGCCTAAAAGGGAATTTAGAGAGCGCTTTTAAAGAAAGCGTTGCCTAAAACAGAAAAATAGTGAACTAAAATGTACACTATACAGCGCTTTTAAAAGCATTGTTTAAAGTGAAAGCGTTGTCTCAAGGGTACATTAGAAAGTGCTTCTGATGTAAAAAGCATTGCCTATTGGGGCATTTAGAGAGCGCTTATGGAATAAAGCCCTGCCTAAAGGCTACATTAAGCAGCACTTTTACATTTACAAAAAGTGTTAGCTTTAGTTACAACAGCGCAGGAATAGGCAGTGCTTTAAAGTGACGTCTATGGTAAAAAAAGTATTGTCTATTCCCTTATATGGCGTAGTTCACTATCAACAAGTTTTGTAATGCTTCTACTAAGAACATCCTCAGCCAAGCAAAAAAGAAGGGGGTGATAGGGGATCACCTTGTCTCACACGCCTACTACATTTGAAATAACCATGTTGCTTGCCATTTCTAAAAATAGAAATTCTGGTAGAGTTTAGAATGATGTCAATCCAGTTGTAGAATTGGTCATTGAAGCCAAAAGCCCTTAGAACTTTCATTAAGAAGGACGAGTCTAGTGTGTCAAATTCTTTAGCCACATCAATCTTCAAAGCCAACTTACCACCAAAGGATTTAGAATGAAGTACGTTAGTTACCTCAAATGCAAGATAGAGCCAATCTTGAATCTTCTTGCCTTGGATGAAGCCTTTCTGTTGGGGAGATATAAGGGTAGGCAGGATTGGCGAAAGTCTACTGGCTAGGATTTTAAAAATGATTTTAAAATTAAAGTTGGCCATTGCAATTGGCCTATACTGATCAATAGATTCTGATCCATGGTGCTTAGGGATAAAGATAAGAGTATTTGCATTGTAGTCAGGGAGTAACCAATTTTTGGTTAAGAATTCAGTAACAGCGTTGGAGACATCCTACTGAACAATATCCTAATAAGTTTGGAAGAAAAAATCTCTAAATCTACCAAGACCCGGTGCTCCATTAGAGTTTAGGTCCAAGACTGCATGCTTGATTTCCTCTATAGTAGGAATCATAGTTAGGATATTATTGAGACTATTATCAGAGATTAGGGATAGAATCTTCCAGAAGCATGTTGTGGGATATGGTGTTCTGGGAGAAAAAAAGGTTTTGGCAATGATGAACCACATGGTATGCAATAAGATTAAGATCAGTGATGATGGAGTCCCAATTTTGATGGAGTTCAAAGATTTTGTAGTACTTTTTATTTTTTCCATTCTATGAAAGAAAGCAGTATTTTTTCCCCCTCAAGGTGCCAACTAACCTTTACCTTATCTTTCCAAAACTACTCTTGTTTCTTCAGGGCCTCATTGAGAGTCTTCTGAGCATCTTCCTCTTCTCTTAGAAGTAACTCAAAAGCTCCATTATTTTGGATTTGCATTTGGAGATCAGCAAAACACTTTTCTGCATCTATGTATTGAGTGTGAATGTTACCAAAGGTATTGATGTTCCAGTCCTTCAACTTACCTTTGAGAAGTTTTAGCAAGCTAGATAGGATAAACATAGGGAAACCATAGAAAACTTCATTCCAGACTTCAAGAATCAAATCCCTGCAAGTAAGGTGAAGGGGCCACATTTCAAGAATCTAAATTGGGACATGATAGAAGAGGAGCCAAAGTTGAAACAGGTAAGAATTGGATGATGATCAGAGTTGCTTTTAATCAAGGTGGAGCAAGAAATTTTAGTATAGAGGTTGAGCCAAAGTTGGTTGCAAATTGTCCAGTTAAGTTTTTTTTCTATAAGAGCTATACCATGACTTATGTTAGACCAGGTAAACCAGACTCCTTTAGTTGGTAGATGATGCAGATCATTGGAAGAAGTCCAATCTTGGAAGTCAGATAGAAGCAAGGGAGCAAAGGAATGTTTGTGTTTGTGCTCATTAGCACCAAGAATGACATTGAGATCACCTGTGAGACACCAAGGGAGAGTGAAGTTCTTGAGGATATTAGTAAGATTTTCCTAAAGCAGTCTCCTTTTGATGTAAAAGGTGGAGGCATAGATGGAAGCTACCCCATAAGTCAATAACTCATCAGTTATGGTGAAGGTCACACATTGGTCATCCACATGAACAACTATTGGGTTAAGGTTAGTGTTACATATACACCTAAGGTTTGGTAGAGAATTATCTCTCTCATTAAGAGAAAATAATTTTAAGCCAAGCCTTTGTAACCATCCAAAAGGACGAGCAAAAAAGTTCATCCATGGCTCAACAATAAGGATGAAATCAGGTTTATTAGATATAATAAGTCTCTTAAGAGCCAATCTTGAGGGGGAATTGGTAAGGACTCTGATATTCCAAAATAAGAACTTCATCTTGAAGGCTTGGGAGGAATCAAAAATTTATCTGGTACCATACCTTCCCCTTGTACTTGGAGATTTATTTTTTTATCTTACTAGTTGGAAACCAATATGAGACTCATCAATAAAGGGTGAGTTATTGATATCTTCCTCGATGTTCTCCTTCTCAGTCATATTACCCCTAGAGGTTTTTAGGAAGTTTATAATATGTTGTGTGTTGGCATTCTCTTTTTTTAATGGAAATGTCTCCTTGGATCCTTGGAAGGAGACCCACATCACCTTGGGTTGCATCCACAAGTTCATAACCATCATCAGTGGACTCATTGGATTCATTCTCATCAAAGTTGCTCTGAGCTTGGGAAAGGTTCTTCCCTCTGTCAATCTCAGGATCTTATGATAAGTTTATCAAGTTATCAAATCTATTATGAGTGTCCACATCTATATCATGGTCAGAAACGAGAATTGTGGGAATATAACGAATAACAAGAATATTAGGGAAATCTGATTTCTTTTCATGTTGTGTGTTATCATGTATCTCATCTTCAGGATTCTCTAATTGATTTTTGAACTTTCTGATGTCCCTGACTTGTATGTATTGCTTTTTTCCTTTTGGTTTTTATTTTGGAATATTCAATTAGTCCTTCTTATGGATTTGGTCCTCACTGCTATCCACCTTTTTGCAAATAGATATGTGGTGACCAATCAAGTTGTAGTGGCTACAGAAAGCTGGAACATTCTCATAGTCAATTTAAACAAAGAAAGCAAAGCCTCGCCTTTCAACCAGGACCTTATGTCTTAGAGGTTGTGCCAAATATATATCTATCAAAACCCTAACATATTGATCAAAAGTTCTGTCAAACATTAGCTTGGATGCTATGGAATCAGTACAAATCAGAGGCCCTAAGCTGCAAGCTATTGTGAATTGGATCTTAGGCCTCAAATATTCCTGTGACAAGCCATATAATAGGATCTTAGGCCTCCAAGATGGTAGTTAAGTTTAGGAAGAAGGTAATTAAGTTTCAATAAACATGGGTATGTTTAATAAATAATTGAAGAAAATAATAACAAAATTAATAAAAAAAGTAAAGGACTAGTTAATAAAATAAGTATTAATAAATTAATAAAGAAATGAATATAAATTACAAATGTGAAATTGTAAAATCAACCTCAATTTTGGCTCTAAAGTTGTTAAAAGACTTAACAACTTATAAATAATAATAAAGGAAGATGGTAGTTAAGTTTAGGAAGGGGGTAGTTAAGTTTTAAAAAACATGGGTATGTTTAATAAATAATTAAACAAAATAATAATAAAAAAGAAAAAGGCTAGTTAATAAAATAAATATTAATAAATTAATAAATAAATAAATATAAATTACAAATGTGAAATTACAAAATCAACCTCAATTTTACCTCCAAAGTTGTTAAAAGACTTAACCTCAAGCTTGAAAAAATCAAACTCAACAATGGCTGATAGTGAAATCAAAAGAGAAAAGAGAGTGTGATGAAAAGCCTAGTTGAAGAAGGAGAATAGTGCATAACGACTGAGAGAATCCTTAAATTCAAACAAAGACGAAAAGTTTTAGCGCATGGCGGTTGAGAGAACCCATAAATTCGAAGAAAGAAGAAAAACTTTAGCGCATGACGAAAACAATTGCTTACACGAAATGAGACCCTATATTTGATTTGAATTTTTGGTTTATATTTTATTGATTTTTCTTTATAAAAAATTAGATTTATAAGTTGTGCATATTATTAATACGAGAATAAAGGATGTAAATAAGACAAAAAACAAATAATTATCAAATAAATTGTGAAAATGTTTAAATGGTGACAATGACGATTTTGAAAATTTAAGAATTTATTTTCTAAATAAATAACTAAATAAATCCTTAAGTTATGGAAATGGGTGGTTTTTGTTAAAAATAAATAAAATAAATGATAAATAGAGTTTAAAGATAGTGTAATGTCAATGTAACACAATTTTACACATACAATCAATTAAAACTCTTATATTTATCATATCATTTCAATATTTTAAAAATAAAATTGAGATTTACTGTGATACATGTCTCTCATTAGTTGTGTTACTGCATCTCCTTTTTTCTCTAATAAACAATAATCAAATAAATTGTGAAAATATTTAAATAGTGGCAATGACGATGTTGCAAATTTGAGAAATAATAAATAAAAATAATAAATAATAAATAATAATTAATAATTAATGAAAACAATAATAAAATGATAAAAAAGAAAAGAGATAGTTAGTAAAATAAATATTAATAAAATAATAAAAAAATAATATAAATTATAAATGTGAAATTATAAAATTAACCTCAATTTTGACTTCAAAGTTGTTAAAAGACTTAACAACTTATAAATAATAATAGAGGAAGATGTTAGTTAAATTTAAGAAGAGAGTAGTTAAGTTTTAAGAAACACTAACCGTCTAAATTTTTTATTAAAATACTATTAAAAATTATATATATAAACAAAAATCCATATATCAATTTATTTTAACAAATCAACTAATCTTATATACTTAAATAATAGAATATGTTATAACATCAAATAATAAAGTTAAATTAAAAGTCATGTTATAACATTTATCTTTTGATTCTCTATTTTCCACAATCGAACTTCTTCAACAATAAATTAAAATTTATACCAAAAAAAAGTTAAAAATTAATAAACATCAATAAAATACATCTTGTAATCCTTCATCTTCCACAATCCAATTTCTTCAACCAATTTTTTTACGAAAAAATATATTTAGTAATGTACCTATAAAAACTAATAATTAACAAGCATTAATAAAAGTAGAAGAACATCAAAATAAGAGTTCTTGTATAAAGAAAATTAATATCATATATTTAGAAATAAAGATACTTGTTTTAACTTATCCTCTTCTATAATTCTACTTATTCAACATTATTTTGTGATGTTGCAAAATATACACTTATAAAAAAACATAAATAAAAATAAGAAATTATAAAATAACAATAAAATAAAGGACATAACACCTACAAAATAAAACATAGCAAAAAAATAAAAAAAATAACACTAGAATTAAAAAAATCATTGATTAGAGAGAAAGACATTTTTTCTAATCGTGTTTAATATTATTTTGTGATGCTTCAAAACATGCACCTACAAAAAAAAAACATAATTAAAATTGAATGAGAAAAATAAAAACTATAAATTTTGAGTTATTGTTTTAAAAAAATATTTGTATGAGAAATAAAAACTATAAAATGAGGGAGAGAAATTCAACTAAAAAATAAATCATACTTTTGAAGAGTACCGATCATCTTCTTTTAAACTATCATCTCCTACAACTCAACTTCACCAATAATCTTTTATGATGATTCAAAGTGTGCCTAAAAAATCATAACAACCATTATAAAGGAGAGAATAAGTATCATACTATCATACAACTCAACTTCATCAATAATCTTTCTTCTAGCCATTTTTTCCTATATTTCATAGCAATTACAAAACAATAATAAAATGATGAACAGTGAATAAATATAATATATTTAAAGAGATACATATTTCTTCTAACAGATCGTCTAGTGATGCTTAGTTATGGAAAGATGGACATTCAATTTAACTAATTAAAAGAAATTATGAATAATTGTAAGTTAATGGAGTTATACAAAGAATCACTAACGTAATAAATACAAGAAACTACTTATCCTATTTTTTAGCAAATAAATCAAAAAAATTATGAATAATTGTGAGTTAAGTTAATGGAGTTAGTGAGTTATGCAAAGAACCACTACCTATAAAAAGAAGATAACTACTTATCCTATTTTTTTAGCAAGTTTTATTTAATTAATTATAAAGGAATAATAATTAGCAAAAATTTATGAATTATAAGAAAAAATATTCTATTGTTTATCCCTTTTTTTAATTAAAGGATTATTAATAAATATAAGTGAAAATTAATTGGAAAAAAATTAATAAGAAGAAATGACATGTCCTTTTATTTTAGCAATTTAAATTAATCAATAATTAAAGAATAACAGAGAAATTATTGTGAGGTATGAAAAATGAAAGAGAACTTATAGGGTTATTATTATTAATTTTAATTTAGTTATTAATTAATTAATAGATGAAATAATTGTATGAGAAATGAGTTAGTGGAGTTAGTAGGTTAGTAAATAGTATTATTATAAATTTCATATATTTTTATGGTTAAGCTTCAATTTAATATTATTTTAATTAGTTAATAGTTGAATTAGTTTTGGAGAGAAAACTTCTTAAGAGAACTTATCGGGTTATAATTTAATATGATATGATGATATGATATAATGAGCATATTTAATAAATAATTAAAGAAAATAATAACAAAATTAATAAAAAAGAAAAAAGGCTAGATAATAAAATAGATAATAATAAATTAATAAAGAAATGAATATAAATTACAAATTTAAAATTGTAAAATCAATCTCAATTTTTGCTCCAAAGTTATTAAAAGACTTAACAACTTATAAATAATAATAGAGAAAAATAGTAGTTAAGTTTAGGAAGAGGGTAGTTAAGTTTTAAGAAACATGGGCATATTTAATAAATAATTAAAGAAAACAATAACAAAATTAATAAAAAAGAAAAATGCTAGTTAATAAAATAAATATTAATAAATTAATAAAGAAATGAATATAAAATATCAATGTGAAATTACAAATCAACCTTAATTTTAGTTTCAAAATTGTTAAAAGACTAACCTCAAGCTTGAAAAATCAAATTCATTAGCTGATTGATGATAGTGAAATCAACAGAAAAGAGGAATGTGATGAAAAGCTCACTTGAAGAAGGAAAATAGCGCATGATGGCTGAAAAAATCCCTAAATTTTTTTAAAGAAAGAAAAAAAGCTTTAGCACATAACGAAAATAATTGCTTACACGAAATAAAATTCTACATTTGTTTTGAATTTTTTATTTATATTTATTTGATTTTTCTTTATAAAAAAATTAAATTTATAAGTCGTGCATATTATTAATACGAGAATAAAGGATGTAAATAGTATAAATAATAATCAAATAAATGGTGGCAATGGCAGTTTTAAAGATTTAAGAATTTATTTTCTCAATAAATAAATAAATCAATTATTAAGTTATGGAAATTGGTAGTTTTAGTTAATAATAAATAAAATAAATAACAAATAGAGTTTAAAAATAATATACTGTCAGTGTAAAACAGTTTAACACGTACAATCAATCAAAACTCTTATATTTGTCATATCTTTTCAGTATTTTAAAAATAAAATTGAGATTTTATTGTGATGCATGTTTCTCATTGGTTGTATCAGTGCATTTCCTTTTTTTTTTCTAATAAACAATAATCAAATAAATTTTGAAAATATTTAAATGGTGGCAAAGGCGGCTTTGCGAATTTGAGAAATAATAAATAATAAATGATAATTAATAAAAATAATAATAAAAATAATAAAAAAGAAAAGGACTAGTTAGTAAAATAAATATTAGTAAATTAATAAAAATAATATAAATTACAAGTGTGAAATTACAAAATCAACGTCAATTTTGACTCCAAAGTTATTAAAAGACTTAACGACTTATAAATAATAATAGAGGAAGATGGTAGTTAAGTTCAGGATGAGAGTAGTTAAGTTTTAAGAAACATGAGTATGTTTAATAAATAATTAAAGAAAATAATTACAAAATTATTAAAAAAGAAAAGGGATAGTCAATAAAAAAATAATAAATTAATAAAAAAATGAATATAAATTATAAATGTGAAATTGCAAAATCAACCTCAATTTTAGCTCCAAAGTTGTTAAAAGACTTAACAACTTATAAATAATAATAAAGGAAGATGGTAGTTAAGTTTAGTAAGAGGGTAGTTTAGTTTTTAGAAACATGAGTATGTTTAATAAATAATTAAATAAAATCATAATAAAATTAATAAAAAAGAAAAGGACTAATTAATAAAATAAATATTAATAAATTAATAAAGAAATGAATATAAATTACGAATGTGAAATTACAAAATCAATCTCAATTTTGATTCTAAAATTGTTAAAAGACTTAAACTCAAGTTTGAAAAAACAAAACTCAGCAGTAGTTGATAGTGAAATCGAAAGAGAAAATAGGAATGTGATGAAAAACCTGGTTGAAGAAGGAGAATAGCGCGTGACGGATGAGAGAACCTCAAAACTCAAAGAAAGACGAAAATGTTTAGTGTACGACCACTTAGAGAACCCTTAAATTCGAAGAAAGAAGAAAAACTTTAACGCATGACTGCAACAGTTATTACAATGTCAGAACACGTTGTGTTGAACTTTTTCAATAACTGGAATAACATGTCAAAGAAGATGTCTTGACATCGTGTCTGCTGAGCTAGATTAATGAGATTCAGTTTGTTCTTAATATTGGCAGAATATTCAGGAGAATATTATGTATCCTATGTGACGCATATTTAAAGGTCCAGAAAATACAATATCAAATCAAAGAGAATGAAGAATTTATAAATAAGGAGATTATTTAGGAAAGTAAAGATTGAAAACCTTTCTTGGGGCAGAAGTTTCTGCAGTTTGTTACAGTTGATTTGCTGTGATTGAAGGCCCAAAACCAGTTGGTTAACAGGTTATAAATATAAGGGTTTGTAACCTAGAAAAATGCACGGCTCAAGATGTAGAAGTCTAGGATTTTGTCAAGGTAAACCTCCCGAATTGTGGGAAGGTTACCATGTTCACCTCAAAGCCTGTAGGTAAGAGGTGTATTGTTCTTGGAGGAAGATTTGAAGCAACTCCGGAATGTGTTAGGAGCAAAGCTAACAAACAGTGGAGTTTGGCTTAGAGACTTAGCTAGGTTGTCATGGAAGTATGTCTTTCAAACTGTTTATCTGTGTGACCAGAATCTTGGTGAAGGACCGTCTATGTAGTGACTGAGGTATTGACTGCTAGACATCATTGTGATGATTTGAAGTGGGGTGGGGATATTCCATATCTAGGGAGGACCTAGGTAGAAGGGTCATTGGATAGTGATTAAGTGTGTAGATCGTCAATGAGTGTGTTGACTGTAGGATCTGCAAATTGATACTACTCATAATGGACGTCATTCTTGGTTTGGTAGCCTCAGAGTAGGTGTTGTTGTATACTGAACTGAGTAAACAATTCTGATGTGTTCTTTGTCTTTTCAGTACTGTTTTATCTTGCCTGTGTGTTTATGTCAGATCAGATGTCTCGACATCCTTGTAGAACATCTGAGTCTGCTCTGCCAGAACTTCATTTTTTATAAACAAAATTGAATTTATAAGTCGTGCATATTGTTAATATGAGAATAAAGGATGCCAATAAAACAAATAATAAATATTAATCAAATAAGTTGTGAAAATGTTTAAATGGTGGCAATGGCCGTTTTGCAGATTTAATAGTTTATTTTTTAAATAAGTAAATAAATAAATCCTTAAGTTATGGAAATAGGTGGTTTTCGTTAATAATAAATAAAATAAATAATAAATAGAGTTTAAAAATAATGCACTTTCTATATAAAATAATTATATATATATATATATATATATATATATATATATATATATATATATATATATATATATATATATATATATATATATATATATATATATATATATATATATATATATATATATATATATATATATATATATATATATATATATATAGTCAATCAAAACTCTTACATTTTCCATGTTATTTCAGTATTTTAAAAATAAAATTGTGATTTATTGTGATGAATGTCTCTCATTACTTGACAGTAAAAATATTTTACACTGTCAGTGTATTTTCTTTTTTCTCTAATAAATAAAAATCAAAATAGTTTGTTAAAATATTTAAGTGGTGGCAATGTCGGGTTTGCAAATTTGAGAAATAATAAATAGTAAATAATAATTAAAGAAAATAATAATAAAATTAATAAAAAAGAAAAGGACCAGTTAATAAAATAAATATTAACAAATTAATAAAGAAATAAATATAAATTACAAATGTGAAATTATAAAATCAACCTCAATTTTGACTCCAAAGTTATTAAAAGACTTAGCCGTTTGATTCATGGAGTTAAAATTTATTTTCAGAAATCATTTACCTAGGGTAAACATTTTGATATTTCTAGAAAAAATTTAAGTTTTAATTAACTTTTTGAAAAAAATTTATAAAATTTCATTGGAATCCACATTCTCATCCTTTAATATGGGAATAACTTCATGGAAATATGAGAAATTAAGAAAAGTTATTTTTTTCCTTGAAATCTTTATACTTCGGAATTATTTTTTTTAATTTTATAACAAACATATATATACTCATTTCTTATTTATGTATTTTCAAGAAACTTATTTCTAAACATGAAACAAACACCCCCTTAACAACTTATAAATAATAATAGAGGAAAATGGTAGTTAAGTTTAGGAAGAGGGTAGTTAAGTTTTAAGAAACGTGGAAATGTTTAATAAATAATTAAAGAAAACAATAACAAAATTAATAAAAAAGAAAAATGCTAGTTAAAAAAATAAATGTTAATAAATTAATAAAGAAATGAATATAAATTACAAAAGTGAAATTGCAAAATCAATCAAAATATTGACTCTAAAGTTGTTAAAAGACTTAAAAACTTATAAATAATTATAGAGGAAGATTGTAGTTAAATTTAGGAAGAAGGTGGTTAAGTTTTAGGAAACATGGGTATGTTTAAAAAATAATTAAACGAAATAATAATTAAATTAATAAAATAGAAAAGGGCTAGTTAATAAAATAAATATTAATAAATTAATAAAGAAATAAAGAAATGAATATGAATTATAAATGTGAAATTACAAAATCAACCTCAATTTTGATTTCAAAATTGTTAAAAGACTTAACCTAAAGCTTGAAAAAATCAAACTCAGCAGCTGCAAATATAGAAATCAAAAGAGAAAAAAGAAATGTGATGAAAAGTTTGTTTGAAGAAGAAAAATAGTGTATGACAACTGAGAGAACTCCTAAATTTAAAGAAAGATGAAAAGTTTTAGCGTATGATGGCTGAGAGAACCCCTAAAATCGAAGAAAAAAGAAAAACTTTAGCGCATGCCGGCAACAGTTGCGTACATGAAATGAAACCATACATTTGATTTGAATTTTTTATTATATTTACTGGATTTTATTTATAAAAAAATTGGATTTATAAGTCGGATCTATTATAAAAATGAGAATAAAGGATGTCAATAAAATAAATAATAAATAATAATGAAATAAATTTTGGAATTGTTTAAATGCTGGCAATGACTGTTTTGGAGATTTTAGAGTTTATTTTTTAAGTGTACTGTCAATGTAAAACAATTTTACACATATAATCAATCAAAACTCTTACATTTTCTATGTCATTTCAGTATTTTAATAATAAAATTGAAATTTATTATAATGCATATCTCTTATTAGTTGATAGTGTAAAAATAATGTATACTATCGGTACATTTCCCTTCTTCTCTAAAAAATAATAATCAATTAAATTGTGAACATGTTTAAATGATGGCAATGACGGTTTTGCAAATTTAAGAAATATTAAATAATAAATAATAATTAAAAAAATAATAATAAAAGTAATAAAAAAGAATAGGGCTAGTTAGTAAAATAGATATTAATAAATTAATAAAGAAATAAATATAAATTACAAATTTGAAATTACAAAATCCACTTCAATTTTGAATCCAAAATTGTTAAAAGAATTAACAATTTATAAATAATAATAATAAAGGAAGATATTAGTTGATTTTAGGAAGAAAGTAGTTAAGTTTTAAGAAACATGGGTATGTTTAAGAAATAACTAAAGAAAATAATAACAAAATTAATAAAAAAATAAAATGGTTAACTAATCAAATAAATATTAATAAATTAATATAAAAAAATATAAATTATAATTGTGAAATTATAAAATCAACCTCAATTTTGGCTCAATGTTGTTAAAAGCCTTAGGGGACATTTGATTCACGGAGTTAAAATTTATTTTCAGAAATCATTTGTTCAGGAAAATAAAGTTAAGAAATTTCTTTAAAAAGTTGTTCGGTAAAAATTTTGATATTCCAAAAAAAAATTCTAGTTTTAATTAGTTTTTTTGAAAAAATTTAATAGAATTTAATTGGAATCCATATTCTCATCTTTTTATATGAGAATAATTTAATGAAAATATGAGAAGTTATAAGAAGTAATTTTTTTCTTGAAATATTTATACCCAAGAATTATTTTTTTTAATCTTGTAACAAACATATGTATCCTCATTTCTTTTTAATGTATTTCTAGGAAAATCATTTCTAAACATGAAACAAACATCTCCTTAATAACTTACAAATAATAATAGAGGAAAATGGTAGATAAGTTTAGGAAGAGGGTACTTAAGTTTTAAGAAACATGGACATGTTTAATAAATAATTAAAGAAAACAATAATAAAATTAATAAAAAAGAAAAATGCTAGTTAATAAAATAAATGTTAATAAATTAATAAAGAATTGAATATACATTACAAATAAGAAATTGCAAAATCAATCAAAATTTTGACTCTAAAGTTGTTAAAAGACTTTAAAACTTATAAGTAATTATAGAAAAAAATATAGAGGAAGACGGTAGTTAAATTTAGGAAAAGGGTGGTTAAGTTTTAGGAAATATGGGTATGTTTAAAAAATAATTAAAGAAAATAATAAATAAATTAATAAAAAAGAAAAGGGCTAGTTAATAAAATAAATATTAATATATTAATAAAGAAATGAATATAAATTACAAAAGTGAAATTACAAAATCAACCTCAATTTTGATTCCAAAATTGTTAAAAGAATTAACCTCAAGTTTGAAAAATCAAACTCAACAGCTGCTGATATTGAAATCAAAGGAGAAAAGAGAAATATGACGAAAAGTCTGCTTGAAGAAGGAAAATAGTGTATGACGACGGAGAGAATTCCTAAATTCAAAGAAAGACGAAAAGCTTTTGCGCCTAATGGCTGAAAGAACCCCTAAAATCAAAGAAAAAAGAAAAGCTTTAGCTCATGTCGGCAAGAGTTGCTTACATGAAATGAAATCATACATTTGATTTGAATTTTTGATTATATTTATTAGATTTTATTTATAAAAAAATTGGATTTATAAGTCGGGTCTATTATAAATATGAGAATAAAGGATGTCAATAAAATAAATAATAAATAATAATCAAATAAATTGTGAAATTGTTTAAATGGTGGCAATGACGGTTTTGCAGATTTTAGAATTTATTTATTAAGTGCACTGTCAATATAAAATAATTGTACACATATAACCAATCAAAACTCTTAGATTTTCCATGTCATTTCAATATTTTAAAAATAAAATTAAAATTTATCATGATGTATATCTCTCATTAATTGACCGTGTAAAAATAATATACAGTGCCAATATATTTTATTCTTTTCTTTAATAAATATTAATCAAATAAATTGTGAAAATATTTAAATAATAACAATGGTGGTTTTGAAAATTTGAGAAATATTAAATAATAAATAACAATTAAAGAAAATAATAATAAAACTAATAAAAAAGAATCGGGCATATTTAATAAAATAAATATTAATAAAAAATAAATATAAATTATAAATTTGAAACTACAAAATCCACCTCAATTTTAGCTCCAAAGTTGTCAAAAGACTTAACAATTTATAAATAATAATAAAGGAAGATAATAGTTAAGTTTAGGAAGAAAGTAGTTAAGTTTTAAGAAACATGGGTATGTTTAAGAAATAACTATAGAAAATAATAACAAAATTAATAAAAAATAAAATGACTAATTAATCAAATAAATAATAATAAATTAATAAAAAAACAAATATAAATTATAAAATCAACTTCAATTTTGGCTCCAATGTTATTAAATGACTTAGGGGGCGTTTGATTCACAGAGTAAAAATTTATTTTCAAAAATCATTTAAGCAGGAAAATAAAGGTAAGAAATTTATTCTAAGAAACTTCTTTAAAAAGTTGTTCGGTAAATATTCTGATATTTCTAAGAAAATTTCTAGTTTTAATTAATTTTTTGAAAAATTTTTATAAAATTTTATTGGAGTCCACATTCTCATACTTTTATATAAGAATAACTTATTTGAAATATGAAAAGTTATGAGAATTTATTTTTTTCCTTTGAATCTTTATACCCATGCATTATTTTTTTTAATCTCGTAACAAACATATATATACTCATTTCTTAGTCATGTATTTTTAAGAAACGTATTTCTAAACTTGAAACAAACACCCCCTTAAAAATTCATAAATAATAATAAAGAAAAATAGTAGTTAAATTTAGGAAGAGGGTAGTTAGGTTTTAAGAAACATGGGCATGTCTAATAAATAATTAAAGAAAACAATAACAAAATTAATAAAAAAGAAAAATGCTAGTTAATAAAATAAATATTAATAAAATAATAAAGAAATGAATATAAATTACAAATGTGAAATTTCAAAATCAACAAAAAAAATTGAGTCTAAAGTTATTAAAAGACTTAAAAACTTATAAATAATTATAGAAATAATTATACAGGAAGATGGTAGTTAAATTTAGGAAGAGGGTGGTTAAGTTTTAGGAAACATGGGTATGTTTAAAAAATAATTAAAGAAAATAATAATTAAATTAATAAAATAGAAAATGGCTAGTTAATAAAATAAATATTAATAAATTAATAAAGAAATGAATATAAATTACAAATGTGAAATTACAAATTCAACCTCAATTTTGATTTCAAAATTGTTAAAAGACTTAACCTCAAGTTTGAAATAATCAAACTCAGCAGCTGCTGATATTAAAATGAAAAGAGAAAAGAGAAATGTGACGAAAAGCCTGATTGAAGAAGGAAAATAGTGTATGCTGACTGAGAGAATTCCTAAATTTAAAGAAAGATGAAAAGCTTTAGTGCATGATGGCTGAGAGAACCCCTAAAATCAAAGAAAAAAGAAAAAATTTAGCACATGCCGATAACAGTTGCTTACATGAAATGAAACCCTACATTTGATTTCAATTTTTGATTATATTTTTGGATTTTATTTATAAAATATTGGATTTATAAGTTGGGCCTATTATAAATATGAGAATAAAAGATGTCAATAAAATAAATAATAAATAATAATCAAATAAATTGTGAAATTGTTTAAATGGTGGCAACGACGGTTTTACAGATTTTAGAGTTTAATTTTTAAATGCACTGTCAATGTAAAACAATTTTTTACATATAACCAATCAAAATTCTTATATTTTTCATGTCATTTCAGTATTTTAAAAATAAAGTTGAAATTTATTATAATGCATATCTCTCATTAGTTGACACTGGAAAAATAATATATACTGTGGGTACATTTTCTTTCTTCTCTAATAAATAATAATCAAATAAGTTGTGAACATGTTTAAATGATGGCAATGGCGGTTTTACAAATTTGAGAAATATTAAATAATAAATAATAATTAATGAGAATAATAATAAAAAGAATAAAAAAGAATAGTGCTAGTTAATAAAATAGATATTAATAAATTAGTAAATAAATAAATATAAATTACAAATTTGAAACTGCAAAATCCACCTCAATTTTAGCTCCAAGGTTGTTAAAAGAGTTAACAATTTATAAATAATAATAAAGGAAGATAATAGTTAAGTTTAGGAAGAAAGTAGTTAAGTTTTAAGAAATATGGAGATGTTTAAGAAATAACTAAATAAAATAATAAAAAATAAAAAGGCTAATTAATCAAATAAATATTAATAAGTTAATAAAAAAACAAATATAAATTATAAATGTGAAATTATATAATCAACCGTAATTTTAGTTCAATGATGTTAGAAGATTTTGTGAGCGTTTGATTCACGGAGTTAAAATTTATTTCCAGGAATCATTTACCCAAGAAAACAAAGATAAGAAATTTATTCTAAAAAATTTCTTTAAAAAGTTGTTCGGTAAATATTTTGATATTCCTAGAAAAAATTCTAGTTTAAATTAATTTTTTGATCCTTTTATATGAGAATAACTTTATGAAAATATAAGAAGTTATGAGAAATTATTTTTTTCTTTGAAATCTTTATATCCAAGAATTATTATTTTTAATCTTGTAACAAACATTTGTATACTCATTTCTTTTTCATGTATTTTCAGAAAACTTATTTCTAAACATAAAACAAACACCCCCTTAACAACTTTTAAATAATAATAGAGAAAAATGATAGTTAAGGTTAGGAAGAGGGTAATTAAGTTTTAAGAAACATGGACATGTTTAATAAATAATTAAAGAAAACAATAAAAAATTTAATAAAAAAGAAAAATGTCAGTTAAAAAAATTAATGTTTATAAATTAATAAAGAAATAAATATAAATTACAAATGTGAAATTACAAAATCAATCAAAATTTTAACTCTTAAATTATTAAAAGACATAAAAATTTATAAATAATTATAGAAATAATTATAGAGGAAGATGGTAGTTAAATTTTGGAAGAATGTGATTAAGTTTTAAGAAACATCGTATGTTTAAAAAATAAATAAAGAAAATAATAATTAAATTAATTTAAAAAAAGGGCTAGTTAATAAAATAAATATTAATAAATTAATAAAGAAATGAATATAAATTACAAATGTGAAATTATAAAATTAACCTAAATTTTAATTCTAAAATTGTTAAAAGATTTAACTTCAAGCTTGAAAAAATCAAACTCAACAACTGCTGATATTGAAATAAAAATAGAAAAGAGAAATCTAAAGAAAAACCTAGTTGAAGAAGGAAAATAGTGTATGACGACTGAGAAAACTCATAAATTCAAAGAAAGGCGAAAAGCTTTCTCACGTGATGGTTGAGAGAACCCCTAAAATTGAAGAAAAAAGAAAAGTTTTAGCGCATGCCGGCAGCAATTGCTTATATGAAATGAAATTTACATTTGATTTGAATTTTTTATTATATTTATTGGATTTTATTTATAAAAACATTGGATTTATAATTTGGGCCTATTATAAATATGAGAATAAAGGATGTCAATAAAAATAAATAAATAATAATCAAATAAATTATGAAATTGTTTAAATGGTGACAATGACGGTTTTGCAGATTTTAGAGTTTATTTTTTAAGTGCACTGTCAATGTCAATGTAAAACAATTTTATACATATAACCAATCAAAACTTTTACATTTTTCATGTCATTTCAGTATTTTAAAAATAAAATTGAAATTTATTATGATGCATATTTCTCATTAGTTGACAATATAAAAATAACGTACACTGTCAATACATTTTCTTTCTTCTCTAATAAATAATAACCAAATAAATTATAAATATGTTTAAATGATGGCAATGACGGTTTTGCAAATTTGAGAAATGTTAAATAATAAATAATAATTAAAGAAAATAATAAAAAAGAATAGGACTAGTTAATAAAATAGATATTAATAAATTAATAAATAAATAAATATAAATTACAAATTTGAAACTACAAAATCCACCTCAATTTTAGCTCCAAAGTTGTTAAAAGACTTAACAATTTAAAAATAATAATAAAGGAAGATAATAGTTAAGTTTATGAAGAAAATAGTTACGTTTTAAGAAACATGGGTATGTTTAAGAAATAACTAAAGAAAATAATAACAAAATTAATAAAAAATAAAATGGCTAATTAATCAAATAAATATTAATAAATTAACAAAAAAACAAATATAAATTATAAATGTGAAATTATATAATCAACCTCAATTTTGGCTCAATGTTGTTAGAAGACTTAAGGGGCGCTTGATGTTGGTGCACAAGGAAGATAAAAGGCAAAAGAAATATTTACTAATAGCTTCAAAATAAGGATTTACAATGAATTTTACAATAACCTACTCCACTAGGCTATTTATACACAAAATTAAATCTAAAATATATCTTTTACAAAGATCTAAGAAGATCTAAGATATATATCTTCTAACAAAGATATAAACAATCTAAAAGATATTTTTAAATATAAATTAATATCTAATTAAATCTAACACTATCCCTTAATTTATATTTACCCAAAACTGACAACACCAATTCCATCCCTTAAACCAAGAAATTGATCAGTTTTGATAGCCTTTGTCAGAACATCTGTCAGCTGCTTCTGAGTGCTACAGTGCACAACCTCTAATATTCCATTATGAACTTGATTCCTCAGAAAATGACACTTGGTCTCAATATGCTTGCTTCTCCCATGCAACACTGAATTCTTGGCAAGATTGGTTGCATACATGTTATCAATCATCAGCTTCAGAAGTTTATTTACCTCAATCTTCAGATCTTTTAGCAAGTTCATAATCCACATATCTTGACATGCAGTCAGAGCACCTGCAATATATTCAGCTTCACAAGTTGACAGAGCAACAACAGGTTGCTTCCTGGAACACAAAGAAATAGGATCTTCCAGAAATTTGAATAAGTACCCAGAAGTACCTCTTATGTCAACTTTATCTCCGCACCAATCAGAATCAGAATAACTCAGAAGTTCTGATTTGATCTTTCTTCCAGATGGAAATAACACTCCATATTTCAGAGTTCCCTTCACATACCTCAGAATCTTGACTGCAGCTTGGTAATGGGACCACTTTGGTTTACTCATAAATCTTCTAACCATTCCAACTGCATAGCAAATATCAGGTCTGGTATTACACAAATACCTTAGAGAACCAACCATCTGTTTGAAGGTTGTAGCATTCACATCCTCTCCATCAGAATCAGAGTCTAACTTCTGATTCGTATCAGCAGGTGTGATAGCAACCTTGCAATTTTCTAGCTTAAATCTCTTCAGAAGCTCTAGTTCATACTTCATCTAATGTAAAATTATTCCTTTCTCAGAGTACGTAAATTCCATCTCTAGAAAGAAACTCATTTTTCCAAGATCTGTCATCTCAAATGCATTCATCAAAACTTTCTTGAACTCAATTATCTCTTGTTCAGAACTTCCTCTAAGTAGAATGTCATCAATGTACAAACAGACCAGAATCATATTATCTTTGGAAGTGTACTGAACATAAACACCATACTCCATCTCACACTTCTGAAACCCTTGTTCCTTGAAAAACGAATCAATCTTCAAATTCCAAGCTTTGGGCACTTGCTCCAATCCATACAATGCTTTGTGTAATTTGAACACCATCCCTCCCTGATTCTTTTTCTCAAATCCAAGAGGTTGTGAAACGTACACCTCTTCTTGTAATGGACCATTCAGAAATACAGATTTTACATCTAAATGCATCAGAGGCCAATTCCTGTTAGCAGCTATTGCAATCACTAGTTTGATTGTTTCATGTCTCGCTACAGGTGCAAACACTTCAAAGTAATCCAGCCCAGGCTTTTGTAGGAAGCCTCTTGCTACTAATATCGCTTTGTGTTTGCCAATTGATCCATCTGGCTTTAGCTTCTGCTTGAAAATCCATCTGACGCTGATGGTTTTCTTGCCTTTTGGAAATTCTGTCAGCTTCCAAGTCTTGTTTCTCTTTATAGCATCAAGTTCTTCTTTCATGGCCTGTAACCAAACTTGCTGCTTAAGAGCCTCTTTTGTACTCACGGGTTTAGAGTCTACTAACATTGCACACTGAATAACCTCTCCTTCAGAGTTTACTTCAGTGTCTAGCAACATTTCAAACTCTGTAAATCTTCTTGGGATGCTTCTGACTCTTTGTTGCCTCTGAACTGGACCTTCAGAACTTTAGACACCAGAACTTTCCCCTTCAGAAGCACTTGCTTCAGCAATTGGACTTTCTCCAGAACCTTGACTGTATTTAGAGTCTGGATCACCATCGGAGTCAGAGTCATAATCATCTTCTCCTTCTGTATCTTCTTCAGAGTCAGAGTCTTTACCAGCTTCAGAAACATGTATTTCTGACCTTTCTTCAGAAGTTCTGTCATTAGAGCCAGGATGAGACTTTTCCCAATTCCAAACTTCTGATTCCTCTATAATGACGTCTCTGCTGAACTCAACTTTTTTAGTTTCTGGACAATAAAGTTTGTACGAACCTGTATTGTGATACCCCACCAGCAAGATCACTTTACTTCTATCATCCAGCTTCTGTCTTCTGGCTTACGGGACATGTTTGTAACATACAGAACCAAATACCTTCAGATGACTAACACTTTGCTTATCTCCAGTCCACTTATGAATAGGAACTATTTCCTTTAATTTATTTGTTGGACATCTGTTGAGCACATAACATGCAGTTGCAACATCTTCTCCCCACAGAGTATGAGGAAGCTTCTTCTCTTTCAGCATGCTTCTCACCATATCTAGCAAAGTACGATTTCTTCTTTCAGTAAGACCATTATGTTGAGGAGTATAGGGAGAAGTAATCTCATTCTCAATTCCATTCTCCTCAAAGAAACTTCTGAATTCTGTAGAGTTATACTCACCACCACCATCAGTTCTAAGAATCTTCAGAGTTTGGCCACTCTGATTCTCAGCCTTCAGTCTGAACTTTTTGAATTCAGCAAACACCTCGTGTTTGAACTTTATGAGAGATACCTATGTCATTCTGGTGAACTCATCAACAAATGGCACAAAGTATTTATTCCCTCCAGTCGATGCTACTGGAAACGGACCGCACACATCAAAATGTACTACTCCCAAGGCATGTTTTGCTCGTGGAGCTACTTCTGATGCAAAGGGTAATATTGGTTGCTTCCCTTTCATGCACACCTTGCATGACTTTTCAGGCTTCTTAATTGTAGGAATTCCATGTACCAGATTCTTTTATTTCAGATGCCCTAAACTTCTGAAATTCAGATGACCAAATCTTTTGTGCCACAACTCACTCTCCTTGACAACACTTGTTGCACTAAGACATTCAGAGTCTGCAGTTCTAACATTCACCTTGAATGTTCTGTTTCTTCCCTGCTCTGACTCCATAATCAACTTCTGATTACAATCATACAGCTTCAGAAGATTGTCCTTCATGGTAACTGAAAAACCTTTCTCAACCAATTGTCCCACACTTATCAGATTTCTTGTCATGCCAGGTACATACCAAACATTCTGGATCACTACTGCTTTCCCATTGTTTAGAATGATTCTGACATTTCCCATACCTTCTGCATTGAGGTATTTATCATCAGCATATCTAATCTTTGTACTCTTCCCATAGTCAAAGTCAACCAACCACTTCTTGTTTCCAGTAAGATGGTTTTAACACCTTGTGTCCATATACCACCATTCTGATGAATTCAGATCATCAGGTTCAGAAGCCAACAATAGCACAGGTTCATCATCAGAGTCTCCTCTTGCTATATTTGCTTCTTCTGACTTCCTTACTTTGTTGGACCATCAATCTCTGGCATAGTGACCAAAGTTCTTGCAACAGTACACTGAACATTCTTCTTGTCAGACTTCTCCTTTCCCTTCTGGATATTCTTCTGCCTATCAGAATTTGAAGCTTCTGACTTTTGACCACCATTAGTTTTCTTCCTGGATTCTGACCAAGTCTGCTTCTGATGCTTCTTACCAGAAGTTACCTTCAGAGCCTGCTGCTCTACTTACCTCTCAGAAGTTCTTGCAGTCATACACAACTCATGCGTCTCTAGACTACTTTGCAGCTCTTCAACTCTCATGGTGCTCAGATCTTTGGAATGTTCAATTGCTATAACAATGTAATCAAACTGAGGAGTTAAAGATTTCAAGATCTTCTCAATAATTACTTGTTCAGACAGAGTTTCTCCACAAGCTTTCATCTCATTAGTGATCAGAATCATTCTAGAGATGTATTCAGAGATCTTCTCGTTGTCCTTCATGTTGAGATTCTCATATTGCTTTGAGAGACTGAAGCTTCACCTTCTTCACTGATGTGTCACCACCGTAACATTTAACCAGTGTGTCCCACGCAACCTTTGCTGTTTCAGAATCAACAATCTTCTCAAACACATTCACATCCACACATTGATGGATGTAGAACAACGCTTTCTGATCTTCCTTCCTCAGCGCCTTCTGTGCTATCTTCTGGTCCTCTGTTGCATCTGCTTCTAACAGATTATACCCATCAGTAACAAGTTCTAACACATCTTGAGAACCAAATAACACGCACATCTGGATCTTCTAACGATTCCAGTTTTTGCCATCAAATACTGGAAGTTTGGAATGAATATCGCCATTGTTTCCGTTCATCTTCTACCTTATGCAATTTATATAGAGTTTCCCAAATCAATGTTTTCTCAAAACTCCCAAAATCAGAATATTGTAATTCTTAATCACAATACTTCTTTTCCCGTGGATTTTGAATCGGAGCTCTAGATATCAATTGTTGGTGCACAAGGAAGATAAAAGGCAAAAGGAATATTTACTGATAGCTTCAAAATAAGGATTTACAATGAATTTTACAATAACCTACTCCACTAGGCTATTTATACACAAAATTAAATCTAAAATATATCTTCTACAAAGATCTAAGAAGATCTAAGATATATATCTTCTAACAAAGATATAAACAATCTAAAAGATATTCCTAAATATAAATTAATATCTAATTAAATCTAACACTTGATTCACGGAGTTAAAATTTATTTCCAGAAATCATTTATCCAGGAAAACAAAGGTAAGAAATTTATTTTAAGAAATTTCTTTAAAAAATTGTTCGGTAAACATTTTGATATTCCTAGGAAAAATTCTAGTTTTAATTATTTTTTTGAAAAAAGTTTATAAAATTTCATTGGAATCCACATTCTCATCCTTTTATATGGGAATAACTTCATGGAAATATGAGAAGTTATTTTTTTCTTTGGAATCTTTATACCCAGAAATTATTTTTTTAATCTTGTAACACACATTTATATACTTATTTCTTATTCATGTATTTCCAGGAAACTTCTTTCTAAGCATGAAACAAACACCCCCTTAACAACTTATAAATAATAATAGAGGAAAATGGTAGTTAAGTTTAGGAAGAGGGTAGTTAAGTTTTAAGAAACATGAGCATGATTAATAAATGATTAAAAAAACAATAACAAAAAGTAATAAAAAAGAAAAATACTAGTTAATAAAATAAATGTTAATAAATTAATAATGAAATGAATATAAATTACAAATGTGAAATTACAAAATCAACCTCAATTTTGATTAAAATTGTTAAAAGACTTAACCTCAAGCTTGAAAAATCACACTCAGCAAGTGTTGATATTGAAATCAAAAGAGAAAAGAGAAATGTGACGAAAAACCTGATTGAAAAAGAAAAATAGTGTATGACGACTGAGATGACTCCTAAATTCAAAGAAAGGCGAAAAACTTTAGCGCATGATGATTGAGAGAACCCCTAAAATCGAAGAAAAAGGAAAAGCTTTAGTGTATGTCGACAACCGTTGTTTACATGAAATGAAACCCTACATTTGATTTGAATTTTTGATTATATTTAATGGATATTATTTATTAAAAAATTGAATTTATAAGTCGGTCCTATTATAAATATGAGAATAAAGAATGTCAATAAAACAAATAATAAATCATAATCAAATAAATTGTAAAATTGTTTAAATGGTGGCAATGACGATTTTGCTGATTTTATAGTTTATTTTTTAATTGCACTGCCAATGTAAGACAATTTTACACATATAACCAATCAAAACTCTTACATTTTTCATGTCATTTCAGTACTTTAAAAATAAAATTGAAATTTATTATGATGTATATCTCTCATTAGTTGACAGTGTAAAAATAATATACAGTCTCAATACATTATCTTTTTTCTCTAATAAATAATAACCAAATAAATTGTGAACATGTTTAAATGATGGCAATGATGGTTTTGTAAATTTGAGAAATATTAAATATTAAATAATAATTAAAGAAAATAATAATAAAATATTTAAAAAAATAGGATTAGTTAATAAAGTAGATATTAATAAATTAATAAAAAAATAAATATAAATTACAAATTTGAAACTACAAAATCCACCTCAATTTTAGCTCCAAAGTTGTTAAAAGACCTAACAATTTATAAATAATAATAAAGGAAGATAATAGTTAAGTTTAGGAAGAAAGTAGTTAAATTTTAAGAAACATGGGTATGTTTAAGAAATATCTAAAGAAAATAATAACAAAATTAATAAAAAATAAAATGGCTAATTAATCAAATAAATATTAAATAATAAATAAAAAAACAAATATAAATTATAATTGTGAAATTATAAAATCAACCTCAATTTTGACTCAGGGTGTGTATGTTTCAAGGTTACAAAACTTATTCTTGGGAATGTGACAACGAGAATGCAATATTTTCATGTTTGATTCAAGTTTAAAAAAATCATTCTAAGGAATTTTTTATTTCAAAGAATATTATTTACTCATGATTTCTCTATTCTTATTCCAAGGCATAAAGGATGGGAATAAAATATTCCCATGAGAATAAATATTCAACTAACTCTAACTTCTCACTATCACTCCTATTTACTATTATTTTTTATTTTTTTATAAATTAAAATTAAACAATCTAAATTCTTACCAAACACATGGATTAGAATAATATTCCCAAGAATAATAATCCTAGGAATATCATTTCAAGGAATAAAATTTTCAACCATGAAACAAACACACCCTCAATGTTGTTAAAAGACTTAGGGGACTTTTTCACAAAGTTAAAATTTATTTTCAGAAATCATTTATCCAGGAAAATAAAGGTAAGAAATTTATTCTAAGAAATTTCTTTAAAAAGTTGTTCGGTAAATAATTTGATATTCCTAGGAAAAGTTCTAGTTTTAATTAATTTTTTGAAAAAAATTTATAAAATTTCATCGGAATCTATATTCTCATCCTTTTATATGGAAATAACTCATAAAAATATGAGAAGTTGTTTTTTTTCTTGGAATCTATATACTCAGGAGTTATTTTTTTAGTCTTGTAACAAACATATATATACTCATTTCTTATTCATATATTTCCAAAAAAACTTATTTCTAAACATGAAACAAACACTCCTTAACAATTTATAAATAATAATAGAGGAAAATGGTAGTTAAATTTAGAAAGAGGGTAGTTAAGTTTTAAGAAATATGGACATGTTTAATAAATAATTAAAGAAAACAATAACAAAATTAATAAAAAAGAAAAATGCTAGTTAATAAAATAAATGTTAATAAAGTAATAAAGAAATGACTATAAATTACAAATATGAAATTGCAAAATCAATCGAAATTTCGACTCTAAAATTGTTAAAAGACTTAAAAACTTATAAGTAATATAATTATAGAGGAATATGATAGTTAAATTTAGGAAGAGGGTGGTTAAGTTTTAGGAAATATGGGTATGTTTAAAAAATGATTAAAGAAAATAATAATTAAATTAATAAAAAGGGAAAGGGCTAGTTAATAAAATAAATATTAATAAATTAATAAAGAAATGAATATAAATTATAAATGTGAAATTACAAATGTGAAATTATAAAATCAACCTCAATTTTGATTCTAAAATTGTTAAAAAACTTAACCTCAAACTTGAAAAAATCAAACTCAACCGAAGCTGATATTGAAATCAAAAGAGAAAAGAGAAATGTGACGAAAAGGTTGGTTGAAGACGGAAAATAATGTATGACGACCGAGAGAACTCCTAAATTCAAAGAAAGACAAAAAAGTCTTAGCGCATGATGGCCGAGAGAACCCCTAAAATCAAATAAAAAAGAAAAACCGTAGCGCATGCCGGCAACAATTGCTTACAATAAATAAAATCGTACATTTGATTTGAATTTTTGATTATATTTATTGGATTTTATTTATAAAAAAATTAGATTTACAAGTCGAGACTATTATAAATAAGAGAATAAAGGATGTCAATAAAACAAATAATAAATAATAATCAAATAAATTATGAAATTGCGACGATTTTGCAGATTTTAGAGTTTATTTTCTAAGTGCACCGTCAATGTAAAACAATTTTACATATATGATCAATCAAAACTTTTATATTTACCATGTCATATAAATATTTTAAAAATAAAATTGAAATTTATTATGATACATATCTCTCATTAGTTGACAGTGCAAAAATAATGTATACTGTCGATATATTTTCTTTCTTCTCTAATAAATAATAATCAAATAAATTATAAACATCTTTAAATGATGACAATGTCGGTTTTGCCAATTTGAGAAATATTAAATAATAAGTAAAAGTTAAAGAAAATAATAATAAAAAAAATGAAAAAGAATAGGACTAGTTAATAAAATAGATATTAATAACTTAATAAATAAATAAATATAAATTACAAATTTGAAACTACAAAATCCATCTCGATTTTAGCTCCAAAGTTGTTAAAAGACTTAACAATTTACAAATAATAATAAAGGAGGATAATAGCTAAGTTTAGGAAGAAAGTAATTAAGTTTTAAGAAACATGGCTATGTTTAAGAAATAACTAAAGAAAATAATAACAAAATTAATAAAAAATAAAATGGCTAATTAATCAAATAAATATTAATAAATTAATAAGTTAATAAAAAAACAAACATAAATTATAAATGTGAAATTATAAAATCAACCTCAATTTTAACTTCAATGTTATTAAAAGATTTAACAACTTATAAATAATAATAAAGAAAGATGATAGTTAAGTTTAGGAAGAGGGTAGTTAAGTTTTAAGAAACATGTGTATGTTTAACAAATAATTAAATAAATAATTAAATAAAAAAGTAAAGGACTAGTTAATAAAATAAATATTAATAAATTTATAAAGAAATGAATATAAAAATTACAAATGGGAAACTATAAAATCAACTTCAATTTTGATTCTAAAATTGTTAAAAGACTTAACCTCAATTTTGAAAAAATCAAACACAATAGCTGTTGATAGTGAAATCAAAAAAGAAAAGAGGAATGTGATGAAAAGCTTGGTTGAAGAAGGAGAATAGCGCATGACAATTGAGAGAATCCTTAAATTCAAAGAAAAACGAAAAATTTTAGCGCATAACAGCTGAGAAAACCTCTAAATTTGAAGAAAGAAGAAAAACTTTAACGCATGACAAAAATAATTACTTACATGAAATGAAATGAAATTGTACATTTGATTTGAATTTTTGACTTATATTTATTTCATTTTTTTTAATAAAAAATTGGATTTATAAGTCATGGATATTATTAATATGATAGTAAAGGATATCAATAAAAAAATATTTAAATGGTTGCAATTACAGTAGTTAATAAAATAAATATTAATAAATTAATAAAGAAATGAATATAAATTACAAATATGAAGTTACAAAATCAACTTCAATTTTAATTCTAAAGTTGTTAAAAAAAATAATAACTTTTATATATAACAAATTCGGGTATCGATTCTTGATGGAAATAAGATTCGATAAGTGAGTTGTTCCTCTGAACTATAAGACCAAATTAACCAGTTCATTACGTGGTTCATAATTAATTGACAAAACCAAAAAATAAAAAAAAATTATTTTCCATTTTTTTATTTAATCAAACACATTTAAATTCATAGCATAATAATTTGTACTTTTACCATGTTTATTTATAATACTTTAACCTTCTTTTTTTAGTATCCTACAAAAGATTTATTATTTTTAAAATATATTTACCTTTCTTTCCGGCTTTATTTTAAACGGGATTTAACTAGATTCTACAATCCAATCATTTACATTATTAGAATTTAAAAAATATATTTCATTTCAATCTCTTTCACTCAAATCCATTATTACATAATTCTTAATAACACAAAATTTAGCACTCAAAATATTATCAATACATTCCATTGGTTCACTTTTTCATTGAATGTTCAGGTAAAATGACTACAAATCATTTTCCCTTTTATTTGCATTTAATATTTTTTATGGTCTTTGTTCGAATTGTGCATTCCAAACAATATATTACTATATAAAGTCATGTTTCTCATAACCTTTTTTTATTTATTATTGTAGATATGGAAGATCTTTCTTATAAATTAAAATTTGAAATAGTTAAACGTGTTGAACATAATGTGTTATTACAAAGTTAGGTTTTGTCATTACAAAGTTACATCTCAATTCGAATAGAAAAAGAGTAGACATTTGTATTAGGATGTGGCTACCAACTAAGAAAAGAAATTTATTTTCAATAATATTAGTATAATAGTTTTAGAGAATAAATCTTGTTTAATATCTCTTATTTAATATTATTCGTGATTTTTTATTTAGGACTCTCTATAAATATAAGAGTCCCTCTTATGAGTGCACTTGTCTATTAGATGTTTTTGCATAATGTCAAAACTAGAATAACTTTAGCATTTTTATATATTGAACGGTATCTTCGATTTTTTATGTGCACATTTGCATTAAGGATCTTAGAATGCATTTAGAACATATGTTTAGAAAAGATATCATGCATTAAAAGTGAGCTTTTACATGAAAAATAGAGCTATGTGTCAACACATACGATGTATGAGTCGACACAGGTGGATCAATAATGAAGCTTGTAGCTTATGTAACTATGTGTCAACACATACAACCCTTCATGTCGACACATGCTGGAATTTTTTATATATGTGTCGACACATATGTGCTTCAGGTCGACATATGTACTTAATTATTAAAGTCTGTAAGCTTCTGTTTCTTTGGGTGGACACATGACCTTGGATAGGTCGACGCATGTCATTACATGTGTCGACACATGACTTATATGTGTCAACACATACTGTAAATATTTTGAAAAATTGCATTTTTTTTTTCAATTTCTAAGCCTCTTTTTTTGCCTCCAACTTTCACACATATAAATACTTCACACATACATCATTTCCAACTTGATGAAACTATAAACACAAACAAAAATTGCTCATCATCTTCAACCTCTCATCCATGCATACACACAAACAAAGTACACATAATCATTCATTGTTTGGACGTCATCTAGACTTGTGCTGATAACGTTTAATTTAGGTTGGTGTAACCTAATATTGGATTGAGAATTTTTGGAGGTTTCATCTGAATAAATGTAAGGATTTTCCTCCAAGATCAAAGTGTGGATTTGGGGGTTTTGACAAGATTTCGTAAATATTGGATTCGACCGAGTGAAGAGTTTTGAAGAATGAGAGGTTCTTGAAAAGGAGTAACGTGAGACGGTGAATCGTTTGGTAATCTTGGGTGACAATAATTTACAATTTGAATTCGACCGAGTGAAAGCTTTGAAAAATTATGGTTTCTTGCAAAGGAGTAGCGCGAGACGGTGGATTAAATTGTTATTGTTGGGTGACTTGATCAAACTCAGATTAAGCGAATAGAAAATACTAGGATCAACATCAAACATAGGGTTTGTAGGGTTGAATTGCTACATTTCTCTTGTAAATGATTTTTTGCATAGTAAGAATTCTCATCTCAATTTCAAATGGAATTGGGAGAAGACATAGCCATAGCGAGGACAACTAGTGAATTTCATAAACAAATTCTTATGTTTTCTCTCTCTGTCTCTGTCTCTCTCTCTTTATATATATATATATATATATATATATATATATATATATATATATATATATATATATATATATATATATATATATATATATATATATATATATATATATATATATATATATATATATATATATATATATATATATATATATATATATATATATATATATATATATATATATATATATATATATTATTTACTTCGTATAGCAAATTATTAAATTCATTGATTGTGTAATCAATTCGTATAGACATATCCTTTGATTGTTAAATATTGTTTTATTGATTACATTACGATCAATTCAACTGTAAGTGGTATTTCATATCAACAAAGTCAAAGGGAAAATCAAAAAATTGATTGCACATTAAGTGTTTGATAATTGGCTTATTTTAGCTTTATCAATAATTTTATTAGAAATTGGTTAACAATTATGATCATTATAAAACGATTGATTGAGAAATTATTGTATTGTGTCTGATCATCATTTTAGATTTCATTATATGGTTTATGCATATCAGATTTCCAATAGTCGGTTCAGTTTAGACGACTTGTTTGGTCTAGGCTTAATCTTTATCTTGCCATAGCTTTTGATTTATTTTCAAAACAAAATTTTAAAAAGTAAATTTTTCTACTTTGGGGATCTATGTACCCCCCATCTAGATAAGTTTCTGTTGTCTAACAAGTGGTATCACGAGCTCTAGTTAATTCCATGCTTCAAAAACGCTTATTAGATAATGTCTACCGAATCTAAAGGGGCGTACAATAGAGTGCCCGTATTCATCAATGAAAACTATGGCTATTAGAAATCTTGTATGAGCATTCATATCATTTCATATGATAAGAGTGTGTGAGACGCTATTATCTACGGTCCAACTCAAATTACCGTGACTGATGCTAATGGTGTTGTCATACCTAAACCGAAAGTACAATGGAATGATGGTGATAAGAAAAAGTGGATTTACGATTGAAAAGCATAAAATATTCTCATATCCACTCTTGGTGTTGATAAATCTTATCGTGTTTCACATTGTGGGACCGCTAAATCTATGTGGGACACATTACAAGTTTCCCACGAGGGAACTAATGAAGTCAAACAAGCTAGAATTAATACACTAAATAAAGAGTTCAAAATATTTCACATGAAGCATGGTGAAACCATTACCGAAATACAAAATAGGTTCTCTCATCTCATTAATCTTTTAAATGCACTTAGAAAACAGGTTTCCAATGAAATTTCTACTAATAAAGTTTTGAGGTGTCTTACTAGGAATTAGAAACCAAAGGTCACCTCGATCAAGAAAGCTAATGATCTTACAACTTTAGGCCTCACTACATTGTTTGATAAGCTTTAAGAACATGATCAAGAACTCGCTTGCTTGGAAAAATATGAGAAGAAACATGAGAAGAAGCTAAAGAAGGAGAAATGCATGGATAAGGGGGGTAGAAAAGAAGTTTATTTCTCTAAAGGCTTCTAGTTCGAGGTCCTCAACAAATGCGCAATGTGAAAGTGATATTAGTGATGGTGGGAATCCATATGATGAAGAGATGAGGTTTTTTTGCAAAGAGGTACAATAGGTACAATTGAAAGAATGGAGTAAAGAACTCTGACAAAAAATTCATCAAGTTTAGAAGACAATCTACATCCTCAAGGGAAGATGACAACAAAAAAGGAAAATCAAGAGGTATATGCTACATTTGTAAGAAATCGTGTCATTATAGGCCGGAGTGTCCATCTCTTGATAAAGATAAAGAAAAAAAGCCAATACAAGAAGATTAGAAAGTCTAGAATAGATTATGTGGCTTGGGAAAGTGATAGTGATTTCTCAAGTAATAAAAGCTCAAGTGATTATGAAGTAGAGGCGAATGTGTGTCTCTCTGTCCATCAATGTTATAAGAAGAAAAAGAACGTAAGTTATTCCAAATATGAACATGTATACAAGTTGTCTTACTACGAGTTGCAATTAACTTTTGAAAATCTACACAGAGAAACAATAAATGTTATTAAAGAATTAGCTTCACACAAAAAGATATTTTGAAAATTAGAAGCTCAAGCTTTAGAAACCGAAAAGAAAATGGAAGCTCTAAAGCAATCTATGATAGATAGTCTAAAAGTTAAGATGGAGGATGAAGAACCTTTGGGGTTCGATTGTGAAACTTGTCATACTTGACAAAAAGAGTCTAAAACTCTTAAAGCTAAATTGGACGAGGCATTACAATCAAATGTTATATTTGCTATTGATTTCTCAAAATTTAAAAAGTCTTTGAATAAACCTCATAAAAGGTATAGCTTTGTTAAAAAGGATCCAAATAGCAAAAGTAAAATTTTTCATAATTTGTCTTGTTTCTATTGTTTCAAGAAATGGCACACTATTGAAAAATGTAAATTTAGAAGTTTTTTTGGTTCCTAAAGGTGTTTTTCAATGGTTGCCCAAATGCAAATATGATTTCACTCACTCTTAAGGACTCAATAAAAATCAGGTACCTATCACCTTTATTTGATATTGTAGGTTAAATTTCTTGGCTCTATGGAGAGAAGATGAACTCTCGATAGTGGATGCTCAAGGCATATGACATGAGACATTTCCTTATTCTTCGACTTTATGAAGAAGAAGAAAGGCTTTGTGTCCTATGGAGACAACAACAAAGGTGTAATACTTGGAAAAATGTAGTATAGGTAATCCCTCATCTACTACTATCTCCGATGTTATGTTAGTTGAAGGCCTTATACATAGTCTTCTTAGAATTAGTCAATTTTGCGACAATGGATATACAATATCATTTACAAAAACTCATTGTGTGATTTTACATTATGAAAACAAAGATTGTATGTTTAATGGTCTAAGGGTAAACAATATTTATATGCTTGACTTGAATGATGTATCTTTGACCAATGCAAAGTGTCTTGTTACCGTGAGTAAAGACTCATGGCTATGACATAGACGCTTAGATCATGTCAACTTTGATTTACTAAAAAAGTGCCTTCAAAATATTTAGTGATCAGTCTACCTAAAATAAAGTTTTCAAAATACAACTTATGTGATGCATGTTAAAATGGGAAGCAAAAAAGAGTCTCATTTAAATCCAAAAACATTGTTTCAACTTCGATACCTCTTCAGCTTCTCCACATGGATCTCTTTGATCCCTCACGGACTAAAACTCTAAGTGGAAATTATTACGGTTTTGTTATTGTAGACGATTACTCTAGATTTTGTTTGGACCATCTTTTTGTATAGTAAAGATTGAAGTATATAAAAACACAAGAAAGGGGGTTTGAATTGGAGTTTTTAAAAATTAAAACAGTATGACACATTTGGTTATCCTGGTTCGTTTAAACTCAAACTACTCTAGTACACCCGCCAAGGTGATTTCGCCTCTCTCAAACAAGGTCTTAATCCACTAATCAAAACTTTACTTACACAATCACAAAGACTACCGTCAATGTCTTCTTGAGACTAAACCACAACTTGGTTTATCAAGGTATTACAAAATATGAATCAAAATATGTACAATAGTGTTTCTAGAAAAAGTATATCACGATTGTGATTTATGCACAAGGTTAAAGCACAATGAATAGATAAGAGAGAGCTTGTAAAAATATTTCTTTGTATGCACAAGTGTTTTTATCACTCTTCAAGACTCCTTTATATAGGCGAAGCATATGAGACATGAGAAGATGATTTTTGATGGTTGATAAAATATTGTTAATGCACTTTCCAAAAATATAGATCTTGTCTGGTACCAGTCGTTACTCTTTGATTTGCAATGATTGAATTGTAACACATCATAACTTGCTTCTTTAAAAACTGATCAGAATAAGAATATTAACGTTGAGACTTTAGATCATCATATTTTTGCTTCACCAGAGTTTTAGCGTGCAACTTTGGTGCTTCAGAAGTTTTAGCATTAGAACTTTTTTGAGCGTGATATTTCAATAGTACAGAAATTCTTATCAGATCTTCTTAGCGTGATTTTATTTGCAACTTCTATGCTTCTTTATCATCACTTCTCTGCATATTTTATTAAATTATTAGAGAGCATATTTGATCTTTATGTATATATCATGTATTTGTTATCATCAAAACTATTACAAAGATGTAGAACCAAACTATGTTCTAACAATCTCCCCCTTTTTGATGATGACAAAAACATGTATATTTTGATAAATCACGTAAGAACATAAAGAATTAGGGTCTCCCCCTGAGTTGAATACTCAGATAAATAAAAATAGACACTTCCCTGAAGATGTTTGATCAGAGTTTGTGATGGAAGTTCTGATAAGTCCATGTGACAGAAGTTACTTTCAAGATACACTTTTCTTGTTTGCTTTCCAAAAAATGAAACATAGGTTATCATATTCAAAATGTTTGATACTAAGTATCGCTACTGTTATATTCAAAATGTATTACGTTCTCCCCCTTTTTTGTCATTAATCAAAAAAGCAATAAAAATACGTAAAGAGAACAAAATGGATTATGCATTCAACAAATATTAACACAGATAGAAGCAGATGAACAAAAGTTTTTAAACAAGAAACAAACATAGAAGAAACAGACAAAAGATCATAACTAAGGTTATGGAGGAGGTGGAAGTCGTGTGAACAGGATTCTAATAGACTTTTGATTTGATTGTTTGATTCTTCTTGCCTCCCTAGCATGCCCTTAATTTCTTTGTTTCATCTTGTTTGTCCAGCCTTTCCTTAACAGTTGCATTCTCTTTCTTCAACTCATCCAAAGTTTTCAACATAAGAGAAAAGAAAGTTTTTTCAACATAAGAAGCCACATTCTCAAAATTTACTGCAACAGATTCTTTCTCAGGAGATTCTTCAACTGACTTGCCTTTGTCTTTAAAAATGACCAGAGGAAGAGGTTGAGATTTAGGAGATGGTTCATTAAATTTTAATTCCTGTGAGGCTTCCCAAGAAGTGTTGTTCATAAAAATAAGGGATTTCCTTACCTAGTGACGTAGAACTTGATCATTGAATATTTTTAGGTGATCGCAAAAGTTCTATTGAGCAATTTCATAACTGAGTTCCTTCATCTTCAGAGATTCAGAATTAAACCATTTTCTGAACTGAGTCTAGAGAGAATCAGAAGTAGTTGGGTTCATATTTTCCATGCAAGATTGCTTCAATGAGTTAACCCATTCCTGTATTTCTATTTCAAAAACCAGCAGAGATTTACCAACATCTGATTTGGATAGTTTTGGTGTTGGTTTTGGAATGGCTATTTTCTGAGAAGTTGTGACAAGATTGTTCCATACTTCTAGATCAATTATGGTTCTAAGAGGGTATCCTGAGTAGTCAGTGGGAGTGGGGGAGTCGGGGAAGGATTATAGGAGAGTTGGATGGTGTTGAATGATAAGGAGATGGAATATCTGGAAGGGAGAAGTCTTGTGATTTTATGGTGGAGATATTTGGTGGTTGAGAGGTGTTGAGTAGGCAGGTGATGTATGGAATGGATGATGTGGTTTTGGCATTTGTTTAGAGGTAGTACTTGGATTTTCAGTTAGGGGAGGTTCAAAAAATGGATCAAATTGATCAATATCAAAAAGAACTTGTGCAAGTTCTAGGTGAGTTTGAACAAATTGGGTAGAATATGGATTAATTAGAGGATGATTAGTGGGTATTGAGGTATCATTTTCTATGTCAAAGTCATCAATGGTTTGAGGTGAGGGATTTTCAATAGGTTTTGGAGATGAGGAGGTTTCAGATGTTGATAATAAAATTGATTCGATAACAGAAACAAAAGAGGGGTTACCTTTCTTTTTAGCAGCTTTAGGAGTTTTCTGAGTAGTTCCTTCTCCAGAAGCTTTCCTTTTTCTTGTCTTTCTGGTAGAAACTTCCAGAGGTTGTTGCCTGAGATCAAGGATATTTACATCTGGAATTGTTCTATCACTCTTGCAGGCTTCCAGATATCTGAGGACAATTTCTGGAGATGAGTCTGCTTGAGTGAAGATTGGAAAATCCTTCAGAGGGACTCTTCTGGTGGTGATGACTTCCTTTGCAGTAAGTGTGAGATCCTTCTTAATGGTTTCTATAATCTTCATTTTCTTAAGGTTCTTGGCGTTGAGAGGCTTTTCGGCACATGGTTCCATAACACTGGCTTGTTGAGCCTCACTCAGATGTTCTATCAGTTTATTCTCTGTTAAAATATCTGAGATAAGCCTTCCCAACATAATCCAATCTCTTTTGGTTCTTTCTTCTTCCCTTGTTTCCTTAATAATGGTCTTCAGATGATTGAATAGAATATGAGGGAGGTGGACTTTAGCTTTAGTTTAGATTGAAGTCAACAAGTATTGTTGATCAATATTGATGTAGTCAGAAGAACTAGTTGGTTTTCTGTGATTTATGCACCCTAGAATTATTCTAGACCAAATTCTGAGACAGTCCTTCAGATCTTTGATATTGTTTGAGGGTTGTCCAGAGGAGAAGATTTGATTGGATACAATGGTTAGGTCAGAGCCTTCTTCTGCCATTTCACTGCATCTTATACCGCTTCCTTCATTACCAATAAGCTTTCCAATGAGATCTTCGGTGATGGCGATCTTCTTTTCCATTACATAAGAAGTTACTTGATGATTTGATGCAATAACATGAATCCACAATTCTTTAACCAGTTTGGGAAAAACTGGAACAATTAATCGATCAAAATATTTTGTCCACCCTTGAAACTCAACATCGGGCATATGGTCATACCCATTTTATTTCATGCTTTCAAAATCAACTATGAGTTCACAGAGACCTTCCTAAGAATCAACTAGAGTGATGAGAGTTCTTGTAGGTTCAACATACCTTTCTTTGTTTGTAGTAGAGGATGAACTAGAAATGTTGATTTGAGAATCTTGAGACTTTTATTTTTGTTGAAAAGAATCCATTGTTCACAGGCTTAGGATTTGAGAGCACACAAAAGGGAAAAGAGAAAATACAGAGAGAATATGGTGAGTGGGAGTGAAGGTGTGAAATTGTTTGTGAGAAAGTGAGGCATAAATATCCAACAGGGAGAAAACATGAATTTTAATTTCAATTAATAAAATAAACAAAATGATTAACAGCATTAATGATTTCTGAAAAAGGGGGATGGCGTGAAGATTTTGTGAACAGATACCGATGTGACTTGTGCCTCTATGCATTAACTCAATCGTTTTAGCCTTTCATATTTTGAACATGTGTTCAGCCTTAGAGAGTGACTTAGCGTTTAGGGTTGACAAATGTTGATATGGTGAATTGCTTGCTTCTATCTTAGAAATGAAGCGTTTTTGGAAAACATTCAGATCTTCTGGATAGTTTCTGATACAATTTTCCTTCTCACTTCTGAAGAACTATTGTTCAGATGTTCACAAAAACAAATTTAAAAGTTCTAAGGACTAAATATACAGAAACTACACTTTTATTTTTGGCATAATTCCATACTGAGGTGTTTCAAAATGAAATTAAATATATCTTCAGCAAGGGGTTTAGTGAAAATGTCAGTCCATTGATGGTCTGTGTCTATAAATTTTAAACAAAGAATTCCCTTCTGAATATAGTCCCTAATGAATTGGTGTTTAATTTCTATATGTTTAGCCCTAGAATGTAAAATAGGATTTTTAGAAAGATAGATAACAAAAGTATTATCGCAGAGGATGGGAATTTTACTCTCATAAATATGAAAATCTTCAAGCTGACTCTTCATCTAGAGCATATGAGTACTGCATCCAGGTGTAGTTATATATTCAGCCTCAACAGTTGATAGTGCAATAATGGATTGTCTTTTGCTGGACCATGAGATTAGGTTATCTCCCAGAAATTGGCAGCTTCCAGAAGTACTTTTTCTTTCTATTATATCTCCAGCAAAGTTAGCATCACAGTACCCTACTAATTTATATTCTCTAGATTTTCTATAACAAAGACCAAGATTAGTAGTACCTTTCAGATATTTGAAAATTCACTTAACTGCTGTTAAGTGAGATTCTCTAGGATCTTATTGGAATTTGACACAAATACAAACGCTATATAGAATATCAGGTCTTGAAGCTATTAAATACAAGAGAGAACCAATCATACCTCTATAGAGCTTCTATTCTACTTTCTTACTTACCTATTCCTTTTCCATAATACATGTAGGATGCATAGGAGTTTTGGATGACTTACTTTCTGACATATCAATTTTCTTCAAAAGTTCTTTAACATACTTGCTTTGATGTATATAGGTTCCTTATGGAGTTTAATTGATTTGAATTCCCATAAAGAACTTGAGTTCATCCATCAAGCTCATTTCAAATTCAGCCTGCATAGTCTTAGCAAATTCTTTCCTCAAGGAGGCTTTAGTAGATCCAAAAATTATATCATCTATGTAAATTTAACAAACAAGAATGTCATTTTAAATGGTTTAAAGAATAGAGTTGTGTCCACCTTCCCTCTGGTAAAATCATTTTCTAACAGAAAGTTACTTAGTCTTTCATACCAAGCTCTGGGAGCTTGTTTCAGATTATATAATGATTCTTAAGTTTATAAACATATTCTGGATGTTTTGTATTTTCAAAACCAAGGGGTTTGTGCACATAAACTTCTTCATCAATGTAACCATTTAAAAAAGAACTTTTGACATCCACCTGATAAAGAGTGATGTCATTATTTACAACAAATGAAATTAAGAGTCTGATAAATTCTAACCTGGCGACTGGAGAAAAGGTTTTTGTATAGTCTATCCCTTCTTTCTGACAATAACCTTGTGCAACCAGTCGTGCTTTGTTTTTGACAACTTCTCCTTGTTCACTTAGATTGTTTCTAAAGACCCTTTTAGTTCCAATGATGTTGAAGCCTTTTGGTTTAGGAACTAGATCCTATACATCATTTCTGGTAAATTGATTTAGTTCTTTCAGCATTGCAAATATCCAATCATTTTCTAGAAGTGCTTCCTATGGAAGTTGGTTCGATCAGAGACACTAATCCCATAAGATATTCTTTAGTATTTCTGAATGTAGATCTTGTTCTGATTGGATCATCTTTCTTTCCCAGAATCATGTTTTCAGGATGTGCTAAGCTGCTTATGAATTGTCTTTTCTGGATGGATTCTTCAGAAGCTGTTGTAATATTTGTGACGTCTTCTTCTGTATTTGGCTGAAGTTATGAACTTTTATTTTCTAAAGATCTTCAGTACTTATAATTTGAACTTCTATATCTGCTTTGAATTTTGAGATCCAAGCTTATCATCAAATCTGACACTAATAGATTCTTCCACAAATCGTGTTTCTGTGTTATATACTATATAACCTTTTGAGCGTTTAGAGTATCCTAACATGAAACACTTTTGCGCCTTAGGATCAAACTTGTTTAGATGTTCTTTAGTGTTCAATATAAAACAAGTACATACAAATGGATGTAATTAAGATATGTTGGGCTTTCTGTTCTTCCACAGTTCATATGGAGTCTTTTCCATAATAGGTCTTATTGAGATTCTATTCTGAATATAACACGTTGTGTTAACTGTTTTTGCCCATAAGTTTTTAGCAATGTTAGTCTTGTTGATCATGGTTCTGGCCATTTCTTATAAAGTTCTATTCTTTCGATCTACAACTCTGTTTTGTTGAGGAGTTCTAGGGCAAGAGAAATCATGAGAAATCTCATTCTCATTAAAAAAACTTTTTAAAACTTTTGTTTTCGAATTCCCCACCATGATCACTTCCGACTTTTACAATTCTAAACTCTTTTTCATTTTGAACTTGGTTACAGAAAGTAGAGAACACAGAGTGTGACTTGTCTTTGTGTCTTAATAAATTTACCCATGTCCATATGCTATAGTCATATACGATCACTAATCAATACTTCTTGCCGCTGATGGATGCAATTTTCACTGGTCCAAACAGATCTATATGTAGAAGTTTTAACGGTCTAGAGGTAGAAACAACATTTTTGATTTGAAAAAGGATTTTGAAAACTTGCCTTTTTGACATGCTTCACACAGAGCATCTGAGTTGAACTTTAAGTTAGGAATTCCTCTGACCAGATTGAGATTGTTAATCTGAGATATTCTTCTCATACTAACATGCCCCAATCTTCTGTGCCAGACCCATTGCTCATTGTTAACAGACATAAGGCATTCTACATTCTGACTTTTTAGTTCAGAAAGTTTGATTTTATAAATGTTGTTCTTTCTCTTACCATTAAAAAGCATAGTTCAATCTTTCTAACTAACTACTTTACAAGAATTTTTATTAAAGACTATATCATAACCGTTATCACTTAAATGACTTATGGATAACAGGTTATGTATTAATCCATCTACTAACAAAATATTAGTTATATAGGGAAGTGTACCGTTACTAATGGTTCTAGAGCCAATAATCTTTCCTTTCTAATTGCCTTTAAAACATATGTATCCTCCAGATTTAAAATCCAGGCTTTGGAACATATGCTTTCCTCCCGTCATGTGTCGAGAGCATCCAGAGTCTAGGGACCAAGATTGGTGTTTCAGCTTTGTTGTTAAAGATTGTTAGACGGTGTGGAAAGTGATCGAGAGGGGGGGGGGGGGGGGGTGAATAGATCACCTCTTCTTTTTCAAGGATTTAAAATTATTTTATCAAAGAGAGTTGAAAACAGCGAAAATCAATGTCCTGAATCAATTCCGTCTACTTTGAACCGACTACTAGAAAACTTGACATGTGAAAACTTTGCTGGATTTTTATTAAATGAAATGGATGAATGTACAACTCAGAAATCTTGACGTTTTAATGCACTTATCATAAAACAGTATTTCCAATGAATTTAGAAATTTGATAGGAATTTTGTCAAACAATTGTCGTATGCTTGTATAATGATTTAATAGTGGTGGTTTGGTGAAAATGTTTGAGCCACTATGTTTATCATTAGACTGTAAAACTTAGCACACCAATTGAATTGAAAAATTATAGAATATGTAAAATTGTAAAGAGAAAGAAAGAAAGAACGATACACTTGCAGTTTGGTAAGGAAGTTCCCCACTGTCGTCCTCGCGTGTGGGTACGTCTCCCTCTCAATTTCACAATCGAAACTGAGAAATTTTATATCAATATGTTGAATGTTTGATAGCAAGGTTACACTACACAGAAAGAAAGAAATCCCTATGATCTTCTTCTTCTTGTAAGAACCACCACTTGATATGAGCTGTATCAAGATTCCCTGCAAAGTCACCGAATGATCCTCCGCTTCCACGACCTGTTTGTTCAAAATCCTTCCAATTTCCAAACCCCTCGCTACGGCTGAATCCGACTCGTGCGACTGTGACTGACAAAACCCTCAAGAACACACCCATTCTTGAAGGACAACCCCTCTGGTTTATTTCTTAAAGCTTCCTCTTCAACCTTCAACTCAACTAGACTTCTTCAATACACAACTGAACGTTATCTCAAACCGGTTGATTCAATTCAACAAGGATGTTTGATTTTCTTTGTTGTTGTTGAATGTAAGATGGTTGAGAAGATGATGAAGATGAAGGAATGAAACGATTCTGGTTGCTCACAATTGTTTTGCACACAATCTTCTATGTTGCTATGTTGTATTCTGAAGAAATGCTTGCTTATATTTATAACAGAAAACGGTTAGTCAAAAAAGAAAGTGCTATGAGTCGATGCATGCTGGTCATGTGTCGACTCATGTTAGTTATATGTAACAGGATGAGTCAATACATTATGTTTTGAGTCGATACAAAAACCTGTTATAGCGTTTTACAGAACCAACACTTTTATACCCGTCGACACATAATGTGTATGTGTCGATACATACTGATTGTAAATTTAAATTTTGAATTTAAAACATAGTATGAGTCGACACATGATATTATGTATCGATACATATAAGTTTCAAAATGTTTTCCAAGATCATCAGAATGTTTTGTGTCGATACATAATGCGTATGTGTCGATACATACAAGTATTACAGGGGCATCAAAATATTATGTGTCGATGCATGGAATTTATGTATCGATGCATGCAGTTTTTAGATTTACATTCCAGGATCATCAAAGAGTTATGTATCGACTCATAAGCTTTTGTATCGATACATAATAGTTTTGAGATACAAGTCCAGGGACTTCAGAAAGCTATGTATCGATACAAAACTTGATGTGTCGACTCATAATGATGCATTATGAGAGAAATGTAATTTTGGCTTATTCAAACATGTTATATTATATTTGCAATCATTCAAAATCAATCTATGAAGGGTTTGCTCACAAACTCCCCCTTTTTGATGATGGCAAATATCTGATGATGTGTCGGGAATGAAAAAAGCTTGCTCCCCCTGAGTTTGTGTATCTTCTTCCTAATACAAGCACAATCTTCACTGACACACTCTTCTTCTCCCCCTTTGACCATATCAAAAAGAGAATAAGCAACATTTTTAAGAAACTCAGCACATAGGAAAATTTATATACAATTTCAGCGGTTAATGGACTTGGCATTCACACAGAATGTCAGGCATAAAGTTATAAATAAGTGAGTAAATAGCAGAGTAAACATAAAGTAATCACATTAAAAGTAATGCATTGGCAGATAAAAAGTTAGATTACATAAGCACGATAAAATGTTTGAAAGAGACATTTATACAAGCACTTGAAAGAAACAAAATGAGTGAGTCAAGGGAATATGGATTTTGACAGATTTTGTAGTTTTTACACAGTTTCTTGCTAACAAGGGAATATGGTATCATACCAAAAAAATGACTTATCTGAAGTGTGTTATGCATGCCTAATGATATGATGTAAATTTCATATGTCAAATTCAAACAATTTATGTAAAAGAGATATACGAAGACATTTTCAGTGAACATTTAGATCAACTTATAGGTGATTGGGGGTGAAGATAGGAAGGATATTACCTCGTTTGATTAGATAAGTGAACACACGTACTAAAGCTGAAAAAGCACATCTTAACAGTATGGTGTGACATAGATATATTTCAATTATATATATGTTTAGGACATCACGTATGAGAGATCTAAAACCCCTAGCTCACGGCGGATGTTGAAGAAGAGGTATGTTGCAAGTGGTTTTGTAAAGATGTCAGCAAGTTGATTTTTAGTATCAACATGCTCAAATGTAACATCCTCCTTTTCAATATGATCGCATAGAAAGTGATGTCTAATTTCTATGTGTTTAGTGCGTGATTGTAAAACTGGATTCTTAGTGAGGTTTATAGCACTTGTATTGTCACATTTGATTGGAATATGTTTTAATTGAATATCGTAGTCTTGTAATTGTTGCTTTTTGCTATGCCAACTTATTAAAGAGTTTGAAAACAAGTGACATGTTCCACTAGTGCTTTTCCTATCTGATTTGCAGCCAGCAAAATCAGAATCAGAGTAACCTACTAAACTGCAATCGCTTCCCTTGGAATACCATAGCCCATACTTAGGTGTATTATTGAGATACCTAAGTATACGCTTGACAACTTTCAAGTGGGATTCCTTAGGATCCAATTGATATCATGCACACATGCAAACACTAAACATGATGTCAGGCCTAGATGCTGTAAGATACAAGAGTGATCCAATCATACCTCTATATTTCTTGACATCGACACTCTTACCATGTTCATCCTTGTCTAAATTTCCGTTGGTAGGCATGGGAGTATCAATTGGTTTAGAGTTGTTCATCCCAAATCGTTTAAGCAACTCTTGGCAATATTTTGTTTGACATATAATTGTGCCTTCATTGAGCTGCTTTATTTGGAGACTGAGAAAGTAGTTTAGCTCCCCTATGAGGCTCATCTCAAATTCACCCTGCATGACTTTGGAAAATTCCTCGACCAGGTGTAGATTAGTTGAACCAAAAATAATGTCATCTACGTATATTTGAACTAAAAGGATGTGCTTTCCTTTACGTTTAATGAAAAGAGTAGTGTCCACTTGACCTCTTGAATAGCCATGATCAAGTAGAAATTTACTAAGTCTTTCATACCAGACCCGATGAGCCTGTTTAAGACCATATAAAGCTCGTTTTAATTTAAATACATGATCTGGATATTCGTTATTTTCAAAACCGGGAGGTTGTGAGACATACACTTCTTCATTTATGACTCCGTTAAGAAAGGCACTCTTTACATCCATTTGATAAAGCTTAAAATCTTTTGCACACGCATAAGCGAGCAAAAGACGTATAGCCTCAAGGCGAGCAACTGGAGCATAAGTCTCCTCATAATCAATGCCCTCCTCTTGGTTATATCCTTATGCTACCAAGCGTGCTTTATTGCGGGTTGTCATTCCGTTTTCATCAAGTTTATTTCTAAAAACCCATTTAGTGCCTATGATATGATGGTCTCGCGGACGAGGGACAAGTTCCCAAACGTCATTTCTTTTAAACTGATTTAGCTCATCTTGCATGGCCATTAGCCAAAATTCATCAATCAAGGCCTCTTTGGCATTCTTAGGTTCTACTTGTGAAACAAAAGCAAAATGATAACAAAAATTACTTATCTTGGAGCGAGTCATTACTCCTTTTGAGATGTCTCCCAATATGTTGTCAATGGGATGGTCTTTAGAGGACTTCCAAGCTAGTGGAATATTATTTGCTTCCATTTGCTCTTCTTCCTCATCTTTTGAAGGGCTTGTATCTTTCTCTTCCTTATCATTAATTGTTTTGGATTGAACATTTTCTTCAACAGTTTCTTTGAGTATATTTTCAGTAGATACACCTGCACCATCAAGAGAAACACCTTTTCCGACATGTTTCGGATAAGATTCATCAAAAGAGACATGAACTGACCCTCAACTGTAAGTAGACGTTTATTGTATACCCTATATGTTTTGCTTGATTGTGAGTATCCGAGAAAGATACCTTCATCTGCTTTTGCATCAAATTTTCCAAGATTTTCTTTTCCATTATTTAAGACAAAACATTTGCAACCGAATACATGAAGATGTGACAAGTTTGGCTTTCTTCCTTTCAAGATTTCATAAGGTGTTTTATCCAAAATTGGACGAATTAGTATTCTGTTTAAAACATAGCAGGCTGTGCTAATTGCATCAGCCCAGAAATATTTTGGCAATCCACCTTCATTGAGCATTGTTCTTGCTAGCTCCTCTAAGACGCGATTTTTGCGATCCACAACTCCATTCTGCTGTGGAATTCGAGGTGCTGAAAAATTATGCTCAATACCATGCTTGTCACAATACTTATCAAAGAGATGGTTTTGAAATTCACCTCCATGATCGCTTCGAATTGCAATTATTTTCAATTCCATTCTATTTTGAGATAGTTTTCAAAACTCTTAAAAGCAGAAAAAGCTTCATTTTTGCTATGAAGGAATATAGTCCAGGTAAATATAGAGTAGTCGTCAACAATAACAAAACCATAATAATTTCCTCCTAAACATTTTGTTCTAGAGGGTCCAAAAAGGTCCATGTGGAGAAGCTCAAGGGGCCGTGAAGTGGAAATCATGTTTTTGGATTTGGAAGAGACCCTTGTTTGCTTTCCCATTTGGCACGCATCACATAGGTGATCCTTTGTAAATTTTATCTTTGGAAGACCTACTACTAGATCCTTGGATACAACCTTATTAAGCAAATCAAAGTTAACATGCACTAAGCGTCTATGCCGAAGCCATGAATCATCATTCAAGGTGACTAGACACTTAGTGCTTGTTAAGGATACATAAAAAAGGTCAAGAATATGGACATTGTTTACTCTAATGCCCTTAAACACAATATCTTTTTCAGTATTTTCACTTATGCAACAAGTATTTGTGAAGGTAACTTTATAACCTTTGTCACATAATTGACTAATACTGAGCAAATTGTGTTTAAGCCCCTCTACTAAATGGACATTAGAAATAGTAGTGATAGAGGGATTACCTACACTACCTTTACCGAGTATAGCTCCTTTGTTATTGTCTCCATAGGTAACAAATCCTTTCTTCTTTACCTTGAAGTCAATGAAGAGCGATATGTCACCAGTCATATGCCTTGAACACCCGCTGTCTAAAAACCATCTTCTATCCATGGGTGTGAGGCATTTTTCCTGCAATATCAAAAGAGAGAGGTAGGTACCCAATTTTTATTGGGTCCATGTGGGTAAGTGGTAACATGGTTGCCTTTAGGCCTCCATTGGTAAATGCCTTTAGGAACAAGGAACCTCCTAAACTTGAATTTTTCAATGGTATATCCAAAGTGACAACAATAATGGCATAAACCATGATGATGATGTATTGTTTTACTTCTGCTCATTGTATCCTTTGGTAATTTTTTAACAAAAGAGTATTTTGAATACGGTGGATTTAATGTTTTCTTAAAAATTTTAGGATCGATTGCAAAAGTAACTTTGGGCTGTAAAGCTTTTTCTAATTTGGCATTAAGAGTCCCAACCTCTTGCTGCCAAATATGACAAACTTCACATTCCCTTCTGGGAATACATCCTGTAACATCCTTATCTTTTGAACTTTCTGCAATACTAGCTTTTAGACTTTTTAAGTCTTTTTCAGCTTTATAGACTTTACTCTCGAGAAATGAAAATATTTGTTTATCGGAGGATAATCTCTTAAAGGCATCTTCAGCTTTGTATTGCAGTTTTTCAAAAGCTAACTTTAGTTCAGAAAAGGTCATAGAAGAAAAGTTGTTAGGATATGCTTGTCTTACTTGTTTGTTGTGCTTGTCTTTCTTGTTGTAGAATTGATTTTTTGTATGTGCCATCAGACATAAATTTGCACTTTCATCACTACAACTTGAACTGTCATCGTCTGATGAATCGCTATCGCTTTCCCACACAATATAAGCTCTTCTTTGTTTGTTGAACTTCTTTGGTGGAGCTTTTTCCTTATCCTTTTTCATCTTTGGACAGTCTGGTTTGTAGTGTCCAACTTTACCACAATTGTAACAAGGTCCTTTACCTCTTTTCTTTTTATTTTCTTCTTGCCTTGGTTCTTTGGATTGTTTTCTAAAGCTTATGAGATTCTTATCGGAGTGCTTGATTCCATTCTTTCGGATAAATCTATTGTATCTCCGAACAAAAAGTCCCATTTCTTCATCATCAGAATTTTCATCACTAGTTGAGCCATTATCATCTTGCTCTTTGGTTGAGGACTTAGAGCTAGAAGTCATTAGAGATATTGACTTCTTCTCACTCTCCATGTCTTTGTTCCTTTCTTTCTTACTCTTATTTTCGTATTTTTCAAGACTTTGCAATTTTTGTTGATGTTCTTCCAGCTTTCCAAACAGAGTTGTAATGGTAAGCATAGTGAGGTCATTTGCTTCCTTGATAACTGTTACTTTAGGTTGCCATTCCCTGCTAAGACATCTCAGAATTTTATTAGTAGCAATTTCATTGGAAATAGGTTTTCCAAGTGCATTTAAACGACTCACAAGATGTATGAATCTCTTCTGCATGTCAGAGACAGATTCTCCTTGCTTCATGCGAAAGAGCTTGAACTCTTGATTGAGTGTATTAATGCGGGATTGTTTAACTTCAGTTGTGCCTTCATGGGCAATTTCTAAAGCGTCCCACATTTCTTTAGCGGACGTGCAGTGAGACACCCTATAATACTCATCAACACCAAGTGTTGAGATCATCATATTTCTGGCTCTCCAATTGCACGACCATTTCTTTTCATCCATTTCATTCCATTGATCCTCAGGTTTAGGTACTATTGCACCTGCATCATTCCTCATGGTGATTTAAAAAGGACCACTTTGAATGGCAGTCCATACATTCCTGTCAATGGAATTTATGTGTACTCGCATGCAGTCTTTCCAGTAGCCATAGTTTTCACCATTGAAAACAGGAGCTCTATTATACGCCCCATTTGGTTCAAAGGACATAGCGTTACGAGTAGATACAAAGCACCAGCTAACCGGTGTTCTGATACCACTTATTAGACGGTGTGGCAAGTGATCGAGAGGGGGGGGGGGTGAATAGATCACCTCTTCTTTTTCAAGGATTTAAAATTGTTTTATCAAAGAGAGTTGAAAGCAGTGAAAATCAATATCCTGAATCAATTCCGTCTACTTTGAACCGACTACTAGAAAACTTGACATTTGAAAACTTTGCTGGATTTTTATTAAATGAAATGGATGAATGTACAAATCAGAAATCTTGACGTTTCAATGCACTTATCATAAAACAATATTTCCAATGAATTTAGAAATTTGATAGGAGTTTTGTCAAACAATTGGCGTATGCTTGTATAATGATTTAATAATGGTGGTTTGGTGAAAATGTTTGAGCCACTATGTTTATCATTAGACTGTAAAACTTAGCACGCCAATTGAATTGAAAAATTATAGAATATGTAAAATTATAAAGAGAAAGAAAGAGAGAACGATACACAGGCAGTTTGGTAAGGAAGTTCCCCACTGTCGTCCTCGCGTGTGGGTACGTCTCCCTCTCAATTTCACAATCGAAACTGAGAACTTTTATATCAATATGCTGAATGTTTGATAGCAAGGTTACACTACACAGAAAGAAAGAAATCCCTATGATCTTCTTCTTCTTGTAAGAACCACCACTTGATATGAGCTGTATCAAGATTCCCTACAAAGTCACCGAATGATCCTCCGCTTCCACGACCTGTTTGTTCAAAATCCTTCCGATTTCCAAACCCCTCGCTACGGCTGAATCCGACTCGCGCGACCGTGACTGACAAAACCCTCAAGAACACACCCGTTCTTGAAGGACAAACCCTCCGATTTATTTCTTGAAGCTTCCTCTTTAACCTTCAACTCATGTAGACTTCTTCAATACACAGCTGAACGTTATCTCAAACCAGTTGATTCAATTCAACAAGGATGTTTGATTTTCTTTGTTGTTTTTGAATGTAAGATGGTTGAGAAAATGATGAAGATGAAGGGATGAAACTCTTCTGGTTGCTCACAATTGTTTTGCACATAATCTTCTATGTTGCTATGTTGTATTCTGAAGAAATGCTTGCTTATATTTATAACAGAAAACGGTTAGTCAAAAAAGAAAGTGCTATGAGTCGATGCATGTTGGTCATGTGTCGACTCATGTTAGTTATATGTAACAGGATGAGTCGATACATTATGTTTTGAGTCGATACAAAAACCTGTTATAGCGTTTTATAGAACCAACACTTTTATACCCGTCGACACATAATGCGTATGTGTCGATACATACTGATTATAAATTTAAATTTTGAATTTAAAACATAGTATGAGTCGACACATGATATTATGTATCGATACATATAAGTTTCAAAATGTTTTCCAGGATCATCAGAATGTTTTGTGTCGATACATAATGCGTATGTATCGATACATACAAGTATTACAGGGGCATCAAAATATTATGTGTCGATGCATGAAATTTATGTATCGATGCATGCAGTTTTTAGATTTACATTCCAGGATCATCAAAAAGTTATGTATCGACTCATAAGCTTTTGTATTGATACATAATAGTTTTGAGATACAAGTCCAGGGACTTCAGAAAGCTATGTATCGATACAAAACTTGATGTGTCGACTCATAATGATGCATTATGAGAGAAATGTAATTTTGGCTTATTCAAACATGTTATATTATATTTGCAATCATTCAAAATCAATCTATGAATGGGTTGCTCACAAAGATATCTGCAACATAGATGATTTTATCCTTAGGTACTCATATCTTTTTGGATCCTTGTTTGTTAGAGTTTCCAAAATTCTGATTGAATTTTGGTTTCGCAGAGTAAGAATTACTAGTATATTTTATATCATGTGTGTGTGTGTCCATATGTAGAGTGTGGATTTAAAGGTGTGTGTTTTATGACTATATCATAAACTTTCTTTGGTTGATATCATTCTTCTCCTCTTGGTTTCACATACCCTACGCCTTTTCTACCGTTACTGCTAACTCCATAGATCATTGAAGCCATCTTGCTTCTAGCTAGAAAATTTTTAAAGTTGTGATCATATTCCTTTATGATGTTATCAGAACTATTTTAAACTTATGAAACAAATTCTTTATGAGCTTTTTGTAATTCATTTTTAAGTTTAGAATTAATTTCTTTTAGCCCAAAGTTTTCTGTTTTTTGTTTCCTAGTTTCTTCAGTTTCAGATACAAGAATGTGTTTCTGGTTCTTGTATTTGACTCGAAGTTGCTGATATCTTTCAGGAATTTCAGACAGACTTTATTCTAATTGAGATCTAGAGAATTTTAAAAATACCTCTTCTGAATTTGATTCAGATTCTGATGTATCTGTGTCTTCTGATATGTTGGCAATTAAATCTATATTGGTTCGTTCATCTTCTGGTTCTGTTTCAGCTTCAAAAGATTTTGAGTCATCCCACGTTTCCATAAGACTTTTCTTCTTTATTTGGAGAAATTCTTCTTAGATTTTTCTTTCTGAAAATTTGGGCAGTCGCTTTTGTAGTGACCTGGCTTTTTGCATTTGCAGCATACAATGTCTTTGTTGCTAGATTTTCTGTATCCAGAGGATGATTCAGAGTGATTACCTGTTCTTCTGGGGTTTCTGAATTTCCTCTGTATGTGCTTTCATAGCTGATGGACTATTCTAGAGAGAAGAGATAGTTCGTCTTCATCTGACAAGGATCCACCCGAGTTTTCTTCTTCTGCCTGAAAAGCTTTAGTTTCATATTGTTTATTAGATTTAAGAGCAAGAGACTTACCTTTATTTTGGGGCTCATCTTCTTCTAGTTCTATCTCGTGACTTCTCAAAGAGCTGATAAGTTCTTTAAAAGATATTTTGTTTAGATCTTTGGCTAGTTGTAAGGCTGTGACCATGGGTCTCCATTTCTTGAGTAAGCTTCTGATGATTTTCATGATCTGCTGTTGAGTACCCTTTGTCCAGAACTTTTAGCCCATCAACCAGAATTTGAAACCTTGAGAACATTGTCTCAATTGTTTCATCTTCTTCCATTTTTAAGGCCTCGTACTTCTGGATGAGTGAAAGAGCTTTGGTCTTTTTGACTTACGTGTTGCCTTCATGCGTCATTCTCAGAGAGTCTAACATGTTCTTAGCTGAATCTTTGTTCGTGATCTTCTCATACTCGGTGCACGAGATAACACTCAAGAGGATTGTTCTAGCCTTGTGGTGATTTCTGAATTCTTTCTTTTGTTGATTTATCATTTTCTTTCTGTCGATCTTTAAACCGCTTGCGTCAACTAGATGAATGTAGCCATCCGTTACCATATCCCAAAGATAAGCGTCATGAGCTAGAAAAAAACTTTCGATTCTGTATTTCCAGTAATCAAAGTTCTCACCATCAAAGATTGGAGGTTTGCCGTTGATTTTGTCTTTCTCATCATAATTATCATTGTTGTTGTTCTGACATGGTCCCACCATATTGTTTTTCTTGCTAGGATCTTTTTCTGACACAGTTAAGTGTTAGCACCCAGAACCAGGAGCTCTAATATCAATTGAAGGATAGAAAAACACAAGAAAAGGGGTTTGAATTGGGGTTTTCAAAAATTAAAATAGTATGACATGTTTGGTTATCCTGATTCGTTTGAACTTAAACTACTCCACTCCACCTGCCAAGGTGATTTTTCCTCTCTCAAACAAGGTCTTAATCCACTAATAAAAACTTTGATTACACAATCACAAAGACTACCGTCAATGTCTTCTTGAGACTAAACCACTACTTGGTTTCTCAAGGTATTACAAAATATGAATAAAAAATGTTTACAATAGTATTTCTAGAAAAACTATATCACAAATGTGATGTATACACAAGGTTAAAGCATAATGAATAAATAAGAGAGAGCTTGTGAAAATATTTCATTGTATGCGCAAGTGTTTTTGATCACTCTTTAAGACTCCTTTATATAGGCGAAGCATATGAGACATGAGAAGATGATTTTGGAAGGTTGATAAAATGTTGTTAATGCACTTTCCAAAAATATAGATCTTGTCTGGTATCAACTGTTCTCTTTGATTTGTAATGATTGAATTGTAACACATCAAAACTTGCTTCTTTAAAAACTGATCAGAATAAGAGTATTAACGTTGACACTTTAGATCATCAGAGTTTTGCTTCATTAGAGTTTTAGTATGCAACTTTGGTGCTTCAGAAGTTTTACCATTAGAACTTCTTTGAGCGTGATATTTCAATAGTTATACATAAATTCTTATTTGATCTTCTTAGCGTAATTTTGTTTACCAACTTCTATGCTTCTTTATTAGAACTTCTCTGCATATTTTATTAAATTATTAGAGAGCATATTTGTTCTTTATGTATATATCATGTATTTGTTATCATCAAAAATATTACAAAGATGTAGAACCAAATTATGTTCTAACAAAGATGAGACATTTTTGGCTTTCACAAGTTTTGCAATGTTATCCCAAAACAAATTAAATTCAATTTTTTTTGCTATTTTAAGCGATCATGGAGGTGAATTTGAAAACCACCTCTTTGAGGAATATTGTGATAAATATTGTATTGAACATAACTTTTCAGCTCCTAGAACTCCACAACAAAATGGTGTTGTGGAGCACAAAAATCGTATTTTAGAAGAGTTGGCAAAACAATGCTCAATGATTGTCTACCTAAATATTTTTGGGTCGATGCTATTGGCTCGGCATGTTATGTCTTAAATAGGATACTTATACGTCCTATATGACAAAACACCATATAAACTTTTAAAAGGTAGAAAACCAAATTTATCACATCTTCATGTATTCAGATTAAAATGTTTTTATTTTAAACAATGGTAAGGATAACCTTGAAAAATTTGACGCGAAAGCTGATGAAGGTATATTCCTTAGATACTTTCAATCAAGTAAATCTTATAGAGTATATAATAAGAGATTACTTATTATTGAAGAGTGAGTTCATGTTACTTTTGATGAGACTTTCTCGAAAGATGTCGAGAAAGGTAATTCTTTTCATGGTACATGTGCATCTACAAAAAACATACTCAAAGACACTGAAGAAGGAATTGATTAACATGGGTTGGTGAAATCAGAGGAGGAGGAAGATGACGATCCTGAAAATAAGAAAGATGAAAGTCAAAGCAAATAGGATGATCTCTCCTTGGATAGGATAACTTCCAAGGATCATCCTATCGACAAAATTCTTGGAGACATCACCAAAGAAGTAACTACTCGCTCTAAGATAAGTAATTTATGTTATCACTTTGGACTCGTGTCTCAAGTTGAACCTAAAAATGAAAAATATGTCTTACTTGATTAGCACTGGCTTATGGCCATATAAGATGATTTAAATCAATTTGAAAGAAATGATGTATGGGACCTTATCCCTCATCTGCGAGATCATCAAGTCATAGGCACCAGATGGGTTTTTAGCAATAAACTAGACGAACACAAAGTGATAACTAGAAACAAGGCGTGAGTAGTGGCTTAAGTATATAACCAAGAGGAGGGAATTTATTATGAGGAAATTTATGTTCCGGTTGCTCGACTCGAGGCTATACGTCTTTTACTAGCTTTTGCATACTCTAATAATTTCAACTTTTTTCAAATGGATGTGAAGAGTGCTTTCCTTAACGGATACATTAATGAGGAAGTGTATGTAGCACAACCTCTCGGTTGTGAAAATCATCAGTATCCTAATCATGTTTACAAGTTAAAACATGCTTTGTATGGCCTCAAACAAGCCCCTAGGGCATGGTATGAGCAACTTAGCAAGTTCTTACTTGACCACGTATACTCTAGAGGGAAGGTAGATACAACACTGTTCATTAAACATCTAGGAAAAAATATAATTCTAGTTTCAAATTTATATTGACGATATCATATTTGGTTCTACTAACATGCATTTGGTCAAGGAGATTTCTAAGCTTATTGTGATACGGTGGGAGAACTGACTTTTTGTTTTGTGTTTGATCGTAATGTTGCGGATAGCAAGAGTCGCCCTCGACTTTTCTTTTATCCAATAAGGAAAGGTGAAAAAGCACAGGAAAGACCTTTAGAGATGTTTTCTTGAGTTCAGGGGGTAGATTATGAAAAGGGAAGGTGTTAGTACCCTTTTCATATGTAGTTATCTACGTGCTCTTAGTTGTTTGTTAGATCACTTGCTTTTGTTTTGAAATGTGCTTTGTGATGTGGGTTTTGAAAGTATTTTGAAAATGTGACTTTGTAATGATTCTCATCTCTATAAGAATGTGTACAAAGTGTTGGTTTTAAAAATAATTCAAGGAGATGTGTTGGTGTAAAAATGTTTTTATTGTGAGCAAGCGAGCGACTAGGAGCGAATATACCTACTCAAAAAGGTCTTAGATGTTATTTTCCTCTTCCTTTAGATGTTGCTATCTTATCATTGATTTGGTAAGAAGCCCCATCGTTGGATGTGAAGGGACGGGTGCAGGACGTTTTTGCATAGTCATAGAAAGCAACCCATGGAACATTTTAGCAATGTCGTGTGAGGGACTAGATCCTTTATTGAAGGCAACATCGAGGGTCATCAAGGGACTACGATCTTTTATCGAGGGTCTTTTGCTAAAACGCCCACGTTCGAGGGACATGACTATTTTTCCGATAGGCAACAAGGTGGGATTACCCTAAGGCTGCTAGTGTGCAAGTGTGTTTGATTGCATGCATTTAGTCTTGATTAGGGTGATCTATTCGTTGATTTCATATCTTGCCATACACATCCTAATTACTAGTATTTTATATTTGAAAAAGCGTTAAATTGCTGAAATATAAAAGTCCTACGCTATTACAATATTTTAGGGATGGGGGTACATATTTAATAATGGGGGGTTGCAAGAATTTAAATCCTATTTAACTATTACAACCATATTGCAATGTACAATGCAAGAGAGAAAAATGACTTGTTTAGAAAATGTTTTTTTTGTGTCTTATTGAATTAAGAAAAAAAAAAAAAATTAATCAATAAAAGAAAATATTTTTATGTATTTTTAATATTAGTAAAAAAAGGATTAATATTGAAAATGATAAAAAGGAAAATAAATGAAAGATAGAAACAACGTGCTGCTGCAAGAAAAACGACAAGGATCAGAAGTTCTGAAGCCAGGCGCGTGGGGACTCATTAAGGAACGTCAGTGGAATCAGAAGTTCTAGATTGATAAACTCTTAGGTCCTGCAAGAATTGTCAGAGGGAATGGAAACAGAGGTTCTGGGTGGTATTCAGACAGTGAAGCATAAGTCATAAGTTCTGTGTTATGCTAAAATAGTGAGTGAACATCAGAAATTCAGTGTGTTGTCAGCGTGTGAAAAATCAGAAATTTTGAGTGTTAAAATAGCGAGTGGAAGCATCAGAGGTTCAGTGTGCTTAACAGTAAGAAAGCCTAGAAGTTCTGTGTGTTTAACATGTAGGGAGAACTCAAAAGTTCTGTGTTGTGCTAAAACAATGAGTGAGCATTCTAGAAATTCTGTGTTAAAATGGTGAATGAAGAACAACAGTTCTGTGTTACATTTCAACTTTTTCATCATATTAATCAGCACATCAGCAATTTATTCAGTCCTTAATAGCAAATCAGAAGGATAAAAGCACAACAGTTTATAGAAGTTCTAATCCTAGTTCTGAGCCTAGCCCTAATCAAGAAGTTCTGATCCACAGTTTTCCTACTTATGCAATGATACGAACAACATCAATACTGTGATATTTACATATTTAATGATATTCTGAATGAAAAGATGCAAAGTTAGAAAGACTTACCTTGAATCTGGAGCGTGTGTTTGGAACCTGAACTGCTTCCTTTAGATGTTCTGGAGTCAGCAAGAGCAACAGAAGAGAAAATACCAAGTTCTTTGATTCAAAGGGAAGAATAAAGGTTTGGTTTTCTGTTTGGGAATTGGATTTTTGATGAAGGTTTCACAATTTTCTTTTCTCTCTTTTGAAAATTTTCTCTCTCAAAAGACTAGCCCCTTGAACGTGTGATGGAGCCAATTATTTATAGATGGGTTTGCTGTGGTTTTGGGGGGAAAACAAATGGGATTCAAACCTTTTTGGTATACTGTTTCATTGCTTTTTAATCATAGTTTTCGTATGCTAATTTGATGCAAATATGGGGTTTAATAAAGTGCAGGTGTGGACTGGATCAGCAGCTGATTGCAGGACTATGATATAGCAGGGCAGCAGGTTGCTTAAACGAGGTTTTGGGATTTGGTGATGTTCTGATCGCAGAAGATCAGAAATGTAACCTCCATATGCTGAAGGGTTATGTTCTGACCGAAAGACATTTCTTCCATATGTTCTGATTGAAGCATCATGTTCTGGACCGTGTCTGTAAATTCTGATTGCACTCGCATGAAGGCTGGCCCAGAAGTTCTGAAGTATCATATTCTCTTAACACTTAGAAAATTACCTAAATGTTTAGAAATTTGATTTTTTTCAAAGTAATTTCTGACTTCTAATTTTTTTGATGAACCAATTTCATGTCTTGATGAATTATAATTGTTGAAACTTAATTTGATCTAAAAAATTCAAAGTTTGACTTTTCAGTGTGCTTTTGACCATTTTGCCCTTGTGGATGATTTTCTTGAAAAGTTGTAATTCAAGACCTGAAACTTGATAGAAGAAAGCCTGAGAGTCCAGGATGATCCTTTGAGAAATGAGAGGGAAAATTTTGGGGTACAACAGTTGCCCCTGTTCATTCTTCTTACGCCTGAAGAGTAGATTGGCCGGTCTGCCTTTCGTGATCTGAAGGTGGAAGATGATTGAACACTAGAGTGCCCAAAAATTTGCACTCGCATGAAGTAATGCTGATTGGTGATATCGGGAATGGGCTTACAGATGCCATTTGGAAGGCGACGGAGAATTGTCGGAGATGGGCTTAAAGATGCCATCCTGAAAAGATCGGTTGCATAAGAGATTCCTTGGCAAGAATTCATGTACCTGCAGTTAAGGAGGACTTCGCCGGGGAATTTTGATTTATGTCCTGGGAAGTAGAGTCTAGGAGCTTTGGTTGTCCATTACTCTGCTGGGGAATTAACTCTTAATTGAGGAGGTGAAAGTAGAATGCATATCTGGTTAGGGTCCAGGCTGTACATAGGCTTATTGGGAAATGTGAAATTGACCGTATCTAGTCGGGTCCAGGCCTTACAGTGTTGTAAACTATTGTCTGGAGATAAGGGAGAAGGAAACTGGATAGTAGGGTTACTTCGAGATGAAAGCCTGGATAGTAGGGCTATATGAAGGAACCTGGATAGTTGGTTTACTTCGAGATAAAAGCCTGGATAGTAGGGCTATGAGAGGGAACCTGGGTAGTAGGGTTACTTCGAGATGAAAGCCTGGATAGTAGGGCTATGTGAAGGAACCTAGATAGTAGGGTTACTTCGAGATGAAAGCCTGGATATTAGGGCTATGAGAAGGAACCTGGGTAGTAGGGTTACTTCGAGATGAAAGCTTGGATAGTAGGGCTATGAGAAGGAACCTGGGTAGTAGGGTTACTTCGAGATGAAAACATGGGTAGTAGGGCCATGAGAAGGAACTTGGGTAGTAGGGTTACCTCGAGATGAAAGCCTGGATAGTAGGGCTATGAGAAGGAACCTGGGTAGTAGGGTTACTTCGAGATGAAAGCCTGGGTAGTAGGGTCATGAGAAGGAACCTGGGTAGTAGGGTTACCTCGAGATGAAAGCCTGAATAGTAGGGCTATGAGAAGGCACCTGGGTAGTAGGGTTACTTCGAGATGAAAGCCTGGGTAGTAGGGCCATGAGAAGGAACCTGGGTAGTAGGGTTACTTCGAGATGAAAGCCTGGATAGTAGGGCTATATGAATGAACCCGGATAGTAGGGTTAAATCGAGATGAAAGCCTGGGTAGTAGGGCCATGAGAAGGAACCTGGGTAGTAGGGTTACTTCGAAATGAAATCCTGGGTAGTAGGGCCATGAAAAGGAACCTTGGTAGTAGGGTTACTTCGCTTGATCATGTAGATTAGTTGACCCGCTTAGTTTCAGGAACTGATTTTTTCATTAGCTGTCTGCAGATATGATATGTATAATTGCTGGAATTGTTGGTGATAACTATTTTTCCTGAAAAGACAACAGGGTTAATCATATGTGATGCATGAAATGCATTGTGAGATGATGTTCTCAAAATAAATGAGATTATGCTGTATGTGATATGTATGCGCATGTCATGATGTATGAACATGAGATGTTATTTGTGACATATTCGAGTCTAGGAAAATAAATCCCTGACTGCTTCTAAAGAATATAACATTTATGACTGTTGTAGAGAACTTTGGTTCTTCTACTTCCGTTGGAGATGGTGAACGGAAATGACTGTACCGGAGATTTGCTCTTTTTTGTTTGTGAATATTCTGCCAGGTAGAGACTTTGTTCGAGAATAACTCTACGGGGGAATGACTCTTGTTAAGATCTGTTGGGAATTGAGCTTCTGTATCTAGATAAACAAAATCTGCTTGGGGAGATTATAATTTATGATGATCCGCTCGCGATCATGCAATTCGGCCGGGGGATATAAATATCAGGTTTCTGGATGACCCTGGCTAGGGAGATTACTTCCCGTTTTGAGATAACTGATATCGATGCTTCGGTTACCTTTACTCTATGGGGAATACAGATGTTACAAGGTCGCATGTATTGATGACTGTGCTCCAAAGCTGTCTCTGCCCTGGTACCTGCTGGACAGAGTAACTGTCGGGTTTGACATTTCTTATTTTTGCCCCTGTTTCTGGAATTACGAGTAATTGTATTTTGTTTCTTTATGTAAATATTTATGAGCAGCGATCATATTTAAATGCATGTGTAAAAAATAAATCATTGGGCGTTCTTGCAAAACAAAACAGAAAAAGAAAAACTCAAAGTTTCTTATGAAAATGATTTTATATTGATTTTTTTGAAGTTGGCCTGTAATGGGCGTTTTCATACAAGGAGGCTGACCTTATAGTAAGATAATGCCGTCGAAAAAAATAGAAGTTATACAATATTGTGTAAGAAGATAATAGTTATGTACAACAATCCTATTGGGTTCCAAATCTGCTATTGTCGCTATGTCTTCGAGCGTCTCATCACTTTGCTGCTTGTCCGAAGCTAATTAGGTTGATCGATGCTGTTTGAGCTTGACAAACGATAATGAGGTCATATTGCAGGGTGATCCAATGGGACATAGTGATACACTTTTCATCCCTAAATTTTTCCTGGATCGCGCTTTCAGGTTTTCGACTTGCCGGGTGTACATATTTTTCAGGTTTGAGGTCCACCGGGATACCCTTTTTTGCCCAAGTCGCCTTTTCAGGTTTTCGACTTGCCGGGTGTACATATTTTTCATTTTCATCCCTTATTTTTGCCCAAACCCTTTTGGTTCGCCGGGAAGCCCTTATTTTTTCCTAGGCCAGTCGACCTAGCGAGTATTTTATCATGCATAGTATCTTTTCACTATGTCCGTGTTGACAGGGTGAGAAAGGTCGTCACCGTCCATGGTGGTCAGGATCATGGCCCCACCCGAGAAAATGTTTTTAACCACAAATGGCCCTTCGTATGTAGGAGTCCATTTGCCCTTGGGGTCACCTTGCGGCAGTATGATACGCTTGATCACTAGATCCCCGACTTGATATTCTTGACACCTGACTTTCTTGTTAAAAGCCTTGATCATTCGCTTTTGATATGTTTGACCATGATAGACAGTAGTAAGTCTCTTCTCATCAATCAGATTCAGTTGATCAAGTCGAGTCTGGATCCAATCATCTTCATTTAGACGTGCATCCTTCATGATTCTCAGAGAAGGGATCTGGATCTCAATGGGTAGGACTGCCTCCATGCCATATACCAGAGAGTAGGGTGTTACCCCTGTCGACGTCCGTGCTGAGGTACGGTACCCATGCAGAGCAAATGGTAACATCTCATGCTAGTCTTTGTATGTCACTGTCATCTTCTGTACAATTTTCTTGATGTTCTTGTTAGCTGCTTCAACAACACCATTCATCTTCGGCCGGTAGGGAGAAGAGTTATGATGCTGTATCTTGAACTGCTTACAGAGTTCGGTGATCATCATGTTATTGGGATTCGTACCATTATCGATGATAATTCTCTCTGGAACACCATACTGACAGATCAGATCATGCTTGATAAACCGCGCCATAACACTCTTAGTAACAGTAGCAAAAGAGGCCGCCTCAACCCATTTCGTGAAGTAATCGATGGCCACCAGGATGAAGCGATGCCCATTGGAGGCGGTGGGCCTGATTTCTCCGATCATATCGATGCCCCACTGTTGTACCCCAAAATTTTCCCTCCCATATTCTTCAAAGTTTTGACAAGCATCATCTCAATTTGCTCAAGTCTACTCAAGGGTTGCACAGTCAAACCATCCTCCTAAGCCAGTCAAAATTAGGGTTTTGGTTCTTGCAAGGAAGTTGAGGTTTTCAAGGGCTCAATCAAGTCCCATATGCTCATACACATTGTCAAGCATCTACATGTCAAGTTTCAAGACTCACAAGGTCAAGTTGCACAGTCAAAAACCCTAATTGCTTCACAATCAACTATAGGGGCAAAATGGTCATTTGGCAGTCAAAAGTCAAATTTTTTTGTCAACATCTTATTTTGAAGCCACAATCATCATTTTATCAAGTCTTGATCATGATTCCACAAGAATGGCTCAAAAATCATCAAGATGCAAAAGTTTCCATTTTTGGATAGCTGAAAAGTCAACTGTAACTTGACCAAGGCATAACTTTTTCATGGTTCATCAGAAAAATCCCATCCAATGCTCATCTTGAAGGGGAGGACATTTCCTACAACTCATCTTCACATTCCAAGTCCAATAAATGCTCTCACAAAAAGTTATCAATTTCAACATTATAGGTCATTTTCAAAAGTCAACAAAAAGGCATTTTAAGTCAAAGACCATAACTTGAGATTGGTAAATTCAAATGACATGGGACCAAAGGCATTGGTTAGAGGACTTCAAGACCTTTCCAAAATGTCCAAGAACATGTTCATATGATCAAAATTGAGCAAGATATGCATTGGAGAAGTTGGGAAATTTTTGTGAAATGGCAAAAGTCAACTATCCTTGAAACTTCAATTTTTGACAAAAGGGCCCACTTTCTTCCACTTGATTCAGCCTTGTCATGCCACCCACGTGTCCCATGATCAGTTTCAAGATTAAACATTAATTTTTCTATTTTTATTTAATTTTATTTGATTTAATTCATTTTAAATCCATAAAATTCAAATAAAATAAAAAAAATTAATTCAATAACATCTTTTGATTTGAATGACTTTTATGTGTCACGAACAACCTACCAATTTCGTGCTAGGGCCATTTTAAGCATAAAAATTCAAAATTTGAACAAACTTGGAATGATCTTTAATGATGGTTAAGAAGAATCCAAAAACTTAATTGCAAGGGATCATTAGCTCATAATGTGACCTATTCTCATTCATGACTACATATGCAAGTGTGACAAGCCTCATTCAAAAAAAAGGGCATCCCTGAAACGGCCAGAGCAAAAACTGAAAATTGTCCAAAAAAGTGAGAGACCAAAAACATAGTTGCAAGCGTTTTCAGATCAAAGCAAACACGTAGCTTTCTTCCTTGCCACTCACTGAAGCAAAAGCAACCACAAACGCATCCTAAGGTCCACTGAATAGCGCTGTAAGTACTCACGAAATCACCTCTGAACATGGAGTCGTGTTTCTCCATTCTTGCACTTTTTTCTAGAAAATAATAGCATATTCATACTCCATGCCTGATTTCCAATGCAACGGTTATATTCAATTTCATTTTTAGGCTTCGTATGACAATACCCATGCCTAGGGTTTGTTTGCTTTGTTTTTAGGTATTTTTTCTACATGTGAAATTGGGACGGACCATAAGCATCAACGTGATCAGGAGACATGGGTCATCACCCCCATGGTTTTGTTACTTTTTTATTCTCTTTTCCTTATAATTTCTTTTTTTAATTATTATCATTATTATTATTATCATTAAATTAACATAACTAATTTTCCCATAAAATTCAAAAAAACCAAAAAAAGCATTTTATTATTTATTAACTTATTTTGTAAATAAATTCTAACTTTAATTAATTAGTTGTGTAATTAGGACAATTTTAACATTTTTTTAATAAGTAAAATTAATTTAGAATTAGGTCTTTCACTTTCAATTTTTAATTTCTTTTTTTATTTTATTTCCATTAAAAACATAAAAATACAAAAAAAACATTTTTTAAAATTAATTAATTAGTACTAGGGTTAATTTTAATTTAATTACAAAAAAAAGGACAAAACTCATTCTTATTCAAAAAAGGGTCAAAACCCTCATGACGTCCCGATTCAATTCTTTCACGCGCAGTTTATTTTAATTCAATATTTTATATTTTTGTAACTGCTTCTGGAAATGTAATAGTTAATTAGGACCTCCTTTATTGCTTTATTTATTTTCTCGCAGTTTATTTTTTCCAAACGGGTTTGTTTTTGGCGATGTATATACCCGCGCCTTGTAATAGCTAGATTTATCTTTTCCGCATTTATTTTCCGCACTCCTAACTGTTAAAAAATGCATGAAAGAATGTATGAAAAATAAAACCAATCCGTAGCTCACAAATAACATGTACAAGATAAACATAACATGAAAACAAAACACATGCACATGCCACCCCTAGGGTACGCCTCACTGGTTGCCTCGAACGTGGTCATCAAGTATAGGGTGTCTTAGAGGTCGCCCTTCTGTCCAAAAGATCCAGTTGCCTCGAAACGGTCGCCTCGGATAAAAAAAAGGGATCTAGGACATTAGGGTTACTTCTAAGGTATCCTACTATTGCTTCGGTGACCACATTGTCCCTAATCATCGAATTCACCCGAACACCTCCAACAATGGTGCTACCTACCTCTCAATGGTGGGATGGCACTATCTAAAGGACTCTTACACAGCTTAATTCCTTAGAGCAGGTAGATTCTCCTGGGTACTTGCTCTTCTCAAAACAAACAAAAATACTTTTCGCACCCCACACTTTCAAAAAGTTTTCAAACAAAACACTTCATACACTCCTGAGGACTGATACAAGAGTTACTTAGAAGTTTTCCAAACAAACTTTTTCAAAACCCACACACACTTGAAAAGCAAACAAATTTTGAAAACATAAGAGCAAGTACCTAAGAGCCCGTGGATAACCACGGATAGAAAGGGTGCTAACACCTTCCCTTTCTATAATCTACCTCCCGAACCGAGAAACATTCTCAAAGAAGGAATTTTGCTGTGCTTTTTTCCTTTCCATGTTGGAGAACATAAAAGACGGTGGCGACTCTTGCTTACCGCGACATTTCGCGAAACCAGCTAAAAAACAGTCAGTTCTATTCCCACCGATCACAGAACTGGCGACTCTGCTGGGGACTTAATAAGTGGGGTGTACCTTAGGAATAGTTCATCATCATGTTTTCAATTGCTTGCTTTGTTTGCTTTGAAATTGTGGACCTATTTTGGAAGTTTCATAGATCCTAACCCAGATCTGGGGGATACCTCTTAGAAAGTAGCAACAAAATTGTGAGGGAACTGTGCGGGGTATATCGACATGGTTGAAGCAGTTTGCTACGTTGATGTGGCACTTTGGTGAGTACCGGTAACCCTTGAGTCAAGTCAAGGAGAGTACGGGGCCGCTACGTGGTGTCGTGAAGCATCAACTGACCTTAGGAACCTTACTTGACCATCCTGGCCTCTTTAGGGGTAGTGAGATGACTGACTTTGGTGCAGTCCGAAGTTGGTTGATACTCGATACTACACTCATTGAGGGTTGTTTTCTTGGAATATTTTGATCGCCAGTTCAGTGGATAAATCAAAACAATGAACATAGAAAACAACCCAATGATATTGAGTTCCTTAGAACCCGGTTACTTTTGATAGGACAGGTTTGAGCCCACCAACTTCAAGAGGGTAGTACCCAAACTTCACGCTGGCCTGAACTCTAAGGGCTGTCTTGTGTGACTTGTGTGCTTTCAAACTTGACTACTTGCATGCTTGTTATCTAACACATGAGTTTCTTCCAGGGTTTGTTTACAGTCCTTAACCTGGACTCATAACAGGGTTTACTTACATCACTCCACTCATAGCATAACATCATGCCATCATACCATTGCATACATCCTACATAAGGGCTAATCCATTTCAAGGATCTCAAGGGTTTGTGATGCAGGTCATGATGTCTAGCAAGGGGCAAAGGGGATTTATTTTCCTCTAGCCAAGGTTGATAACTTGAGTCAGGGGCTATGACCCACTCGATATGGTGAGCCTTGACTCTTGAAGAAGGACTCTCAACAAAATGAAGTTCCTTCAATCAAGCTACAAAATTCAAGTTCTAACAATCTTTCTTGTTTATCCCGCGAGATCCTTGAAAACATTGCATGCATATCATACATATCATTGCATTACAGGTACCCTTGTTACGGGTCACGTACCTTCTTCGCTGTTTATTTCAGCAATGGCTTCCCAACAAGGCAACCAGGATCTTCATGCTCAAGAGACTCGGTTCGGGGAGATCCTCCTAAATCTATCCAAGGGGTAGGAAGAGCTGAGAACACTCCTCATGGGGACTTTGGTCAGGAACAGTCCAGAAGACGATAAAGACGAACGGCTGAAAAGTCTGCAAGCTGAGGTAGATACAATGAGAACCCAGATGCTGGGGCAGATGGCTCTCATTCAAGACTTAGCTCAAAGACAAGAAGAGCTCAGGGTTCTCGTCAACCAACTGCTTTGGGATAACCAACTGGGGCAAACATCTAAGGTTGAAGATCAAGTCATCATTCAACCACCTTTGGGGCAAGAAGACAAGGGAAAAGCTCCTCAGCTTGCTTTAGGGTCACAAGCCCAGCATCAACCTCACCAAAAGCAACGGGTTGACCGAAGGAAATTTACCAAGCTCAACATGCCGCTGTCTCAAGCTTTACAACACCTGTTAAGATTGAATCTGGTGACATTAAGGGACCCTCCTAAGAATCCCAACACAGCCTCCCTAAGGTACAATCTTGATGCAAGGTGTGCATACCATTCTGACCGTCCTGGACATGACAACGACGACCGTCGGACTTTGAAGAACAAAATTCAAGACCTGATTGATGAGGGAGCAGTGGAATTCACCCCAGATGGTCAGGTCGAGTTCTTCTACTATCCCTGCGAGATTCACCATTTGAAGTGACAAGTCCTGAGACTAGAAGACTTTTTGTTCATTCGAATGTTCAAGTTGTATTTTCTTTGTTTATACAAATAATTATTGTCATAGCAAACTTTATTACTTTATCAATGCATCACATATGTCTGTTTTGAATCAATATATTCGCATTCGCTATATTCAAAATTGCTTTCATTTTTTGTGATGTTCAACGCTCGATTAATAATTCTAAGCCTCTTGAGGGAGGATGACAAAAACGATACCATGATTTTTACAGTATGCTTTTGAACAGACCCCGCTGATTTGGTACAGGCATTGTTTCAATTCCTAAACACCGGAGTTATAAGGAAGATAATCCCTCGTCAACCCCTTCGAGCCAAAGAAGTAGGAGTTTTTCTTTTCGAAAATTAAAACCCTTAATCATAACCTGGGGCAGGGTAGTTCTCTCAGTTTGATCCAGGTGCACAACGAGTGGCACCAAAGAAGTCCTTACAAAACAAAACACAGTGATGGTCCTGAATAATCATAAAGACAGGCAGTCATTACCAAAAAAAAAAAACTAAAGCCGAATAAGTCAAAACCTATGAAGGGGACTTACAAAACTGGGGCATCCCGCTGACTGTAAATACGAAAAGAAACAGTTCAGGCAAAATTCAGGGATAACGAAATCAAAAAAGAAAGAGGTCCTACAAACCCTCAACGCAAAAGGAAATGACTGCCTATTTAAGATAAACTGTCAATATCCGAACCATCACTGGAATATCTGAGCAAAGACTCAAACAAGGTCTAACGCGCGATCAGCTGAGTTTAGGTTTGAAGAACATCACGAAGAGCGGGTGGGTACAAATAATTTGAGCCTTTATCCTTTGTTTCTTAAACTGTGAACCATGCCACGTTACAAACCTTAAAAGTCCTAGCTGGAGCATGGGTTGGTTCGAAAGCATACTGTTACGAAAGGTATCCTGACTCCTTAAGGTTTGCTATAAAATACTGAGTTGACATCACGTTTTACAAAATTCGCTTGTTTTACTGAAAAAATACATTTTCAAAAACTTCAAGACAGACATAAGCTTTGCATTTTTAATAAAACATTGCTTGCATATGACTATTTGTTTGAACAACATAGAAGTTCGCACGACGAATGTCTAATGAACAAAAGCACCTCCAATCAAAGGGCATGGCATGGTCATTGTCCGTCATCTGGGGCAGTCCAGTCAAGATTCAGGGAATCTCTCAAATGCCAAGCAGCCAGGGGCAAATCTCCATCTGGATCACTTGGGGCATTGGACATGAGTTCCAGCTACGAATCTTGCCTGATCAAACATCTTCTGGTCACACACAACACAACAACAGGGGCACCTCCCTACATCCTGAGAGCGTGGACTTAGTCGAAAAAATACTACGCATAATCAAAGACCCGCTAGGTTGACACACCTAGGCAAAAATAAGGGCTTCCCGGCGAACCAAAAGGGTTCGGGCAAAATAAGGGATGAAAATGAAAAACAATCTGTACACCCGGCAAGTCGAAAACCTAAAAAGGCGGCTTGGGCAAAAAATGGGTATCCCGTTGGATTGAAAACCCGAAAGGGCGGTCCAAGAAAAAGTTAGGGATCAAAGCGTACGACTATGTCCCGTCATCTTGCCTACCAGAAGAAGATTTGTCAAATCTGCAGTTATCAAGCACCTCCACAGGTACCTTCTCCCACAGAAACTGGGGCAATAATGAGTTGTCTAAGCGATCTAGTTGCTCTGTCCACCAAGGTACTAAGGTAGGCTAAAGAACGTAACCAAGATACCTTCACTCCCCGCAGAGTAAGACAGGTTTCAGCAATACTCTCCCCAAGCAGAGTTGGTCTCCCGTCAGCCCTAACAAGGCACTGTATCTCCAGCAAGTCAGCGATACTCTCCCCAAACAGAGTTAATCTACAGTCAGTCTTAAGGAAGTTGGGTACCCCCAGTAAATCTCAGCATTCCCCAGCGGAGTATACAGATGTTCCTAAGCAAGCATCCCCGGCAGTCTCAATATAAGATTGTTCCCCGGCGGAATACCAGACACCCCAGTGGAGCCACTTCCCCAGTACAGTCCAAAGTTTCCCCAGGAAAGTTGAATCAATCTCCCCAGTAGAGTTTTAGAAGCTTATCCCCAACAGATTCTGGAAGCTCATCCCCTGCAGAGTACGAACGCATCTCCCCGACTTTATTCAAAGGTTATTCCACACCAGAGTTTATAACTGGGTTATCCTCAGCCAATTACCACGGAAAGATCGTCCTCGACGAAGTTCTTCCTACCCCCCAGCGGAGTTCCTCAAATTCCCCAACATAACATATCAACGGTATCCCCAGCGGAGTTCTCATCAAAACCTCAGCGAAATATCTCTCCCCACAGAGTGATTCCCCGCAGAGTAATCTCTCCAACAAGTTTATTCCCCAACGGAGTCATCTTCTCCTACCGGTTTATTCTTGCAACCATCATCCCCAGCGGAAACGAAGAATTCTCCTCTTCAAACATCATCCCAGGATTCAACAAAATTCCCGGCATTCGTCAAGGATTTATTTTCCCAGACGAGAATACATTCATAAACATCACATCTTCATACATTATAGCATGCATACGCATCATACAACACAAACCTCATTTATTTTTGAGAACATCTTAAAAACATGCAGTTCATGCATCATGACATTGCATATGACTAATACTTTGCCTTTTCAGGAAAAAGTCAATCAAAAGATGATTACCATTTACCTTTACAGTTCCAGATCAACACTGATAACAAGCCAGGAAAATTCTGTGGACGACCGATCGTGGGTTAATATCCGAAACCAAACAGGACAATTATCTACTTGATCATCCTCAGGCAACCCTACACCGGTTCCTTTTCTTTCAGAAGAAGTCTTACACGGGCTCATCAACAGGCAACCCTACACCGGTTCCTTCTCAATTTTCAGATGAAGTCTTACACGGACTTATCATCAAAGCAACCCTACACCGGTTCCTTTTCTTTCAGAAGAAGTCTTACACGGGCTCATCAACAGGAAACCCTACACCGGTTCCTTCTCAATTTTCAGACAAAGTCTTACACGGACTTATCATCAAAGTAACCCTACACCGTTTCCTTTTCTTTCAGAAGAAGTCTTACACGGACTTATCTCAAGATGACTTTACCCCGGTTCATCAAGAAGTTTTACACGAACTTATCCTGCAGTAACCTTACCCCGGTTCCTCCAGAAGTCTTACACGGACTTATCTCAAGATGACCTTACCCCGGTTCATCCAGAAGTTTTACACGAACTTATCCTGCAGTAACCTTACCCCGGTTCCTCCAGAAGTCTTACACGGACTTATCTCAAGATGACCTTACCCCGGTTCATCCAGAAGTTTTACACGAACTTATCCTGCAATGACCTTATCCCGGTTCATCCAGAAGTTTTACACGAACTTATCCTGCAGTAACCTTACCCCGGTTCCTCCAGAAGTCTTACATGGACTTATCTCAAGATGACCTTACCCCGGTTCATCCAGAAGTTTTACACGAACTTATCCTGCAGTAACCTTACCCCGGTTCCTCCAGAAGTCTTACACGGACTTATCTCAAGATGACCTTACCCCGGTTTATCCAGAAGTTTTACACGAACTTATCCTGCAGTAACCTTACCCCAGTTCCTCCAGAAGTCTTACACGGACTTATCCCGAAGTAACCTTACCCCGGTTCCTCCAGAAGTCTTACACGGACTTATCCCGAAGTAACCTTACCCCGGTTCCTCCAGAAGTTTTACACGAACTTATCCCGAAGAAACCCTACACAGGTTCTCTCTCTCCAGACGTAGTTTTACACTGGCTCGTCGTCAAAGAAACCCTACGCAGGTTCTCTCTTCCCAAAGATGCAGTTTTACACGGACTCGTCATCAGAAACCCTACCCAGGTTTTACTTCTTTCAGGATGCAGTTTTACACGGGCTCATCATCAAAGTAACCCCACACAGGTTCCCTTCTCAAACTCCAGACGTAGTTTTACACGGACTCGTCATTAGTAAACCCTACACAAGTTTCCTTCTCAGCTCTAGATGCGGTTTTACACGGACTCGTCATCAAAGTAACCCTACACAGGTTCCTTCTCCATTTCAGATGCAGTCTTATACGGACTCATTATCAGTAAACCCTACACAGGTTTCGTTCCTCCAAAGATGCAGTTTTACACGAGCTCATCATCAGTCAACCCCACACAGGTGTCCTTCTTTCCAAGATGCAGCTTTACACGAGCTCATCATCAGGCAACCCTACATAGGTTCCCTCTTTCAACTTACAAAAATTACAGTTCAACAGACCACCTCCAGATGGCATCTATAAGCCTATCCACCTACCAACATTCTCCAAATGGCATCTATAAGCCCATTCCTGACAAGGTTCTGTCACACTTCTAGATGGCATCTATAAGCCCATCCTCCCATCCATCACTTCCAAATGGCATCTATAAGCCCATTCTCGACAAGGCTCTGTCACACTTCCAGATGGCATCTATAAGCCCATCCTCCTATCCATCATCTCTCCAAATGGCATCTATAAGCCCATTCCGGCCATTACACTGCTGATATTCTGCTATGTGAGTGCAAATTTCTGGGCACTCTAGTGTTCAATCATCTTCCACCTTCGGATCACGAAAGGAACGCAAGCCAATCTACATCCTCAGGTCTAAGAAGATTGAACAGGGGCAACTGTTGTACCCCAAAATTTGCCCTCCCATATTCTTCAAAGTTTTGACAAGCATCATCTCAATTTGCTCAAGTCTACTCAAGGGTTGCACAGTCAAACCATCCTCCTAAGCCAGTCAAAATTAGGGTTTTGGTTATTGCAAGGAAGTTGAGGTTTTCAAGGGCTCAATCAAGTCCCATATGCTCATGCACATTGTCAAGCATCTACATGTCAAGTTTCAAGACTCACAAGGTCAAGTTGCACAGTCAAAAACCCTAATTGCTTCACAATCAACTGCAGGGGCAAAATGGTCATTTGGCAGTCAAAAGTCAAAAATTTTGGTCAACATCTTATTTTGAAGCCAAAATCATCATTTTATCAAGTCTTGATCATGATTCCACAAGAATGGCTCAAAAATCATCAAGATGCAAAAGTTTCCATTTTTGGACAGCTGAAAAGTCAACTGTAACTTGACCAAGGCATAACTTTTTCATGGTTCATCAGAAAAATCCAATCCAATGCTCATCTTGAAGGGGAGGACATTTCCTACAACTCATCTTCACATTCCAAGTCCAAGAAATGCTCTCACAAAAAGTTATCAATTTCAACATTATAGGTCATTTTCAAAAGTCAACAAAAAGGCATTTTAAGTCAAAGACCATAACTTGAGATTGGTAAATTCAAATGACATGGGACCAAAGGCATTGGTTAGAGGACTTCAATACATTTCCAAAATGTCCAAGAACATGTTCATATGATCAAAATTGAGCAAGATATGCATTGGAGAAGTTGGGAAATTTTTGTGAAATGGCAAAAGTCAACTATCCTTGAAACTTCAATTTTTGACAAAAGGGCCCACTTTCTTCCACTTGATTCAGCCTTGTCATGCCACCCACGTGTCCCATGATCAATTTCAAGATTACACATTAATTTTTCTATTTTTATTTAATTTTATTTGATTTAATTGATTTTAAATCCATAAAATTCAAATAAAATCAAAAAAAAAATTAATTCAATAACATCTTTTGATTTGAATGACTTTCATGTGTCATGAACAACCTACCAATTTCGTGCTAGGGCCATTTTAAGCATAAAAATTCAAAATTTGAACAAACTTGGAATGATCTTTAATGGTGGTTAAGAAGAATCCAAAAACTTAATTGCAAGGGATCATTAGCTCATAATGTGACCTATTCTCATTCATGACTACATATGCAAGTGTGACAAGCCTCATTAAAAAAAAAGGGCATCCCTGAAACGGCCAGAGCAAAAACTGAAAATTGTCCAAAAAAGTGAGAGACCAAAAACATAGTTGCAAGCGTTTTCAGATCAAAGCAAGCACATAGCTTTCTTCCTTGCCACTCACTGAAGCCAAAGCAACCACAAACGCATCCTAAGGTCCACTGAATAGCGCTATAAGTACTCACGAAATCACCTCTGAACATGGAGTCGTGTTTCTCCATTCTTACACTTTTTTCTGGAAAATAATAGCATATTCATACTCCATGCCTGATTTCCAATGCAACGGTTATATTCAATTTCACTTTTAGGCTTCGTATGAGAATACCCATGCCTAGGGTTTGTTTGCTTTGTTTTTAGGTATTTTTTCTACAGGTGAAATTGGGACGGACCATAAGCATCAACGTGATCAGGAGACATGGGTCATCACCCCCATGGTTTTGTTACTTTTTTATTCTCTTTTCCTTATAATTTCTTTTTTTATAATTATTATCATTATTATTATTATCATTAAATTAACATAACTAATTTTCCCATAAAATTCAAAAAAACCAAAAAAAAATTTTTTATTATTTATTAACTTATTTTGTAAATAAATTCTAACTTTAATTAATTAGTTGTGTAATTAGGACAATTTTAACATTTTTTTAATAAGTAAAATTAATTTAGAATTAGGTCTTTCACTTTCAATTTTCAATTTCTTTTTTTATTTTATTTCCATTAAAAACATAAAAATACAAAAAAAAACATTTTTTTAAAATTAATTAATTAGTACTAGGGTTAATTTTAATTTAATTACAAAAAAAAAGGACAAAACTCATTCTTATTCAAAAAAGGGTCAAAACCCTCATGACGTCCCGATTCAATTCTTTCGCGCGCAGTTTATTTTAATTCAATATTTTATATTTTTGTAACTGCTTCTGGAAATGTAATAGTTAATTAGGACCTCTTTTATTGCTTTATTTATTTTCTCGCAGTTTATTTTTTCCAAACGGGTTTGTTTTTTGCGATGTATATACCCGCGCCTTGTAATAGCTAGATTTATCTTTTCCGCATTTATTTTCCGCACTCCTAACTGTTAAAAAATGCATGAAAGAATGTATGAAAAATAAAACCAATCCGTAGCTCACAAATAACATGTACAAGATAAATATAACATGAAAACAAAACACATGCACATGCCACCCCTAGGGTACGCCTCACTGGTTGCCTCGAACGTGGTCATCAAGTATAGGGTGTTTTAGAGGTCGCCCTTCTGTCCAAAAGATCCAGTTGCCTCGAAACGGTCGCCTCGGATAAAAAAAAAGGGATCTAGGAAATTAGGGTTACTTCTAAGGTATCCTACTATTGCTTCGGTGACCACACTGTCCCTAATCATCGAATTGACCCGAACATCTCCAACGATGGTGCTACCTACCTCTCAATGGTGGGATGGCACTATCTAAAGGACTCTTACACAGCTTAATTCCTTAGAGTAGGTAGATTCTCCTGGGTACTTGCTCTTCTCAAAACAAACAAAAATACTTTTCGCACCCCACACTTTCAAAAAGTTTTCAAACAAAACACTTCATACACTCTTGAGGACTGATACAAGAGTTACTTAGAAGTTTTCCAAACGAACTTTTTCAAAACCCACACACACTTGAAAAGCAAACAAATTTTGAAAACATAAGAGCAAGTACCTAAGAGCCCGTGGATAACCACGGATAGAAAGGGTGCTAACACCTTCCCTTTCTATAATCTACTTCCCGAACCGAGAAACATTCTCAAAGAAGGAATTTTGCTGTGCTTTTGTCCTTTCCATGTTGGAGAACATAAAAGACGGTGGCGACTCTTGCTTACCGCGACATTTCGCGAAACCAGCTAAAAAACAGTCAGTTCTATTCCCACCGATCACACCCACATTGCAAAGGTCCACGGAGCTGTCAAGACATTCAAAGGAGTCGGAGGCACATGCACCTTATCAGCATAAATTTGGCACTTATGACAAATTCAGGAGTGCTGATAACAATCTGCTTCTATAGTGGACCAATAGTATCCTGCTCGTAGGATCTTCTTAGCCATGGTATGTCCACTGGAATGGGTTCCGAAGGTACCTTCATGTAGATCTGTCATGATTCTCTCTGCTTCACTCTTGTCTACACACCGTATTAAGGTAGAGTCATGGTTGCGTTTGTAGTGGATTCCATTATCGAGGAAGAATTTTTCAGCGAACCTTCTCAGAAACTTCTTATCATTGACAGATGCCCCTTCGGGATACTCTTGAGTCTCGAGATACTTATTTACTTCATGAAACCAGAGTTTGTCTGCCACCTCTTTAGTATCAATCCCACAGCAGTGCACTGGTTCATCCAACCTTTCAATGGTGATTAGGGGATCTTCATTGTCCCACCTAACTTTGAACATGGAATACATGGTAGCTAGCGCATCCGCTAACTGATTCTCCTCTCGTGGGAAATGTTTAAAAGTTACCTCGTTAAAGTGTGGGAGCAATGTCAGTACGTGCTCTTTGTATGGGATGAGATTCAAATGCTTCGTATCCCATTCGCCTTTGATCTGACTTATCACCAAGGATGAATCCCCGAAGACATTTAGGAACTTGATTCCGAGGTCAATGGCGGCTTTGAGACCCATGATGCATGATTCATACTCCGCCATGTTGTTAGTGCAGCTGAAACATAATCGGGCAGTGAAAGGAGTTTGACAACCCTCAGAGGATATGATTACAGCACCAATGCCATTACCGAGTGCGTATAAAGCTCCATCAAAAACCATAGTCCATCGGGATCCTTTCTCAGGTCCTTCATCCAGTCTCGGTTCTTCATAGTCAGTCACCAGCATAATGTTCTCGCCGAGAACTCAAAATTCATTGATTGGTAGTCATCCAAGGCCTGATGAGCCAAATGATCAGCCAATACACTCCCCTTGATTGCTTTCTGGGTTGTATATTGTATATCGTATTCGATTAAGATCATCTGCCGTCTGGCTATTCTTCTGGAGAGTGCGGGCTTCTTGAAGATGTATTTAATTGGATCCATCTTAGATATCAACAAAGTAGTGTGGGTCAACATATACTGTCTTAGTCGGCGAGCAGCCTATGCCAAAGCGCAGCAAGTTTTCTCGAGCAATGAGTATCTTGTCTCACAGTCGGTAAATTTTTTGCTAGGGTAGTATATTGCGTGCTCTTTTTGACCAGACTCATCATGCTTCCCCGACATACACACCATTGAATTGTATAGCATTGTTAAGTATAATATCAAAGGTCTTCCTTCAACCGGAGGCATCAGAATAGGCGGTTCTTGAAGATATTCTTTGATCCTTTTGAAAGCAGTCGGGCATTCGTCGTTCCACTTTACCACTTGATCTTTCTTCAGAAGCTTGAAGATGGGCTCACAAGTAACAGTCAGATGTGAAATGAACCTGGCGATATAATTCAAGCGTCCCAAGGAACCTCTAACTTCCTTCTCGGTACAGGGAGTTGGCATCTCTTGTATGGCCTTTACCTTTTCTTTGTCTACCTAAATACCTTTGTCACTGACGATGAAACCCAGAAGCTTACCAGACCTTACCCCGAAGGTGCACTTGTTCGGATTCAACCTTAGCTTGTATATCTTTAACCTGTCGAACAATTTTTGTAGATGATCGAGATGTTCCTCTTCGGTTTGAGACCTGGCTATCATGTCATCAACATAAACCTCGATCTCGTGGTGAATCATATTGTGGAACAAAGCGACCATGGCTCGCTGATAGGTTGCCCCAGCATTCTTCAACCTAAAAGGAATCACCTTGTAATAGAAGGTCCCCCACTGTGTGATGAAGGTCGTCTTCTACATGTCTTCAAGAGCCATCTTGATCTGGTTGTAGCCAGAGAAACCATCCATGAAGGAGAATATTTTGTGCTATGCGGTGTTGTCAAACAGAACATCAATATGGGGAAGCGGGAAGTCATCCTTGGGGCTTGCCCTGTTCAGATCTCTGTAATCCACACATATCCGTACCTTGCCGTCCTTCTTAGGTACCAGAACGGTGTTAGCAACCCACTGCGGATAGGAGGTGACAGCTAAGAAACCTGCGTCGAACTGCTTCATGACCTCTAGCTTTATCTTCTCTGACATTTCAGGGTGCATAGGGCAGACCTTCTGTTTAACCAGAGGACAATCCTCTTTAGTTGGGAGACGGTGTACCACGATGTCAGTGTCTAGACCAAGCATGTCTTCATATGACCAGGCAAAAATCTCAACGTAGTCGTGGAACATCTGTATCAACCGCTGTTTGATCTTAGCTTCTAGATTTGCATCGATCTTGACCACTTTTCTGTCCACCTCTGTGCCCAAGTTTATTGTCTCAACTAGATCTTCATGAGGCTGTATAGCCCTCTCTTCTTGTTGTAATAGTCTAGCCATTTCCCCAGGCACCTCACAATCATTCTCACCTTCGTCCTCGACTCGGTTGATCGGATTCTCGAAGTCATAGCTGGTATTAGCAGGATTGTTATTAATGGGATCCAGAGTGGATATGGATCTGCAGTTTGATACGTGTGTGTGTGTAAGAGCATAGCTGAATTGATAAAGTAAAAACAGAAGAAAAAAAAAGAGAGCAAAAAATTTGTATGCAAAGAACGTCCAATGCTTCATTGATGATATATGAAATGACATATAATAACCCTCACAGATAGAAACATTGTGCCTCGAGTAAGACACAAGGCCAAAAAGTTTTAAAAATTGTTCATTACAAATTCAGAACATAAGTAAGACAATCACTGCAGAATAAAAGAAACTGGATGAAAACCTCTAGCCGTCCAGTTATTCGGTCCACCGTTGGTAGTTGGGTAGATCCAGCTGTCAATGTCAGGGTCTTCCTCACTGTCTTCAATAGCGTTGACCCCACGATTGCTGATGCGTAGGGGAGGTCCTCCAACCCGAGCACGTCGAACAGCCTTTTGAGCCCCTGAAGTAAAGCCCAAACCAAATTTGTCAGCTTTGTGAGTAAAATCAGGGAGCCATCCCCAATTGGTACACCCACCTTCTTCAACCACTGTTCTGGCGTCCTTGAGAGAAGCCATTGTCAAAGGAAGTTTTCTACTAGTGGTAGTCTCGGTCGACGCTAAAATCTGGGGAACCTCTTCAAAGTTTTGACAAGGGGTCTCTATGAGTTCCCCGTCCATCTCCACATACCTGAAGGAGTTCAGGTGGCTCACCATGTACTCCTCTTCGCCATGCACAATGACTATCTTCTCCTTCACCGGATACTTCAACATTTGGTGTAATGTAGAAGTAACAACCCCGACTTCATGGATCCAAGGACGACTCAACAAACAAGAGTACGATGGCCTGATGTCCATCACATAGAAAGTGGACTTAAAAGTTTGAGAGCCTAACTTGACATGGATGTCCACCTCCCCATGCATCATTCTCTTTAACCCGTCAAAAGCCCTTACCACAATGTTACTGGGCTTTAGGGTCAAGCCTTCACAATCCAACCGATCAAGAGCCTTTTTAGGCAGCACATTCAGGGAAGACCCAGTATCCACCAGCACATGAGCCATAGTGGTGCCCCTACATTCGATCGAGACATGCAGAGCATCATTATGCTTCCTCCCTTTCGGTGTCAAGTCGGCATCTGAAAAACCCTACCCATTGTCAGCAGTCAAACTGGCCACACAGTCTTTGAATTGATCGACTGAGGTTTCTTTTGGCACATGCGCCTTCTTGAGGAATGCAATCAAATCCTTCACATGGGCCTCAGAACATAACAGCAAAGATAACATTGATATCTTCGAGGGGGTCTACCCCAACTGCTCGACCACATTGTAGTCACTTTTTTTAATTATTTTTAAAATTTCCTCTATCTCTTGCTTAGAGGTTTCCACGACAATCTTTCTAGGTTCCTCCGTCCGGGCAGGCTCACCTATAGCTTTTTTGCCTCGAGTCCCAGATGACTCTACGGCAGGAGTAAAAATTGGAGTAAGAACAGGAGTAGCGACGGAAGTACTGGTAGGAACAACAGATGAAATAACAATAGGCTTAGTGACAGTCTTTGGGGAGATCTCAGGAGAAAAAACCCTTCCACTTCTAGTAATCCTACTGGTCCCGATAATGTTACTGACATTGGAATCAGCCTCTTCATTCTTCAGGTCTTGTTTAACACCGTGATAGTAGATATCAGTGCCATAATGCCAAGGGACAACTTTGTCCGAGGTGTACGAGACATGACCAGGAAAAGTGATTATTAACGGAGCAACTCTCGGAGCGGGTGTAATCCTAATAGGTCTTCTCGAGGAGGCCTTGGAAGGATTGGTGCCAATGGTTATAATAGCAACATATTCGAACGGAACAGTAGGAGTCAAAATTTTCTCGAACAAAATTTCTCTGCTATCCATCAGGCACTGGACACCTGTCTTTAGCAGATAGCAACCAGAAGGCAGAGATGAACACATGTGGCAAGCTTCACCATAACTCGAAAATAAAGCGGCCATCAACAAATTCTTCTTAACAGTCATAAGGGGAGTAGAAACTTCATCAACTGAGGTTACAAATAGATCGGTATCAACGACATTAACTTCACGGTTGTGCCTAGGCATGGGAGAATTTATGACATTGGGCTTATCTGAAGCGTCGAACTCAATCTCCTTGGCTTCAATCAGATCTTGTACTTTATTTCTTAGAGCTCAACAATCATTTGTATCGTGACCAGGACTCTCAAAATGGTAGGCACACCGAGCGTTGGGATTGTACCGAGGAGACGAGGTATTAGGATTCTTGGGAGCCTCTTTCAAAGTTATCAACTTGGATCTCAGCAGATGGGGTAGAACCTCTGTAAATTTCACGTTAATTCGGGTGAACTTCCTTTGTGGTCTTTCTACCCTTTGCTGATTGTTGCGTTGTAGGGAAGCCGTAGGCATATGTATCATTACAGCACTTACCATTGGACGGTATTCCGTTTTACTCTGACCTCTTGGACTATAAACGACACTAGCCTCCTTCTTACCGGTGAAGGGCCTCTTTACTGAACTCGAATAGGTGTCTTTCTGTATTTTACCTCTCTGAATTCCAGCTTCTACCCTTTCTCCAGTTAATATCAACTCCGTAAAACCAACTGATGAGCTACTGATTAAATGGTTGAAGAATGGACCAGACAGTGACCCAAGAAACATGTCAACCAACTCCCTGTTAGATAAAGGGGGTTGAACTCTCCCAGCCAAGTCTCTCCACTTCTGCGCATAGTCCTTAAAGCCTTCACCTACGTCCATGGACATACTCTAGAGTTGAGTACGAGTAGGGGCCAGGTCAGCATTGTATTGATACTGCTTGCAAAAAGCAGCAACCAAATCCTCCCAGTTTCGGACATTGGTTCCCTCCAATTGGTAGAACCATTCGAGCTTAGTCCCTGACAGGCTGTCTTGAAATAAGTGAACCCACAAGTTTCTACCAGCGGTGTAAGGATGGATCTTCCTTACGTAGGAACAGAGATGAAGCTTTGGGCAAGACACCCCATCATATTTTGAGACGAATCCTAGTTCTTCGAAGTCCAACCCAGGTATTCTCTAGACTTCCATGGCGCTCAGCCAATCCTCTAACTGCTTGTATCTATCCTCAATGGGAGGATATTGCTCATCATTGTAGTTTGTATCATTGTCAGAAACTTCAGGACTGGGGTCCTCTTCCCTTGTCTGCCTCTCTTGATTCTCCCCTTCTTTGGACGAGGAGCTCAGATCGACTAATTGCTTTAGAGGCCCCCTGAATCTTCTGCCCATATTAAGGATACCAGTGGGTTTCTTCTTCTTCTTCTTCTTCTTCTTCTTCTTCTTCTTCTTCTTCTTCTTCTTCTTCTTCTTCTTCTTCTTCTTCTCTTTCAGGATGAGGGCCTTCCGATCCTCCTGCCCTTTTGCTAGAGTTATGAACATCTGTTGAAATTGGGCATTTTATGTCTGAAGATCTTTGATGCTTTGTTTAGAAGACATTTTTGCTGAAATAAACAACGAAGGAGATGAGAAACCCGTAATGGTACATGCTTATGCAATGCTATGGATGATATGCGTATGCAATGATTTCAAAGATTCTTAAAAGCTCAAATTTGCTTAACCCAAAAAGAAACATACATTAATTGTATTCAATGAGTTTGAATTGTTACAAAGAATTCCTTTTAGGCTTACAGTTTAAACAAAACAAAACTCAAAGCAAAAAGAAACTAGGTCTCCCAGGAGTGCATCATCTTTGGTGCAATGTAGGCGTTTATTTTTCTTTATTCATGAAGTAGCCTAGTGAGCTCCAGAACCTTTTTCTTGCTGGCATAAAACTGAGCTTCAAACATGTTCCGCTCCTCTTTAAGTTGAACCCAGGACTTCTGCAACTCCTCGTGATCAGTTGGCATGTCAGGATGATGAACAAGGGAAGCCGTATCTCCCTCAGCAACTGGTTCCACAATTATTTGTAAGAAAGCAGGGTAAGGCATCATAAGATTTTGAGCGCGGGCTCGTACCCATTGGAGATAGAGCTCAAGAGGGATGAAATTCTTGTGCCCCAGTGTCTTACTATCAATTTTATGTACCATTCCCCAAGCTTTTATAAACCTTTTACGGTATCCATGAGCATCATTCTCATAGTTAAAGGTAATTCCTTGGATAAGCGTATCATGAGGACCGTCTCTCCTTGCATAACCAAACTGACGCAAGGTCAAACAAGGGTTGTAAGTTATTCCTCCCCTAATTCCTAAGAGAGGGACATTAGAGAATTCACCACAGCGATCAATGATGGTAACATCTTCCGAGAACCGCGAACATCAATGAATGTCTGAATGCTTAAGGGACATCAACCTACGAGACCATTTCAAACCCTGTTCATTCTTCAAAACAGACTTGGGTAGGTGCAAAATAAATAACCTATCCAATAGAGGAGTGCAACACAAGAGGGTCCCCCTTCTCTTTAGAGTGCGAGCATGCAGAATATCCACGAGTAATGTAGGCACTGAATTATGAGACAAAAAAACCTTAATAGTGCTTACATCTACGAGTTGATCCGCATTAGGGAAAAGTACCGTCACATAAACGAGAAGTGCCAACACCTCTTCGAAAGCTTATAAATCTAAAGTATCCCAAAAATGGTAAGCCTTCTCAAATAGAAACTTAACCAGAATTCCTTGGACACTCTAGTCTCCCAATTTATCACTATGTCGGATCGTTGTAAGGACAAAGCTCTAGAAATCTCTTCAGGCTTTGGATGTTCTTCAGTACCGTTGAAATGTAACTGGTCAAGAATAGGTACCCCCAACAACTGAGAAAATTCCTCCATAGTAGGTACTAACTGGTAATCCGGGAAGGTGAAACAATGGTGCCCAGGATCGAAGAATTGGAACAACACTTTTAATAATTCTTCGTCGAGTTTTATGGTGACCAAAATGAGCAACTGACCATGCTTTTTAGTGAAATGAGAACTTTCAAGAACCCTTAATGCCAGATCCTTTAGTTGGAGAGGCACTTTAACAAGGTTAATCTGGATAGTGTTCCTGCGGGCGGGTGCCATGTCCTACAAAACAAAGCAAAGATGAGCCCTAGAGAATCTTTGAAATGGTTAGTATGGCATGCCATGCTTATGATGTCATGATTATGCTAAAAAACACATGTATAGCAAGCAACAAATAAGTCACACCAAGTCCTTAGGTTTAAGGCCTGCATGAGTTTTAAGGTCATACCCTCTTGAAGTTGGATTGGTTCAACCTGTCCTATAAATAGTAACCGAGTTCTAAGGGATCTCAATATCACCGATCTTTCCCCCAGCTTCGTTCAATAGGCGATTGACTCGCAACCAAACAAAGCTCAAGAGTTAAACCTCAATGAGTGTAGCATCGAGTATCTGTCGACATTAGGAATACACCAAGGCCAGCCACCTCGCTACGTCCTACTGGCCAAGTTGTGCAATTAAAGGTTCTAAGGTCAGTTGATGCTTCACGACACCACGCGGCCGCCCCGTACTCTCCTTGATTGACTCAAGCGTTACCGGTACCAACCAAAGTGCGACATTAACATAGCTACTGCTTCAACCGTGTCGGTATACCCCGCACAGTTCCCTCACAGTTTAATACTACTTACCTAAAAAGGTGTTCCCCAAATCCGGGTGTAGGATTTTTTAACAGTAACCCAAACAAGGACCCAAAACGTAAAGCATACAAGTCAAACAATGAAAGCAAGTAAATCTGATATAACCCTAAGGTAACCCCACTTTTAAAATTTCCCCAGCAGAGTCGCCAGTTCTATGATACGGTGGGAGAACTGACTTTTTGTTTTGCGTTTGATCGGAATGTTGCGGATAGCAAGAGTCGCCACTAAGTTTTCTTTTATCCAATAAGGAAAGGTGAAAAAGCACATAAAAGACCTTTAGAGATGTTTTCTTGAGTTTGGGGGGTAGATTATGAAAAGGGAAGGTGTTAGCACCCTTTTCATCCGTAGTTATCTACAGGCTCTTAGTTGCTTGTTAGATCACTTGCTTTTGTTTTGAAATGTTCTTTGTGATGTGGGTTTTGAAAGTATTTTGAAAATGTGACTTTGTAATGATTCTCGTCTCTATAAGAATGCGTACAAAGTGTTGGTTTTGAAAATAGTTCAAAGAGATGTGTTGGTGTAAAAATGTTTTTGTTGTGAGCAATCGAGCAACTAGGAGCGAATCCACCTACTCAAAAAGGTCTTAGATGTTCTTTTCCTCTTCCTTTAGATGTTGCTATCTTACCATTGATTTGGTAATAAGCCCCATCGTTGGATGTGAAGGGACGGGTGTGGGACGTTTTTGTATAGTCATAGAAAGCAACCCATGGAATGTTTTAGCAATGTCGTGTGAGGGACTAGATCGTTTATCAAAGGCAACATCGAGGGTCATCGAGGGACTACGATATTTTATCGAGGGTCTTTTGCTGAAACACCCATGTTCGAGGGACATGACTATTTTTCCAATAGGAAACAAGGTGGGATTACCCTAAGGGTGCTAGTGTGCAAGTGTGTTTGATTACATGCATTTAGTCTTGATTAGGGTGATTTATTCGTTGATTTCATATCTTGCCATACACATCCTAATTACTAGCATTTTATATTTGAAAAAGAGTTAAATTGCGGAAATATAAAAGTCCTACACTATTACAATATTTTAGGGATGGGGGTACATATTTACAAATGGGGGGTTGCAAGAATTTAAATCCTATTTAACTATTACAACCATATTGTAATGTACAATGCAAGAGAGAAAAAGGACTTGTTTAGAAAATGGTTTTTTTGTGTCTTAATGAATTAAGAAAAAAGAAATAAATTAATCAATAAAAGAAAATATTTTTATGTCTTTTTTATATTAATAAAAAAAGGATTAATATTGAAAATGATAAAAAGGAAAATAAATGAAAGATAGAAACAACGTGCTGCTGCGAGCAAAACGACAAGGATCAGAAGTTCTGAAGCCAGGCGCGTGGTGACTCAGAAAGGAACGTCAGTGGAATCAAAAGTTCTGGATTGATACACTCTTAGGTCCTGCAAGAATTGTCAGAGGGAAAGGAAACAGAGGTTCTGGGTGGTATTCAGACAGTGAACCATAAGTCAGAAGTTCTGTGTTGTGCTAAAATAGTGAGCGAACATCAGAAATTCAGTGTGTTGTCAGCGTGTGAAAAATCAGAAATTCCGAGTGTTAAAACAGCGAGTGGAAGCATCAGAGGTTCAATGTGCTTAACAGTAACAAAGCCTAGAAGTTCTGTGTGTTTAACGTGTAGGGAGAACTCAGAAGTTCTGTGCTGTGCTAAAACAGTGAGTGAGCATTCTAGAAATTCTATGTTAAAATGGTGAATGAAGAACAACAGTTCTGTGTTACATTTCAACTTTTTCATCATATTAATCAGTACATCAGCAATTTATTCAGTCCTTAACAGCAAATCCGGAGGATAAAAGCACAACAATTTATAGAAGTTCTAATCCTAGTTCTGAGCCTAGCCCTAATCAAGAAGTTCTAATCCACAGTTTTCCTACTTATGCAATGATAGGGACAACATCAATACTGTGATATTTACATATTTAATGATGCTCTGAATGAAAATATGCAAAGTCGGAAAGAATTACCTTGAATCTGGAGCGTGTGTTTGGAACCTGAACTGCTGCCTTCAGATGTTCTGGAGTCAGCAAGAGCAACGGAAGAGAAAATGCCAAGTTCTTTGATTCAAAGGGAAGAATAAAGGTTTGGTTTTATGGTTGGGAATTGGATTTTTGGTGAAGGTTTCACAGTTTTCTTTTCTCTCTTTTGACAATTTTCTCTCTCAAAAGACCATCCCCTTGAACGTGTGATGGAGCCAATTATTTATAGATGGGTTTGCTGTGGTTTTGGGGGGAAAACAAATGGGATTCAAACCTTTTTGGTATACTGATTCATTGATTTTTAATCACAATTTTCGTATGCTAATTTGATAAAAAAATGGGGTTTGAGAAAGTGTAGACGTGGACTGGATCAGCAGCTGATTGTAGGACTGTGATATAGCAGGGCAGCAGGTTGCTTAAACGAGGTTTTGGAATTTTGTGATGTTCTGATCGCAGAAGATCAGAAACGTAACTTCCATATGCTGAAGGGTCATGTTCTGACCGAAAGACATTGCTTCCATATGTTCTGATTGAAGCATCATGTTCTGAACTGTGTCTGCAAATTCTGATTGCACTCGCATGAAGGCTGGCCCAAAAATTCCGAAGTATCATATTCTCTTAACACTTAGAAAATTTCCTAAATGTTTAGAAATTTGATTTTTTCAAAGTAATTTATGACTTCTGATTTTTTTGATGAACCAATTTCATGTCTTGATGAAATATAATTGTTGAAACTTGATTTGATCTAAAAAAGTCAAAGTTTGACTTTTCAGTGTGCTTTTGACCATTTTGCCCTTGTGGATGATTTTCTTGAAAAGTTGTAATTCAAGACCTGAAACTTGATAGAAGCAAGCCTGAGAGTCCAGGATGATCCTTTGAGAAATGAGAGGGCAAATTTTGGGGTACAACACTTATACAGGGGGAATTTGAGATGAGTCTAGTGAGAAAGTTGAACTACTTTCTTGGACTCCAAATCAAGCAACTCAATGAAGGAATATTTGTGTGTCAAATAAAGTACTGTCACGAATTGTTAAAACGATTCGATATGCATGAGGCTAAATCAATTGACACTCAAATGCTAACAAACGATAACTTGGATTAAGATGTAAATGGTAAGGATGTGGATGTGAAGGAATATAGAGGTATGATTTGATCTCTTCTATATCTTACTGCATCTAGGCCCAACATTATGTTTATCTTTTGTATGTGCGCCCGATATCAATCGACTCCTAAGGAATCACATTTGAAGGTGGTTAAGTGCATCCTTAGATGCCTTCACGATACATCTAAGTATGGGATTTGGTATTCCAAAGGAAGCGATTATAGTTTAGTTCGTTATTCCGATTATGACTTTGCCGATTGCAAGTCGGATAGGAAAAGTACTAGTGAAACTTGTCATATGTTTTCAAATTCCTTAGTTAGTTGGCATATCAAGAAACCAGTTTATGTTCCTCTGTCAACGGCCGAGGAAGAATACATCGTAGCTGGTAGTTGTTGTGCTCAAATTTTGTGGCTCAAACAATAATTACTTGACTTTGATATTAAATTTTCAAGTATTCCTATCATGTGTGACAACACTAGTGCTATTAACCTAACTAAAAATTCGCTATTACATTCTCGCACTAAGCATATTGAGATTTGTCACCACTCATACATGATCATTTTGAAAAAGGGGATGTTGTATTTGAGCACGCTGATAGCAAAAATCAACTTGCGAATATCTTTACAAAACCTCTTGCAATTGAACCATTTTTCAACATTCGAAGGGAATTGGGGATTCTTAATATCTCAAATATTTCCTAAATGCATTTGTTGCATGCACTCTATATACATTTGCTCTAACTTTCATTTGAGAGTTTCATACTATACGAGTGCATCCTCCATTCCATTAATCTATAAGGTAATTTCATTCCATTTTTCACTTCAAAGTAAGCCTTCCTTTTTTTAATGCAATGTTGTTTATGTTCCAAATACTTGATATGCTCAATATATGATATATTTTGTAAATGTTCACTTCCAAAAATTTAAATTGACAACAATAGTGTGTTTTCAATTTATATGCTTATAGTGACTTCATGATATATATTCTTTCTTATTTAGATTATATGTTATTGGTGTACAAACATGCTTTTCTATTATTATTCCTTTCATTTCATGAAATTTTAGCATGTTTTCGGAAAATGAAATTCTTGGTCAAGTCATGTCATATTTTATGATAGCATCTTTAGTTTTGATTTTAGTGGAGATGTATTTTTTGCTAAGCTAGGCACATGTGTGTGCAACATCTGGAGCACCATTGTGAAGTATTGCGTAATTGTGACATTTTTGAAGCAACTCAAGATTTTGCTAGTGTATTGCATTCATCATCTTTCATGCTTTTGTATTTGTTATTATTGTGATGTGTATTTCCTATTATTTATGTTTAATTTTGCGTCACTCCATGTATATGCGTATATGTGAGTGCATATTCTTACTTTTGCAAAACTCCTCTGAGTGATATTCCTATTAGTGTGAACAATGATACTTATCCTTTGTGCTTTGTTTCTTTTTGATGTTGTCAAAGCGGGAGAAGCATATGCGGAGATAACGTTAGGACACACATATTCATGGAAGCTTTCATGAAGACACGAAATACATCGTCGCATGTTTTTCCATCATCAAAAAGAGGGAGTATGAGAGTGCACTTTCCCATTAGATATTTTTGAAGGTGTAAAAACACAAGAAAAGGGGGGGGGGGGGGGGGGCTTGAATTGGGTTTTAAATCAAAACTTTTCTTTTAAAAATATTCCCCTTTAATTAAAATACTTTTTCCTTCACTCTTGATAATAATAATAATTAAGAACAAGAAGTAAAGAACAAGGTATGTTTATACTAGTTCACTTGAAAACTATCAAGCTAGTCTAGTCCACCCGCCAAGGTGATTTCGCCTCTCTCAATCGAGGACTTAATTCAATAACCAACTGATTATTACAATGCACAAGCTACCCGCAAGTGACTAACAACCTCTAAGACACACAAGTCCTAGAATTCTTAAGGATACACGCATAACTGGTCCCTTAAGGAAAATCAAACTTTTAGGACACACTAGTCCCAGACTTCTTAAGGATACAAACCTAACCGCTTCCTTATGGAAACTAAACAACTGTTTGAATACAAGTTTTGTTTACAATAATATTTCTTCTTCACAAGCGGAATATGTAAACTATTTTAAGAACAATAGGCTAAAAATATGAAATCTATGAACACCGCTTGTGTGTGGATATTCAGTGAAAATTCATCGCTTTCTCTCTTAGTCTTAAAACCTTTATATAGCCAATAAAATAATATATCTATTGAGGGGTACTCTTGGGATTTCCAGAAACATTGGCAGCTTGAGCAATCACGTGGGGGACAAGATCGTCCAACGCGTCCGTCCTTTCGTGGTAGTGGAATGAAACTTTGATTATACCATATACTATTTGTACCATGTTAACATTATCTTCTTTCCTTATGCACTTCAGAGGCTTTTGCGAGCATGAGTTTAAAAGAGAGAACATAATACAAGGTCATAAGAACTTCAAGTCTTCAGAACTTCATCTTCAGAGTCTTCAACACTTGGTCGCGAGAACCTTTTCTTAGAACCTTGGATCTTCAGAACTTTGAGTCTTTAGAGTCTTTAGAACTTATGTCTTCAGATTCTTTAGCACTTGGTCTTTAGAACCCTTTTCTTAGAACCATGGGTCTTTAGAACTTCAAGTCTTCATAGTATTTAGAACTTCGTCTATCAGAATCTTCAGCACTTGGTCTTGAGAACCCTTTGTATTCAGAAACATTAGTCTTCAGCATCCGGACTTAAGTAGAAACTTCTGTCTTTAGATGTTCTGACTTGTTTCTTTATAACACGTTGTCTTCAGAAACACGAGTCTTTAGCATATGAACTTAAGTAGAAACTTTTATCTTCAAATCTTCTGATTGGTTTCTTTAGACTTCATATCAGAGCCTATAGTTCAGAGTCTTCTGGAGTGTCTTGCAACTGTTCAACAGAACTTGTGTAGCGCAGAAGCGGAATTAATTCTCTTCTAATGTCTTGGCCATACCATCTATCAGAAGCATAACCTATTTTTTAAATTCTCAAAAATAACAAACATTAGAGTATCAAAATTGTTCATACAAACATACTCATTTGTTATCATGAAAACTCAGATAATATTACAGACCCAAATCTGTAAGTACGAAGTGCGCCTAAGATGGGGGAGGGGGGAGGGGAGGGGTGAATTAGGTACTTTAAATTTTTTCTGGTTTTAGTGATGATGGATATTATTTTTCTGGTTTATGGTGAGTTTATGAAAGAGTAAAGTGCATAAAAATAAAGAGACACAAGCGATATATCCTAGTTCCCCTCACAGTCCGAGAGTACTCCAGTCCCCTTTCAACATGAAAAAGATTTCCTTATAGTGGCAAACTTAAACAAGAACTACCCAAAACCAAGAACAATCCTCTTGGACCAAGAACAATCCTATTGGATTTTCACCATGTCAACAATGAGAACAGTCCTCTCAAAGTGACTTTACTTGTATCCAACAATCCTGGAAAAACAAGATTTCAAAACCACTTGAACTTATTTTCAACAATCCTGAAAAATAAGCAAGTATATAGCAATATTTGATTTGAGTGAGTTTGTGTAGAAATGATCACTTTGAGTGATTTTATCAATGAATTGATCTTCTCTTCCAATAAAAATAGTATACAATGACTCAAGATATATAATGCTCAAAGTTTTCTGGTTGACAATATGTGAAAGTATGCAGAAAACTTGTGTATGAAAGTGTATAAAAGCTTGAGTTTGATTTTTGAAAATTCAGAAAATATGATTGGAAGAGGTACTTAAAATGATTTTGAAAATGATTATTTATATGTTCATAGCACCCTTTTGAAACAACATATAATTCTGCAAATGGATCATGAACAATTGCCAAGATTGAGTGAAAGGTTTCCATGAAATGGTGTTATGAATAGGCACAAGTAAAGCTGCTGTTTTTCAAAATTGTTCAGCATGCAATCGATTGCACCCTTGTGTAAATTGATTTCACGGGGTTTCAACAGCTAAAAAATTCAAATATTTTGAGTGAGCAATCGATTGCACAAGTGTGTAAATCGATTGGACTTGAAGTCAGTAGCAAAAAATGATTTAGAGCAATCGATTGCACAAACATGCAAATCGATTGCACTTAGAAACAGTAGCTAATGCTTTGAAAATGTGAAGCATGAAATTGATTGCACCAACATGCAAATCGATTGCACCCAAGTGAAAATTGAATTTTTGCTTTAGAAAACTTGAGAAAAAGTTTGGACAAGATAAAATATTTCTTTTGATCATTGAGCATCCATGTCTTAAGTTCAAAGTAAGTACTATCATTATACCTTGAAATTTGCTAAGTGGTTGAACCAAAGACTTTATCCAAATATGTTTTTATCTTAATCAATAATCTTTTCCTTCTTGTCAAAATGGTTTATATTCATCAAAACAAAAGTGCATTTGAGAAGCTTGATTTTACATTCTCCACCTTTTTGATGATGACAAACTATCTTGCTTGTTGCGTTGTAATTTCCAGAAAGAAACTTCTCCCCCTAAGATGCATAACCCCCTTTTGTATGAGAAGGTTGGAATCCTTTGAGTTTGTTCATCTTGGTTGAAGAGTACCTTAAAAATTCAAGATAGGAAATATACAAGCATAAAGTGCCACATCCTTCTCCCCCTTTGACATTATCAAAAAGAAGGGAAAGATGCAATAAAAATGGATAATAATAAAACAACATTTAAAACACTTAATCAATCTTATGTGAAAGCATAAAAAGGATAAAAATCACCTTATACGTCGTGTTCATTAAGAATGCCAAGTTCTCTTTGAATCTTGTAAAACGGTTCTCTTGCCAAAGGTTTAGTGAAGATATTAGCAAGTTGATTATGAGTATCTACAAATGTGACCTCGACATCTTCTTGAAGTACATGATCACGAAGAAAATGATGTCGTATGTATATGTATTTGGTTCTTGAATGCATGACCATATTCTTTGTAATGTTTACTGCACTTGTATTGTCGCACCATAGAGGAATGCATCCTAGATCGAGTCCGTAGTCACTAAGTTGTTGCTTGAGGCACAATATTTGAGCGTAAGTACTACCCGCTGCAATATATTCTGCTTCGGCCGTGCTAAGAGCAACGCATGCTTGTTTCTTGCAAGCCCGTGATACTAATGCATTTCCAAGGACGTGATAAGTACCACTTGTGCTTTTTCTATCAGTTTTACAACCTGCATAATCCACGTCAGAATAACCAACTAAATTGCAAACACTACCTTTAGGATACCATAATCCAACATTTGTTGTTCCTTTGAGATACTTCATGATCCGTTTCACCGCCATGAGATGAGATTCCTTTGGATTTGCTTGAAAGCGAGCACATAGACAAACACTAAACATTATGTCGGGAAGGCTTGCCTTCAGATATAATAAGGAGCCAATCATACCTCGATATTTAGTAATGTCAATGGAAACACCTGATTCATCTTGATCAACATATGTACCAGAACCCATTGGTGTAGACATTGCCTTACAATTATCCATGTCAAATATTTTCAACAGTTTCTTGCAATACTTGATTGGTTGATGAAGATGCCATCCTTTAATTTCTTGATTTGAATTCCAAGAAAATAATTCATTTTACCCATCATGGACATCTCAAATTCTCCTTGCATCATTGTTGAAAATTCTTCACACATTTCTTTGTTTGAATAGACGAAAATGATATCGTCAACATAGACTTGAACTAGCAAAGTGTCACCTTTGATTTTCTTGATAAACAATGTCTTGTCAACTTTACCCATTTCAAAACCTTTTTCGCATAGGAAGTTACTTAGCCGATCATACCATGCCCTTGGTGCTTGTTTCAAACCATAGAGAGATTTTCTCAATTTAAATACATAAGATGGATTCTTGAAATCTTCGAACCCCAGGGGTTTCTTAACATAGACTTCTTCATTGATATATCCATTCAAGAATGCACTTTTGACATCCATTTGGAAAAGCTGAAAATTTAATGAACAAGCATAGGCAAGTAAAAGACGAATAGCTTCTAACCATGCAACTGGAGTGAAAGTTTCTTCAAAATCTATTCCTTCTTCTTAACTGTAGCCTTGTGCTACCAACCTTGCTTTGTTCCGAACAATTATTCCATTTTCGTCAAGTTTGTTTTTAAACACCCATCTTGTTCCAATAATGTGTTTGTTGCTTGGCCTAGGGACAAGTTCCCAAACTTGAGTCCTTTAAAATTGATTTAACTCTTCTTGCATAGAAATAATCCATTGGTCATCGCCTAAGGCTTCATAAACTTTGGAAGGTTCAATTTGAGAGACAAACGCCATGTTTAGACAAGCATCTTTGAGATTTAGTCTTGTTGTCACACCTTGACTTATATCACTGTTGTACCCCAAATTTTCCCTCTCATTTTTTACAAAGATCTTCTCTTACATGGGTGGTTACAAACACTTTCTTGAAGAAAAATAACAAATTTCGATTTTGGTCAAAGTGTCCTTCGATGGGGTGTAATTCGAAGGCATGTCAACAAAATGTCTTTCATTTGGAATCCGAATAAGGTATCTTTCAATTGGAATCTTAACAATGTCTTTAAATTGGCATCTGAACAAAGGCGTCTTTGATTGGCATTTTAACGTCACTTCGATTGGTCCAAACTGAAGGAAATCGAAGAGAGCAGAACAAAGTTTTCGATCGGTCAACAAGGTACTTCGATTGGCGTCTGAGCAAGGCACTTCGATTGGTATCAGAACAACGTATCATTCGATTGGCATCTGAACAAGGTGTTTCAGTTGGCATCTCAATAAGTGTCCTTCGATTGGCACATCAAAATATACTTCGATGACATGATAACAAAGTGTCCTTTGATGGGTATATCAACAAAGTGACATTTTTATTGTTTCAAATTGAAGGAAATCGAAGAGTACAAGAACTGAGTTCGATTAGGTTTAATTGGATATGAGAGTTTCCCAGATCAAGCAATCAATGCAGAGTTTGACTTAACCTAAGAAGTTCTGATAGGGAAGTTCTGAGCATTTCGAATCAGGACTCAGAGTCATTGAAGAGAACATGCTTGGGGGATGGTCGAAGAATCCATGATGCTGAGAGTGTGTGCAATTCAAATCAAAATTATCACAAGAACAAGAGTTGATCGAAGAAGCTCTAGTGAGGAAATTCTGAGCAATTCGAATTCGTGCAAGGCGCCAAACATGACATGTCCAGGTTCATTCGAAATTTCGAAACGGCATGAATAATATCAAAATATAAATCCTTCAAATTGTCTGATTATGTTTTTAGAAGCCATGTTTAATGGCTGGTCTTTAATGCCATGATTTCCTTGTCTCCTCCACCTCCTATAAATACAAGACACCAACACAAATCAAAGGAGGACATAAGGGGATACTACACGCACACGCTGCCTCAGAAAACACATCAAAAAACTCAAAACTCACAGAGTGATCCCAATCGAAATACATTTTTGAATGCATCCCCATTCCAAAAGAATACCAGATTCGTGTTCCTGAGTCATCCAGGAGTCCACCCTAACTCCTAAGCAAACATCTCCACACCCAGAGCCACAGATCATACATCTTTGATTGGTAAGGGTTTGCAAAACCAAAATTGCACCTTCATGACATTTAAATACACATTGCACATATATTCTTGTTATTACTGATTATGTTGCATGTAAGCTAAAGCTCAGAGATGAGGTCGTGCCATTGTTGGGGCACGATCTAAGTTTTTCCTTCGAATCCCAGGACAAAACAAACCCAGACCCAGACTCAGCAGATTCGAATTGAGGAAGGATTCAAATTGGGAGGAGATTTGAATCAGGGGGTACAGTCCCCTCCTGGATCTCTAACATTTGTTTTGTTTTGCAGGAAACATCTTCTCAGAATCTTGCTCAGAGCTTCTAAGCAGCTCAGCTTCGAACTGGATCCAGAGTTCCCAGATCGAAGGATGACATATCCAGATCGAACACCCCCAAAGTGCAGCCCCTCACGCACCTTCGATCAAGCCTCTTCACTGGATCAAAAGACAACCCAAGCCTCTTTTGATCCAGGCCTCAAGAATTACACCTTTCTTGATTTACTGCATGTTCCTTCGATTTCATCTTTGTTTTGACTATTTTATTCCTTTTTTTAATCAACATAAAATAAATTAAAAAAAACCACATAAACATTAGTCTAGTTTTTCTATTAAATTAATTTTGTTAATTAATCATTTAATTATCTTAACATTTTCTCAAAACTAAAATTACGAAGATTTAGACCATTTTCGCAAAATAAAATAAAACAACAAAAAGATTTTATTCTTAGGATTTTTAGACGTTATTTTCAAATTCGCGCGCGTTTATTTTATTGTAACTGCCTACTGGTTTGTAATAGCTTAATTATTACTTTTACACTTTACTGATTTATTCCCCCAATTTTGGACATGTAAATAATCCCCTTCCCCGAAGCCTTGTAATAGTGTAGGATTTACAATTCCTGCACTTTAAATTCTTGTACATATATTAACTGCTTAGATGTATGCTAACTAGGATTGCATGACAAGATCTGAAAACAAACGGTAGAACACCTAAATGTTTAAAGATAAAATAACTGAAACACAACACACTATCACATATGCACCTCTAGGGTATCCCCACTTCAGTTGCCTTTCGGAAAATAAAGCAGTCATGTCCCTCGAGAATGGGGACGCTTTAGCAAAGATCCGTAAAATCAAAATATCATAGTCCCTATATGACCCTTAAAGTATTTCCTTTCGGTAAATGATCTCGTCGCTTAAACAAAAGTTTCTAAAGCATCTTCGTATGTTACCTTTATGACTGTAACGTCCCTTCGATTGTCCCTCAAAACATCCAACGACAAGGCTACCTACTCACTAATAGTAGGATAGCACTGACTAAAGGAAAAGAGGAAAAGAACAACCCTTTTCGAGTATAAAAGTAGACAGCTGTTAGAAGTTTGCTCAAATACACTTTTTACACCTACACAAATACTACTTTTTCAAAAAACAAGTTTCAAAAACATTTGCTTTGTTAACACTCTTGAGGACTGATACAAGAGTGAAACGCAAAGCAAATCTCCACACTAAGGCATTTTCTAAAAAATTTCAAACGCACAAAGCACAAAGGTATTTCAAAATGAGTAAACCTCTAAGAGCCCGTGGAAAACCACAGATGGAAAAGGTGTTAACACCTTCCCTTTCCATAATCTACCCCCTTACTCAGAAAACATCTCAAAAAGGTCTTTTTCTGTTCTTTTCACCCTTTCCTTTGTTGGATAAAATAAAAGACGGTGGCGACTCTTGCTTACCACAACATTTGCAAACACAAACGCAAAACCAGTATATAACAGTCGGTTCTGCCACCGTATCACAATCACCAATTACTTTATCGATAGGATGATCTCTATGAGTTCTCCATTATTTTGGCAGACCATTGAAATTTGATTCTTGTTGGAGTGATTCTTCTTGTTGAATTGGTTGATCCTTATTGACATCTTTGGAAGTATTTTCTTGAGGACCTTCTAGTATTTCATCATCATTACAAACAATATTATCCTCCTTGGAGGGGTTAGATTCATCAAAAGATACATGGATTGATTCTTCAGTTTTTAAAGTTCTTTTGTTATAAATTCTACATGCCTTACTAGAAAGAGAGTAGCCAAGAAAAATACCTTCATCGGATTTTTCATCGAACTTACCAAGGTTATCTTTGTCATTGTTTAGGACAAAGCATTTGCAACCGAAAATGTGAAAGAAAGCAATGTTTGGTTTCCTCCCTTTGAAAAGCTCATATGGACTTTTATTTAAGAGTGGTCTTATGTTAACTCTATTGCTAACAAAACATGACGTGCTCACCGCATCCGCTCAAAAATATTTTGGAAGATTTGAATCGCTAAGCATCATTCTTACAAGCTCTACAAGAAACCTATTCTTTCTTTCCACCACTCCATTTTGTTGAGGAGTCCATGGTTCCTAGAAGTTATGAGATATTCCATGTTCTCCAGAAAATTCTTCAAATAGAGCATTTTGAAATTCTCCGCCATGATCACTTCTTATGGAGGAAATTGTTAGAGATTTCTCATTTTGAATTTGTTTAGCATACTTCTTTAAAGCCTTGAATACATCACTTTTCTGCACTAAAAAGAATCTCCAGGTATATCTAGAGAAATCTTCAACAATAACTAAAGCATATACATTACCTCCGAAACTTCTTGTTCTTGACGGACCAAATAAGTCCATATGCAACAATTGTAGTGGCCTTGTACTAGACACCACATTCTTAGATTTTAAAGTTGGTTTTCTCTGTTTCCCTTTTTGACAAGCATCACATAGTTTATCTTTGACAAAATTTCTCTTAGGCAACCCAATGACAAGATCATGCTTGATTAGTTTATTCAAGTGTTCCATGTGAATATAAGCAATTCTTTTGTGCCAAAGCCATGAATCATCGTTGTTCTCCATGAGAAAGTTTACATTAAAAGATGGATCATCAAGGGAAATCATAAATATATTATTAATTCTTTTACCTTTAAGTATAACCTCATGTGTGACTTCATCTTCTATCAAGCATTCATCTTTGGTGAACTTAATCTTTGAAGCCCTTGTCACAAAGTTGGCTAATACTAAGAAGATTGTGCTTTAGTCCTTCAACATAAAGAACATCTTCAATGGATGTGAAAGGTGGAGCACCAACTTTTCATTTTCTAAGAATTCTTCCCTTATTATTATCTCCATAAGTGACAAAACCTTTGGCCTTTAATACTAGATTTGAAAATTGGTTTATGTCTCTCGTCATCTGATTTGAACAACCACTATCGAGATACCAAATATTACATGTGGTCTTCTAGCATACCTACAAAACAAGTTAGGTTTTATTAGGTACCCAATTTGCTTTAGGTCCTTCATAATTAGCACCTTTCTTTACCCACACATAATGCCCAATTGCCACACTAAAGTTTCTAACATAGCAAGCATTAGGTGTATGACCTTTAATACCACAATAAAAACAAGTAGATTAGAAGTTACTTCTATATCTAGAAGGATAAGATTTCTTCTTAGGAAATGTTTTCTTTTTAGGATAATGATGAAGCACTTTAGGTTTGTTCACTTTCCCTTTGGATTATTGATCACTAGCCTTAACAAAGATAGTTTTATTAGAACTTGGTTTTGAAAACTTTGAGTATCCAAGTCCACTTTTATCATTGGAATATCTTTGTTGGCTAAGAACACCTTCTAATCTAATTTGACCTTTTTCATATCGTTCAATAACTCTTTTTAATTGGAAAATTTGGAAAGAGAGTGATTCACAATTTTTGCATACAAAATTCTGTTTTTGTTCATCACTTAATTTTTGTTTTTCTTCTTTGAAATCTTTTTCCATAGTTTCACATTTTTCTTCTAAAGATAAAATTTGTTTCTTTTGAGATGAAATAGTTTTATATAAAATTTTGCATTCATTTAATAGTGTGAGGCCATCAATGCTAGATTTGCACTTTCATCACTATCGGAATCGAACGAAGAACTTATTTCATTATCCTCCCATGCAACATAGGCCTTTTTGTTCTTAAATTCCTTTTTTTGCTTTTGTAGCCACCTTTCTTGGAGAGTTTTGGACAACCCGACTTTATATGACCTTGCTTACCGCATTCATAACATGTGACTTCTTGTGTTGATGTGGAAGCTTCCTTTTTCTTAAATTGTTTATTTCTTTTTGCATGAGAAAAGGGATTTGTCATTTCTACCAAAAAACTTACCAAACCTTTTAACAAGAAGCATGAAATTTTCATCTTCTTCCGGATTTCCTTCCTTTTCAACTTCCTTAGAATCAATCTTTAAGGTAATATTCTTGGATTTCTTCTCTTGATTTTCATGCTTTTCAAGTCTTTCGAGTTCTGTTTCATATTCTTGAAGTTTTCCAAACAATGTTGCGGAAGTCATTGAAGAGAGACTTTTCTTTTCTGAAATTCCCGTTACCTTTGGTTGCCATTCCCTAGTTAAGGATCCAAGTACTTTAAGATTTAGTTCATCATTCGTCAAAGTCTTACCAAGAGCATTTATATGATTTGTCAAGTGCACGAATCTCTTTTGCAAGTCAAGGATGGTTTCTCCGGGCTGCATTCGAAATAACTCGTATTCTTGACTCAAAGTATTTAGTCTTGATCTTTTAACTTCAAAATTTCCTTCATGAGTTTGTACCAAGGTATCCCATATTTCTTTCACCGTTTTGCATGCTGAGACACGGAAGAATTCATCCATGCTAAGTGCACCTTGAATAAGATTGATTGCCTTTTTATCATAGAGGACCTTTTTATTATCATCTTCATCCTATGCAGCTTTAGGCTTTGATGAGCCAGTACCATTGATCACCGTTATAGGAATAAATGGACCATTCTCGACGGCATCCCATATTTCTTCTCCTTGTGCTTCTAGATGTGCCTTCATGCGTATTTTCCAGAAGTCAAAATATTCACCATGAAATAGATGAGGCTTGTTGTTACTACCACCATCTCTAAAAATGGGATTTTGATTTGTGGAAGCCCTATAACCCGCTCTGATGCCAATTGTAAGTACGAAGTGCGCCTAAGAGGGGGGGGGGGGGGGGTGAATTAGGTACTTTAAAATTTTTCTGGTTTTAGTGATGATGGATATTATTTTTCTAGTTTATGGTGAGTTTATGAAAGAGTAAAGTGCAGAAAAATAAAGAGACACAAGCGATATATCCTGGTTCCCCTCACAGTCTGAGAGTACTCCAGTCCCCTTTCAACATGAAAGAGATTTCCTTATAGTGGCAAACTTAAACAAGAACTACTCAAAACCAAGAACAATCCTCTTGGACCAAGAACAATCCTCTTGGATTTTCACTATGTCAACAATGAGAACAGTCCTCTCAAAGTGACTTTACTTGTATCTAACAATCCTGGAAAAATAAGATTTCAAAACCACTTGAACTTATTTTCAACAATCTTGAAAAATAAGCAAGTATATAACAATATTTGATTTGAGTGAGTTTGTGTAGCAATGATCAATTTGAGTGATTTTATCAATGAATTGATCTTCTCTTCCAATAACAATAGTATACAATGACTCAAGATATATAATGCTCAAAGTTTTCTGGTTGACAATACGTGAAAGTGTGCAAAAAACTTGTGTATGAAAGTGTATAAAAGCTTGAGTTTGATTTTTGAAAATTCAGAAAATATGATTGGAAGAGGTACTTAAAATGATTTTGAAAATGAGTATTTATATGTTCATAGCACCCTTTTGAAACAACATATAATTCTGTAAATGAATCATGAACAATTGCCAAGATTAGGTGAAAGGTTTCCATGAAATGGTGTTATGAACAGGCATGAGTAAAGCTGCTATTTTTCAAAATCGTTCAACATGAAATCGATTGCACCCTTGTGTAAATCGATTGCACGGGGTTTCAACAACTAAAAATTCAAATATGTTGAGTGAGAAATTGATTTCACAAGTGTATAAATCGATTGCACTTAAAGTCAGTAGAAAAAATTGATTGAGAGCAATGGATCACACAAACATGTAAATCGATTGCACTTAGAAACAGTAGCTAATGCTTTGAAAACGCGAAGCATGCAATCGATTTCACCAACATGAAAATAGATTGCACCCAAGTGAATATTGAATTTTTTCTTTAAAAAACTTGAGAAAAAGTTTGGACAAGATGAAATATTTCTTTTGGTCATTGAGCATCTATTTCTTAAGTTCAAAGTAAGTATTATCATTATACCTTGAAATTTGCTAAGTGCTTGAACCAAAGACTTTATCCAAATATGCTTTTAGCTTGATCAATAATCTTTTCCTTCTTATCAAAATGGTTTGTCTTCATCAAAACAAAAGTGCATTTGAGAAGCTTGATTTTACAAAATCTTGTTCTAACAATCTCCCCCTTTTTGATGATGACAAAACTATATGTTTTGATGACACATTTTTGTTCATATAATTAGAAAAGATGGAAATAGAAATAGTAAGGAATACTTATCCTTTTTATGAAACTCCCCCTGAGTCAATGACTTGATGAAGCTCTAATATCCTGACTCTGAACCATTTGAGTAAAAAATCCACCTGGTTCCAATAGATTAGATATTGAGATCTTGAGAGTCTTGACTCTAGATGCTAATGAAAATGAAATCAATTGAAATCTTGAAACTTTAATGTCACTAAGATAACTTTCAGATTCACAATTCTTGGATTTTGATTCCAGATTTCAATTCTTGGAGTCTGATTCTAGATTTCAATTCTTGGAGCCAAGTCTTAAGCCAACAAGTTAGACATAACCCTTGCATAATGATTTCAGATCATAACTTTAATCAGAGTTCTCATTTCCTGAAAAATAAAACAATTCTAAGAGAAACAGAACTTTAACTGGGTTAAGATGTAAGGATCTCTTTTCAAAGAACATATTCCAGAACTTAATTATTGAAATCAAAATTACGTTCATTTAATTACTCCCCCCTTTTGTCATAATTAAAAAGGTAATTATGTGTGAAAAACATAAAGACCATAAGAAGATAACAAGTAAGAAAAGAAGTGATAAGCCAAAAGAAGACTTCATTAATTTCAAGAGGTCATATAAGAAGTGAGTCGAAGGAAGTAGAACAAACTAAGATCCAAAAAGAAGACTTGCAGAAATATCAAATAATCAGAACAAAAATAGTAGTCACAAAAAGTAAGTAGCAAGCATAGTCCTAGGATTCAAAAGCAAAAGGAAAAAGAAAATCCTAGAGCCTAGGGTTGAGGAGAAGAAATATTTTGCAGAATCAGCTGTAGCATGTTCTGAACATTCTCATTGATAGCCTTCTGTTCAATGATGCTTTCTCTGAAAACCCGTTGTTCTCCTATAAACTTACCAATTGTGTTTTCCAGATGTGCAATGGAAGGATCATAAGGTAAAGAAACCAAAGCATCTTCTTTAGCCTTAGCAGCTCCTTCTACTTTCATTGCTTCTTGTGAAGATTTGAGTTTGGCTTCTTCTATTTTATAATCTTTTCTTCTTTTGCTTCTCGAAGCGATTTAGCTTCAGCCTCTTTTTGCTTAGCAGCAAAGAATTCAAGAACTCTATCTCATTCTTGTGCTTCTTTCCTTTCTTTTGCAACCTGAATATCCCAAGCTTTTGATGCTTCAGCAAAGTGTTAAAACGTTCAAACTTAGAAGCTAGTCATTTTTGAAACTTCTTCCAAGAATCATCCATTTCCTAAGGCATAGTAGAAATACTTGCCTTTTCCCTTAGCTTCAAAATTTTTTTCACAGCCTTAGTTCTAAGCTTGTTGATGCATTCATCTAGAGTTTTTGGGACAGGTTTATCATAGACAACTATGGAAAGGTCACTTTCAGAAGGGATGTGTTCAGAAGTTACAGGTTCAGGAGGATTTTATGATAACGGTTGTTCAATCATATTGAAAAGTTCAGAACAAGTGAAAGGTTCAGTTGTAGAAATTTCGATAGCTCCATGGTTATCAGAAACTGTACTTTTATATATTTCGTGATCAGAGGGAGAAATTGAATCAAGATGGATAATGGGTGAGTCATGGAGAGTGAATTCTTTGTTAAAGAAGGCAAAATGAAGATTGGTATCAAAATTTGAAAAATGAGAAGTTTGTGGAAGTGATTGAGATGAGGTTAATGGAGATGTAGAAGTGTGGATTGGTTTTGATGGAATGATGGTAGTGGGAGATGGAATAAGATTTGGAGCAAAATCTTGTGTGGTGGTGGTGGATTTATAAATGATTGTTGTTGATGGTGGAACAAACACATTTGTAGTTGCCGAACTTTCAGTTGAAGTGGTATCAGAAATAGGTGGGATATTTGTAACAAGAACATAAACAGAAGTGGTGATGGTGGATGGTGGAATAGAAAAAGATGTAAAAGATGATGTTTGTATGATCGTGGTTGGAATGGATGAGACTACATCAATTATATTAGAATTTTTTTTAGAAACAAGTAAAGAAGTAGCAGTCACAGATTTCCTTGTTGTTTCTGGATAAGTAGCTAGATTTCCTTCTTTTTCTTCTTTTTCCTTTCAGGATCAGAACCATCTGGTCTTTCCTTCCTTTTCTCTTTAGAACAATCAACTTCCTCAGTAGAATGTTTGGTGAAGTAGAAATTAGACATATCATGTCATACTCTAGCCATCCTTACAACATATGCAGCCACGTCAGTTAGGTTTACAGTCTTGGAGAATAGAGGAAAGTTTTCAATATGGATTCTTCTATTCTTGGTGACTTCAGTTGGCTCACCCAAGTGTTTCTTTGTATGTTTTGGGATTATCCTCATGTTTCTCAAGGTATGTCCATTAAATGGTTCTCCAATGCTGGGAATCAAGTATTCAATGAACCTGGCCTTTTTTGTAAGAAAGTCTACCAATCCACTTTCTACAAAAATGTTAGTCAGAAGACGTCCATATGGAATATTAGGAGATAAGTTTTTCTCTTGATTTGTAGTTGTTCTTGATTTTGTGATAGCCTCCTTCAGATGACTAAACAGAACAAAGGGAAGATTCACCTTATTTTTGGCAAGAAAGTAGTACAACATGAATTGCTGGCTAATGTTGAAATAATCCAAAGAACTTGTTGGAGGTCTAGGGTTTATGAAACCCAAAATTATCTTGTTCCAAATTCTCAAATTTTCATAAAGATCCTTACTTTTGTATTCTTTCTTCTCAACGGTGTAATTATTAAACAACAATTTATGGAGAGCATTCTTTTGAGCATTGGATCTAAACTCCATTCTAAACGTACATTTTCCTTTCAAAAATTCCAGACCTAGAAGATCGGCAATAGACTTTTCTGTGATGATTATTCTTTGACCAATCACATCTGAGACAATGTGAAGATCATCACAGTCAACATTCTTCCAAAAATCCTTTACTAAGGCTCCAAAAATAGGACCATGTAGTCTTTGAAAGTAGTTTTCCCACCCTTGAGCCTCTAACTCCTCTCTAATTTCACACCCATTTTCAGCAAGATTATCAAAATCAACCATGTATTCTCGAAGAACTACTAACTTAGATGGAGGAATGATGCAGTGAACTTGAAACAATTTCTGATTTATGTGGTGTTCATCAATAACCAATAAAGAAGATGAACCAGTTACCATAGGAGAAGAAAAACTGGTTGGAATGGTTGAAGAAAATGACTCAAAAGGATTTAGGGCTTGTTCCATATCTTTAGCAAACTGAACAACTTCTAATTGTTGAGTATTCATCATGTTGAAATGTTGAAGATGATGAAGGTTTTTGACGAGGGTTATTATAATATGGTGGGAGAATTGACTTGGGTGTTTTTCATTTTATCGCAATTGTTGAGGATAGCAAGAGCCGCCACCGACTTTTCTTTTATCTAATAAAGGAAAGGGCGAAAAGAACAAGAAAGACCTTTTGAGAATTTTCTTAAGTTAGGGGGGTAGGTTATGAAAAGGGAAGGTGTTAGCACCTATTTCATTTATAGTTATCTACGGGATCTTAGTTGCTAGCTCACTTTGAAATTCTTTTGTGAATGTGTTTGTTTGAAAGTATTTTTGAAAAGTGTCGTCGTTAGGAAAACTTTGTAATAATTCTTGTCTCTATAAGAATGTATACAAAGTGTTGATTTTTTAAAAAATATTTCATGAAAGTGTTGATGTATTTGAAAGATGTTTTGTTTTGAAATGTTTGTGAGCAAGCAACTACGAGCGTTTTACCTACTCAAAAGAAAGTCTTTATTCTTTTCCTCCTTCTTTAGATAGTGTTACCTTACCACTAGTTAGTAAGAAACCATATCATTAGATATGAAGGGACATGCGTGGGTCATCGTCCAGTCATATAAGGCAACATTGTTGGATACCTTAGCAATTTTTTGTAAGGGACTAAAATCATTTATCAAAGGCAACATCAAAGGGTCATCGAGGGACTACGATCTTGTAATCGAGGGTATTTGCTAAAGTATCCCATGTTCGAGGGACATGACTGTTTTATTTTAAGGCAACAAGTGTGGGTTAACCATAGAGATGAAAGTGTGTAAAGTATTTTGATATCATGCATTTTGTCTTGAATTAAGGTTGTCTACTTGTTTGATTTTATGTCTTGTCATAAAACCATAATTACTAGCAATAATATTGAAAGCTATAAATTGCGGAAATTAAAAGTTCTACGCTATTACATCATTATAGGGGATGGGGATACAAATTACAAATAGGGATGAAAGCGATTAAAATCTAATTACTACTACAACCAAATTGAATAATGCAAAATAGAATGTACTAGAATATAAAGATAATGCAAAGAAAAGAAAATTGTTCTTTATGATTTTTTATAAGAAAAAGGTTTTTGAAGTTAACATAATTAAACTAATATAAGAAATTAATTAATTAATTAAAAAAACCTAAATTCTAAGTTAATTTAATTAGAAAAGAAAAAATTAATATAAAAGCTAAGTCTAAAATTATTTTAAATTAAGAAAAGAAATTTGTTAAGAAAATAATTTTGGTCTTTTTATTTAAAGGAAATAAAATAGAGATAAGATAAAATACTAGTCTAAGTATTTAGTACAATATTTTTGTTATTTTGATTAATGGAAATAAGATAAAGTAAAAATAAAATGATAAACTTTAGTCTAAATATTTAATAAATTTTTTTTTTTGTATTTTTAATAAGAACAAAAATAATAAATATAAAATAATGGGAGGAAAATAAAATAAAATAAAAAAAACAAAAAAAAAATAAGTCAGGGGGTTTGAAAATGATTTAGGGGGTAAACAAGTAAAACAGTTTGGTTTATTAGGCCCAAGTCCTTTTTGTTTGAAGTCAGAAAAATAAAACAAAATAATAAAAAAAGTATGGGCCAACGTGCTATTTAGGAAATAGGGGGTGATAATGAGAAAAATGAAGCAAGCCCGTCAAATGGAGGCCCAAGCGCGTTGTGAAATGAAAAAGGAAAACAAGGAAAATGTTAAAAAAACAAAAGGTCTCGCTGGGGCTCAAATCCAGGACCTTATAGAGGTATGCCTTACGCGCGCGCTTCCTGCCAATGGGGTGGCTGTTTTATCTGGTATAGAAACATGTTGCAATAAACTTAAGATAAACTAAGTTCATATTATCAACTTCATCTTCTTCCTCGCGCCAGCCAAAACTCCTGCAACTTATTTATTTCTCAACCATTCTCAAAAGTATGAACATTAAACTTGTTAGAAATTTCACCATGATGCCAAATATGTAGATAAATTAAGCAATGGATCAAAGATGAGCACAAATTTTACATGGTACCTTCTGACCTAATTTTTTAGAAAGTTCAAGCTTAAAATTCACACTACTCAGGAAACATAAATGAATTCTAAGGACATGGTTAGTTTTAGGGCTATGATGTCTACATTTTGTCTTTGAAAATGAAAGCTAAAAGATGCCTGTATGACGAGTTAGAAAATCAGAAAACTCACCTTGCAAGTGGATATTGTGTTTTGCGTTTGAGCAACTTTCAAGGTGTTATAATGATCTGGTTAGCTTCCTTGAACCTCTAGGAAGCTAATGCAATGCTTAGCTTGAGCTGAGAGTACCTAGAATATCCTGGAGAAGTCAAGTTGAAGACCTCTATTTTTGGTTATGGAAGATGAGGAAGATGGTGTTATAGTTGGGAAACAAGGACAAGGATGAGTTGTATTTGATGTAAGGAAGCTTTGAAAATGATTTTGAGGGAAAATGCACGATGGAAATGGAAGATACAAGTTCATGGTTAGAATCTACACAAAAATGGAGTTTGTGTGCAATTTCTGGCTAGAGGGAGTTTAGGAGAGTTTCAATGGTTGTTAGTTCGTGTCATAGGCTTTCAAACAATGCCTCAATTTATAGGAAAATGTTTGAGAGCTTGAGGTGATCAGAAGTACAAGATCACATGTTTTGGTTCCTTGACTTGTTTTTGAAGAAAGCTTGACAAACATTGTTCCAAGGCATTGTATAAGTCTATCTAGAGTGGTTACAAGATTTAAACATGTTTATCTGACTTTGTATGTTGAGTGCGTGTTGAACAAACAAGTTAGAAGCTCAAGACAAGTTAACTTTGTGATTAAAGCAACTATTCAAGAATAACAATGGCGCCTTTCTTCCTAAAATGGAAATGTAACTTGGACAATGGCTTACTTTCTTGGAAAATGGCTCAATATGTTGTGTAAACATAGAAGCCTACAAAGTGAGATTATGCAGCATAGGTTTGAGATTTGGTTGAATGTTCATCATTAAAATGACCTAAAAATCAAGCATGAAACCTCAACTTCTTCTCTTCGATTCTCCTTGCTCAAGCATGATCTCTTAAAGTTCTTGGATATTTTAGAAATCTTGAAACATTGTCTACAACCTTCATATTTACTATTTTGACAAAATCATCTTAGATCTTGGTAAAAATTGGACAAGAAGTTAGGTCAAAAATCTGCCTAAACTAGGTCAAAATTTCACTGTGTTTAAGAAAAAGTGCATGAGTTGATGGGCTTATAACTCAAAATATAAGCATTTTTTGGATATGAGCCATCTAATTCAAAGTTATAGATCTCTTCAATATCTATAACTTTCATGTTGAAAGTTTTCTTTGAATCATCTAGCATCTTGGTGAAAAATTGGCATGAAGTAGTGAAATTATCATGTATAAAAAACACTTAGAAAAATTTCTAAGTCTTTGAAAATTTTGACTTTTCAATTTGACTTTTGACTTTATTGATTTCTTGATGATCAAGCCTCATATTTTGAATGTCTTGATGAATTATGATCTTTGAAACTCAAATTTTGACTAAAAAATCAAACTTTGACTTTTGGTGTATCCGTTGACTTTTCATCAGTTGACTAAAAATCCAACTATCAATCCATTGCTTTTGAAAGATGATTTGAGCCATGAGATTAGGTCAACATGTTGTATTTAAATCTTTGAGATTGTTATTCAAGCCATTGGATCATGTATTAGGTCAAAAAGTCAATGGTCAGTCAATTACAGTAAAAACCCTAATTTTGACCATTTTGCCCTTTTGGTAAATTGAGTGCTTTTCTTGAGGAATTGTGATAAATACTTGATCAAATGATGAATAGGACCTTAAAATGTTTATGTTGGCCAAAGATCATGAATTTTGACTATAGGTTGACCACAATTGACTTTTTACCCTATACAGCTGATTTTCAGTCATCTGGTCAATTGACTGAGCAAAATTGTGATTCAAGACTTGAAACTTGACACGAGTATTCTTGGAGGTATATAATGATCCATGAAAGTCACTTGAGGCATTATAAGTTCATTAGTCCTTGTGAAAAATCAAAACCCTAATTTGAGGCATCAATGTTTAGGAGGTGGTTTGACCTAGTCAACACTTGTGCAAACTTGAGCCATTGAAGATCTTGTGAGAAAAGTTTGAGAAAAGAGAGGGAAAATTTTGGGGTACAACCGTTTCCCCTGTTAAATCTTTTTAAACCTGAAAAGTTAGATTGGTAGGTCCGACATTCGTTGACTTAAAGGTGGAAGATGATTGAACACTAGAGTGCCCAAAAATTTGCACTCGTTGATCACGAAGCAATGTGTTGGTTGATTGTATAGGGAATGGGCTTAAAGATTCCATTTATGAAGGTAATAAATATTTTTCGGAGATAAGCTTATAGATGCCATCCAAGATAATTGCTTGACTTTAATTGGGAGAAGTGTCAGAATAAATCTTGGGTTGATTTAAAACTGAACCAGAGAAGTGTTTTTGTCTTTAGCCGAAAGAAGTATCAGAACTTAATATGAGCCGGTGAGAGATCCACTGAAAGAGGTATTAGAACTTAATTTGAGCCAGAAGATGCCTATATCTGAAATCAGTATCAGAAATTAATCTGAGCCAGATGAGGTCTTTATGTCTTCAATTGAACGAAGTATCAGAACTTAATCTGAGCCGAAGAAAGGTCTACTGAAGGAGGTATCAGAACATAACCTGAGCCAGCAGATAATCATGATATCTTTTGATTGATCTTTCCTGAAATAGGTAAAGAATTAGTTGCGTGAAGATGCATGCATTGTGTAATGATGTTCTCAAAATAAATGAGATCGTGTTATATGTTTAGTATGCATATGTCATGATGCATGAATGTTGTTGAAATGTATCTTTGTCTGAGAAAATAAATCTCTGACTACTGCTGGAGAGTTTTGGGAAGCTAAATCCTGGACTACTGCTGAGACGAGGAGTATGTGTATCTTCAAATTTGTTTAGAGTTCTTCCACTGGGAATTCCTATTTGTTGTTTGAGGAAACTCTCAGGGAGTGTTGATTTCTGCTTGGGGAATAGAGTTTAGGAACCTTGGTTGTCAATTGCTCTACTGGGGAAATGAATTCTCATATACCCTGATTGGGGATAAAAGATATGATTAGACTTCCGATTGTCAGGGGAGGACGAAGTTAACTGGTATCTGGTTGGGTTCCAGGATTTTCAGTAACTTTCTTGGGATAATATCAACTTTACTGTAGAAGAGGAATTTTTCCAATGAGTGGTCTGAGGAATAGACTCAAGCTGGGGAGGTTGTAATCGTTGGGAAATAAACCCTATTGAGGAAGGCATTCTGATGACCTTACTCGGGAAGAATTTTACAAGGCTTTCTCTTTCAGTTTTGGAAGTCCCAACTTGACTGGGGAAAAGAATTTCCAGGGAATATGTCGATTGGAACTTTGTATGAATTCACTTTGTGGGGATAATTTTATTGAAGTAACTCTATTGGGATATCCCAAACTTGAGTAAATGCTTATTACTGTCCTTGTGCGTACATTTGTTAACAGTTAATCATGTTCATATGCATATGTTCATTTAATTTTAGTCATTGGACATTTTGCACTCAAAACAGAAAAAACAAAAAGTTTGCACTTCAAAGTATATTTGTATTGATTATATTCCTATAAATAGACGTTTTTGTACAGGGAGACAAAAATCTTAGTAAGAGGAAGTCGTCGAAAAATGAGAAGAATACAAAGTGAACATAAAATTTGTGTAGCCATGTGGAAGTGATCTCGTTCGGTTCCAACTCCACTATTGCCCCTATGTCTCCGAACATCATCCCTTGCCTTCGAGAGGAATTGATCTTGTATCATTTGAACTTTTGACCTTGGTAATAAAGCTGGATGTGGTGATTCAACAGGACATAGTCATACGCTTTAATCCTTAACTTTTTCCTGGACCGCCCTTTCAGGTTTTCAGTCCACCAGGATACCCATTTTTGCCCAAGTCGCCCTTTCAGGTTTTCGACTTGTCGGGTGTACAATCTTTTGTATATATCCCTAGCTTTTTCCCAAACCCTTTTGGTTTACCGGGATGCCCTTATTTTTGAATAGGTATGTCAACCTAGCGGGTCATTCTTTATGCGTATTATTTTTTGACTATGTCCGTGTTCACAGGATGCGGGAAATCTTCGCCATCCATAGTGGTTAGCATCATAGCCCCGTTAGAGAATACTTTCTTGACAACAAAAGGACCTTCGTAAGTGGGAGTCCATTTCCCCTGGGACCTCCTTGTGGTAAAATGATGCGCTTTATTACCAAGTCGCCAACCTGGTATACTCGAGGTTTGATCTTTTTGTTGAATGCCTTGATCATAAGCTTTTGATACATTTGACCATGACAAATAGCAACCAACCTTTTTTGATCAATCAAGTTCAACTGATCCAACCTAGTCTGAATCCATTCGTCTTCGCCCAAGTCTGCTTCTTTCATAATCCTTAAGGAAGGAATCTGAGCCTCGACAAGAAGGACGACTTCCATGCCATAGACTAAGGAGAATGGGGTTGCCCTAGTTGATGTTCGTTCCGAGGTACGGTAGCCATGAAGAGTAAACTGTATCATCTCATGCCAGTGTTTATAGGTCACCACCATATTTTGTACAATCTTCTTTATGTTTTTGTTGGCGGCTTTCACTGCGCCATTCATCTTAGGTCTGTAAGGAGAAGAGTTGTGATGCTTGATTTTGAATTGTGTACAGAGTTCATTGATCATAGCATAGTTGAGGTTGGTTCTATTATCGGTGATGATCCTTTCAGGATGTCGTACCGGAAAATTAGGTTATGCTTGATAAATTAGGTTACAATGTTCTTAGTGACTGAGGAAAATGAAGCAGCTTTGACCCATTTGGTGAAGTAATCAATGGCGACGAGGATGAAATTATGTCCATTAGAGGCATTGGGCTTGATCTCTCCAATAATGTCAATGCCCCACATTGCAAATGGCTACAGGGCAGTCATGACATTCAAAGGAATTGGAGGCACATGAACCTTGTCAGCATAGATTGGACACTTTTGGAAAGTCCTCGAGTAATGGTAACAATTGGTTAGCATAGCCGACCAATTATAACCAGCCCTCATAATCTTCTTGGCCATAGTGTGCCCGCTAGAGTGATTTCCGAAGATATCCTCATGCATGGCCTCTATTATCTTATCTGCTTTCTTCTTGTCCACACAACGGAGCAGAGTAGAATCATGTTTGTGCACTTATATAGGACCCCATTGCTTAGGAAGAATTTGACTGAGAACCTTCGTAGGAATTTTTTTGTCATTGATTGAAGCTCCTCTAGGATACTCTTGTGCTTCAAGTTACCTCCTCACTTCATGATACCAAGGTTTCTCCTCATCAGTGTCGATCTCGTAATAGTGCACAGGTTCGTCAAATCTTTCGATGGTAATTCTAGGAGCTTCATTATCCCAATTGACTTTGAACATAGATGACATAGTTGCTAAGGCATCTACCAACTGATTTTCTTCCCTCGGGATATGTTCAAAAGTGACCTCCTCGAAGTATGGGATCAAGGTTAGCACAACCTCTTTGTAAGGGATCAAGCTTGGATGTTTGGTATCCCACTCTCCTTTAACTTGATTGATAAGGCTGAATCTCTATGTACGCTTAAGAATTTGACTCTTAAGTCAATGGAAGCTTTTAGACCCAAGATGCACGCTTCATACTCGACCATGTTGTTTGTATAGTTGAAGCACAATCTGGCAGTGAAAGGCGTATGGAAACCTTTGGGAGAAATAATCACAACACCAATTCCATTACCTAAGGCATTGGAAGCTCCATCAAAAACCATAGTCCATCGGGATCCTTGCCCAGGTCCTTCATATGGTCCTGGCTTTTCACAATCAGTTATCAGCATGATATTCTCGTTCGGGAATTCAAAGTTCATGGGTTGGTAGTGATCAACAGCTTGATGGGCCAAATGATCCTCCAACACACGTCCCTTGATTGCTTTTTATGTAGTGTACTGGATATCATATTCAGTCAAGCTCATTTTCCATCTAGCTATTCGTCCGTAGAGAGATGGCTTCTCGAAGATATACTTGATGGGATCCATCTTAGAAATCAATAAGGTAGTATGAGTCAACATATGCTGTCTTAGCCGGCGAGCATCCCGTGCCAAAGCGCCACAAGTTTTCTCAAGCAGTGAATATCTGGTATCTGGTTTCACAGTCGGTAAACTTTTTGCTAAGGTAGTATATTGCATGCTCTTTTCGGCCATACTCGTCATGTTGAACCAACACACACCCTATTGAATTCTCTAATACAGTCAAATACATAATTAGAGGTCTTCCTTCAACTAGAGGCATTGTGATTAGAGGTTCTTGCAAGTATTCCTTGATCTTGTCAAAGGATATTTGGCAGTCTTCGTTCCATCTGACTACTTGATCTTTCTTCAACAGTTTAAAGATTGGCTCAGAGGTAGCAGTTAAGTGAGAGATGAATCAGGCGATGTAGTTGAGTCGACCTAAGAAACCTCTGACCTCCTTCTCAGTATAGGGTGCTAGCATTTCTTGTATGGATTTGACTTTCACTGGATCAACCTTAATACCTTTTCCACTGACGACAAACCCTATAAGTTTTCCCGACCTCACCCTGAAGGCTTATTTGTTGGGATTCAACCTCAGCTTGTAATTCTTCAACCTTTCAAATAGCTTGTGCAAATGATCAAGGTGTTCTTCCTCAATTTGTAACCTTGAAATCATGTCATCAACGTACACTTCTATCTCACAATGGACTATTTCATGATATAGAGCTACCATAGCCGGTTGATAGGTTGCGCTCGCATTCTTCAAACCGAAAGGCATGACCTTATAACAGAAGGTGCCCCACTGTGTAACAAAAGTGGTTTTCTCCATGTCTTCGGGTGCCATTTTGATTTGATTTTATCCGAAGAAGCCATCCATGAAGGATAATACCTTGTGTTAAGCAATGTTGTCAACCAAGACATTGATATGTGGTAGCGGGAAATCGTCTTTGGGGCTTGACCTATTCAAATCCCTGTAGTCTATGCACATACGAACTTTTCCATATTTCTTCGGCACTGGGACCACATTTGCAACCCATTGGGGATATGACGTCACTTTCAGGAACCCTGCATCAAATTGTTTCATTACCTCATCCTTTATCTTCTCAGACATATCTGGCCGCATGCGACGAACCTTTTGCTTGACCGAAGGACATCCTTCCTCATTGGCAGATGATGAACCACGATATCAGTATGAAGCCCCGACATATCTTCATATGACCAAGCGAACACCTCTATATAGTCGTGCAACATCTAGACCAATCTTCTCTTGACACTGCCTTCCAAATTGGCGTCGATCTTGACTTCTTTCTTGTCTGCCTCAGTACCCAGGTTTATTACTTCAACTGGCTCTTCGGGTGGTTAAATAGCCTTTTGCTCTTGTATCAGAAGTTTGGAGAGTTCCCCAGGTATTTCACAATCTTCTACACCTTCGTCTTCAGCTTGATAGATTGGATTTTCAAAGTTATAGATGGAAATAGCAGAGTCGTTGTCAATGAGATCCAGAGTGCATGTGGATATGCAAATATGTGTGTATGCATGCAAGGTACATGTCTATTTTTGAAAATGCAATAAAGTAAAGAAAGAAAATAAGCACAAAATTTGAATGCAAAAGAGTCCAATGTTTTTTATTAAAATGAGCATACGGCATATGAAAATGACAAGCCCTTAACAAATGGACCAATGTGCCCCGAACAAGGAACATGGCTTAAAGTCATTGTTTTAATGGAAATTATAGACAAATTTCTCCAAAAAAAATAATAACAGTAAATGGCAATTACTCCTGGTTGAAGGAGATTGGGATGAAGTCCTTGGTCTTCCAGTTGTTGAGCCCTCTGTCAGCAGTCGGGTAGATCTAATCATTAAAGCCACAATCAGCATCAGACTTGTATGGTTACTAATTCGGAGAGGTGGTTTCCCTGCATGAGCACGCCGCACCTCCTTTTGAGCTTTGGAAGTGAAGCCCAACCCAAATTTATCTGACTTGTATGGGATATTCGAGAGTTGTCCCCAAATGGTGCAACCTCCGTCTTTAACAATAACACAAGTATCTTTGAGAAAAGCCATACTTGGGGCATCTTTAGCAGCTTCGAGAGTGTCAGGAGTGGCCTTAGCAACAACGACCGTGGGAGAGACCACTTCAAAGGCTTTGCAAGGAGTTTTAAAGAAATCTCCATCCATTACAACATATTTGAATGAATTTAGATGACTGATCATAAACTCTTCCTCACCGCAGACGGTGACAATTTTCCCCTTGACCGAATATTTTAACTTTTGATGTAGTGTAGAAGTCACTGCACCTGCCCCATGGATCCATGGGCGTCCAAGCAGGCAAGAATAAGCAGGATGAATATCCATCACGTAGAATGTTGAGTTGAAAACTTGAGATTCAATTTTGATAGGGAGATCAACTTCTCCATGGACCATTCTTTTCGAGCCATCAAAAGCCCTTACTACAATGTCGTTGGGTTTTAAAACCAATATGTCGCAGTCTAGCCTATCTAAAGCTCCTTTAGGTAAGACATTGAGAGAAGATCCAGTGTCCACTAATACGTGTGCCATGGTAGTGCCCTTGCATTATATGGAGATGTGGAAATCTTTATTGTGATTCTTCACCATCGGGGTCAAATCGACATCAGAGAATCCTAAACCATTATCGGCAGTCAAGCTTGCTACACAGTTTTCAAATTGGTCGGCCATATTTTCTTGTGGGACATGTGCATTTTTAAAGAATTTTATTAGTGCTTGAGCATGCGCCTCGGAACATAGCAACAAAGTCAGCATATAAATCTTTGAGGGTGTTTGCCCCAACTGTTCCACTATCTTGTAATCACTTTTTCTGATGATTTTTAGAATCTCCTCCATCTCCTGGGTAGATTGATCCTCAATAGTAATATCTTTTGTGGGAACCTCCGTCCTGGAAGGCTCATTCATTTTTTCCTTTCCTTGAGTATCAACAACAGGTTTAACAGCAGCAACGCGAACGAGTGTAGTTGTGGTTGTAAGAGGTGAAATTTATGGAGAGAAAATCCTCCCTGTCCTAGTAACTTTACTTGATCCAACAATATTTGTAATGTCAGCAGTTTCATCTTCATCAATCCATGAATCTTGTTTGATACCATGGTAATACACTTCCGTCTATAATTCCAGGGCACTGCCTTATCGAAAGAGTAGGGGATTGGCCCCGGTGTGGTGATAATTAGTGAAGCTATTCTTGGTTCAATGGGAATCCTAATAGGACCTTTGGAGGTGATCCTAATAGGTTTATTTGAGATAGCAATGATGGACACGTCTTCAAATTCTTGAGATACACTTTGGGCCAAACTTTTCACAGATGGAGTTTTTTCAAATAGAATCTCATGGTTATCCATTAGGTGTTAGTCACCTTTATTAAGCCATTCACAACCATTAATTTATACAGAACAACAACAGTCTTCAAGGCAGCCAGGGAATACCCAGGCTTTCAACAAATTCTTTTTAATAGTATTCAAAGGAGTGGTCAAATCACTGATGGAGGCAATAAAAGAGGCATCTTCAATAGCATTGACACCCTTACCATGATTTGGCATGGGTGCAGTGATTACATTTGGAGTTAGCGGAGGGTCGAATTCAATTGTCTTGTCATCAATTAGGTCTTCAATTTTGTTCTTTAATGGCCAACAGTTGTTGGTATCATGTTCGAGGTTGTTTGAGTGGTAGGCGCATCTTGCATTGTGATTGTATTTTGGTGAGGATGTATTGGGATTTTGTGGAGGATCTCTTAGTGAAATGAGCTCGGCTTTTAGTAAATGTTGCAGGGCTTGTGGTAAGGACATCCCAATATTGGTGTACTGTCTTTCTAGAAACTCCATCCTTTGTTCATTAGCTCGTTGTTGTGGCTGTTGAGTAAAAGTTGGGTTGGAGATTAGAACTGCACTTACTAACTGAGGACGGTCCTTCCTAGAATGACTCCTTGACCCATACACAACATTAGTCTATTTTTTACCAATAAATAGATTTTTCACAGTATTGGAGGAGGAGGCCATGGGTATCTTCCCGCTTTTGATCCTGCTTTCGACCCTTTCACCAGTTAAAATCAATTCATTAAATCCGGATGATGAACTCCCAATTAGCAAGTTGAAAAATGGTCCAGTCAATTTTCCCATAAACATATCTACCAACTCCCTATCAGTCAAAGGTGCCTGCACTTTGCCATCCAGGTCTCTCCATTTTTGAGCGTATTCTTTGAAACCCTCGTTGGAACCCATGGTCATTCCTTGTAGTTGCACCCTAGTTGGCGCAATATCGACGTTATATTGATATTGGCGGTAAAAGGAAGTGCCAAATCTTCCCAAGTATGAATGTTAGTTCCAATTGGTAAAACCACTCCAATTGCATCACAGATAGACTTTCTTGAAAAAAGTGCACCCACAGTTTCTTATCAGCGCTATGCGGCTGAATTTTGCGGATGTAAGATCTTAGATGAAGATTCGAGCATGAGGCACCATCGTACTTGGCGAAAACAGGGATCTTGAATTTATGGGGAATGACTACCCCAGGAACCAAACCCAAATCACCAAAGTCTAAGCTAGGCACAACTTGGATTTCCACAACTTTCAATCTGTCTTCTAATTGCTTATATTTGTCGTCGATTTGTGGATATTGCTCATCAAAATAATCTTTGTCTTTAGAGATTTGATTGTTTCCACCCCCAGCATGGGTTCTCTTAGCATCCTCATCTTTATTTTCATCCACTTCAGAGAAATCCTCTTCAACTTGGACTTGTCTAGCGGCCCCTTAAAACCTCTTTCCCATGTTGATTACGACTTTCTTCTTTGTCTTCTTCTTAGTGACAAGAAGTGTCATCATTTCTTGCTGCCCCTTTGCTAAGTTGAGCAGAGTCTCTTGAAACTGGGAGTTTTGTGCCTGCAGGTCCTTGACAGTTTGCTCGAGATCCATATTATATTGAAATAAACAGTAAAACAATGAGGAAACTTGTGTCAGAAAACCTGCTTATGATATGATGCATGTTATGTGAATGCAATGTTTTCAAGGATTTTATGGAATTTAAATTTCCTAGACAAAGAGAAGACAATAACATTAATTGAATTAGTAAGTTCATGAATTACAAATTCCTCTTGGGCTTACAAAGGTTACAAAATAAACTCCTAAAAAAAGAAAGGCTCGAGTTTCCCATGGGCGCATCCTCTTTGGTGCAATGTAAGCATTCAGGCTTTGTTCTTTATGAAGTTGCCTCGTGAGCTCCAAAACCTTTTTCTCGCTTGTGTAGAATTGTGCTTCAAATGTATCTCGTTCCCCTTTGAGTTGAATCCACAATCTTTGCAATTCCTCGAAGTCGGTAGGCATGTTAGGATGAATAAGAGTGTAAAGAGTGTCTCCCTCAGCAACGGGCTCCATAATCACGAGGCTTTGAGCACGAGTTTGTACCCACTTGAGGTAAGGTTCAAGAGGGATGGGATTTTTATGCCCCAAAGTCTTGCTATCCACCTTGTTTACCATTCTCCAAGCTCGTATGAACCTTTGATGATAGCCTTGGATGTCACCCTCGTAGCCGAATACCAAACCTTGGATGAGCGCATCATAGGGACCATCTCTTCGCACATACCAAAAATTTTGTAATGAAAGAGAAGGGTTACAGGTAATACCTCCCCTAATTCCCAACAGTGGAACATTAGGGAATTCCCCACAACGGTCAATGATGGTGATATCCTCCAAGGATCGGGAACACTAATGAAATCTGAGTGTCAGAGTGACATCATCCTTTGAGACCATATCAAGCCTTGTTCATTCTTCAATGTCGATCGAGGTAGGTGAGAAATAAACCATCCAGACAATAATGGAATGCAACACAAAAGAGTCCCTATCTTCTTCATGGTGCGAGTGTGAAAACAATGTAGGATGTCTCCAAGTAGAATAGGCACGAGATTACGAGAGAGAAAAACCTTGACGACATTCACATCTATGAGTTGGTCCGGATTTGGGAATAGAACCAAACGATAGATTAGAAGGGCCAAGACATCTTCAAAAGCTTGAAAATTCATATCTTCCCAAAACAACTGAGCCTTCTCCAACAGAAACTTCGCTAGAAAACCCTTAACCCCACTCCTTATTTCCCAATTTACCACAATGTCAGATTTCTTCAAATGTAAGGCTTTGGAAATAGCTTTAGGCTTTGGAGTTTCCTATAAACTAGTGAATTGTATTTGATCAAGCACAAGAACTCCCAGCAGTTGAGAGAATTCTTCCAATGTAGGTACCAATTGGTAGTCGGGAAATGTGAAGCAATGATGCATAATATCAAATAACTGAAAAAGAACACACATCATTTCTTCTTGTAAGTTTAAAGTAGCCAAGTTGAGAAGTCGACCATATTTATTGGTAAAGGGAGAATCTCCAGGCACCCTTGATGCTAACTCTTGAAGTTGAGGAGGCACTTTCACGAAGTTGACTCGGATGGTATTTCTACGAGTGGAAGCCATATCCTACAAAACAGAACAAAGATAAATTCCTAAATCCTTGAAATGGTTAGTGAGAATGCTTATGATGTTATGATGTTTATGATGTCATGAATAATAATCACAAACAAAGGACTCAAGGATCTTAGGTTTAGGCTTGCATGGGTTTGATAGGAAAGTACCCTCTTGAAGTTTAGTTGGTCCAACATGTCCTAGAAAGTAACCGGGTTCTAGGGAATCTCAATATCACTGATCTTTCTTCATCAGGCATTATTTTAGCATAATCAATCTTTTCTTGCCGCCAAAATATCTCGAAAGTCCGATCTCAATGAGTGTATCATCCAGTATTAACCAATCTTTAGATTTGCACCAAAGTCGGATATCTCACTAATTCCTAATGGCCAAGTTGTTCAACTAAAAGATTCTACGGTTAGTTAGTGCTTCATGACACCATACAACGACCCCGTATTCTCCTCGATTTAACACAATGGATATCAGTACCAACAAATGTGTCACACTAACGCAGCCATTGTTTCAACCATATCGGTCTACGCCATACAGTCTCCACAATCTATTGCTACTTGCCTAATGGTGTTCCCAAATCTGGGTAGAGGATCTATACAAAACCCAAACACCCTTTTAAGATTAAAGCAAGCAAGTCAAACAATTAAAGCATTTAAATATGATCTAGTCTCTAAGTTAACCCCACTTTTAAGTTTTCCCCAACAGAGTCACCAGTTCTGTAATATGGTGGGAGAACTGACTTGGGTGTTTTGCATTTTATCACAATTGTTGCAGATAGCAAGAGTCGCCACCGAACTTTCTTTTATCCAATAAAGGAAAGGGTGAAAAGAACAGGAAAGACCTTTTGAGAATTTTCTTGAGTTTAAGGGGTAGGTTATGAAAAGGGAAGGTGTTAGCACCCTTTTCATTTATAGTTATCTACGGGCTCTTAGTTGCTAGCTCACTTTGAAATGATTTTCTGAGTGTGTTTGTTTGAAAGTATTTTTGAAAAGTGTTGTCGTTGGGAAAACTTTGTAATGATTCCCGTCTCTATAAGAATGTATACAAAGTGTTGACTTTTTTAAAAATATTTCATGAAAGTGTTGGTGTATTTGAAAGATGTTTTGTTTTGAAATATTTGTGAGCAAACAAATACGAACGTTCTATGTAACACCCCATTTTCTCATATGAATATTTATAATAAAATATACGACAAATGCATCAGAGTTCATAATGGGATGCCACATAAATCATAAAATCCATAAAGTTCTAAATATACTTTATTACTTCGTGTATCCAAAAATAATTATTCGGAAGCGGAAAATAAACATAAAAGTAGTTCATTGGCATTATAGCCTTAACAACAATTTAAATCCACAATACATGGTCCATCATAAGTTTAAAAGAAAAGGTGCAACATTCGAAATCATGCAAAACATAATGAAAATCCCAAATCGCGTGTTACATATCAGAGCGACTCCTAAGACTCGATTTGGTAACATCACTTCAAGCACTACTCGGGTACCTGATTATCTGTACTCTCGAAGAGTACAGACACAACAACACAAAATGGGTGAGAATTTCATTCAATAGTTACATGGTGAAATAAAATATGCTAAGGAGTAGTAAATTACAACATACAGAAAATCAATCACAAACAACCATCATCACATCATACAACATCAATTTAGTGTTTATGCAATGCAATAGTCCTACCTAAATATGCATGTGGTACCATCAAGGCATAAGCCTTCAACTCAATGCCAATTAGGCAATAACAGAGCATAAGCCCTCAACACAATTCCAATTCAGGCCAACATTAGAGAATAAGCCCTCATCCATGAGTGAGTGCAATATGAACATGCAATAACGTGAAATCATACAACCACAAGGCATATCCTTCATCACCATGGAAATTTAAGCCATCCGCATCATCCTCATAACAATCACCAACATTGCCTCATACTGACATCATTAGGAAAAGAACATCGCAAGAAAACAACCCACCATTTCGGTGTAACAATGGGGGATAATTCCTATTTTAACTTAGTTACTAGAATTATCCTTCTAAATCTTTATTTTATTCTACCTACTTCAATTTTATGGTGTTAGCTATCCAACACTTTGAACGACGTATCAAACGGAGTTACGATTCAAAAGATATGACCGTTACAAAATTGTCAAAAATTGGGCTTCCTGCGGGTTAAGTTCCGTCGAACGATCCTGGATTTTGCATCGACCGACCCCTGTTGTTGCTGTTTTCCGCTCACTGCTCTTGCTGTTTGCGTCGACCGCTTCCCTATTTGCATCGACGCAAACTGTTAAATTCTGAGTTTTTCTGTGTTTTTTCTGCGATTTCACTAAACTTTGGGTCCTAAAATATCATCTAATCATAAGAATTCATCACCCATTATCATCCTACGTTCTACATCAATTATACATCATTTGGGCATTATTATGCATCTTATATTTCATCAAATCCTCATCCAAAAACTTCAAATCCTAATTCTCATTACTTATAGGTTCTAGATTGGGGTTTTATGCAACAATCATCATAACAACATAAATCAAAACAACAATCACAACATAGCATCACCGATTCATGTATAATCATATACAACACATCAATTCAATCAAACCAAACAAATTATACATCAATCATATAAAACAACCTAAGAGGAAAAGGAACCCTCACTATCCTCTCATGTAAGATCACCAATTAGAGAATTCATTCACCCCCTTACCTTATGATTATTGTTAGCTTTTGATTCCTCTTCTCATTCTACAAATTCCTCTTTGCCTCCATGTCTCCTTGTGCCCTAACTTCTCCTTTGCTCTTCTCCCAATATCTCGATCGTACCAAATGATCGTACAATTCTATTTTCCCTTAGTTATCACAAGGACCCCTAATATCTTCCTCAATTGCCCTCACTTAGGCATTATACCATTTACCATTATGCCCTCACTCTTTCTATTAATTACCATCTTGTCCTTATTTTCTCTACACTTCTATTATTCTATTATTCTAATTACTTAAATCCAAATAATTCTAATTAATCACTATTAAATCTAAATTCATAATTTTTGGTTTGTTTTGCCTATTTTTTTTAATTTTTAAAAATAGTTTCTAATTTTAAAAAATTACCAAACATTTTATATAAATATTTGAGCTCATTTCTGATTTTTCTATGGTCTTTGTTGTACCCCAAAATTTTCCCTCTCGTTTATCAAGATTTTCTCACAAGATCTCTTTGACTCAAGACTGGATTAGGGTTTGACCAGCTCAAGACATCTCATCATGCCTTGATGACCCAAAATTAGGGTTTGGGATTGAATAAGGATTTTTGGACTATCAATGCTTTATATGACTTTCAAGTATCATTATAGACCCCTAAGATTACTCATGTCAAGTTTCAAGTCTTGAATCACATTTTTTATCAGTCAATTGGATAGTTGACCTAAATATCAACTGTATTGGGGAAGAAAAGTCAACCATGGCCAATTTACAGTCAAACTTCATAATTTTTTATCCACATCAACATTTTGGACTCATATGTATCATTTGATCAAGTTTGGACCATAATTCCTCAAGAAATTTGATCAAATCATCAAAAGGGCAAAATGGTCAAAATTAGGGTTTTGACTGAGAAAGAGTAATTTCTGATTTTTGACCTAGAAAATGACCAATTGGTTTGAAGCATGATTTCAAGGGTTTAATTGTATCATCTTGACCTAATGACATGGTTCAAAATATTGCAATTTCATTGGATTGACAGATGGAATTTGCAGTCAACTGATCAAAAGTCAATTGTATACAGAAAAGTCAAACTTTGACTTTTTGGTCAAAATCAAGTGCCAAGGATCACAATTCATCAAAACATGTCAAAATGTGAAACTTGTTCATCAAGAAATCAAAGATTGAAGATTTTGTTTTGAAATTTGAAATTTTCTTAACTTAGAAATTTTTCTAAGTATAGAAAATTTCTTATTTTTTCTCAACTTTAAGCCAAATTTCCACCATGATACAAGATGATTCAAAGAAAGTTCCCAACATGATAGTTGTAGATCTCCATGAAATCTACAACTTTTCTTCACACATTTTTCCCTAAAGATGCTTGTATCTCAAGATATAATTTTGTGAATACATGCCCATGAACTAAAATAACTTAGTGAAATTTTGCCCTAATATAGGCAGGTTTTTGACCTAGCTTCATGGCAACTTTTCACCTAGTTCTAAGAGGAATCTTGAAAATAAATTCAAATATGAGTTATAGAGCACATTTCAAGCTTTCCAAAATATCCAATAACTCCTTGAGATCATTTTTGAGTAGGGAGAATCGAAGAGATGAAGTTGGCAATTTCTCACTTTGATTTCAAGCCATTTCATGAAGAACAAAATTCAAATCCTCAAGCATGTTGTACAATCTTCACTTTTCAGGCCTCAAACTCATTTGTCACTCCACCATTAATGAATTGCACAAGATTTCATGCTCTAAAGCTAAGCATTCAATGCTTTGTACATGAACAATTCCATTTTTGGCACAAAGGTGCCATTTCCATTTTGATAAAGCATAACTTTTGCAACTTTTCTCTCCTTGAGCCTTGCACTTGTTTTTCTTTACATAATCAAAGCCACAACAAAAAAGCTAAGTGCCTTAGACTTGTACCAACTCAGATCAGGCTTGTACAAGCATGTAGAGAGTTGTCTCCTCACTTTTCTTAAAAGGCAAGCAATAGAGCAAAAAGCCTACAACTGAGAAACCTGTTGTGGAATTGATTTGAAACCTTCTCTATACTTATAAACAAACACATTACAACCTAACACATGATTGCTCAAGGTCAGAAACTCTCCCAAACTCTCTATCACCAAAAACCTGCCATAACTTGCAGTTTTCTACCAAGCATAGAAATTCAAAAATCCACTCGTGCGTTTCAAGTTCTAATCACCTAAACACTTAACCTATATCATATCTAAGTGTTCCAGACCATCATCCCTTCACTGTAACTCCTCCTTCTTCATCTGCCATTTTTGAATATCAAGCTTGCAGGTTGACTTGGATAGGGAGATTCAGACACTTTCAAGGCAAGATAAAGATTGGAACACACTCAGTGAGGTCCAAGCAAGCTCAAGAGATCCCCAGGCCTTCTCAAAACTCACTCAAACTCCATTCACGATCCCAGCTGAAAGAGGTAAGAACTCTAACTTATATCTCTTCATACATGCATCTATTGGTCTCGATTTGTGAAGATAAAATGTAGATATCTTTGTGCTAAAACCAACCATGTTCATAGATTTCATTTATATTCATTGTGTATAGAGAATTTTAGATTTCAAATTTCTGTAAAAATTAGGGTTGAAATTAGGGCCATTGAAATTAGCTTTGATCTTTGACTGTTAGTTTACATGAGTTACATGGTTGAAATCGTGGGAAAGAGTACTACCATTTTCATGTTTGAAGTTTCCATTTTCATGGAGAAATGAGAAAGATACAGGGGGTCCGGCTAGCTTGAGGAAGAAGATGAAGTACAGGGAAAAAAGGCGTTATGTGTTTCTTGTTTCATTTGAACTAACGGATGTACAACCACCCCAGTGGCAAGGCAGCGCGCTGAAAATGCATAGGTCATGGGTTCGAACCTTGGCGCTGCCTTTTGCACTTTTCTTATTTTTCAGCTTCATTTTTTGACATTTTTGCAACGTGGGATCAGCAACTGGGCCTCTTATTATTTTTTCTAACATTTTATCTCCTGGTTACTCAGGACACCCCTGGCCCAATCGTTTTATTTTTTATTTTTATTTTCATTTTCAATTTATTAAATATATTCTCTTTAACATAAAAAAAATTATAAAAAATATAAAACATGATAAATATTGCATTTTTGTTTATTTTATTTTATTTCACATAAAAAATATTTTTATTAAACTATACATTAACTATATTTCTTAAATAAACTTGTCAAATAAAATACACTTAGATTAATTTTTATGTCTTTTCCTTCATACTTGTAAATATTTATTTTGATGTATAAAAGGACTAAAATATTTCATAAAACATTATTTATTATTTTAAGACAAAGATACACAATAATAATATGTAAAGAACTTGATTTTCTTTTAACAAATAAGAATTAGGGTTAACCAAATTTCTAAAAAAATAATTTCCTTTTCTTAAATTATTAGGTTTAGTTCAAAAAATCTTTTTCATATAAAAAAACAAAACAAAAATCTTTTTCTTGCACATACCGTTGCATATTTAATTTATATTGTATGTTATTTATTCAAATATTCATACAAATTCGATTTGGTTGTAATAGATTAAATTAGGTTTACATTATTGCAAATCCCCATTCATAATTTGTATACCCCCTCCCATAAAAGGTTGTAATAGCGTAGTAATCTTTAATTTACGCAATTTATCGCTTTTATAAAACATGCTAGTAATTAGGGTTTGTATGGCAAGATAAAAACCATTAAATCGAAAACCCTAATCCAAGACAAAACCAAGCATCAAAATAACACACTTGCACACAAGCACCCTTAGGGTTACTTCACTTGGTTGCCTTATATAAAAATGGCCATATTACGCATGTGAAGTATCTTAGCAAAACAAACAAGTATAAGATCATAGCCCCTCGATGACGCTATTCAAAGTTGCCTTACAAAATGATCTTGGTCCCTAAAAAATACTAAGATACCTTGCAACATTGCTAATCATGGCTATATGATGACCCACACCCGTCCCGTTTACATCCAAAGATAGGGTTGCTTACCAAATTAATGGTAAGACAACAATATCAAAGGAAAGAGAAATGAATAAGAAAGACATTTGAGTAGGTAGATTACTTCTAGTTACTTGCTCTATTTTCAAAACAATTATCCTTGCTATTTTCAAAACAAACACACACATTTCCAAACATATTACAAAGCATTTTCAAAAAGACAAACATCTTTGTATACATTATTACGAACGAGAATCATTACAAAGATTGCCTAAACAATGACCTCTTTTACAAAATACTTCAAAACCACACAAAACACAATTTCAAAACAAAAGCAAGTGATCTAGCAAGTAACTAAGAGCCCATGGAAAACCATGGATGAAAAGGGTGCTAATACCTTCCCTTTTCATAATCTACCCCCCAAACACAAGAAATAATCTCAAAGGTCTTTCCTGTGCTTTTTCGCCTTTCATTTTGGATAAAAGAAAAGTCGGTGGCGACTCTTACTAACCGCAACATTTGCGATAAAACGCAAAACCCTCAAGTCAGTTCTCCCACCGTATCACAGTCTTGTTTGATTTTCCTTGGATGTTTAGAATATAGTTGTTATTTTCTACTTTTATTCCCATTTTAAACCTTTTTTAAATATTTTTCTTTATTTTTTTAAATATATTTTATCTTGTATATATTCTGGCTGATCTTGGACTATGAGATTTTGATCATGAGCTTTATTAACATCATTGGATCCATGGTGTTAAGTTTAACTCCACAAAAAATGGATGAATGATTTTAATAATAGTTTGATTAAATTTTTGGTTCAAATATGGTTTAATTCTTACCCCATCCATCTTAATCTTATCCCCTTCTTATTGTACTAAATGTTATTGGAGGATGATTTCCATATCATTTCTCAAAACATATGGTACATAGATTTCTATTGACCGACCTCAAAATAGGTGCAACTTATATATAAGTCCACTTACGATTGTTTAACATAGCGCTAAATTTTTTCTCGATTTGAGAAAATGATCATTCGTGGCCAAAAACTATGTTTGTAAGCCCAAGTATGTTAATTTGAACCCTTTGATTCAATAACCTTGAGATTCATTGTTAATAGGCTTTGGTCCTACCAATCATCTAAAGAATTTTCATCAACTCTGGTCAAATTGGATCACTTAAACATCATTGATCATTTATTGTTGCATTGAGATTTTGAAATGAATGATATACTTGGCAAAAAGCAAATGAAACTTGTTGTTAAGAGGCTTTGATTCTATCAATCTTCTAATGAGTTTTCAAATGCAAGTTTCAAGATGGTCATTCAACTAACCTTTAATTTCTAACTCATTAACAATTGACTTTATTTTATGCTTTTATTTTATGCTTTTACTTTAAGCACATTTATTTTGGCATTTACATTTCATGCTATTTACATATTTGCTCATTTGAGCATTTACTTTTATGTCATTTTTATTTTGCTCATTTGAGCTTTAATTTTCTTTTTGAAAATACCTAATAATCAACTTGAACCATAAAAGACTTTAATGTTACTTGGACTACTTGGTTGCTATCCTTGGAATTATGGAGATTTTGGACTTCTTGGACTTAGGATTAGAAGCTGTGACCTACTTTGAGACCTTGTGACCTCAACTGTTATTTTTTCTGGAGATCTTGGGGTTTACCCCAAGATATTGGGTTATTTGTATGTTTTCTTTGTGTGCAGGTTATTGTGATTACATGCTTTGTCTGTGATTGGGAATTCATCTGTATACATTGAATCATTATATCAAGTGTTGGCTTCTTATTGGTTAGACGGTTCTTTTCTCTAGCTTTTATCCTTATGCTTTAGGATAGTCCCTTCATCTCCTCCTATCTTCTTTAATTTCAAAAATCTTCTCCCTCCTTTTTCAAAAATATTCTTGTTTTATAAACTTGAACCACTTTCATAATAAACTTGGACTTAGGTTCATTCCCTTTTCAAAAATATTTTCTTAATCAAACTTTAATCAACTTAATAATACCTGGACTTTTTTTTGTGAGAAGACTAAAATTCAATCAATCTTTGCCACTTTGGCTCTTCTACTTTAAAAGTTTCTCAAAAGATAGACTCTTGTAAATCTTTGTAGTGATGCGAGCTGCTATACTTCTATGATATGTAGTGAAGTGAGATAATTTCCACTTGGGTGTTAAGCGAGGCTTTGTTGATTTTAAAATCCAAGCCATATCCTTCAATTTGAGATAACGAAAATTCTCATTTCTCATAATTGTGGGTAGTAAGTATGTTCCTCCACTCGGATAAGACGATGCTGTCTTGTCTCTTAAAATTAACCAACACACTTGTGTTTTAAAATGTTTAAAGGTGAACTACGTGTACCCTGATCCCCTATTGCACGGAAGGTGGTACGTAGGCACTAAAGGTTCGCAACCGCGGCTGGTGCAAAAATTATAAAAAAAATACTTTTTTTCTCATCTCCACAATCTATTTTTTATACAACATTTATAGCTAAAATACACAAATTTACAAAGAGGTTCCTATGGAGTACCGTAGATCTTTAGGGTGCTAATACCTTCCCTTTTCATAACCAACCCCGAACTTAGATTCTCTCCCCCTCTTTTTTGGGTTATTCGCTCTTTTCCCATTCCTTTGGAAACAATAAAGCGCGGTGGCGATTTTGATTTTGATTTGTGCGAGTCAAGTTAATCCAATGGCCTAGTCTCAACATTTCTACCACTACACCTAGGGTTCTCCATGAGGAGGGTACATCTGGGGCGATAGATCTGGAATCTTGAGATCTGATGGTCAGGATATGAGGTACACCGTGAGCGCATTAGACTTGCTTTGTACTGAATCTGCAAACAGAAATGTGATAAAAATAACATACCAGGGGCAAGGATCGAACCCTTGCCCTGGTACACTAATGCCTTTGCACGCTTCACTCTACCGTTAGGACGGCTATTTCATCCGGTATTAGAATGCAAACTAATTAATATATTATAAAACAAATTTTTAGTTTGAATTAAAAGAAAAATAAATCAGCGCATGTGGGCCCTTGATATTTGAATGAGCCAATGGTTTTATTTCCTCCTGCCACGCCAGCACTCAGGCGAGTCCAACCACCCCTCACGGTGGTCAACTCCTTCTTCTCCCGTTGATCCAAATCTTAAACCTACGAAATAATAAGAATCAAATCTCCAAATTAACACTAACCCCCCTAAGTCAAGGTTTGCGAACCTGATGGTGCTATTAGTTTTTCCTGTAACCACAATTCTCACGTTAGAGCTTCAGCTTTTTGATCCAAACCTATTCTATACAACAAAAGAAAGTAATTTGGGAAATCAATAAATATTAATCATGCATGAAATTGAATATATGAATATTTGAAAAAAAGTGAATCAGAGAAGATGAGTGTGCCGGTTTCAGGCACTGACGACTATGGCTTTTGATCTATTCTTACTCTTAGATGCTTCAGGGACGCTTTGCAACTTGTGGCTTAGTATAAAGGTGGTTGGATCCTTTGATTCAAGTTTGCACCTTTTTTTCAAAATTGTGATTTTTGAAACCTAGCTTTTGAGGCAGCAGTTGCGTGTCTATGTGAGAGTTGATGCTTGTGTATATATGAGGCATCATATTAGGTTAAAATTTTTTTGCATAAATTAAATGACATTATGGAGTTTCAATTTGCTTCAAAACTTTCCAAAATAAGATATTTTCTTCCCTTCTTGGCCTTGCACGGCTTTGCTAGCTGTACATGGGCTTTTTGGGCTTCACATTTGGTCCCATACAAAGACTTGCACGCGTAATCCATAGTCTTCACATATACTTGATTTATTTTGAATTTATTTGAATAAAAAATATAAATAAATAAAATAAAAATCAACTTTATGCATGGATGAAATTACAAGTCCCTTAATAAGTTATAAACATGTTTGAACCTCAAAAGTTAGGCCCAATAGCTCAAAATCACAAATTTGCTCAATTGAGATTTCATGCTTTTCTCAAAAATTGCCCAACTTGCCCTAGTCATAACTATCTCATTTTTCATCCTTTGAAGGTAATCTTGGACTTTTTGGAGACTTTATCTTGATGTAAGTTGTCTTAACAAAAAATGTCTTTTTGTTGACTTTTGAAATGACCTGTAATGTATTAGCTCATATCTTTCAAATGAAGCACTTTTTGCACTTGAGAATAAAAACAAAGTTGTAGAGAATTGAATTTACTTCAAAATTAGCTTTGGTTGGGGAAAATTTGATGAAGCGTGTGAAAGTTATGTTTGGTCAAAGTTTAGTTGACTTCTCCTAAGAAAACCCTAATTTAGCAACTTTGGACTTTTGATGATTTGGGGGCTCTCCTTGAGGAATCATGATCAACCCTTGATTAAATGATGAATATCACTTCAAAATGTTGATGTTGACCAAAAAAATTGAAGTTTGACTGTATGTTGACCATATCTGACTTTTTACCCAATATAGTTGACTTTCAATCAGCTGAGCCATTGACTGAGCAAGCTTGTGATGTAGGACTTGAAACTTGACATGAGCATTATTGAAGACCAATGAAGAACCATGGAAATCACTTGAGACATTTGAAACCCAAACTTCCTTGAGAAACTCAAAACCCTAATTGTAGACCCTTTGCTTAGGAGGAGCATTTGACTGGTCAACCCTTGAGTAACTTTGTGTACTTGTGACCTTTGTGAGCATGTCTTGAAGAAAAATGGTGAGGCAAATTTTGGGGTACAAAACTTGGATTAAATGGTTATTATCACAGGTTTATAGAAGGCTTATCAAAGTTAGAACTGCCTTTGACTCATTTGACTCGAAAATGTCAAGCTTATGTGTGGGATGTTGCATGTGAAGAAAGTTTTGTTGAACTCAAGAAGAAGTTGACGACGACTCCAATTTTGATTCTATCAAAATTTTTGTAGTGTATTGTGATGCATCAAAGATGGGTTTAGGTGGTGTATTGTTGCAGAATGGCCAGGTTGTGGCTTATTCTTCCTGGAAATTAAAGGTTCATGAGAGGAATTATCCCACGCATGAACTAGAGTTAGTAGATGTGGTTTTTGTATTGAAAATTAGCATACATTATCTTTTTGGTTCTAGGTTGAATTGTTCAGTGATCACAAAAGTTTGAAGTATATATTTGATAAGAAGGAGTTGAACATGAGAAAGAGAAGATGGTTTGAGTTGTTGAATGATTTTGATTTTGGTATGAATTAACATCTTGGTATGGCTAATGCCGCAGTGGATGCATTGAGTAGGAAGTCTTTGCACATGTCGATGCTTATGGTTCGAGAGTTGGAACTGATTGAAAGATTCTGAGATATGAGTTTAGGATGTGAAAAGACTCCTAGAAGTGAGAAGTTAGGCATGTTAAAATTGACCAGTGGTATCCTTGATGAGATTAGGGAAGTTGTATCCTTGATGGTACGCCCGACTTTGTCTTATAAGATGTATTAGAATAAATCTACGCTCGATCTCAACTGGAAGAAGTATCAGAATAAATCTACGCTCGATTTAATCTGAGCTAAAAGATGTCCACACCTGACTTCAACTAGAAGAAGTATCAGAATAAATCTACACTTGATTTAATATGAGCCAGAAAATGTCTACGCATATCTTCAACTAGAAGAAGTATCAGAATAAATCTACTTTCGATTTAATCTGAGCCAGAAGATGTGTACGACTGGCTTTAACTAGAAAGAAGTATTAGAATAAATCTACTCTCAATTTAATCTGAGCCAGAAGATGTCTACACCTGTCTTTAACTGGAAGAAGTATCATAATAAATTTACGCTTAATTTAATATGAGCCAGAAGATGTCTACGCCTGACTTCAACTAGAAAATATGTTGGAAAGAGTCTACGCCGAATTTTTTGAAGGAGTATCAGAATAAATCTACGCTCAATTTAATCTGAGCCAGAGGATGCCTAAGCCCGACTTCCACTGGAAGAAGTATCAGAATAAATCTACACTCGATTTAATCTGAGCCAGAAGATGTCTACGCCCGACTTCAACTGGAAGAAGACGTTTCTTTGAAGATGACTGTGATACGGTGGGAGAACTGACTGTTTGTGTTGCGTTTGTTTTCACAAATGTTTCGGTTGAGCAAGAGTCGCCACCGACTTTTTATTTTATCCTAAGGAAAGGTTTAAAAAGCACAGCAAAAACCTTTGAGATTTTTCTTGGGTTCGGGGAGTAGATTATAGAAAGGGAAGGTATTAGCACCCTTTCTATCCATGGTTATCCATGGGCTCTTAGGTACTTGCTTAGATCAACTTGCCTTGGTTTTCAATTGTTTGAAATGGTGCTTTGTGTGTGGTTTTGAAAATGTTTTGAAAAAGATGCCTTGTCTAGGCTACCCTTGTAACAATTCTTTACTCGAATGTTTTACAAAAGGTGTTTGTCTTTTTGAAAAGATGTTTCAAGGTTTTTGAAAGTTTGTTTTGAAAGTGTGATTTGAAAAATAGGCAAGTGTTTTTGATTTGCAAGTTGACAAGTACTTAAGAGCTATCTACCCTAAAGTTCTCAAAGATTTTTGTTATGTTTTAACCCTTTTAACAATTTTGTTCCACCATTGCATTTGGTGGACAATCTTGTGTTAGGATGTGAAAGGGACGGGCGCGGGTCATCGTTTAGACCATAATTGCAATGGTGCCAAGTATCTTTGGGCAATTTTTTCTTTAAGGGACTTGATCATTTTTAGGCAACTTTCGAAAGCGTCATCGAGGGACTATGATCATTTGATTGTTTGTTTTGTTTTTGCCCAAAAAGACCTAACATGCAATATGGCCCATTTATTGAAGGCAACAAGTGGAATACCCTAGGGGTGCAAGTGTGATATGTGTTGTCCATTTTCATGCTTGTTTATCTTGAAATTAGGTCAAACTATTTTTGTTCTTTTGATTTGCATACAAACCCTAATTCTAACATGGTATATTTAGAAAGCGTTAAAGTGCGAAAAGTAAAGCTCCTACACTATTACAACACAATATAGGAAGGGGGGTACAAATGTTCAAATGGGGGTTTTGACAAGGAATTTAAACCTAGCTATTACATCAATTTGGAATTTATTTACAAGATAATTAATTTGCACAAATTAAATAGAAATAAAATAAATATGCAAGATGCAAAAAGGGTTTTTTATATATATGAAAAAAAGTACTTTTTTATGTCAAATAAACAAAAATAAAAAGTATTATTTTTTGGAGTTTTTATGTTTTAAGGGTAAAACCCTAATTTCTTAAATAAAAGGTATTATTTATTTAATATGTACCATATTTATTTATTATATACAAAAATAAAATAAAAAAGGAAGTATATTTATAAAAAGTATTTTTTGAAGTCAAATATTAATAAAAGAAAAATGCATGTATTTTTGTATTTTATCCTAAATATACTAATATATATATATATATATATATATATATATATATATATATATATATATATATATATATATATATAAATATCTTTATTATTTACTAAATATGTATTATATATACAAGAATAATAATATTTAATATTTATAAAAAAAGTATATTTTATATAAAATATTTTAAGAAGATAAAAGAAAATAAAAATCAAAAAAGAATGTGTTTACATTATTTTTGGTATTTTTAAATAAAAGTAAGTTTATATATTTATTTATGTACAAATATCAATATAAACAAATAAATGCCTGAAAAATATAAAAATGATGTAAAAAATATTTTTTATGTTTTTAATATTATTAGCAAAAATAAATAAGTCAGAATAAAAAAAGAAAAGTCAAAAAATCATTAAAACAAACAAAATAGGCTCAGGGGGTGTCAAAGTGAAAATGTGGTGTGAAAAGAAATAGCACAAAAGGCCCAGCCCATGAAGACCTTCTTCAACCTCCAGACTGTTCTTGTTCAAAAACGCGCGCCTTGTTCATGAATTCAAACATCCTGATTCCTTGAGTTTTAGCACAAACTTACAACATAAGAAATGTTAATCATCAAGCCACGATTCTAAATATGTAAAGAACTCATCCTAACTCTCAGAAATGAGAGAGAATTTCATCATTCCCAAATCTTAGCCTAACTTTTTACCAATGTTCAGACCTTAAATTCTCACAGCTCAGGCAAAATAAATGGAAAGTAAAAGCATGTACAGTTTCAGGGGCATGAGTAGAACACTTCCTATTCACAAACTTAGAGCTAATGATGCCTACATTGGGAGATAGAAGTTCAAGAAGATACCTGTTCAGTTGAAGTTGTATCTGATGATGGAGATACTTTCAGAGCAAGGTGATGATTGGTACAGCTTCCTTGATGTCCAGGGATGCTATTCCAAGTTTTACTTTGCTTTGAAACTAGCTGACTCGAGCTGTAGAACTCCACCTGCAAATCAGAAAAATGGAAATGGCCAAACTGAATAGAGGAGTTACAGTCCACTTCTAATGCTTTGGATAGTTTGGATTGATGGTAGGGAAGGTGTTTGAACTGGTTTGGGCAAGAATGCACGATGGAAATGAGTTGTGGGATCCAAACTGCAGCAGGTGCTCTGTTTGGACAGTTTGAGAGTGGTTCTGTGTTTGAGAGGGCAATGGAGGTGGATATCTCGTGTTTCAGCTTATGCTTGATGTTTAGAAAATGTGTAACAAGTTTGCTTAAGGTTGGTTTGAAGGAAATGAGAGTTGTTGTACAAAATGCCACATTTCTTCACACTTAAGCAAGAGATGGCCACTTGAGTTTCTAGGCTGATAGAGGCCCCCCTAATGTGCTGCAAAACTTGTCATTGATCAGTGTAATTAGTCTAATAACTTGTGCCAAAGAGATTTTCACTGTCCTTGCTTGGATTGTATTTTGACATAAAGTGAAACTTTTCCAAAATGGATAAAATGCTTTATCTAAAAATGGATTAAACCACTATGCAATGCTTGAACACATAGAACATGGTCTTGGCACAATGAGTTTGCATTAAATTTATGAGTGTTGGATGGTTTAGAGGCCTGTAATCAAGTTGCATGCTGATTTGAAAAATTGCACAAGTTATGAACATGTACATGGCCATGAATCAAAGTGACTTTTTCCAAACTTGCCAAATTCGATTCTCCCTAACCATGAGGTTGTTTGATGAGTTCTTGGACATTTTGGAAAGCTTGGAATGTGTACTACAATCCATCTTTGAAATGAAAATTGAAATGCCAAGTGGAAGTATGTGAAAAATGGTCTTGAAGTTAGGTAAAAACCTTGTCTAAAATAGGTCAAATTTTCACTAAGTTAAGAATGGTTTGGTACCCTTGTTCCAAAAATTGTAACTTGAGATACAAGCCTATTTTGGGAAAACTTTGTGAATCAAAGTTGTAGATTATGAAATAGGCTACAACTTTCATGTTTTGACTTTTGCTTGAATCCAAATGAATCTTGGTGAGAAAGTGGGGGAAAGTTAGGAAAAAATTAGGGTTTTTCATAACTTAGAAAAATTCTAAGTTATGAAAAATCTTCATTTTAAACCCTAATTTGCAATTCTTGATTTCTTGGTGAACAAGTTTCATGATTTGGCATGTTTTGATGAAAAATGAATCTTGACTCTTGATTTTGACCAAAAAGTCAAAGTTTGACTTTTCAGTATACAGTCAAAATTGATCAATTGACTGGGATATTCAACTGTCAATCTTGTGTACTTGGGATCTTTTGAACTTGTTGAGCATGTCAAGAAAATTCCATGGGGTCCTTGAGTCCATATGTGAGCTTGGTTTGCCATTGGCTAGGTCAAACAGTCAAAAATTGCCTTTGTGCAGTCAAAACCCTAAAAATGACCATTTTGCCCTTTTGGTGATCTGATCAAATTTCTTATGAAATTGTGATCCAAACTTGATCAAATGGTCCATGTGAGTTCATAATGTTGATGGGGGTCAATTTTCATGAGATTTGACTGTCAATTGGCCACAGTTGACTTTTTCCCCAATACAATTGATTTCTAGGTCAACTGTCCAATTGACTGGGCAAAACTTGGAATCAAGACTTGAAACTTGGTATGGATAAACTTGGGAGTCCACTATGAAGCATGAAATTCATCTTAGGCAATTTTGGTCAAAACATCTTTGTGCAAATACAAACCCTAATTTGGGTCAACAATGCAAGGAGAAGTCTTGAACAGATTAAACCCTAACTGGATCTTGAGTTCCAAGGGCTTTGTGATGAGAAATTATTAAGAGAAAAGGGAGGGCAAATTTTGGGGTACAACAATGACCCTCTGAGGAAATTGCTTAAGTAGCCATTTGTCAGATGTAGCCTTTGAGAAGATTGTCTGGTCATATAAGTAGTTGATGATGTTTATCTGTTGATTGATCTTTTCTAAAAAGGTAAAGAGTTATCTATATGCAATGTCATGATGTATGAAGTGCATTGCGTAATGATTTTCTCAAAATAAATGAAGTTGTGCTATATGCGTTTCGTATGCACATGCTATAACGTTTGTAAATGATGTATGAGTATGAAATGTTTTTGAAGTGTATTTGTAAACACGTGCAGCCCCTTTGTCTAGGAAAATAAATCCCTGACTTTTGCTGGGGATGAAGAGTATGTGTATCTTTGATCTTCATGGGTATTCCTGCTTTCTATTTTGAGGAAACTTTGCTGGGGAATGTTGATTCCTATTTGGGGAGAAGAGTCCAAGAACATTGGTTGTTCATTGCTCTACTGGGATTTTAATTCATATATACCCTAATTGGGGATAAAAGAGATGGATAACCCTTCGAGGTGTTGTCTGACCGAGTTTCTGATATGGATACCGACTCGTCTGGAGAGAATAATATTGAATGATATCAGATCCATATTCATATTTAGTAGTAACTCTCTGGGGATAGCAACTCGGACTGTCCTTTGCTGGAGGTGGGAATCCTGCCGGTAATTTGTGGTAGAAATAGACTTAAGCTGGGGAGATTGTAATCTGTTGGGGAAATAAACCCTGTTGAAAGAGAAATACTCTGCTGAGGAAACACCCTTGTTGAGGAAATGTGCTATGCTAGAGAGAAGAAATCTGTATGGGGTTTTACAGTTTTTGAGGAATAAACTCATCTAGGGAAGAGAATTTTCATAAACTGTACTGATTGGGACTTCGTAAGTTGGAAACATTGTCAGGAAAAAGATCATATTCCCTTATCTTCCAGGGTGATTTGCTGGTGAGTATGATAAGACTACTCTGTGGGGTAATCCTGTGAAGATTTTTTCTGTGGGGATTTGTGGATAGCTTGAACGTTATCCCAACTCCTAAAGTCTTGAGTAAATGCTTATTCCTATTTTTTATGCATATATTTGTTAATAGTTAATCATATTCATATGCATATGTTCATTCAATTTTAGTCATTGGACGTTTTTGCAAACAAAATAGAAAAAGTAAAAACAAAAAGTTTGAACTTTTGAAATTTGTATTTCTATTGATAGTTTGCGCATAAATAGCCGATTTTTGTACAAAGAGACAGAAATGCCAATAAGAGAAAATCTTCGTGAAATGAAAAGAGTACAAAGTGAAAATAAGATAATAGCTATGTGGGAATAATCTCGCGGGGTTCCAACTCTGCTATTGCCCCTATATCTTTAAGCATCTCATCCCTTGTTGTCGGAAGAAAGTGATTGAATTGATTTGTACCGTTTGAACTTGACATTTGGTAATAAAGCTTATTGTAAGTGATCCAATGGGATATAGTCGTACACTTTAATCCCTAAATTTTTCCTGGATTGTCCTTTCAGGTTTTCAGTCCACCGGGATACTCTTTGTTGCCCAAGCCGCCTTTTTATGTTTTCAACTTGTTGGGCATACAATCTTTTATATATATCCCTAATTTTACCCAAACTCTTTTGGTTCGCCGGGATGCCCTTATTTTTTCCTAGGCCAGTCAACCTAGCGGGTCATTTTTCATGCGTAGTATATTTTGACTATGTCTGCATTAATAGGGTGCGGGAAATCTTCATCGTCCATGGTGGTTAATATCGTAGAACCGCCAGAGAATATCTTCTTGACTACAAATGGCCCTTCGTAGGTGGGAGTCCATTTTCCCCTGGGATCACCTTGCGATAGAATGATGCGCTTTATTACCAAGTCACCAGCCTGATATACCTGATGCTTGATTTTCTTGTTGAATGCCTTATTCATATGCTTCAGATACATCTGACCGTGACAGACAATCGCAAGCCTCTTCTCGTCAATCAGATGTAATTGGTCCAACCTAGTCTGAATCCACTCGTCTTCGTATAAGTTTACATATTTCATAATTCTCAGAGAGGGAATCTGAACTTCAACAGGTAGGACAACTTCCATACCATAGGCCATAGGGAATGGGGTTTCCCCAGTTGATGTTCTAACCGAAGTGTCATAGCCATGGAGAACAAACGGTAACATCTCGTGCCATTCTTTGTAGGTCACAACCATCTTCTGTATAATCTTCTTTATGTTCTTATTGGTGGCTTCCACTGTGCCATTCATCTTTGTTCGATACGGAGAAGAGTTGTGGTGCTTGATCTTGAACTGCATGCAGAGTTCAGTGATCATAATATTGTTGATATTAGTACCATTGTCTATGATAATCCTTTCGGAGATGCCATACTGACAGACAAGGTTATGCTTTATGAACCGGGCGACCACATTCTTGGTAACAGAGGTGAACAAGGTTGCTTCAACCTATTTTGTAAAGTAATCAATAGCGACTAGGATGAAGCGATGCCCGTTAGAGGCAATAGGCTTAATTTATTCGATCATATCAATGTCCCACATTATAAATGGCCATGGAGCAGTCAATACATTTAGAGGAACCAGAGGCACATGAACTTTATCAGCGTAGATCTGGAACTTATGACAAGTTCTTGAGTGATGGTGACAGTCGGTTTCCATAGTCGACCAATAGTAACTCGCTCTCAAAATATTTTTATCCATAGTATGCCCACTAGAGTGAGTACCGAAGATACCTTCGTGCATATCTTGCATAATTTCTTCTGCTTCCTTCTTTTCCATATAACGAAGTAGCCATTGCTCAAGAAGAACTTAGCCGAGAACATCCGTAGGAATTTCTTGTCATTGATAGAAGTCCCTTCAGGGTACTCTTGAGCCTCGAGGTACCTTTTCACTTCACGAAACCAAGATTTTTAGTTTACTCCATTAGTGTCAATTTCATAGTAGTGTGCCGGTTCTTCGAATATTTCAATGGTAATTCTGGGAATCTCATTGTCCCATATGACCTTGAACATGGATGACATGGTAGCCAATGTGTCTGCCAACTATTTCTCTTCTCTTGGGATATGCTCAAAAGTAATCTCTTTGAAATATGGAATCAAGGTTAGAACATGTTCTCGGTAAGGGATAAGATTCAGATGCTTCGTATCCCATTCTCCCTTAACTTGACTGATTACCAGGGCTGAATCCCCATATACGCTCAAGAATTTGATCCTCATGTCAATAACAACTTTAATACCCATGATGCACGCTTCATATTCAGCCATATTGTTGGTGCAGTTAAAGAAAAGTCTTGCGATGAAGGGCTTATGATAACTCTAAGGAGAGATAATTACAACACCGATTATGTTTCCAAGTGCGTTGGAAGCCCCGTCGAAAACCATAGTCCATCAGGATCCTGGCTCAGGTCCTTAATACGGTCCATGTTCTTCATAATATGTAACTAGCATAATGTTCTTGCCCAGAAACTCAAAATTCATAGACTGATAGTCGTCTACAGCTTGATGTGCCAAATGATCTTCTAGTACACTTCCTTTGATAACTTTTTGAATGGTGTACTGAGTGTCGTATTTTTTTAAGATCATTTTCCATCGCACTATTCTTCCGGAGAGAGTTGGCTTCTCGAATATGCACTTGATGAGATCAATTTTAGAGATCAACATGGTGGTATGGGTCAACATATATTGTCTTAGTCGGAGAGAAGTCCATGCCAAAGCACAACAAGTTTTCTCGAGTAGTGAATATCTCGTTTCATAGTCAGTAAAATCTTTGGTGAGGTAGTATATTGCATGCTCTTTTCAACCAGACTCGTTATGCTGCCCCAGTAAACACCCCATTGAGTTCTCTAGCACTGTCAGATACATGATTAGAGGCCTTCCTTCAACTGGTGGCATCAGAATCAGAGGTTCTTGTAGGTACTCCTTAATTTTATCAAAGGCTATTTGATAGTCGCCGTTCCACTTTATTACTTGATCTTTCTTCAGCAGCTTGAAGATTGGCTCACAAGTAGCAGTCAAATGGGAAACGAATCGGGCAATGTAATTTAGTCGTCCTAAGAAACCTATGACTTCCTTCTCGGTACGGGGAGCCATAATTTCTTGAATAGCTTTAGCTTTTGCATGATCAACTTCAATATCTTTACTGCTAATGACGAAACCCAGGAGTTTACCGGATCTCACCCCAAAAGTGCACTTGTTCGGATTTAACCTTAGCTTGTACTTCCTCAGTCTTTCGAACAATTTATGCAAATGATCAATATTCTCTTCTTCAGACTGTGACTTTTCTATCATATCATCGACGTAGAACTCTATCTCATGGTGAATCATGTCATGAAATAAGGCTACCATGGCACGCTGATAAGTTGCCCTAGCGTTCTTCAACCCAAAAGGCATAACCTTGTAACAGAAAGTGCCTCATTGTGTGACAAAGGTAGTTTTCTCCATGTCTTCAGGCACCATCTTAATCTGATTATAACCCAAGAAACCATCCATGAAAGAGAATACCTTATGCTGAGCGGTGTTGTCGACCAGAACATCAATATCTAGAAGCGGGAAGTCATCTTTGGGGCTCTCGCTGCTCAGATCTCGGTAGTCTATGCACATACTTACCTTGTCGTCTTTCTTTGGTATTGGAACCACGTTCGTAACCCATTGAGGATATGATGTCACTTCTAATAAACTTGCATTGAATTTCTTCATAACTTTGGCCTTGATCTTCTCTGACATCTCGGGACGCATGCGACGAACCTTCTGCTTAATCATAGCACAACCTCTTTCATTGTTAGATGGTGAACTACAATATCAGTATCGAGCCTTGTCATGTCTTCGTATGACCAAGCAAAGATCTCAACATATTAATGAAACATTTGGATTAACCTGGTTTTGATAATGTTCTCTAAGTTTGCGCCTATCTTGACTTCTTTTTTGTCTGTCTCGGTACCCAAATTTACAACTTCGAATGGCTCTTCATGTGGTTGGATAGCCTTTTATTCTTGTATTAAGAGTTTGGTAAGTTCTCCAGGTATTTCACAATCTTCCTCACCTTCGTCCTCGGCTTGGTAGATTGGATTTTCAAAGTCATAAGCGGCAATAGCAGAATCGTTATCAACAAGATCCAGAGTGAATGAGGATCTGCAATGTAGTGCGCGGATGTGTGTAAGAACACATAGCTATTTGAAAATGCAACAAGTAAAAGAAAAACAGGGATCAAAAAATTTGAATGCAAAACATCCAATGTTTTTATTAAATGAACAATGTTTATGAATTATCAATCCTTAACAAATGAACTATTGTGCCCCGTGTAAGAAACAAGGTTTAAAGTCATTGTTTATTACATAACCAAAATCTTTCAAAGCAAATAAGACAAAAATGTAGCTATTACTCCTAGCTAAAGAAGATAGGAATAATGTCTTTCGACTTCCAATTGTCGAGTTCGTTGCCAATGGTAGGGAATATCCAGCTGTCGAAGTCACAATCACTGTCAGTGTATTCTATAGCGTTGACCCCGTGGTTGCTGATACGGAACAGGGGTCTTCCAGCACGAGCGTGACGGACATCCCTTTGACCTTCTGCAGTAAAGCCCAAACCAAACTTATCAGATTTATAAGGGATATCGGGAAGCTAACCCCAAATAGTACAACCACCTTCTTCTATAGTAGCTTTGACATCTTTCAAGGAAGCCATCTTATGCGGGATCCTGGTGGTCTTTGGAATGGTATAAACATCTTTAATAGCAGCAGGGGAAACCACTTCAAAAGTTTGATAGGGATTCTCGATGAGTTCCCCGTCCATCTCCACGTACCAGAAAGAATTCAGGTGGCTGACCATGTACTCCTCTTCTCTGCAGACAGTAAAAACCTTTCCTTTTACATGATACTTTAATTTTTGGTGCAAGGTGGAGGTAACAACACCTACCCTATGGATCCAGGGACGTCCCAATAGACAAGAATAGTCCGGCCGGATTTCTATTACATAGAAGGTGGACTCAATTATCTGTGAACCCACTTTGATTGGAAGGCCCACTTCTCCATGTACCATTCTTTTGGACCCGTCAAAGGCTCGAACTACGATATTACCAGGCTTCAGCATAACCCTTTCACAATCCAGTCTATCAAGAGCGTCTTTTGGCAGAACATTCAGAGAAGAGCCAATATCAATTAACACATGAGCCAATGTAGTGCCCCTGCATTCAATGGAGACATACAGAGCCCTATTATTATTTCTCCCCTCCGGAGTCAAGTCAGCATCGAAGAAGCCTAAACCATTATCAGTTGTCAAACTAGCCACGTAACTTCCAAACTGATCAGTCGAGATTTCTTGCGGTATGTGATCGGTGGAAATAGAACTGACTGTTTTGAAATGTTGGTTCGCGTTTGTGTTTCGCAAAATGTCGCGGTAAGCAAGAGTCGCCACCGTCTTTTATTTTCTCCAACAAGGAAAGGACAAAAGCACAGCAAAATTCCTTTTCGAGTTGTTTCTCAGTTCGGGAGGTAGATTATAGAAAGGGAAGGTGTTAGCACCCTTTCTATCCGTGGTTATCCACGGGCTCTTAGGTACTTGCTCACTATGTTTTCAAAAATTTGCTTTTCTTGTGTTCGTGGGATTTGAAAAAGTTTAGTTTGAAAACTTCGATTTAACTCTTGTATCAGTCCTCAAGAGTGTATGAAGTGTTGTTTGAAAACTTTGTTCGAAAAAGTGTAAGTGCAAAAATTTGTTTTGTTTTTGAAAGAGCAAGTACCTGAGAACCTCTACCTACTCAAAAGAAATTAAGTTGTGTAAATGTCCTTTAGACAGTACTATCCCACTATTGAGAAGTAGGTAGCACCGTCGTTGGAGTTTTTTCGGGTCAATTCGATTATGGGACATGTGGTTACTAAAGCAATGGTAGGACGCCTTAGTGGTAACCCTAATGTCCTAGATCCTTTTTATCCGAGGCAACCGTTTCGAGGTAACTTGGATCTTTAGACAGGAGGGCGACCTCTAAAACACCCTATACTCAATGACCACGTCGAGGCAACCAAGTGAGGCGTACCCTAAGAGTGGCATGTACAAGTATGTTGTTTTCAGTTTATTTTATCTTTATACATATCATGGGTTATCTATGCTGATTTTAAGTTCATACATTGGATCTTGTCATGCATTCCCTATTATCAAACGTCTAACAGTTAATAGTTGCGGAATTTAAATTGCAGAAATTAAATCTAAACTATTACAAGGCCAAAAACAAACCCTTTAATTTAAATTGCGGAAAGTAAAATAAAGCGATAAATAATTAAAGTCTTAATTAAAAGCTATTACATTCCGGGAAACAGATACAATAATATGATAAAATGGATCGCGTGCGGGAAATTAAACCGGATGCGAGTTTTTTGGGGTTTTGACCCTTTTTTGAAAGAAAGTGATTTTTTTGGTTATTTTTGGATTAAAAGAAATTAAATTAAGTTAACAATTAAATTAATAAACTAATTAATTAATTAAAATATTTTTGGAGTTTTTGATATTTAAGGAAATAAAAATAAATTTGATCAAAGTTAATAAAAACCTAATCGTCTAAATTAATTTTAATTATTGCAAAAAATATTAAAGTTATTTCCTACTTAAACTAAATTAATTGAATTAATATTTATTTACAAAAATAAAGTGCTGAATTTAATTTTAATAAATAAAATATATTTTTTGGTTTTTTTGATTTTATGAGGAAAAAGTTTAATTGGTTAGTTAAATAATAAAAAGAATAACAATTAATTAATTAAAGGAAAATAATAAAAATAGAGAGAGAGTTTAGGAGTATACGGGCCTGATTGGAGGGGTGAAACAGCTGTTGGCGTCATGTGTAAACTGTTTTATTTTGGCCATTTGTGTTTTGGCTTTTGGCCATTTGTGTTCTGGCCTCAACGTTCCTTAACCTTCTCAGGATGTCTGCCTCGCCATGTATTGGTGTCATGTGTAAGTTGTTCTGTTTTGACCATTTCTGTTTTGGCCTCAATGTTTCTTAATGAACCTGCATAGGATCCTGTCTAAATCTGCAGTGTTGAATCTCATGAACACATTAAATAAATTACTATATATCATAAAATACAAATAAAGCCAATATATGAAGAAATTTAATGTTTAGGCCAATATGGCATGTATGAATGATTATACCCTTTTGATCATGGAGATCAAATCAACCTTACCCTTACTAGAAAAGTAATGACATGAATACTTTTATGCCCTTTTGATCATGCAGATCAAGCCAGCCTTACCCTTACTGAAGAAGTAGTGAGATGTTGGTTTGTAACTGGGATGGCTTGTTTGTAGTGAGATGTTGGTTTGTAACCGGGATGACTTGTTTGTAGTGAGAGGGATTTGTAATAAGGATTTCAAGGTTTTAGGGTTCTTGAAAGAATTTGATATTCTGACAGCGTTGTGGCAAGGGTTTTTTTTTCTCCCTTTCTGTTTGTGTGAAAAGAATGAGATTATATAATGGAAATTAGAGCAAAGAAAATGGGCTTTGAATGTGCAATTGGGCCTCAAATATTCACTTGAGTTCGTCACTTTCCAGGCCAAATCGCAGGGACTTAAGTGCAATTTTTGAAGTTGAAATGTGAAAACAAAATGTAGCCGACATCGAGAATTAACTCCTGTCCGAAAATCGGCTCAATCGGATAAACAGTGAATTAGTTATGAATTTTTGAAGTTTCAGCTCAGACAAACTTATTTTGGACTCCAGTGTCGACTCTGACACGTTGTTCAATAAAAAACTGGTATTGATCGGAGGATAATCCGGTCTCGACTTTTGAAGCAAAGTTGTAGATATATGAGTCAGTGACCTTGTGTAAAAATATGAGCCCAATCCGATAAAAATTGACCGAGTTATGAATTTTCGAAGTTTCGGCCCAGATGAAATAATATTCAGCATTCAGGATTTTTAGCGTGTCACACACTCTGAGCAAAAAACGAAGGCCTTTTGAATACCGTTTGAAATCAATACCTTCTGTGAAAATGTAGCCAACTCAATTTATGAAATTTTGGCGCCGGAACCAGCTCGATACGATGAAAATCGACCAAGTTATGATTTTCTGAACATGACGCAAATAAACTTCTGTCATAAATTTTCTGTACGAAAATACTTGATAAATCCACATTTTTGAAGACCTTCTGATCGAAATTGGCTTCCAGCCGTGATAGATGAAAATGTAGATAATGTCAAGACGAAATTTTGGCCACCGGAACGGGTTCAAAAAGAGCCACGATCTTCAAGTTATGAATTTTTTAGCCCGTAAAAACTGCACTTTCAGCACACTTTTTCACCATATTTCTTCGAGAAAACTCACACATTCGGATACCTTCTTTAAAGAATTGATTCTTGAGCCGAACCTGAATTTGAGAATACGTTATCAGAGATATCTTGGTGAAAGAACACCTGAATATGACGCGCCGGGTTGGACTTGTGAATTTTTCTTGAAATGTTTTGAGAAATATGGGAGGGCAAATTTTGGGGTACAACAGTTGCCCCTGTTCAATTTTCTTAAACCTGAGGATATAGATTGGCTTTCGAGCCTTTCGTGATCCGAAGGTGGAAGATAATTGAACACTAAAGTGCCCAGAAATTTGCACTCGCATGGTGTAGTATCAGCATTGTGATATCGGGAATGGGCTTACAGATGCCATTTGGAGATTGTTGGTAGGAGGATGGGCTTATAGATGCCATCTGGAGATTGTTTGTTGAATTGTAATTTTGTAAGTTGAAAGAGGGAACCTGTGTAGGGTTGCCTGATGACGAGCCCGTGTAAAACTGCATCTTGGAAGGAAAGAAACCTGCATAGGGTTGACTGATGACGAGTCCGTGTGAAACTGCATCTTGGAAGGAAGGAACCTGTGTAGGGTTGCTTTGCAAGGAGTTTGGGTAAAACCACGTCGGGAAATTGTAAGGAGGAACCTGGGTAAGGTTACTTCGGGATAAGTTTGTGTAAAACCTCTGGAGGAACCTGGGTAAGGTGATAAGTCCGTGTAAAACTTCTGGAGGAACCTGGGTAAGGTGATAAGTCCGTGTAAAACTTCTGGAGAACCTGAGTAAGGTTACTTTGTGATAAGTCCGTGTAAAACTTCTGGAGGAACCTGGGTAAGGTTACTTTGACGATGAGTTCGTGTGAAACTGCATCTTGGAACGAGAAGGAACCGGTGTAGGGTCGCCTGATGATGAGTCCGTGTGAAACTGCATCTTGGAAGGAAGGAACCTGTGTAGGGTTGCTTGATGATGAGTCCGTGTAAAACTTCATCTGAAATTGAGAAGGAACCGGTGTAGGGTCGCCTGATGATGAGTCCGTGTAAAACTTCATTTGAAATTGAGAAGGAACCGGTGTAGGGTCGCCTTATGATGGGTTGTCTTCATTGACGGGTTGTCTTCATCGACGGGTTGTCTTCATTGACGGGTTGTCTCTATTGACGAGTTTTCTTCATTGACGGGTTGTCTTCATCGACAGGTTGTCTTCATCGACGGGTTGTCTTCATTGACAGATTGTCTTCATTGACGGGTTGTCTTCATTGACGGGTTGTCTTCATTGACGGGTTGTCTTCATTGACGAGTTGTCTTCATTGACAGGTTGTCTTCATTGACAGGTTGTCATCAGAAAAATCTTTAGGGATCGATTTAACTGGTTTTGTCTCCATTGACTGGCTCGGATCAGAAAAATCTTTAGGAATCGATTTAGCTGATTTTATCTCCATTGACTGGCTTTGACTCAGAAAAATCTTTAGGAATCGATTTAACTGATTTTGTCTCCATTGACTGGATTTGTCTCCCTTGACTGAATTTGTCTCCTTTGACTAGATTTGTCTCCTTTGACTGAATTTGTCTCCTTTGACTGGATTTGTCTCCTTTGACTGAATTTGTCTCCTTTGACTGCTGAGAACTTTAACTGTATCTTTCCTGAAAAGCAGAGGTCAGTCGTATGCAATGCATGATATGGATCAAGCAATGATGTTCTCAACATAAATGAGATCGTATGATATGATGCATATATGCATGTATCGTGATGCATGAAAATGTGATGTTTTAGCCAGGGAAAATAAATCCCGGAGCTGCTGGAGAATAGTGTTGAGTTCTTCGTTTCCGCTGGGGATGATGAACGAAGATGATTGTGAGAATAAACCTGCAGGAGGAAAAGATCTCCGTTGGGGAATAAACCTGGTGAAGAGATTACTCTGCGGGGAATTACTCTGTGGGGAGAGATGCTTTGCTGAGATTTTAACGATAACTCCGTTGGGGATGCGTTGATAAGCTCCGTTGGGGATCTTGATGAACTCCGCTGGGAATAGGAAGAACTTCGCTGAAGACGATCTTTCCGTTGCAATTTGCTGAGGATAACCCAGTTAGACTCTGGTGGGGAATAACCTTTGGATATGGCTGAGGAGATGCATTTACTCTGCAGGGGATAAGCTTCCAGAATCTACTGGAGAGATGGTTCAACTCTCCTGGGGAAACTTTTCAGACTGTGCCGGGAAATGGTTCCTGCTGAGGGTATCTTGTATTCCGCCGGGGAACAATCTTATATTTCTGTCGAGGAATATTAAGACTGCCGGGGATGCTTGCTGAGGAATATCTGTATACTCCGCTGGGGAATATTAAGATCTTCTGGGGGTACCCAACTTTTTCAGGACTGATGGTAGACCAACTCTGCTCGGGGGAGAGTATTGCTGACTTGCTGGGGATACTGTGCTTTTTTAGAGCTGATGGGAGGCCAACTCTGCTTGTTTGGGAGAGCATTGCTGAATCTTGTCTTACACTGCGGTGAGTGAAGGTGTCTTGGTTAATTCTTCAGCTGAATCTACCTTGTGCCTGGTGAGCAGAGTAGCTTGTACAGTTCAGACCATTCTTATTGCCCCAGTTTCTGTGGGAGAAGAGGGCCTGTGGAGGTGTTTGACAACTGCCGATTGACAAATCTTCTTCTGGTAGGCAAGTGACGAGATGTCGAGACATAGTCGTACGCTGTGATCCCTAACTTTTGCCTGGACCGCCCTTTCGGGTTTTCAGTCCACCGGGATACCCATTTTTGCCCAAGCCGCCTTTTCAGGTTTTCGACTTGCCGGGTGTACAGATTTTTCATTTTTTTATCCCTTATTTTTGCCCGAACCCTTTTGGTTCGCCGGGAAGCCCTTGTTTTTGCCTAGGTGTGTCAACCTAGCGGGTCTTTAACTATGCGTATATGTCCATTCTCTTAGGATGTAGGGAGTTGTCACTGTCAGTAGTGTTGTGTCGCCATACTACCAGAAGATGTTTGATCGTGCAAGATTCGTTGCTGGAATTCATGTCCAATGCCCCAAGTGACTCAGGCGAAGATTTGCCCCTGGTTATTTGGCATTTTGAGAGATTCCTTGAATCTTGACTTGACTGCCCCAGATGATGGACAATGATCATGTCGGCCCCTTGGTTGGAAGTGTTTCTTTCACTTGAGATGACCTTTTTTATTGAAAAGGTTTTTGTTCACTGGATATTCGTCGTGCGCATTTCTCTGCTGTTTAAACGAATAGCCATATGCAAACAATATTATATTAAGAATGCAAAGCTTATGTCTGTCTTGAAGTTTTTGAAAATGCAGTTTTCAATAAAACAAGCGAATTTTTGTAAAATGTGATGTCAACTCAGGATTTTACAGCAAGCCCTACAGGAGTCAGGATACCTTTGTAACAGTATGCTTTCGAACTAACCCGTGCTTCAGCTAGGACTTTTAAGGGTTATAACGTGACCTTGTTCACGGTTTATGAAACCAAGGATAAAGGCTCAAATTTTATTTGTACCCACCCGTTCTTCGTGATGTTCTTCGATCCTAAACTCAGCTAATCGTGCATCAGATCTTGTTTGAATCCTTGCTCTGATATTCCGGTGATGGTTCGGATATTGATAGTTTATTTTGAATAGGCAGTCATTTTGTTGAGAGTCTGTAGGACCTCTTTCTTTTTTGATTTTATTATCCCTATCTTTTTTCCTGAACTGTTTCTTTTGTGATTACAGTCAGCGGGATGCCCCAGTTTTTTGTAAGTCTCCTTCATAGGTTTTGACTTATTGGGCTTTTATTTTGAAAGACAATGACTGCCTGTCCTTACAATTATACGGAACCATCACCGTCTTTTGTCTTGGAAGGACTTCTTTGATGCCATTCGTTGTGCACCTGGATCAACTAAGAAAACTACCCTGCCCCTGGTTATAATTAAGGGTTTTAATTTGTGAAAAGAAAAACTCCAACTTCTTTGGCTCGAAGGGGTTGACGAGGGATTATCTTCCTTATAACTCCACTGTTTAGGATTTGAAACAATACTTGTACTTCATCAGTGGGGTCTGTTCAAAAGCATACTGTAAAGATCGTGGTATCGTTTTCGTCATCCTCCCTCTAAAGGCTTAGAATTTTTTCGAGAGTTGATCATCACAAAAAAAAATGAAAGCAATTTGAATATAGTGAATACGAATGGACTGATTCAAAACAGACATATGCAATGCATTGATAAAGTAATAAAGTTTGACATGAATAAATGTTCGAACAATCAAAAGAAAATCACAGCTTGAAAATTATAATGAACAAAAAGCCCTCTCTTGTCAGAACTTGTCACTTCAAATGGTGAGCCTTGGAGGGATGGTAGAAGAACTCAGCCTGACCATCTTGTGTGAATTCCAATGCTCCTTCATCAATCAGGTTTTGAATTTTGTACTTCAACTTCCAACAGTCGTCAGTGTCATACCCCGGGATGTTAGAATGGTATGCACACCTTGCATCAGGATTGTAGTTGGGTGAAGAAGTCTTAGGATTCATATGAGGTCCTACCAACGTCACCAGATTCAATCTTAATAGGTGTTGTAAAGCCTGAGACAGCGACATGTTGAGCTTGGTAAATTGCCGCTTGGGCATATTTGGCTTACTCCGATCAACCCGTTGTTTATGGCAAGGTATTTGTTGGACCAGTGAGGTAGTAGCAACTTGGAGAGGTCTATTCTTCATCAAACCAAACCTTTGACTTCTCGGAAGTTGATTAAGGACTTGATCCTCAGTCTTAACTATTTACTTCATACTGTTGTATCTGTCTTGATGAAGCTGGTTGATCATGGTTCTCAACTCTTCTTGCTCCCGAGCTAAGCCTTGGATAAGAGCCATATGCACCAGCATCTGGGTTCTCGTTGCATCTACCTCAGCTTGCAGATGTTTCAGTCGTTCATCCTTATTGTCTTCAGGACTTTTCTTGACCAAATTCCCTATGAGGAGTGTTCTCAACTCTTCCTGCCCCTTGGATAGGTTTAGGAAGATTTCCCTGAACTGAGTCTCTTGAGTATGAAGATCTTGGTTGTCTTGTTGGAGAGCCATTGCTGAAATAAACAGCGAGAACATGAGAGACTTGTAATGGTACCTGTAATGCAATGATATGTTTGATATATGTATGCAATGTTTTCAAGGATCTCGTGGGGTAAACAAAGAAACTTGTTAGAATTTGAATCTGGTAGCTTGATTGAAGGAACTTCATGTTGTCGAGAGTCCTTCTTCAAGAGTCAGGCTCACCATATCGAGTGGGTCATAGCCCCTGACTCAAGTTATCGTGCTTGGATTCCTGGATAACCTTGTCTAGAGGAAAATAAATCCCTTTTGCCCCTTGCTAGACATTTGGTTTATCCCGACCTGCATCACAAACCCTTGAGATCCTTGAAATGGTTAAGGAAATGCTATGGTATGATGTTATGATGTTATGTACAGGTATGCAAAAGTGTGAGGTGTAAGTAAGCCCTGCAATAAGTCCCAATTATTGGATAAGGACTGTAAACAAAACCTGCAAGGAACTCATGCTGTCAGATAACAAAAATGTGCAAGCAGTTCAAGTTTGAAAGCACACAAGTCACACAAAGAGCCCTTAGATTTTAGGCTAGCATGGAGTTTAGGTGCTACCCTCTTTCAGTTTCGGTTGGTTAAGACCTGTCCTAAAAAATAGTAACCGGGTCCTAGAGGATCTCAATATCACTGACTATCCTCAATCGGTCATAATTCCAGTTTGGTAACCTTTTCTTGCAGCCGGAACCATCGCGAGAGTTTAGTCTCAATGAGTGTAGCATACTTCTACTGTTCTATGGCCAAGTTAGTCAATTTAAGGTTCTAAGGTCAGTTGGTGCTTAATGACTCCTCAGAAGACCCATATTCTCCTCGTTCCAACACAAGGGATATCAGTACAGACCAAGGTGTCACACCAACGTAGCTACTGCTTCATCCGTGTCGGTCTACACCGGACAGATCCCTCACAGTTTATTGCTACTTACCTAAAAAAGGGTACCCCAGGTCCGGGTTAGGATCTATGAAACTCTGATACAAGCCCACAAAATTAAAGCATACAAAGCATACAATTGAAAACACAAGTGATCTAATCCTAAGGTACACCTCACTTATTTAGGAGTCCCCAGCAGAGTCGCCAGTTCTGTGATCGGTGGAAATAGAACTGATTGTTTTGAAATGTTGGTTCGCATTTGCGTTTCGCAAAATGTCGCGGTAAGCAAGAGTCGCCGCCGTCTTTTATTTTCTCCAACAAGGAAAGGACAAAAGCATAGCAAAATTCCTTTTCGAGATGTTTCTCGGTTCGGGAGGTAGATTATAGAAAGGGAAGGTGTTAGCACCCTTTCTATCCGTGGTTATCCACGGGCTCTTAGATACTTGCTCACTATGTTTTCAAAAATTTGCTTTTCTTGTGTTCGTGGGTTTTGAAAAAGTTTTGTTTGAAAACTTCGATTTAACTCTTGTATCAGTCCTCAAGAGTGTATGAAGTGTTGTTTGAAAACTTTGTTCGAAAAAGTGTAAGTGCAAAAATTTGTTTTGTTTTTGAAAGAGCAAGTACCCGAGAACCTCTACCTACTCAAAAGAAATTAAGTTGTGTAAATGTCCTTTAGACAGTACTATCCCACTATTGAGAAGTAGGTAGCACCGTCGTTGGAGTTTTTTCGGGTCAATTCGATTATGGGACATGTGGTCACTAAAGCAATGGTAGGACGCCTTAGTGGTAACCCTAATGTCCTAGATCCTTTTTATCCGAGGCAACCGTTTCGAGGTAACTTGGATCTTTAGACAGGAGGGCGACCTCTAAAACACCCTATACTCAATGACCACGTCGAGGCAACCAAGTGAGGCGTACCCTAAGAGTGGCATGTGCAAGTGTGTTGTTTTCAGTTTATTTTATCTTTATATATGTCATGGGTTATCTATGTTGATTTTAAGTTCATACATTGGATTTTGTCATGCATTCCCTATTATCAAACGTCTAACATTTAATAGTTGCGGAATTTAAATTGCAGAAATTAAATCTAAACTATTACAAGGCCAAAAACAAACCCTTTAATTTAAATTGCGGAAAATAAAATAAAGCGATAAATAATTAAAGTCTTAATTAAAAGCTATTACATTCCGGGAAACAGATATAATAATATGATAAAATGGATCGCGTGCGGGAAATTAAATCGGATGCGAGTTTTTTGGGGTTTTGACCCTTTTTTGAAAGAAAGTGATTTTTTTGGTTATTTTTGGATTAAAAGAAATTAAATTAAGTTAACAATTAAATTAATAAACTAATTAATTAATTAAAATATTTTTGGAGTTTTTGATATTTAAGGAAATAAAAATAAATTTGATCAAAGTTAATAAAAACCTAATCGTCTAAATTAATTTTAATTATTGCAAAAAATATTAAAGTTATTTCCTACTTAAACTAAATTAATTGAATTAATATTTATTTACAAAAATAAAATGCTGAATTTAATTTTAATAAATAAAATATATTTTTTGGTTTTTTTGATTTTATGAGGAAAAAGTTTAATTGGTTAGTTAAATAATAAAAAGAATAACAATTAATTAATTAAAGGAAAATAATAAAAATAGAGAGAGAGTTTAGGAGTATACGGGTCTGATTGGAGGGGTGAAACAACTGTTGGCGTCATGTGTAAACTGTTTCATTTTGGCCATTTGTGTTTTGGCTTTTGGCCATTTGTGTTATGGCCTCAACGTTCCTTAACCTTATCAGGATGTCTGCCTCGCCATGTATTGGTGTCATGTGTAAGTTGTTCTGTTTTGGCCATTTGTACTTTGACTTTTGGCCATTTGTGTTTTGGCCTCAACGTTCCTTAATGAACCTGCATAGGATCCTGTCTAAATCTGCAGTGTTGAATCTCATGAACACATTAAATAAATTACTATATATCATAAAATACAAATAAAGCCAATATATGAAGAAATTTAATGTTTAGGCCAATATGGCATATATGAATGATTATACCCTTTTGATCATGGAGATCAAATCAACCTTACCCTTACTAGAAAAGTAATGACATGAATACTTTTATGCCCTTTTGATCATGGAGATCAAGCCAGCCTTACCCTTACTGAAGAAGTAGTGAGATGTTGGTTTGTAACCGGGATGGCTTGTTTGTAGTGAGATGTTGGTTTGTAACCGGGATGACTTGTTTGTAGTGAGAGGGATTTGTAATAAGGATTTCAAGGTTTTAGGGTTCTTGAAAGAATTTGATATTCTGACAGCGTTGTGGCAATGGTTTTTTTTTCTCCCTTTCTGTTTGTGTGAAAAGAATGAGATTATATAATGGAAATTAGAGCAAAGAAAATGAGCTTTGAATGTGCAATTGGGCCTCCAATATTCACTTGAGTTCGTCACTTTCCAGGCCAAATCGCAGAGACTTAAGTGCAATTTTTGAAGTTGAAATGTGAAAACAAAATGTAGCCGACATCGAGAACTAACTCCTGTCCGAAAATCGGCTCAATCGGATAAACAGTGAATTAGTTATGAATTTTTGAAGTTTCAGCTCAGACAAACTTATTTTGGGCTCCAGTGTCGACTCTGACACGTTCTTCAATAAAAAACTGGTATTGATCGGAGCATAATCCGGTCTCGACTTTTGAAGCAAAGTTGTAGATATATGAGTCAGTGACCTTGTGTAAAAATATGAGCCCAATCCGATAAAAATTGACCGAGTTATGAATTTTCGAAGTTTCGGCCCAGATGAAATAATATTCAGCATTCAGGATTTTTAGCGTGTCACACACTCTGAGCAAAAAACGAAGACCTTTTGAATACCGTTTGAACTCAATACCTTTTGTGAAAATGTAGCCAACTCAATTTATGAAATTTTGGCGCCAGAACCAGCTCGATACAATGAAAATCGACCAAGTTATGATTTTTTGAACATGACGCAAATAAACTTCTATCATAAATTTTCTGTACGAAAATACTTGATAAATCTACATTTTTGAAGACCTTCTGATCGAAATTGGCTTCCAGCCGTGATAGATGAAAACGTAGATAATGTCAAGACGGAATTTTGGCCACCGGAACGGGTTCAAAAAGAGCCACGATCTTCAAGTTATGAATTTTTTAGCGCGTAAAAACTGCACTTTCAGCACACTTTTTCACCATATTTCTTCGAGAAAACTCACACATTCAGATACCTTCTTTAAAGAATTGATTCTTGAGCCGAACCTGAATTTGAGAATACGTTATCAGAGATATCTTGGTGAAAGAACACCTGAATATGACGCGCCGGGTTGGACTTGTGAATTTTTCTTGAAATGTTTTGAGAAATATGGGAGGGCAAATTTTGGGGTACAACACGGTACGTGCGCAGTCTTCAAGAATTTTACTAAAGCCTGCACATGGGCTTCAGAATACAACACTAAATATAACATGGAGATTTTGGACGGGGTATGCCCTAGTTGTTGAATAATTGTATAGTCCCTCCTGCGAATGATCTTCAAAATCTCTTCCAACTCTTGTCCATAGGTGTCCTTGACTGTAGCTTCTTTAGGTGCCTCCGTCTGGGAAGGCTCTATCATTGGCTCTTTACCTTGAGCCTCGGCAGTTGACTTGGTAATTCTGACTTGAACATGTGGAGAGATTTCCAGGGAGAAAATTCTCCCGCTTCTAGTAATTTTGTTGGACCCCGCAATATTGTCAACATTGGGATCATCATCTTCAGTATCTTCATTTGACAGCTCATGTTTGACGCCATGGTAGTAGACGTCTGATCCATAGTTCCATGGAATAACCTTTTCCGAGGAATATGGGATGGGCCCAGGTTTTGTAACAATCAAAGGAGCAGCTTTTAGATTGGTAGTAATCCTTACAGGACCCTTGGAAGTGTTCCTGACAGGAGTATCATATATGACACACAAATCTTGGCACAAATTTTCGGCATACGGAACTTTCTCAATCAAAATTATATGTTCATCCATCAGGCATTGAACTCCTTTCTTCAGTAACCCGCAACCATTGGGTTTGACTGCACAACAATAAAATTATTCAACACATCTCAGAAATAAATTGGCATATAACAAATTATTTTTGATTGTTGAGAGAGGAGTAACCACATCAATTATAGAGGTAACTTACAGAACACCTTCAATAGCACTTATACCCTTGTCATGCTTTGGCATAGGTGCAATAATCAAGTTCGGGGTCTCCAGAGGGTCGAACTCAATTTCCTTGTTCTCAATCATGTCCTGAATCTTATTTTTTAGGGCCCAACAGGTGTTGGTGTCATGCCCAGGATTGTTCAAATGATAGGCACACCTCGCGTTTGGATTGTACTTTGGAGAGGATGTGTTGGGATTCTGAGGAGGATCCCGCAGTGAAATGAGTTCAGCTTTAACAAATGTTGCAATGCTTGAGATAAAGGAATACCGATCTTGGTAAAATGCCTCAATAGAGCGTATGGCCTTTGTCAGTTGCCATGATGTTGTTGTTGAGCAGGCGTCGGATTAGAGATCAACACTGCTCCCACAGAATAATGGCGGTCATTTTTACTGTGGTCCTTTTGGACATAGAAAACATTTGCTTCTTTTTTACCACCGAATGGCTTCTTCACAGCATTATAAGATGTATCCATCAGAATCTTCCCACTCTTAATTCCACTTTCAACTCTTTCCCCCGTCAAAATCAACTCCGTAAAACCAGACGATGAGCTTCCAATCAAAAGATTAAAGAATGGGCCTGTCAGAGTGCCCATGAACATATCTACCAGCTCCCAGTTAGACAAGGGAGGTTGCACCCTTCTAGCTAAATCTCTCCATTTTTGTGCATATTCCTTGAACCCTTCATTTGAGCCCATGGACATGTTTTGCAGCTGCACTCGAGTTGGTGCTAGGTCAGTATTATATTGATACTGCTTATAGAAAGCAGCAACCAAGTCTTCCCTTATGTGAATATTGGTCTCCTCGAGCTGATAGAACCATTCAAATTTAGTGTCAGCCAAACTTTCTTGAAAGAAATGGACCCATAATTTCCGGTCAGCAGTATGAGGTTGGATCTTTCGAACATACGACCTTAAATGGAGTTTGGAACAAGAGACCCCATCATATTTGGAAAAGGCGAGGATCTTGAACTTATGAGGGATTACCCCCCCCCCCCCCGAAATCAGAACTAATTCTCCAAAATCTAATCCAGGCTCCTTCTGGATTTCCATAGCTTTGAGACAATCTTCTAACTGCTTGTACTTGTCATATGCGGGAGGGTACTGTTCATCCGAGTAATCTTCATCCTTAGAAACCTGATTGTTTCTACCTTTAAGCTTGATGCTTCTACCATTCTCTTCTTGGTTGTCATCTTCTTTAGAGGAAATATCATCAACTTGAACTGGTTGAGTAGGACCCTTGAACCTTCTCCCTATATTGAGGACAGTTTTCGGCTTCTTAGTCTTATTTTTCTCGATGATGAGCGCCATCAGATCTTTCTGTCCCTGTGCCAGATTCAGAAGAGTATCTTGAAATTGTGCATGTTGAGCTTGGAGGTCCTTAATAGTTTGTTCGAGGGACATTTTTCTGCTGAAATAAACAGCGAGAAAACGAGAAAAATGTATGAAAAACCTGTTATGTAATGATGCATGATATGTAAGTGCAATGTTTTCAAGGACTTTAGGAGATTCAAGTTTGCTAGCCAATAGGAAATAGAAACGAAGATTTTATTAGTAAGTTCAAAATTGCAATTGCCTTTTAGGCTTATAATGAAAACAAAAGGGTATCAAAGAGACAACAATATAAACTCCTAAAACCTAAGACTCAAGTCTCCCACAGACGCTTCCTCTTTGTGTTGATGTATGCATTAAGACTCCGCTCCTCATGAAGTTGCTTGATAAGCTCCAAAACTCTCTTCTCACTTGCATAGAACTGAGTCTCAAAGGTGACCCGTTCTTCCTTCAGGTTAATCTAAGACTTCTGCAACTCTCCAAGGTCAGTAGGCATGTTTGGATGGAGGATGGTGCAAGAAACATCTCCTTCGATAATAGACTCTATGATTACTGGTAGGATAGCTGGATATGGAATCCTGAGGTTTTGAGCACGAGTTTGTACCCATTTGAGATAGGGCTCCAGAGGGATGGAGTTCTTCTATCCTAAAGCTTTACTATCAATCTTGCTTACCATGCCACAAGCATGTATAAACCTTTGACGATAACCTTGAGGATCATTTTCGTAATCGAACATAATACCCTGGATAAGTGTGTCATGAGGACCATCTCTTTGAGAATAACCAAATTTGCATAGAGCTAGAGAAGGTTTATAAGTTATACCTCCCCTAATTCCAAGGATTGGAACATTAGGGAATTCCCCACAACGTCAATGATGGTGATATCCTCATGAGATCAGGAATACCAGTAGATGTCTGTATGAGAAAGTGACACTATTCTTTATGACCACCTCAAACCCTGTTCATTCTTCATTACCGAGCGACGAAGGTGCTAAATAAACCACCTGGATAGCATAGGTATACAACACATGAGAGTTCCCCGCCTCTTCATAGTACGAGTGTGAAGAGAATGCATAATATCTCCTAGCAAGGTAGGCACAGGGTTACGAGTGAGAAATATTTTGATGGTGTTCACATCTATGAGTTGGTATAGATTAGGGAATAGTACCAACCCATAGATTAGTAAAGCCAAGATCTCCTCGAAAGCCTGAAAACTCATAGCATCAAGAAATAGTTGAGCCTTCTTGTAATACGGTGGGAGAAATGACTTAGAGTGTTTTGCATTTGATCGCAATTGTTGCGGATAGCAAGAGTCGCCATCGACTTTTCTTTTATCCAATAAAGGAAAGGGTGAAAATAACAGGAAAGACCTTTGAGATATTTTCTTAAATTCGGGGGGTAGGTTATGAAAAGGGAAAGTGTTATCACCCTTTTCATCCATAGTTATCTATGGGAACTTAGTTTCTTGCTAGATCACTTTGAAAAAATGCTTTGTTTGAAATGTGTTTATGGTGGGTTTTTTGAAAGTATTTTTGAAAAGCGCCTCCGTTTAGGCAAACTTTGTAATGATTCTCGTCTCTATAAGAATGCATACAAAGTGCTGGACTTTTTAAAAATATTTCATGTTTTGAAATTGTTTGGTGTGTTTGAAAAGATGTTTGTTTTGAAGATGGATTGTGAGCAAGCAACTCAGAACGTTCTACCTACTCAAAAGTCTTTTTGTTCATTTCTCTCTTCCTTTGACATTTCTATCTTACCATTGATTGGTAAGTAGCCTTATATTTGGATGTAAAGGGAAGGGCGCGGGTCGTCGTATAGTCATAAAATGCAATGTTGTGAGATATCTAAACATTTTTCTTAAGGGACTAAGATCATTTGTAAGGCAACATTCGTAGCGTCATCGAGGGATTTGATCTTGTATTTTATTGTTTTTGCTAAGACGTCTCACATGCATATCATGACCATTTTCTCAAGGAAACAAGTGGAGTTAACCCTAGAGGTGTAGTGTCCAAGTGTTTTGATTTCATGAATTATTTTGTCTTGGATTAGGGTTGTCTAGGATCGATTTTAGTCTTGCCATACACACCCTAGTTACTAGCATTTGTATTTGAAAGCGGTAAATTGCGGAAAATAAAGTCCTACGCTATTACATCATTTAGGAGGACGGGGATACAATTTACAAATGGGGATGGATAGGATCTTAAATATTACAACCTTATTGAATAGCCATGAAGAAACTATGTGGAACATGTAAAAACAAAGGAAAAGGAGAGAAAATTCATTTTAAACATTATGTGTCGACACATGCTCTTTTGAATCGATACATAACCCTTCCATGCCCCTGTTTTGCCAAATCAACTCAATATGAGTCGATACATAATGGTATGTGTCAAATCATACCCTGCATGTGTCGACTCATACACTCTTTTTTCCTTCTGTTTTAGGCCTGTATAGCAGTATGTGTCGACTCATAAGGCTATGCGTCGACTCATAACCTGTTTTTTTTTCACTAAGATATGTCGACTCATATAGGTATGTGTCGACTCATACTATCATTTTTTCACTTCAACATTATTTTGCTACATACATGGGTTAGTTCTCAACACATAAATGACAAGAATGAAAGATAAACAATGGTTAGCTTCAAGATAAATAATTATTACATTTTATCTTCAAAGGTGAATCAATTAATGATTCTTGAAATGAAGAGTTTAGAGTCAAGGAGACTTACCTTGAAGTTGGAATTTATGTCTTGAGCTTGGAAAACAGAGATGTTACAGAAGCTTGTTCTTGAGTTTGAACAACTTCTAAGTAATGTATGTGTGGTTCTTAGATGTTTGGACAGAACTTACAAAGTATGGGAGGTTCAAAAGTTTGGACTTCAAAACTCAAGAGTGGAAGTTTTGTGGACTTTTATGACTTTTATGACTTTTGTGAATATGAGATTTTGAGGGTTTATCAACAAAACTTCTGGCTTTTTCCTCTATTTTTTTTACCTCTTTATCTTGCAAAGGCTTCTTCTATTTATAGGCAAGAGATTTGTGAACAAACTGATTTGGTTTACAAACTATGGAGTTATGACTAGGTTGGATTGCAAATATCAAGTTATGTCATGGTCCCAAGATGAAGTACCAAAGTTGCTGGTTTAGAGGGGCTGATTTCCATGATTTATGGTGCAGTAAAATCAAAAACAAACAAGGTATGGGTTCAAGACAAGTTTTGTACAAAAGCTTGCTTTTCAAGAATAGCAATGGTGCCTTTATGCCATAAATGGAAATATCTTTTGGACAATGGCTAAAACACTTGGGTAATAGCTCAAAATTAGGTGTAAGCATTAAATTATAGTGAGATTCGAAAGTTAGAAGGCATGCAACACAAGATTATGCAGCATAGCATAAGGATTTTGTTATGTGTTCTTCACTAAAATGACTTGCAATTCAAGAATGAATGCCCAACTTCATGCCCTTGAATCTCCTAGCTCAAGTATGATAAATTCATGCTCTTGGATGTTTTGTAAAGCTTGAAACATCCTCTATAACTTTCATGTTGACCATTTTGACAAAATCATCTTGGAACTATGTGAAAAAATGCCAAGAAGTTGGGATAAAATTCTGACCAAAATCGGTTGAAAATTTCTCCAAGTGTTTATTCAAAAATGCCATGACTTCATGAATTTATAACTTAAAATCCAAGCATTTCTAGAAAAATTCCTGCCCTACAATGTTTTATATCTCATTGAAATCTACAACTTTCATGTTGGAAGTTTTCCTTGAATCATCTTGCATCATGGTGAAAGAATGTCATGAAGTTATAAGATTATCACGTACAAAAATCTTAGAAAAATTCCTAAGTCTTGAAAAGTTTGACTTTTCAAATTAACTTTTTACTTTCTTGACTTTTTGATGATCAAACTTGATATTCTTGAATGTCTCGATGAATTTTGATCTTTGAAACTTAATGTTGACTAAAAAGTCAAAGTTTGACTTTTGGTGCTACAGTTTACTTTTTCATCAGTACACCTGATTTTTGGTCATCTGGAAAATTGACCTTGTGCAAACTCAAACCCTAATCTTGAGATATCAATGTCGAGGAGATGGCTTGGCCTAGTCAATACTGGTGCAAGCTTAAGCTTTTGAAGATATTTGTGAGAAATGTCTTGAGAAAAGAGAGGGAAAATTTTGGGGTACAACAACTGCCCCTGTTCAATCTTCTTAAACCTGAAGAGTTAGATTGGAGGATATGCCATTTGTGACTTAAAGGTGGAAGATGATTGAACACTAGAGTGCCCAAAATTTTTCACCCGACTATGTGTTAGTTAGTTGTGTAGGGAATGGGCTTAAAGATGCCATTTGGAGAGATGATGGAGAGTTGTCGAAGATGGGCTTATAGATGTCATTCAAAGGTGGTTGTTAATTGAGAATAAACTAAGTCTAAGCTTGACTGTAACTGGGAGAAGTATGAGAATGAACCTTTGGCCAATTTAATCTGAGTCATAAGATGTAGTGGAATAAGTATCAGAATAATATCCATAACTAGATCATATCTGACTCGTATCTGAAAGATGTACTGAATGAGTGTCAGAATGACATCCGTATCTGGATCATATTTGAACCGCTTTTGGAAGATGTATTGAATAAGTGTCAGAATGATATCCGCATTTGGATTGTATCTGAGATGTGTTTGAGAAAATCTGGAATAAGTGTTAGAATGACATCTGTCTCTAGACTATATTTGAAAGAATCAGGAATAAGTATCAAAATATCATCCGTATCTGGATCGTATCTGAACCGTTTATGGAATAAGTATCAGAAATTTATCTGTATCTGGATCGTATCTGAACCGTTTCTAGAGTGAATCTAGAATAAGTGTCAGAATGCCATTCGTCTCTGGATCGTATCTGGATTGTATCTATAAGAGAATCTGGAATAAGTGTCAGAATTCCATCCGTCTCCAGATCATATCTGGACTGTATCGAGGAGAAAATATGGAATAAGTATCAGAATGACACCCATCTCTGGATCATATCTGGACTGTATCTAGAAGATAATTTAGAATAAGTGTCAGAATGTCATCTGTCTCCGGATCGTATCTGGACTGTATCGAGGAGAAAATCTAGAATAAGTATCAGAAAGACATTTGTCTCTAGATCGTATCTGGAATGTATCTAGAAGAGAATCTGGAATAAGTGTCAAAATATCATCCGTCTCTGGATCATATCTGGACTGTATCTAGAAGAGAATCTGGAAATTCATGAGAAGGAGCATGTGTAGGGATGCTTCGGAATGAGTCTGTGTGAAACTGAATTTGGAAATGTATAAGAAGGAACCTGGGTAGGGCTGCTTCGGGATGAGTCCGTGTGAAACTTCATCTGGAAATATATTATAAGGAGCCTGAGTAGGGCTGCTTCGGGATGAGTCTGGTGAAACTTCATCTGGAAATTAGAAGAAACTCGTGTAATATTGCTTCATGATGAGCCCGTGTGAAGCTACATCTATTCGTATAGATAATTACTCTGTATTGCTTTAGGAACTAATCTTGGATCTCTTGAAAATTGTTGATGATAATTATCAGTCGATTTATCTTTCCTGAAAAGGTAAAGAGTTAGTTGCATGCAATGTCATGATGTATGAAATGCATGGCGTAATGATGTTCTCAAAATAAATGAGATTGTGCTATATGCGTTTCATATGCATGTGCTATGATGTATGAACGTGAAATGTTATTGAAGTGCATCTTTGTCCGGGAAAATAAATCCTTGACAAATGTTGGGGAGTTTTGGGAAGTTAAATCCCATATCACTGTTGAGGATGAAGAGTATGTGAATCTTTAAACCTTTTTTAGAGTGTTTCCACTGGGGATTCCTACTTTGTTAATTGAGGAGAATCCTGATGGGGAATATTGACTTTGCTTGAGGAAACTCTGCAGGGAATGTTGATTTCTGCTTGGGGGAATAGAGTTCAGGAGTTTTAGTTTTCCATTGCTCTATTGGGGATCTATCTCTTGATTGAAGAGGAAGAAATTTTTGCTGTTATCTGGTCGGATTCTAGGCTTCACAACAACTTGCTGGGGATAAAGAAGTTAACTGTTATTTGGTCGGATTCCAGGCTTTGCAGCAACTCACTGGGGATAGTGGCAAAGTCTACTAGGGAAGAGGAGTTTTGTTAGTGATTTGAAGAAGTTAAACTATTATCTGGTCGGGTCTGGGTTTCATAGTAACTCGAACAGTTATCTGGTCGAGTCCAGGTTTCAGCAACTCAAACTATTATCTGGTCGGGTCTAGGTTTCAGCAACTCAAACTTTTATCTAGTCGGGTCCAGGTTTCAGCAATTTGATCTTGAGGTTAATTGGTATCTGGTTGGATTAAGGTTTTAGAAACTCGAACCTGAGTTTAACTGGTATCTGGTCGGGTCCAGGTTTCACAGCACTTCTTGAGAGATTTCTTGGAATCTCGACCTGACTGCCACATTTTAGTTGGACAGTAACCTGTCACGCCCCCTTGATTATGGGATATTTGTCATTGCAAGCGTATTTTAATTTGAAGTGATTCCGTTTCTTGAGATGATTTCCGTTCATTGGATATTCACCGTGTGAATTTCTCTGTTGTCAAACAATTATCAATATGCAAACAGTGATACTCAAACAATGCAAAGTTTATGTTTGTCTTGAAGTTTTGAAAATGCATTTTTATCAAGTCAAAGAATCTTATAAGAATATGAATTCAACTCAGGATTTACAATAAGACCTACAGGAATCAGGATACCTTTTGTAACAGTATGATTTCGAACTAATCCATGCTTCAATTAGGACTTTAAGGGGGTGTAACGTGGCCTGGTTCATGTTTTAAGAAACAAAAGAATAGGCTCAAAGTTTATTTGTACCCACCTGTTCTTCATGAATTCTACAGTCCTAAACTCAGTTAATTGTGAATTTGAACTCCTATTGAATCTGAAATGATATTTTGGTGATGGTTCGGACAAGTTAAATTTATTGGAGAAAGCAGTCATTTTTCTGTTGTTGAGGATTTGTAGCGACCTCTTTTATTGTCCTTAATTTTTGCCTGACTATTCTTGTTTTGAGATTACTGCCAGCAGGATGCCCCAGTTTTTTTCCTTAAGTCTCCTTCATAGGTTTTGGCTTAGTGGGCTTTTCTTTTGAGAGATAACGAATGCCTATTTTACAGGGAACCATCACCGTCTTTTGATTCAGAAGGATGATTTTGATGTCACTCGTTGTGTACGAAGTGAAAGCTCGCGACTGAACACGCATTTGAATTAGTTGAGAAACTACCCTACCTGAGGTTATGATTAAAGGTTTCAATTTGTGCGAAAAAGAAAACTCCTACTTCTTTGTCTCAAAGGGGTTGACTAGGGATTATCTTCCTTATAACTCCACTGTTTAGGAATTGAAACAACGCTTGTACATCGTCAGTAAGGTCCGTCCAAAAGCATGTTGTATGAGATTATGGCATTGTTTTCGTCATTCTCCCTCTAAAGGCTTACAACTTTTAATGAGAGTTGAAAATCACAAAAGCGAGTAAAAAGCACAGTTTAAATATAGTGAAAACAAAATGATTAATTCAAGGCAAACATAGGAAATGCATTAATGAAACAAAGTTTGACATAATAGATAAGTGTTCGAACAAACAAAAGAAATTATAATTGAAAATTCAAAAATAAACTGAACTCTCTCAATTATTTGGCATGGGATAAGTGATCACGTTAGGAGTCTCCGGAGGGCCGAATTTAATCTCCTTGGCGTCAATCATATCTTGAATTTTGTTCTTCAGAGCCCAACAACCATTTGTATCATGTCCAGGATTATCGGAATGGTATGCACACCTTTCCATGGGATAGTAACTAGGAGCAAAAGTATTGGGATTCCGGAGAGGAGCCTTTAACGTAATCAGCTCCGCCTTCAACATGTGTTGTAACGCTTGAGCCAGTGACATGTTGATTTTGGTAAATTGTCTTTTAGGTTCGACCTCTTTATGCCGATTCCCTTGTTGATGTTGTCGCACAGACGTAGGGTTAGAGATTAGCACAACTCCCACAGATTGGTTGTGGTTACCGCTAGCATGTCCATCATGGCCATATACAGCACCAGACTCTTTCTTTCCAATGTACTTCTTCTTTTAAGTACTTGAAGATGCAGCCATCTAGATTTTTCCGCTTTTAATCCCACCTTTAACTTGTTCCCGGGTTAAAATCAGCTCCGTGAATCCAGCTGAAGAGCTTCCGATTAGGTGATTGAAGAAAGGTCCTGTCAAATTTCCCATAAAGATATCAACCAGCTCCCTATCAGTTAAGGGTGGTTGCACCCTACCATCCAGATATCTCCACTTTTGGGCGTATTATTTGAAGCCCTCATTGGAACCCATAGTCATGCCTTTCAATTGGACTCTAGTTTGTGCTAGATCGGCATTGTACTAATACTGATGATAAAAAGCAGTGGCTATATCTTCCCATGTGTGGATGCGCGAACCCTCCAATTGATAGAACCATTCTAGTTGAGTCCCAACTAGACTCTCTTGGAAGAAATGTACCCAGAGCTTTTTGTCGATAGTGTGCGGCTGTATCTTGCGCACGTAAGATCTTAGATGAAGTTTCGGGCAGGAATCCTCATCGTACTTGGCAAATACCGATATCTAGAACTTATGGGGAATGACAACCCCAAGTACTAAGCCCAACTCACCAAAATCCAAGCTAGGCACGGCTTGAATTTCAATAGCCTTCAGTTTATCCTCCAACTACTTGTATTTATCCTCAACCGGAGGATATTGCTCATTAAATTAATCTTCGTCTTCGAAAGCTTGATTATTGGCACCTCCAGCACGGGTGCTCCTAGCATATTTATTTTCACTCTCTTCAGAGGAATCTTCTACAACTTAGGCTTGTTCGGTGGGCCCTTTAAACCTCTTCCCCATGCTTAAGATGCCATATCATTTCTTTTCCTTCTTCTTGCCCTCTTTTGTGAAGAGTGGTTTCAGATCTTCTTGCCCCTTGGCTAAGTTCAGGAGCACTTGTTAGAACTGGGCGTTCTGAGCTTGGAGATCTTTAATTGTTTGCTTTAGAGCCATTTTCTTACTGACATAAACAGCGATAAAATGAGAAACATGTCTTAAGAGTACCTGTTATGCAATGACATGCATGATATGTAAAATGCAATGTTTTCAAGGATCTTATGGGGGTAAACACAAGAAAATGTTAGAAGTTGAACTTTGATCACAACTTTGATTGGAGAACTTCGTATCGTTGAATGTCCTTCCATGAGAATCAAGCTTGCCATGTCAAGTGGGTCATAGCCCTTGACTCAAGTTATCATGATTTGGTCTTTGACGACATTTGGTTAGAGGAAAATAAATCCTTTTCCCCTTGATAGACGTCAGGTTCAATATAACCCTGCATCACAGGCCCTTGAGACCCATGAAATGGTTATTGAAAATGCTATGACATGATGTCATGATGATATGTACAAGTAAACATATACACACAAAGCAAACAAGTACTTCGGTTTAGGATTGTATGAGGTTTGTAGGTAAGTACCCTCTTGAAGTTTAGTTGGTTTAACCTGTTCTAGAAAGTAATCGGGTTGTAGGGAATCTCAATATCACTGATCTTTCTTCATCGTACATTGTTTCAGTGCTAGCCTCTTTATTGGCAACCGAAATATCCCGAAAGTACGATCTCAATGAGTGTAGTATCGAGTATCAACCAACTTCAGACTACACCAAAGCCTGCTATCTCACTACTTCCTAATAGCCAAGTTATTCAATTAAAGGTTCTAAGGTCAATTAGTGCTTCATGACACCACACAGCGGCCCCGTATTCTCCTTGACTAGACTCAAGGGCTACCGGTACCAACAAATGTGTCACACTAACATAGTCATCGCTTCAACCATGTCGGTATACCCCGCACAGTCTCCACGATCTATTGCTACTTACCTAATAATGTTCCCCGATTCAGGTAGAGGATCAATACAAACCCAAACAAGGACCCATAATGTAAAGCAAGCAAATCAAATAATGAAATCATTTAAAGGTGATCTAGCTCTAAGGTAACCCCACTTTTAATAATCCCAAGCAGAGTCTCCAGTTCTGTAATACGGTGGAAGAACTAACTTGGAGTGTTTTGTGGTTGATCGGAATTGTTGCGGATAGCAAGAGTCGCCACCAAATTTTCTTTTATCCAATAAAGGAAAGGGTGAAAATAACAGGAAAGACCTTTGAGATATTTTCTTAAATTCGGGGGTAGGTTATGAAAAGGGAAGGTGTTATCACCCTTTTCATCCATAGTTATCTATGGGCTCTTAGTTGCTTGCTAGATCACTTTGAAAAAATGCTTTGTTTAAAATGTGTTTGTGGTGGGTTTTAAAAGTATTTTTGAAAAGCGCCTTCGTTTAGGCAAACTTTGTAATGATTCTCGTCTCTATAAGAATGCATAAAAAGTGTTGGACTTTTTGAAAATATTTCATGTTTTGGAAGTGTTTGGTGTGTTTGAAAAGATGTTTGTTTTGAAGATGGATTGTGAGCAAGCAACTAAGAACGTTCTACCTACTCAAAAGTCTTTTTGTTCATTTCTCTCTTCCTTTGACATTGCTGTCTTACCATTTATTGGTAAGTAGCCTTATCTTTGGATGTAAAGGGACAGGCGTGGGTCGTCATATAGTCATATAATGCAATGTTGTGAGATATCTTAACATTTTCCTTAAGGGACTAAGATCATTTGTAAGGCAACATTTGTAGCGTCATCGAGGGACTTTGATCTTGTATTTTGTTGTTTTTGCTAAGACATCTCACATGCATATCATGACCATTTTCTTAAGGCAACAAGTGGAGTTAACCCTAGAGGTGTAGTGTGCAAGTGTTTTGATTTCATGCATTATTTTGTCTTGGATTAGGTTTGTCTATGATCGATTTTAGTCTTGCCATACATACCCTAGTTACTAGCATTTGTATTTGAAAGTGGTAAATTACGGAAAATAAAATCCTACGCTATTACATCGTTTAGGGGGACGGGGATACAATTTACAAAGGTGATGGATATGAGCTTAAATATTACAACCATGTTAAATAACCATGAAGAAACTATGTGGAACATGTAAAAACAATGGAAAAGGAGAGAAAATGCATTTTAGAACATTATGTGTCGACACATGCTCTTTTTCATCGACACATTACCTTTCCATGCCCCTGTTTTTCCAAATAAATTCAATATGAGTCGATACATAATGGTATGTGTCGACTCATACCCTGCATGTTTCGACTCATACGTGCTTTGTGTCGACTCATATGAAGAATTGAAAAACACAATAAGGGGGGTTGAATTGGAATCTTAAAATTCAATGGAAAGACCACGTTGATTTTTATCCTGGTTCATTTGAACTCAAACTACTCCAGTCCACCCATCAAGGTGATTTCTCCTCTCTCCAACGAGGTCTTAATCCACTAATCAATCTTGATTACAAGTCTACTTTGACAACTGCCAAAGTCTTCTTGAGTATAACAACAACCCGATTTTTCTCAAGGAAATGCACTAAATAATATAAGAATAAACCAGTGTATAATATTGTTTCTTACAACATAGTATCATAGTATTATGATGTTTTACACAGTTGAAAGTATTGTACGTTTGAGGATTAGAAAAGATTGTAGCGTTGTTGAGTGTTGTGAAAATCGTAAATGATTTATCCTCAAGTTTTGTTTAAATAGGCGCAGCATGGATGATTATTTGGAAACTTGATTAATGATAGTTAAGGTGATTTCCAAAAATAAAGATCCTTGTTCCCTTCCAGCCGTTAATATTGAAATTGAAGTATTTGTTGCTGATTGCTTCAGAACTTTTGAAGGTCAAAGCCATAAGATCTTGTTTGCAGTGTTAGACTTACTTTCCCAGAGTTGTGTAATCAGAGTTAAAACATCTTTCTTTTAGTGCAACTTCTGATCTTCTTTCATCAGAGCTTTTTGAGAATTGTCTATATTCACAGCAGGAACAGCCTTGTAGCTTATCTTATAATCTACTTCCATCAGAACTTCTCTACAAAACAGAATATAATTTTAGAGTGCATAATTGTTCTTTGTGTTTGTTATCATAAAAACTCTTACAAGGGTTGTAGAATCAAACTATGTTCTAACAATTTCCCCCTTTTTGATGATGACAAAAACAAGGATATTTCAATAAAAATAAACATAACATAAAAGGATTATAGGGTCTCCCCCTGAGATGAGTACTCAGATAGAGATGAATTACTTCCCTGAAGTTCATTCTGATCAGAGCTTTTGATGCATTTACTTCTGTCTTCATCAGAGTTTTGTTCCTGTTTTGCTTTCAGAAAAAAAGCGAGAAGTTATGATATTCAAAATGTTTGAGATTGTGTCTCGATATACTGTTATTAGAAATATCTTACGTTCTCCCCCTTTTTGTCAAGAATAAAAAAGCAATATAAACACTAATATTCAGAGTCAAAAGATGAGTTATATTAAAATCAATTGCAATAACATGTTCAGAGGAAAACAAAACAAGATAAATGAATACAGTAAAGAAAACAAGTGTTTAAAAAACTAAGGTGGAGGTGGAGGGAGTCGTGTGAACAACGCTTCTAGCAAGCTCTTAATCTGAGTGTTTGATTCCTCTTGTTTTCCCAACATTCTTTTGATTTCTCTGCATGTGTCGTCTTGCTTGTCTAATCTCTCCTTGATCACTGCATTTTCTTTCTTCAGCTCTTCCAGAGTTTGCATAACCATAGATGAAGAAGGTATATCCATAGAAGGTGCAAGCTTCTCAGACCAATCTATAGTAGGTTCTGACTCAGTGGCTTCTTCAGTCTCTTTGCCTTTGTCTTGAACAATCAGAGGAGATTATCAGAGCATGGTTCAACAACTTCTGAAGGCTAGCGCTCTTTCTAGGGAGCATTATCCAGCAGAAGAATAGGTTTCTTTTCCCAATGGCGCAAAACTTGATTCTTGAAAACATTCAGCTGATCACAAGTTCTGTTGGGCTATGTCATAGCTTAACTCTTTGAGTTCTGGGATTCAGAATTGAACCATTTTTTGAACTGGTTCCAGTGAGAGTCAGAAGCAGCAGGATTCAGATTTTCTAAGCATTCTAACTTCAAAGAGTTAACCCATTCATTTATCTCTGTTTCAAAAATCAGTAAATTTCTACCAACATCTACCTTGGTGATAGTTTGTTTTGGTTTAGGGATAACAATTTTGTGAGAGTTAGAGGCAAGGTGATCCAACGCTTCTAAGTCTATTATAGTTCTTAGGTAATCTTCTGAAGGGTTAATAGGAGAGGGAGAAGGAGATTCAAAAATGATAATTGGTGATGGAGGTGTATTCGGTGGAGTGGAATGGTAAGGTGATGGAATTTCTGGAATGTCTTGGATGGAGAGAGGTTGTCAAACCATGAGAGGTTCTATTATTCCAGGAATTAGTGTGGTGATATCAGAGTCAATATTTGGATTTTCTGGTTGGGAAGCGTTAGCGTTTAGATTTTCATAGTGGGTAGCTTGGAAGTTTGGATTTTCTATGTGGGGAGCTTGAAATTCTGGATCAAATTGATCAATATCAGAAAGAACTTGAGCAAGTTCTGGTTGATTTTGTTCAAGATGTGCATTAGGGGAGTGTGGTTCGTTCAGAATGTTTTCTAGAGTGACTGAAGGGTCAAATTCTATATCAAAATCTTCAAAGGTTTGTGGTGATGGGTCTTCTATTGGTTTTGGAGAGGAGGGTGTTTTAGATGTTGAAAAAATCATTGATCCTACAACAGAAATAAAAGAAGAATTACCTTTCTTCTTAGCAGCTTTTGGTGTCTTCTTAGAAGATCCTTCTCCTGCAGCTTTCCTTTTTCTAGACTTCTTGAGGACAACTTCTGGAGCCTATTGACGGAGATCACAAATGTTTAACTCTGGATTAGTCCCATCCATCTTGCATGCTTCCAGATATCTGACAATGAGTTCTGGTGAAGCATCTATTTGAGAGAACAGAGGAAAATATTTCAGAGGGACTCTTCTTGATGTGATGACTTCTTTGGTTGAAATGGTTGGATCCTTCTTAATGTTTTCAATGATCTTCATCTTCTTCAGATTCTTAGCATTGAGAGGTTTTCCAGCACATGCCTCTAGAGTGGTGATCTGCTGAGCTTCAGTCATATATTCTACTAATTTGTTTTCAGTCAGAATATCTGAAATTAGCCTACCCAGAGGTATCCAATCCCTCTTGGTTCTTTCATCTTCTTCGATTTCCTTTACACTTGTTCTTAGATGGTTGAATAGCAAATGAGGAAGGCTTATTTTTGCCTTTGTTGCAATGAAGTATAACAAAAATTGTTGATCAACGCTGATGTTATCAGGAGAGCTTATTGGCTTCCTGTGGTTGATACAACCCAGAATAATTTTTTCCCATATTCTGAAGTAGTCCTTTAGATCTTTGATTTTGTTGGATGGCTTCCCAGAGGTAAAAATCTCTCTCGAGATTGTTGTTAGGTCATAACATTTCTCGGCCATATCGCTGCAACGGATTCCTCCGCCATTATGACCAATTAACCTTGCAATCATATCTTCAGAGATAACAATCTTCTTCCCCATCACATATGAAGTTACTTGATAATTTAATGTGGATGCGTGAATCCAGAATTCCTTGACCAATTTTGGGAAAACTCGACCCAGAAGACGATCAAAATATATGTTCCATCCTTGAAATTCCACATCTGTTGTAAGATCAAAGTTGTTTTCCTTCATGCTTTCAAAATTAATGATGAGTTTGCAGAGAAACTCTAGTGAATCAATGGGGGTCAAAAGAGTTATTGACGGTTCTTCGTATCTTTCTACAGTTGACAAAGATGAACCAGGAGCACATTGAGGATTCTGAGCGCTTGAAGATGAAGCCATTATTCACACATACTGTTGAGGGTTTTTTGAAAGAGGGTTTTGCAAACGAAAACTAGAGAGAAAACAGTAGCGAGAAGAAGTGAGAGTGAAAGTGAATGGTTTATTTATAAGCAAGTTGAAAACTTAATCAGTAAGAAAGATAAAAAATAATGATTACACAACATTTATGAATCTTGAAAATAGGGAGATGGCATGGAGATATAAAACAGTTACCAATATAACATGCGTCTCAATGCATCCAATCAAGGCTTTAATCCCTTCAGAATTTGAACGCGCGTTCATCCTTAGAAGGAAGCTTGTGAGAGGATGAAAGATGTTGATGAAGTGAACTACATGCTTCTATCTTTGAAATGAACCGTTTGGAGATTGTTCAGATCTTATTGGATAGATCCTGATGCAATTGTTCTTCTAACTTCTAAAGAATTGTTGATCAGATGTTCACAAAAAAACATAAAGTTCTGAGGCTTAAAGAATATATAAATAAAACTCTTATTCTGGACATAATTTCATGCTGAGATGTTTCAGAATGAAATTAAACCTATCTTTAGAAAGTGATTTAGTGAAGACATCATCCCATTGATGGTCTGTGTCAATAAATTTTAAGGAAAGAATTCCTTTCTGAATATAGTCCCTAATAAAGTGATGTTTTATTTCTATATGCTTAGCCCTAGAATGTAAAATAGGATTTCTAGATAAACAAATTGCAGAAGTGTTATCACAGAATATAAGAATGTTACTCTCAAATATATTGAAGTCTTCAAGCTGACTCTTCATTCAAAGCATTTGTGTGTTGCATCCAGTTGCTGCTATGTATTCAGCTTCAGCAACTGATAATGCAATTGTGGATTGCCTCTTGCTGGTCCATGAGATCAGATTTCCTCCCAGAAACTGGAAGCTTCAAGAAGTGCTTTTTCTTTCTACTCTGTCTCCAGCGAAGTCAGCATCACAGTATCCTACTAATTTGTATTCACTGGTTTTTCTATAAAACAGACTAAGATTAGTAGTACCTTTCAGATATTTGAAAATTTTCTTAACAGTTGTTAAGTGAGATTCTCTAGGATCTGATTGGAATCTGGAACATAAACATACACTGTATAGAATATCAGGTCTTGAAGCTGTAAGATATAATATAAAATCAACCATACCTCTGTAGATCTTTTGTTCTACCTTTTTACTTACCTCTTCCTTTTCCAGAATGCATGTAGGATGCATTGGAGTCTTGGCTGGCTTACATTCCGATAAGTCGAATTTCTCCAGAAGTTCTTTGACGTATTTGCTATGGTATATGTAGGTTCCTTTTGGAGTATGATTGATCTGAGTTCCCGGAAAGAATTTGAGTTCTCCCATCAAGCTCATTTCAAACTATGCCTGCATAGACTTAGCAAATTCTCTTCCCATAGAGGCTTTAGTAGATCCAAAAATGATATCATCTACATAAATTTGACAAACTAGAATGTCATTCTTACATGGCTTACAGAATAAGGTTGTGTCCACTTTCCCCATGGTGAAATCATTTTCTAACATAAAGTTACTTAGTCTTTCATACCAAGCCCTAGGAGCTTGTTTCAGACCATATAGTGATTTCTTTAGTTTGAAAACATATTCTGGATGTTTGGAATTTTCAAAACCAGGGGGTTGGTGCACATAAACTTCTTCATCAATGTATCCATTTAAGAATGCACTTTTGACATCCATCTAATAGAGAGTGATGCCATTATTCACAACGAAGGAAATTAAAAGTATGATAGATTCTAACCTGGCGATTGGAGCAAAGGTTTCTGTATAGTCTATCCACTCTTGTTGACTATAACCTTGTGCAACCAGCCGTGCTTTCTTTCTGATGACTTCTCCTTGTTTATTAAACTTGTTTCGAAATACCCATTTTGTTCCAATGACGTTGAACCCTTTTGGTTTGGGAACCAGATCCCACACATCATTTCTGGTGAATTGATTTAATTCCTCCTGCATAGCCAGTATCCAATCATTGTCCAGAAGAGTTTCATCAATGGAAGTTGGCTCAATCAGAGATACTAATCCCATGAGAGATTCTTCAGAGTTTCTGAATGTGGATCTTGTTCTGATTGGATCTTCCTTCTTTCCCAGAATTTTGTCTTCAGGATGAGCTAGGCTGCTTCTGGATAGTCTTTTCTGGAGAGGTTCTTCAAATGTTGTTGTAATGTTTGTAACATCTCCTTCTGATGTTGTTTGTGATTCTTTGTTGGGAACTTCTGATGCAGTGTCTTCAGTACCTGTAAATTTGACTTCTATATTCGCAAGAGATTCATTTTGCTTTGACTTTTGAGAGCCAAGCCTGTCATCAAATCTAACACTGATTGACTCTTCTAAAATTTGTGCTTCTGTGTTGTATACTCTGTAGCCTCTTGAGCATTCAGAGTATCCTAACATAATACACTTTTATGCTTTAGAGTCAAACTTGTTCAGATGTTCTTTGGTTTTAAGAATAAAACAAATACATCTAAATGGATGGAAATATGAGATGTTGGGCTTTCTAATATTCCGCATTTCATATGGAGTCTTATCTAGAATAGGTCTTATGTATATTCTATTCTGAAAGTAACATGATGTGCTAATTGCTTCTACCCAGAAGTTCTTAGCAATGTTAGTCTCGTTGATCATGGTTCTGGCCATTTCTTGTAAAGTTCTATTCTTTCGTTATACCACTCCATTTTGTTGGGGAGTTCTAGGACAATAGAAATCATGAGAGATGCCATTCTCATTAAAATATATTCCAATTTTTTTGTTTTCAAATTCTCCACCATGATCACTTCTGACTTTAACAATTCTAAGATCCTTTTCATTTTGGACTTGGTTACAGAAAGCAAGGAACACAGAGTATGGATCGTCCTTGTGTCTTAAGAACTTTACCCATGTCCATCTGCTATAGTCATCTACGATCACTAATCCATACTTCTTTCCACTAATGGATGCAGTTTTCACTGGTCCAAATAGATCTATGTGCAGAAGTTCTAATGGTCTAGAGGTAGAAACAACATTTTTTGCTTTAAAAGGGGGTTTTGCAAATTTACCTTTTTGACATGCTTCACACAGAGCATCTGAGCTGAACTTCAGGTTAGGAAGTCCTCTGACCAGATTGAGTTTGTTAATCTGAGATATTCTTCTCATACTAACATGCCACAATCTTCTGTGCCAGACCCATTTCTCATCGATAAAAGACAATAGGCATTTTACATTCTGACTTTTTAGTTCAGAAAGTTTTATTTTGTAAATGTTGCTCTTTCTCTTTCCATTAAAGAGGATAGATCCATCTTTCTGACTAACAGCTTTACAAGATTTTTAATTAAAGATTATATCATAACCGTTATCACTTAATTGACTTATAGATAACAAGTTATGCATTAATCTATCTACTAACAGAACATTAGTAATAGAAGGAAGATTATCATTACCAACTGTTCTAGAGCCAATGATCTTCCCTTTCTGATTGCCTCCAAAACCTACGTAGCCTCCAGATTTAAGCTCCGGGCTTTGGAACATATGCTTTCTTCCCGTCATGTGTCGAGAGCATCTAGAGTCCAGGTACCAGGATTGGTGTTTCAGTCTTGCTGTCAAAGATATCTGATACATATACAATTTTATCCTTAGGTACCCATATCTTTTTGGGTCCTTGTTTGTTAGAGTTACCAAAATTTTGTTTGAATTTTGGTTTAGCAATGAAATCATTACTGGTATATTTTAAGTCATGTGTGTGTCCATAGGTAAAGTGAGATTTTAGAGGAGTGTGTTTAATACCCAAATCTTTGACTTTCTTAGGTTATGATACTTTACCTTTGTATCCTATCCCTTTTATGCCATTTCTACTAACTCCATAGATCATTGAAGCCATCTTGCTTCTATTTTTGTTTTTAGTGTGGAACTTTTGAAAGTTGTGATCATATTTCTTTATGATTGTATCAGGGTTACTAGGAGCTTTTGAGACAATTTCCTTCTGAATATTTTGTAAATCATTTTCAAGTTTTAAAATTTTTTCTTTCAGCTCAGAGTTTTCTAGACTCAGATTCTTAGTTTCTTCAGAGTCAGAAACTAGATCCTTTTTTAGGTTCTTGTTTATGACTCGAAGCTTCTGATACCTTTCTATAATTTCTGACAGACTCTCCTCTAATTAAGATTTAATAAAGTTAGAAAATACCTCTTCTGTCTCTGAATCTGATTCTGATCCAGATCATCTAGTATCTTCTGATATGTTGGCCATCAGGGCAATGTTGGCTCTTTCATCTTCTGATTCAGTGTTTGCTTTTGAAGAGTCTGAGTCATCCCACATTTCCATGAGACTTTTCTTCTTCTTAATGAACTTCTTCGTAGGTTTCTCCTTCTGAAGCCTTGAACAATCGCTTTTGTAGTTCCCTTGTTCATTGACTCGTAACAGACAATGTCTATTTCTTGACTTTCTATGCTCAGAAGATGGTTCATATTTTCTATATCCAGACGATGATTCAGACTGATTCCATGTTCTTCTGGAATTTCTGAATTTCCTTTACCTGTGCTTTCACAACTGATTTACTCTTCTAGAGAGAAGAGATAATTCATCTTCTTCTGATGAGGAACCTCCAGAGTTTTCTTCTATTGCCTACAAAACTTTAGAATCATATTTTTTGTGATTTGAGGGCTAGAGGCTTACCTTGCTTCTGGGGATCATCATCTTCTAACTCTATCTCATGACTTATGAGAGAGATGACAAGTTCTTCTAAAGATATTTTGTTCAGATCATTTTCCAGTTTGAGAGTAGTGACCATGGGTCTCCATTTATTTGGTAAACTTCTGATGATCTTCTTTACATGATCAGCAATTGAATATCCTTTGTCTAGAACTTTCAGCCCAGCAACTAGAATTTGAAATATTGAGAACATTACTTTAATGGTTTCATCTTCTTCCATTTTGAAGGCTTCATACTTCTGAATGAGCGCAAGGGCTTTGGTTTCTTTTACTTGCGTGTTGCCTTCATGCGTCATTCTCAGGGAATCAAACATGTGCTTTTCTGTCTCTCTATTTATGATCTTCTCATACTCTGAATATGAGATGGCACTCAAGATAATAGTTCTGGCCTTGTGATGATTTCTGAAGTCTTGCTTTTGATTATCTAACATTATTTTTCTGTCAATCTTTTGCCCACTTTCATCAACCGAATGTAGGTACCCATAAATCACCATATCCCAAAGATCAACATCATGAGCCAGAAAGAAGCTTTCAATTCTGTATTTCTAGTAATCAAAGTTCTCTCCATCAAAGATTGGAGGTTTGTCACTGATTCTGTCTTTCTCATCATGGTAGTTATTGCCGATGTTCTGACTTGGTCCCACCATAGTGTTTTTCTTAGCTTGGATCTTTTACTGACACTGTTAAGTGTTTGAACTCAGAACCAGGCGCTCTGATACCAATTGAAGAATTGAAAAACACAAGAAGGGGGTTGAATTGGACTCTTAAAATTCAATGGAAAGAACACGTTGATTTTTATCCTGGTTCGTTTGAACTCAAACTACTCCAGTCCACCCATCAAGGTGATTTCGCCTCTCTCCAACGAGGTCTTAATCCACTAATCAATCTTGATTACAAGTCTACTTTGACAACTGCCAAAGTCTTCTTGAGTATAACCATAACCCAGTTTTTCTCAAGAAAATGCACTAAATAATATAAGAATAAACCAGTGTACAGTATTGTTTCTTACAAAATAGTATCATAGTATTGTGATGTCTTACACAACTGAAAGTATTGTATGTTTGAGGATTAGAAAATATTGCAGCATTGTTGAGTGTTGTGAAAATCGTAAATGATTTATCCTCATGTCTTGTTTAAATAGGCGCAACATGGATGATCATTTGTAAACTTTACTAATTATAGTTAAGGTGCTTTCAAAAAATAAAGATCCTTGTTCCCTTCTAGCCGTTACTCTTGAAATGGAAATATTTGATTTGTAACGCTTCAGAACATTGAAGTATTTGTTGTTGCTTGCTTCAGAACTTTTGAAGGTCAGAGCCATAAGATCCTTTTTCTCTATTTTACTGACCTCTTTATCTTGCAAAGGCTTCTTCTATTTAAAGGCAAGAGGTTTGTGAACAAACTGATTTGGTTTACAAACTATGGAGATATGGCTAGGTTGGATTGCAAATATCAAGTTATGTCATGGTCCCAAGATGAAGTGCCAAAGTTGTTGGTTTAGAGGGGCTGATTTCCATGATTTATGGTGGAGTAAAATAAGAAACAAACAAGGTATGGGTTCAAGACGAGTTTTGTACAAAAGCTTGCTCTTCAAGAATCGCAATGGCGCCTTTATGCCATAAATGAAAAGATCTTTTGGACAATGGCTAAAACACTTGGGTAATAGCTCAAAATTACGTGTAAGCATTAAATTATGGTGAGATTAGCAAGTTAGAAGGCCTGCAACACAAGATTATGCAGCATAGCATAAGGATTTTATTATGTGTTCTTTACTAAAATGACTTGCAATTCAAGAATGGATGCACAACTTCTTGCCCTTGAATTTCCTAGCTCAAGTATGATAAATTCATGCTCTTGGATGTTTTGGAAAGCTTGAAACACCCTCTATAACTTTCATGCTGACCATTTTGACAAAATCATCTTGGAACTATGTGAAAAAATACCAAGAAGTTGGGATAAAATCCTGACAAAAATCGGTTGAAAATTTCTCTAAGTGTTTATTCAAAAATGCCATGACTTCATGAATTTATAACTTAAAATCCAAGCAACTCCAGAAAAGTATTGCCCTACAATATTTTAGATTTCATTGAGATCTATAACTTTCATGTAAGAAGTTTTCCTTGAATCATCTTGCATCATGGTGAAAGAATGTCATGAAATTATGAGATTATCATGTACAAAACACTTAGAAAAATTCCTAAGTCTTGAAAAGTTTGACTTTTCAAATTGACTTTTGACTTTCTTGACTTTTTGATGATCAAACTTGATATTCTTGAATGTCTAAATGAATTTTGATCTTTGAAACTTAATGTTGACCAAAAAGTCAAAGTTTGACTTTTGGTGCTACAGTTGACTTTTTCATCAGTACAACTGATTTTTGGTAATCTGGTCAATTGACCTTGTGCAAACTCAAACCCTAATCTTGAGATATCAGTGTTGAGGAGATGGCTTGACCTACTCAATACTGGTGAAAGCTTGAGCTTTTGAAGATCTTTGTAAGAAATGTCTTGAGAAAAGAGAGGGCAAATTTTGGGTACAACACTTCTCTATCAAAAGTTTAGCAAGAAAACCTTTGACTCCACTTCTCGTTTCCCAATTAGCTACAATGTCGGACTGCTTCAGATGTAAGGTTGTTGCAATGTCTTATGGTTTTGGAGCTTCCTCTAAACCAGTTAAGAGTGTCTGATCCAGAACAGGTACCCCCAATAATCGAGAGAACTCCTCCATTATGGGTACCAACTGATAATCTGGAAAACTGAAGCAGTGATGTGCAGGGTCAAAGAACTAGAATAGAACACTCATCATGTCTTCATGAAAACCTGGGGTAACCAGACTGAGTAGTCGACCATGCCTTTTGATGAATGGAGAACCTTCGGGAACTCTTGAGACTAACTCTTTAAGTTGCAGAGGCACCCTTACAAAGTTGATCTGGATAGTATTTCTGTGAGCGGAGGCCATAACCTACAACAAAGAACAAAGATAAATCCCTTGGTCCTTGAAATGGTTAGTGAAAATGATATGGCATGATGTCATGATGTTATGATCTTATGTTCAAACAATTAATCATACACAAACAAATCACACAAGGCATTAGGTTTAAGCTTGCATGGAGTTTGAAGGTAAGTACCCTCTTGAAGTTTTAGTTGGCTCAATCTGTCCTAAAAGAAGTAACCGGGTTCTAGGATCCTCAATATCACTGATCTTTCTCCCAAGAATTGTTTCAACACAAGCATTTGATTTGCGACCGAAATATCCCGAGAGTTCGATCTCAATGAGTGTAGCATCGAGTATCAACCAACTTCAGTCTGCACCAAAGTCGGCTATCTCACTACTTTCTAATGGCTAAGTTGTGTCAACTAAGGTTCTATGGTCAGTTAGTGCTTTATGACACCACACGGCAGCCCATCATTCTCCTTTACTTAACTCAAGGGACACCGGCACCAACCAATGTGTTACACTAACGTGTCCATCGCTTCAACCGTATCGGTATATGCCGTACAATTTTCATAATCTATTGTTACTTACCTAAAATGCCCCCTGATCTGGGTATAGGATCTATACAGAAAATAAACCTAAGCATATCCCGAAATATAAAGCATACAAGACAAACAAGTAAAGAGATAAAGGTGATATATCTCTTAAGGTAACCCCACTTTTAATTGTCCCAAGCAGAGTCGTCAGTTCTGTAATACAGTGGGAGAACTGACTTTTGGTTTTGTGTTTTATCGCAAATGTTGCAGATAGAAAGAGTCACCATTGACTTTTCTTTTATCCAATAAATGAAAGGGTGAAAAGAACATGTGTGATACGGTGGCAAAACCGAGTGTTTTACTGGTTTTGCATTTATATTCGCAAATTTTACCGTAAGCAAGAGTCGCTGTGATACGGTGGGAGAATTGACTTGGGATTTTGCGTTTGTGTTCTCAAATGTTTCGGTTTAGCAAGAGTCGCCACCGACTTTTTATTTTATCCTAAGGAAAGGTCAAAAAGCACAGGAAAGACCTTTGAGATGTTATCTTGGGTTCGGGGAGTAGATTATATAAAGGGAAGGTATTAGCACCCTTTATATCCATGGTTATCCATGGGCTCTTAGTTACTTTCTTAAATCACTTGCTTTGCTTTTCAATTGTTTGAAATGGTGCTTTGTGTGTGGTTTTGAAAGATGTTTTGGAAAGAGGCCATCGTTGTGGCAACCTTTGTAATGATTCTTGTTTGAATGTATACAAAGGTTTTTTTGTCTTTTGAAAAATTTTCAATGCTTGAAAGTAGGGTTTTGAAATTGTGTTGTGAAGTGTGTTTGAAAATGGCAAAGATGTTTTTGCAAGCTTTGATCAAGCAACTAAGAGTTGTCTACCCTATTTTACTCAAAGATCTTTCTAATGTTTTTAACCTTTTTAACAGTGTTGCTTCACCATTGTATTTGGTGAACAACCTTGAGTTAGGATGTTAAACGGGACAGGCGCGGGTCATCGTATAGACCATGATAGCAATAGTGTCAAGTATTTTTGGCAATTTTCTTGAGGGACTTGATCATTTTGTTTAGGCAACTCAGATAGCATCATCGAGGGATTATGATCTTTTTGTTTTGTTTTTGTTTTGCCAAAGTACTTGACATGCAACCATGGCCCATTTTTGAAGGCAACAAGTAGATTGAAACCCTAGGGGTGCAAGTGTGCATTGTGTTTGATTTTCATGCATTTTTGTCTTTTGATTAGGTCAAACTATTTGTTGGTTTTGATTTTGCATACAAACCCTAAGTCTAACCATGACATAATTGAAAGCATTTAAAGGTGCGAGAATTTAAATTCTACACTATTACAACATGACATAGGGAGGGGGGTACAAATTTGAATTGGGGATTATTTTGCAAGAAATTAAATCCTAAATTATTACAACCATATTGAATTTGCAAGGCATAATATTTAAATGTAGATTATTTAAATAAATACAATAAATAAATATTAAATAAAATGCATCATGTAAAAAAAGGTTTTTTTGTTGTTTTTTTATGTATGTAAAGCATTCTTTTAATGTGAACAAAAAGGGTGTAAATAATAAAAATAAAAGGATTAATTTTACTTAATAAAAGGGGTAAACCCTAATTTTCTTTAAGGAAAATAAAAGTGTATTATTTATTACAAAATATATTAATATGTACAAAAATAAGAATATATTATATAATAAAAAAATGTTTTTTTAGTATAAAGTAATAATAAAAATAAAAATGTATTTATTTTTGTGTTTTTTATTCTAATTACTTAATAAACATAGTATATATATATGTTAAACATGTGAAAAATAAAATAAATTATTTACAAAAAATGTATATATTTCAAGAAAATATTTTCAAATGTGAATAAAAATAATAAATGAAAATAAAAGTATTTTTTCCATTATTTTTAAGTTTTAAACAAAATAATATAAAGTATTTAATCATTTAAATGGTGGAAATAATTAAAATAAATACCAAATAAATATAAAAATTTATGAAAATATTTTTTAAGTATTTTTTATATTTTAAAATAAAATATCAAAGTCAGAAATAAAATAAAAATGCCAAAATGATAAATATACAAGAAATGGGCCAGGGGGTGTGAACTGAAAATGCAAGTGTTAGAAGCAAAAATAACCAGGCCCAGCCCAATAACTTCGTCTTCTTCCTCTGTTCAAACACCAAAACGCGCGTTTTCCACACAAACTTGTATCTCCTGATTCAGTGCTTTTTTGACAAAACTCAAAACATAAAACTTGTAGAGCATCAAACAATGAATCTAACCATATAAAAAACTTAAACTAACTCTCAAAGACCAGAGAGAATTTCTCTGGCCCTAATTTCTAACCTAGTTTTTTTAGAAAGTTCATGGATGAAATTCTCCTAGCATGATTAATATAAATGAAAACTAAGCACGTGTATGGTTTAAGGGCTATGAATACAACATCTTTCATTCACAAACCTAAGTCTAACTATTCCTAAATAGAGAGATAGAAGTTCATGAAATACTTGTTTCAGTTGACTTCGAGCTGGACAATGCAGCAACTTCCAATGGTGTTTGAGGTTCTTTTGAGCTTGCTTGATGTCCACTGAACCTTTCCCAATGCTTGGTTTGTTTTGAAGTGGCCTGAATCATGCTACAGAACTCAACCTGCAAAGCTTCCAAACAAAAATGGCAATGTGTGTTAATGGAGTTACAAAAACTTGTGAATGGTCTGGATAGCTCAGGTATGTTGATTGGAATGTGTTTGAAGTAATTTTGGATAAAACGCACGAGGGAATTTGAATGTGGCTTGCAATATGCAGAACTGGCCCTGTTTTGCAAGAAAATGGGGATTTTGTGCGAAAGGAGGTTTTAGTGGTCAAGGGCTCGTGTTTCTGGCTTGATAGGGTATGAGAAACTTGTTTTAAGTGTTTGCTTGAGTTAGTTTTATCAGCTATGTGAGATGCCTTGTGTTTGACAAGTTTCTTCTTTTTGAAGCAAGAAAGTGGAAGTGAGGTTACAAGCTTGCACAGGCCATCTTATCACCCTGCATACCACCCTCTTGGCCCCTCTAATTAGTGGATTTGTTTTTCTGCAAGAGATTTGGCTCTATGCTCAAGGATTAGTGGTTTGACATAAAAGCAATCTTTTGCAAAAATGGAAATATGCCTTTTACCATTTAGGGATTAAACTTGTGTATAATACCCTAATGACCAAGACAAAGCAATATCTCAATGGATATGCATTAAATTATGGAGTACAAACTATTTTAGAGGCCTGTAATTGTGTAACAAGCTAGCTTGGTCAGACTTGGCAAGTGGTATGAACATGTAACGGCCATGGTTGCAAAGTGAGTTTTTGCCAACTTCAAGCATTCGATTCTCCCTAACCACAAAGGAGTTTGAGGAGTTCTTTGACAATTTGGAAAGCTTGAAACATGTACTATAATCCATATTTAAAATGCAACTTAAGACTCCAAGCGGAACTATGTGAAAAATGGCCATGAAGATGGGTCAAAATCCTGCCTAAACTAGGGCAAAATTTCTCTAAGTTAAAAGTTTTAGGTACCCTTGTTCCAAAAATCATAACTTGAGATCCAAGCTTCTTTTGAGAAAACTTTGTGAATAAAAGTATTAGACTTTGTGATGGACTACAAATTTCATGTTTCAAGTTTTGTTTGAATCCATTTTCATCTTGGTGATAAAATGGGACAAAGTTAAGAAAAAATAAGAAAATTTTATAACTTAGAAAATTTCTAAGTTATGAAAATTTTCCATTTTAAACCCTAATTTGCAATTTTGGGTTTCTTGATGAACAAGTTTCATAATTTGACATGTCTTGATGAAAAATAACTCTTGGCACTTGATTTTGACCAAAAAGTCAAAGTTTGACTTTTCAGTGTATAGTCAAATTTTGATCAGTTGACTGAAAAATTCATTTGTCAATCCTATGCATTTGAGATCTTTTGAACTTGTTGAATGGGTCAAGACAATGTCATTGAGTCCTTGAGTCCATGGTCGAGCTTGATTTGCCATTGGTTAGGTCAAATAGTCAAAAATTGCCTTTGTACAGTCAAAACCCTAAAAATGACCATTTTGCCCTTTTGGTGATCTGATCAAATTTCTTGTGGAATTGTGATCCAAACTTGATCAAATGGTTCATATGGGTTCATAATGTTGATGTGGGTAAAAATTCATGAGGTTTGACTGTCAATTGGCCACAGTTGACTTTTTCCCCAATACAGCTGATTTCTAAGTCAACTGTCAAATTGACTGGGCAAAAATTTGAATCAAGGCTTGAAACTTGGTATGGACAAACTTGTGAGTCCAACATGAAGTATGAAAGTCACTTTGGGCATTGTAGGTCAAAACATCCCTATGCAAACTCAAACCCTAATTTAGGTCAAAAGTGCAAGGAGGTGTCTTGAGCAGAGCAAACCCTAGCTTGATCTTGAGTTCCAAGAGTCTTGTGATGAGAAATGTTGATAAAATGAGAGGGAAAATTTTGGGGTACAACAGTTGCCCCTGTTCAATCTTCTTGAACCTGAAGAGTTAGATTGGCAAGTTTGCCTTTCGCGACTCAAAGGTAAAAGAGGATTGGACACTAGAGTGCCATAAATGTGCACTCGTCAGAATATTGTTTAGGGAATGGGCTTAAAGATGCCATTTGGAGATGGTATAATCTTGCTGGATATGGGCTTAAAGATGCCATCCAAGAATGTTTGTTGAACTGTAATGTTGTAGGTCAGGAGAATGGGCATCAAAATGGTATCCGTGTCTGGAATGCATTTGAACTGTATCTGGAGACTGAGTCTGTATGAGCAGAGGAATGGCGTCCGTGTCTGGGGCGTATCCGAGTTGTAACTGTATTTGAACTTTGAATGAATATCAGAATGACTGCCGTGTCTGGGGTATATCTGTATTCTGAATGGGTAACAGAGAAACATCTGTGTATGGAGCAATTGTGTGCTGAGGATAAATTCTGAATGAGTGACAGAAAGGCAACTGTGTCTGGAGCGTATCTGGACTGTATCTGAAGTTGAGATCTGTATGAGTAGCAGAATGACTTCCGTGTCTGAAGTGTATCTGAAACTGTAATTGGGATCTGAATAAGTGACAGAATGACCTCCGTGGCGACTGCACTGGGGAGAATCAAACTGCTGGTGTAAAGGCCATAATGGCATCTGTGTTTGGAGCGTATCTAAACTTGTAGTTGATAGTTAAATCTGAATGAGAGATAGAATGGTTGTCGTGTCTAGAGCGTATCTAGTCTGTATCGGATTGCTGAAGTCTGAATGAGTAGTAGAATGACCGCCGTGTCTGGGGTGTATCCGTACTGTATTTTGACTTGAAATTTTGGAATGAGTAATAGAATGACCACCGTGTCTGGGGTGTATCCATACTGTATCAGAATAATTGTTAACGATATCCTTTTAATCTTATCCTGAAAAGGGTAAAATGTTAGCCAAAACACAAAGTTATGCTGCATGATATGTATGATGCAATGAATTGTGTTTCATCAATATTTATGATATATGAATGTAATGGTTATGCATGTAAGCTGAGTAGCTGTCTTGCTGAGGAAAATAAATCCGTGACTGCTGCTGGGGATTGAACATCCTTGACCGATGCTGAGGATTCAAAATCTTTGATTGTTGAAAATGAGAAATCCTTGCTGACTGCTTGGGGATTAAAAATCTTGGGACCAATGCTGGGGATTCACAAGGGTTTTGACAATTTCTGCGGGGAATGAGGATCCTTCATGACTTTCCTGGGAACTTAAGGGAAATTCTGAAAACCTCTACTGGGGAGTTAAAACCTGGGAGGCTTCTGCTTGGAGAAATGAGACTGAGAATATTCGATCTGATGGGAGATAACTCTGTGGGGAAATTGGGGGAAGTTGAACAGTTGGACATTTGACTTCACCAGGGAAGAAGGTTTAGAATATTCTGGCTCCGCTGGGGATGGTGAGTTTGAACTTTGATGGGAACTTTGAAACTTAACTCAGCTGGGGAATCAAGTTTAGAGTGCACTGGCTTCGCTGGGGATCTTGAAGCTTAACTCCGTTGGGGACTTGTACTCTAAGGTTTTAGTTTTGTTGAGGATCTAAATGATGTATTATAGGAGATTTCTTCTGGAACAACACAAAGATATCCTCCTACACCTTCAACCTATCAGTAATTATCGTTTCTCAATTTCGTTTTATTTGTAAGCAGTGATTATGTTCAAATGCATATGCCTATTTAACAAAACTTTGGACGTTTTCAAATAAAACATAAGTGTAAAAAGAAAAGAAAGGCAAGCAAATTTCTGCACTTTGAAGTATCTTTGTATTAACTTTTGTAAATATCTTTGTACAAAGGAGACAGACATCCTAGTAAGAGAATGTTGTCGTGAAAATTGAGAAAAAATTTATACAAAAGAAAGATGGCTATGTGTAATAATTCCATGGGGTTCCCATTCTGCTATAGCCTTCACAACTCTGAATATCTTGCCCATTCCCTGCTTCGTCCGCCGATGACTGGATTGATCAGAAGCTTAGAGCTTTGGTGAAGAGATTCTCCTTAAAGTGATCCGACGAGACATGATCATATGCTTTAATTCCCTAACTTTTGCCTGGACCGCCCTTTTGGGTTTTCAATCCACCGGGAAACCCTTTTTTGCCCAAGTCGCCCTTTCGGGTTTTCAACTTGCCGGGCGTACAATTTTTTTTTGTTTTATCCCTAATTTTTGCCTGAACCGCCCTTTCGGGTTTTCGATTCACCGGGATGCCCATTTTTGCCCAAGTCGCCCTTTCGGGTTTTCAACTTGTCGGGTCATTTTATGCGTAGTATCTTTTGACTATGTCTGCATTCACAGGGTGCGACAAATCTTCGCCGTCCATGGTGGTCAGAATCATTGCCCCACCAGAAAAGATGCTTTTGATTACAAATGGTCCTTCGTAAGTAGGAGTCCACTTGCCCCTGGGATCACTTTGCAGCAAGATGATCCGCTTGATAACAAGATCTCCGACTTGATATACTTGACGCCTGACTTTCTTGTTGAAAGCCTTGATCATCCATTTTTGATACGTCTGACCATGACAAACAGCAGTAAGTCGCTTCTCGTCGATTAAGTTAAGTTGATCAAGCCAGGTCTGAATCCAATCGTCTTCGCTCAAACCAGCATCCTTCATAATCCTCAAGGAAGGAATCTGGACTTCCATAGGTAGAACAGCTTCCATGCCATATACCAACGAAAAAGGAGTTGCCCCTGTTGAAGTACGTGCCGTGGTACGATATCCATGCAAAGTAAATGGTAACATCTCGTGCCAGTCCTTGTAGGTGACTGTCATCTTTTGAATGATCTTCTTGATATTTTTGTTCGTAGCTTCAACAACACCGTTCATCTTTGGCCGATAGGGAGATGAATTGTGATGATAAATCTTGAACTGCTCGCACAGAGCGGTGATCATAGTGTTGTTCAAATTTGTACCGTTATCCGTGATAATCCTGTCGGGGATACCATACCGGCATATGAGGTTCTGCTTGATGAAGCGGGCGACCACATTCTTTGTAACTGAGGCAAAGGAAGCTGCTTCGACCCATTTGGGGAAGTAGTCAATAGAGACCAAGATGAAGCGATGTCCATTGGATGCCGTAGGCTTGATCTCTCCAATCATATCAATGTCCCACATTGCGAATGGCTAAGGAGCTGTCAGAACGTTGAGAGTAACAAGAGGAATATGTACCTTATCGGCATAGACTTGGCATTTGTAGCAGGTACGGGAATGTTGATGACAATCAGCTTCTATGGTAGACCAGTAGTAGCCTGCCCTTAGAATCTTCTTAGCCATCGTATGTCCGCTTAAATGGGTGCCAAATGTGCCACTATGTATTTCGGTCATGATCAACTCTGCTTGAACCTTGTCCACACAACGAAGTAGAACACAATCATGGTTGCGCTTATAAAGGATGCCATTGCTTAGGAAGAACTTGGCAGCAAATCTCCTTAAGAACTTTTTATCATTGACTGAAGCTCCTTGAGGATATTCTCGGGTCTGGAGATACCTTTTGATTTCATGAAACCAGGGTTGTTCCACTACTTCTTCGGTATTAATCTCATGACAGTGCACAGGTTCGTCCATTCGTTCAATGGTGATTTGGGGAGCCTCGTTATCCCAGTTGAGTTTAAACATGGAAGACATTATAGCCAGAGCATCTGCTAGCTGATTTTCTTCTCGCAGGAAGTGCTCAAAGGTAATATGCTTGAAATGAGGCAATAATGTCAGGACATGTTCTTTGTATGGGATAAGATTAGGATGTTTAGTGTCCCACTCTCCTTTGACTTGACTGATAACCAAAGCCGAGTCCCCAAATACGACCAAAGATTTGATTCCCAAGTCTATAGCAGCCTTGAGACCAAAGATGCAAGCTTCATATTCAGCCATGTTGTTGGTACAGCTGAAGCAAAGTCGGGCAGTGAAGGGTGTATGGCAACCTTCCAGAGAAATGAGTATTGCACTGATACCGTTGCCAAGTGCATTTGACGCACCATCAAAGTACAGGGTCCATCGGGATCCTTGTTCAGGTCCGTCATATGGTCCGTTACCTTCAATGTTGTCCAATGTCATGATGTCCTCGTCAGGGAAGTCGAATCTCATAGATTGGTAATCTTCGACGGCTTGATGAGCTAGATGGTCAGCTAGTACACTCCCCTTTATAGATTTTTGGGCAGTATACTGGATATCATACTCAGTCAGGATCATTTGCCATCTAGCGATTCTTCCAGATAAAGCAGGCTTCTCGAAGATATACTTGATCGGATCCATCTTGGAAATCAACAAAGTGGTATGAGTCAACATATACTGCCTTAGCCGGCGAGCAGCCCATACCAAAGCGCAACAAGTTTTCTCGAGTAGTGAGTAGCGAGACTCACAGTCGGTAAACTTTTTGCTAAGGTAATTGTAGGTGTTTAGGTATTGGCTTGCATTTTTGGTAAATCCCAAGTGTATGTGTGAATGTCATGACTGATGTCATAACATTCTAGTTCAGTTTGTACTGACTCATTAGGTACCTTTGCAGAAAAATATTGTAATTCAAGTACTGATGTTTATAAGTGTGTATCTGAGCATTTTGCAAAATGATCACATTTTGCTAAATCAGTAGACAGGTTTTCTCAGATGTCATAACAGATGTTATGACATCCTGTTCTGAACTAACAGGTTTGCAGGTTGGATAAGTCTGAGTTTTTTCAGGAAAATAACTCAGCCTTTCCTGAACAGAATCCTGCGTTTTCTGAGGGGTAACCTAGCTCAACCCTAACCTGGTTAATAAAGCCCTGTGACCTGGTCTTTAGGTCAAACGGAATTAACCCTAGGTTTTTGTGGAAATGTCATCATTGTGGGAGGTATGGACACATAAAGCCCTTCTGCTTCAAATTGCATGGATACCCTAATCAAAACTCTGGTGCTAAACCTAAGCCAAAAAGGGTACCACATACTCCTCATTGGAAGAAAAAGGCTACTGCCCTGATAGCCCATACTTCCCTGAGAGTGTCTGCAAAGGAAGGCTGGTACTTTGACAGTGGATGTTCCAAACACATGACCGGATTCAAAGATCTCCTCAATAATGTTATGCCTCACACCACCAGTTTTGTGACCTTTGGAGATGGTGCTAAAGGTGAAGTCAAAGGAGTTGGTAATTTGGACTGTCCTGGAGTTCCAAGTCTGAATAAAGTACTGCTGGTAAAAGGGTTGACTGCTAATCTCATTAGTATCAGTCAATTATGTGATCTAGGATTCAAGGTCAACTTCTCAAGATCTGAATGTCTAGTAATTAATGAAAAACTAGAAGTTGTAATGAGAGGAATCAGATCCAAAGATAACTGCTACCTGTGGCAGCCTGAGAACACTGATATCTCCACTATGTGTCCAATTATCAAAGAAGAAAAAGAGATGAAACTGTGGACGCATAAGCCTGGAAGAATGAAAAGAGCTATTTCTATGGAAGCAGTCAGAAGAACTCTAAAACTACAGGATGATAATATCTGTGATGTGGCAAATAAACTTGAAGAAGGATGTGCTGTCAAGGATGTTGGAAATAACATGTCCAATAAATTCTGTTTCCCTGAAGAAATGAGGCTTGAAGTCTCCTCTCCTATAACTCTCCATCAAAATGGAATGGACAAACAGAAAATTATTCAAGAATCAACCAGAACTATGATTCATATCAAAAGAATGCCTTCCCAATTCTGTGCGGAAATAGTTGCTGCTGGGAAAAACTGTTCTCAAAACATCTGGTCAAAACAGATGCTCCCTGAGTACAATGTCACACAAGATGTTGTGACATTGTGTTGTGACAATCTGAATACAATCAACATTTCCTTGAAACCTATTGACTTTGAAGAGAAGAAGTCATTTAAACTGGAACATAGTTTCTCTAAGCTTCAGCTGACTGATTCTTCTACCAAGGCTCTTGTTGGAAATAAACTTGAAAATTTGAGGGGCAGGTTGGGTATTCACCAACATAAGATTTTATAGCAATTAATTTTTCTTAAAACAAAGGTTGAAGGAATTAATTTTATTAAGTCTATCTTTAGTGGGTTAATCATATATTTTCACAATTCTTTCAAAATCTTTAAGAAGTTGAAAAGACTCCCTTTTACCCTCTACCTCTCTCGTCCTTGCAACCTGTTTCCTCCTCTCAATCAAAGATCTTTCTCAAACTGCTACCATTACTCAAAGTCAATCAAAATGTCTCAGACATCGTCTTCAACCATGGCAACTTCGTCATCCTCATCATCGTCATCGTCTGACCAAGATTCTAGGGCAATCACCACATGCATAGAATCTGAAGTTCTTGAGGTCACTCCTCTCAGAGAGATGGCAACTGACCCAGCCAAAGTCAAAAAGCTCAGAACCAGACATGCAGGAAGAGCTCAAGCTACAGCCTCTGGTAATTCTTCTCATCCTTCGTCTTCTGTACCTAATAGAGAAGGATCAGTTCAAGTTCACCAAGCTATTGCTAGGCTGGTTACTAGTATACTAAGTGGCAACCAATCTGTACCGGGGATTTCTGTCCCTTTAAATCAATCAGAAAGTCCAAATGTGGAAGTTTCTGAAAATGTAGATGTCACTGAGAATGTTGTGACACAAAAAGACAACATTCAGAACCCTTCAGAAAAGGCTGCTGATCCACCTATCATTGATGTGGATGAGGATTACTCAGATAATGATCTGATTGCTAATGTGAACCCTAGCATAGCTAGGAGATTGATGAAAAGAAAGAGTAGTCATAATGATAAACCTAATGCTAAGAAATCCAAGGCTGAAGGCATGGCTGAGAAAAGTATTCATACAAAAGGGAAGAAGGCACAGGTGCATACTGCTAGACAACCAATCTCTAAGAAGAGTAAAGAACCTGAATCTTCTGATTCTGATGAGGAATCAGAATTTGAGATTGATATTGAAGAAACTCCCATCAGAAGGAACTTCCCCTCCAGCAAAATTGCTAGAGTGCCTGAAGTGCCAACAGACAACATCTCTTTTCATCATCCTGACAATGCAAACAGATGGAAGTATGTTTGTTTAAAGAGAATAGCCTTAGAGAGAGAACTCAACAATGATGCCTTGGAGTGCAAAGACATCATGGACCTGATCAAGAATGCTGGACTAATGAAGACAGTGATAAAGTTTAACAAATGTTATGAAAATCTGGTCAAGGAGTTTGTAGTGAACTTGTCTAATGATTGTGCTGATGGAAGGTCAGCTGACTTTGAAAGTGTTTTTGTTAGAGGAAGAAAGGTCAAGTTCTCTCCATCAGAAATCAACAAGTTTCTTGGAAGAACAAATGAGGACTGTCCTGATCTAGAGGCAACTGACAATGAAGTTTGTCTAACCATCACAGCCAAGCAAGTAAAGTGCTGGCCCTTGAAAGGCAAGCTGAATGCTAGTAAACTCAGCATGAAATTTGCCATCTTGCATAAAATAGGTGCAGCCAACTGGGTGCCTACAAATCATAAATCAACTATCTCCACAGGATTGGGGAGATTTATCTATGCTGTGGGAACCAAGACTGCTTTTGACTATGGGAGGTACATCTTTGAACAAACTTTAAAGCATGCTGGCAGTTATGCTGTCAAAGGACCAATTGCCTTTCCCTCCCTCCTTTGTGGAATCATCCTTGCACAATACCCTGATATCCTTGTGGCAAGAGATACAGTCTGCAAAAGAGCTCCTGCCCTTGGCCTGCACTACAAACTGTTTCAGGGATCTCATGCTCCAGACATTGTCATAACATCAGCTGAGACATCGTCTGTGAAGACCCAGTCCAAGACATCAGATGTCATAGCTGTTTTAAAAGAAACTTGCAAAGAGCTGGATGCTAGAAAAAGGACCCTAGAAATTCTAATTGCCAGGCTAGAAAAGGAGGAAGCTGAAGAAAACAGAAGGGAAGAAGGTGTAGAAGCTGAAGGTCATCTCAGAACTAGCTCCTCTGAGTCTGATGACAATGCTTGAAGGTTGGTTGCTGTTTGGTTGGTGCTGATATCTGGTGGAGTTTGGAAGTGTATTCAGTTGTTTTCTGCTGCTGCTCTTATTATTTTTTTTTGGATAACTGTATAATTTTATGAACATGTATCTTTGGCCCTTTTGTGGCTAAAGAGGGGGAGAATATTTTGGTACTTAATTAATTAGTACTTGACATTCTATTTTTCTGCTGTCACTTATTTCTGCTGCTATCTATCTCTGATTGCTTAGGGTCTTTAGCCAAAAATCTGCCAAAGGGGGAGTTTGTAGGTGTTTAGGTATTGGCTTGCATTTTTGGTAAATCCCAAGTGTATGTGTGAATGTCATGACTGATGTCATAACATTCTAGTTCAGTTTGTACTGACTCATTAGGTACCTTTGCAGAAAAATATTGTAATTCAAGTACTGATGTTTATAAGTGTGTATCTGAGCATTTTGCAAAATGATCACATTTTGCTAAATCAGTAGACAGGTTTTCTCAGATGTCATAACAGATGTTATGACATCCTGTTCTGAACTAACAGGTTTGCAGGTTGGATAAGTCTGAGTTTTTTCAGGAAAATAACTCAGTCTTTCCTGAACAGAATCCTGCGTTTTCTGAGGGGTAACCTAGCTCAACCCTAACCTGGTTAATAAAGCCCTGTGACCTGGTCTTTAGGTCAAACGGAATTAACCCTAGGTTTTTATGGAAACCCTAACTGAAGTTGCAGCTGCTATATATTCAACAGAGCTGCTGTTTTTCAATGCATCCCTTTTATTGATCAGAAGATCATTTGTAATCTGTATAGATTTGATTATTATACTCCAAGAAATTATCATTGTGATAAGTGACTTGGAATAGGTTTCGAATTGTAAGGGCTGTGTAGCACTCAAAGCTTTGAAGCAAGAGTGTTTGAATGTTCCTTGACTAAAGCTGTGAAGCAGAGTCAAGTTAGTCGTGTGCATCACTCAAAGCTGTGAAGCACGAGTGATTGTGTTGCTTGATTAAAAAGCTGTGAAGCTTAATCAAGTGTTTGTTTTTGAAGAGTGTCTTCATCAATTCTTAAGTCAAATTGGTTTATGTATCACTGCTGTGATTGAGGGGGAGTGAGTAGGAACTCAGGTTTAAGTTGTACTTAGATTGGAATTGCATTGGGTAGGTCTTAAGTGAAGGAGATAAACTGGTTGGTTTATTCCTGAATTAACATCTCTTATAGTGGATTTCCTCCCTGGCTTGGTAGCCCCCAGAGTAGGTGTTGTTGCACACTGAACTGGGTAAACAATTGACTGTGTTCTTTATTGCTTTTGTATTTACTGTCATATAGTAAGTCAGATACGGTGTCATAACATTGAACGTGACATTGAGTATCTGCATCCAGAATTACAATTGGCATCAGAGCAGGCACCCTGCCTGTATTACTGGGTGAGATCTAGGGATATCACTTTCTGGCACTATGGACAAAGAAGGAGTTTTTGGAAATAGACCACCCATTCTGGATGGAACTAATTATGACTACTGGAAACCTCGTATGATTGCCTTCCTAAAATCTCTGGACAAAAAGGCTTGGAGAGCTGCTGACAAAGGATGGATTCATCCCACCATAACTGAGAAAGATGGGACAATCAGTCTGAAGCCTGAGGAAGATTGGAGTAAAGAAGAAGATGAGTTAGCTCTGGGAAATTCAAAAGCTTTAAATGCCTTGTTCAATGGAATTGATAGAAACATTTTCAGACTAGTACATCAATATGAACTGGCCAAGGAAGTTTGGGACACTCTCAAAACTACTCATGAGGGCACTTCCAAAGTAAAAATGTCAAGGCTTCAGATGTTGACCACCAAGTTTGAGAATCTAAAAATGATGGAAGATGAAACCATTCATGAGTTTCACATGAACATCTTGGAGATTGCCAACACCTCAGGAGCACTGGGAGAAAAGATGTCAGAAGAAAAACTGGTAAGGAAGATTCTCAGATCCTTGCCTAAAAGATTTGCAATGAAGGTAACTGCCATAGAGGAAGCCCAGGACATCAGCAAGTTGAAAGTGGATGAACTTATTGGGTCTCTTCAGACTTTTGAGATGGGGATCACTGATAATGGTGACAAGAAGAACAAAAGCATAGCACTTGTATCCAACACTGATGTTGAAAACAAGGAGGATGAAGAAGAAAATATATCAGAAGCTATTGCCATGCTTGGAAGACAGTTCAACAAGCTCATCAAAAGAATGGATCCAAAGTCAAGGTCTAATGTTCATAACATTCCCTCTGACATTGACAGTTCCAGCAGAAGACCAAGGTCAGAAGATAAGGGAAACCAAGGCAGAGGTATTCAATGCCATGGATGTGAAGGATATGGACATATTCGAGCTGAATGTCCTACCTTTCTTAAGAAACAAAAGAAAGGAATGACTGTTACTTGGTCTGACTATGATTCAGAAAGTAATTCTGAAGAAGAATCTGCCAAACTAGTTACTGCTCTAACTAGTGTGTGTACTTCTGAAAGTGACACTAGTGATGAAGAAGTGACATTTGAAGAACTGGCTGATACCTACAAGAAATTGTGTATCAGAAGTGCTGAAGTCTGTGTGCAGAATGAGAAACAATCAAAACTCATTATAAAGCTGGAGGCAGAAAAAAGGGCAGATCTTGAAACTATAAGTCACCTAGAAGGGGAAGTTCAATTACTGAACTCACAACTGAACCAAATGACAAAATCTGTCAAGATGTTGACCAATGGATCGGATAAATTGGAAGAGATCCTACAAGTGGGACAAAATGTGGGAAACAAATCTGGTCTAGGATTTGTGGAAGCTAAGAAACCTGGTGCAGACAAGAAGATCAGGCATGTTAAACAATTGTCAAAGCAGATGTCTCAACACAACTCTCAACATCAGAAATACATGAAGAAAAAATACCATAGATGGAGATGTCATCATTGTGGGAGGTATGGACACATAAAGCCCTTCTGCTTCAAATTGCATGGATACCCTAATCAAAACTCTGGTGCTAAACCTAAGCCAAAAAGGGTACCACATACTCCTCATTGGAAGAAAAAGGCTACTGCCCTGATAGCCCATACTTCCATGAGAGTGTCTGCAAAGGAAGGCTGGTACTTTGACAGTGGATGTTCCAGACACATGACCGGATTCAAAGATCTCCTCAATAATGTTATGCCTCACACCACCAGTTTTGTGACCTTTGGAGATGGTGCTAAAGGTGAAGTCAAAGGAGTTGGTAATTTGGACTGTCCTGGAGTTCCAAGTCTGAATAAAGTACTGCTGGTAAAAGGGTTGACTGCTAATCTCATTAGTATCAGTCAATTATGTGATCTAGGATTCAAGGTCAACTTCTCAAGATCTGAATGTCTAGTAATTAATGAAAAACTAGAAGTTGTAATGAGAGGAATCAGATCCAAAGATAACTGCTACCTGTGGCAGCCTGAGAACACTGATATCTCCACTATGTGTCCAATTATCAAAGAAGAAAAAGAGATGAAACTGTGGCAGCATAAGCCTGGAAGAATGAAAAGAGCTATTTCTATGGAAGCAGTCAGAAGAACTCCAAAACTACAGGATGATAATATCTGTGATATGGCAAATAAACTTGAAGAAGGATGTGCTGTCAAGGATGTTGGAAATAACATGTCCAATAAATTCTGTTTCCCTGAAGAAATGAGGCTTGAAGTCTCCTCTCCTATAACTCTCCATCAAAATGGAATGGACAAACAGAAAATTATTCAAGAATCAACCAGAACTATGATTCATATCAAAAGAATGCCTTCCCAATTCTGTGCGGAAATAGTTGCTGCTGGAAAAAACTGTTCTCAAAACATCTGGTCAAAACAGATGCTCCCTGAGTACAATGTCACACAAGATGTTGTGACATTGTGTTGTGACAATCTGAATACAATCAACATTTCCTTGAAACCTATTGACTTTGAAGAGAAGAAGTCATTTAAACTGGAACATAGTTTCTCTAAGCTTCAGCTGACTGATTCTTCTACCAAGGCTCTTGTTGGAAATAAACTTGAAAATTTGAGGGGCAGGTTGGGTATTCACCAACATAAGATTTTATAGCAATTAATTTTGCTTAAAACAAAGGTTGAAGGAATTAATTTTATTAAGTCTATCTTTAGTGGGTTAATCATATATTTTCACAATTCTTTCAAAATCTTTAAGAAGTTGAAAAGACTCCCTTTTACCCTCTACCTCTCTCGTCCTTGCAACCTGTTTCCTCCTCTCAATCAAAGATCTTTCTCAAACTGCTACCATTACTCAAAGTCAATCAAAATGTCTCAGACATCGTCTTCAACCATGGCAACTTCGTCATCCTCATCATCGTCATCGTCTGACCAAGATTCTAGGGCAATCACCACATGCATAGAATCTGAAGTTCTTGAGGTCACTCCTCTCAGAGAGATGGCAACTGACCCAGCCAAAGTCAAAAAGCTCAGAACCAGACATGCAGGAAGAGCTCAAGCTACAGCCTGTGGTAATTCTTCTCATCCTTCGTCTTCTGTACCTAATAGAGAAGGATCAGTTCAAGTTCACCAAGCTATTGCTAGGCTGGTTACTAGTATACTAAGTGGCAACCAATCTGTACCGAGGATTTCTGTCCCTTTAAATCAATCAGAAAGTCCAAATGTGGAAGATTCTGAAAATGTAGATGTCACTGAGAATGTTGTGACACAAAAAGACAACATTCAGAACCCTTCAGAAAAGGCTGCTGATCCACCTATCATTGATGTGGATGAGGATTACTCAGATAATGATCTGATTGCTAATGTGAACCCTAGCATAGCTAGGAGATTGATGAAAAGAAAGAGTAGTCAGAATGATAAACCTAATGCTAAGAAATCCAAGGCTGAAGGCATGGCTGAGAAAAGTATTCATACAAAAGGGAAGAAGGCACAGGTGCATACTGCTAGACAACCAATCTCTAAGAAGAGTAAAGAACCTGAATCTTCTGATTCTGATGAGGAATCAGAATTTGAGATTGATATTGAAGAAACTCCCATCAGAAGGAACCTCCCCTCCAGCAAAATTGCTAGAGTGCCTGAAGTGCCAACAGACAACATCTCTTTTCATCATCCTGACAATGCAAACAGATGGAAGTATGTTTGTTTAAAGAGAATAGCCTTAGAGAGAGAACTCAACAATGATGCCTTGGAGTGCAAAGACATCATGGACCTGATCAAGAATGCTGGACTAATGAAGACAGTGATAAAGTTTAACAAATGTTATGAAAATCTGGTCAAGGAGTTTGTAGTGAACTTGTCTAATGATTGTGCTGATGGAAGGTCAGCTGACTTTGAAAGTGTTTTTGTTAGAGGAAGAAAGGTCAAGTTCTCTCCATCAGAAATCAACAAGTTTCTTGGAAGAACAAATGAGGACTGTCCTGATCTAGAGGCAACTGACAATGAAGTTTGTCTAACCATCACAGCCAAGCAAGTAAAGTGCTGGCCCTTGAAAGGCAAGCTGAATGCTAGTAAACTCAGCATGAAATTTGCCATCTTGCATAAAATAGGTGCAGCCAACTGGGTGCCTACAAATCATAAATCAACTATCTCCACAGGATTGGGGAGATTTATCTATGCTGTGGGAACCAAGACTGCTTTTGACTATGGGAGGTACATCTTTGAACAAACTTTAAAGCATGCTGGCAGTTATGCTGTCAAAGGACCAATTGCCTTTCCCTCCCTCCTTTGTGGAATCATCCTTGCACAATACCCTGATATCCTTGTGGCAAGAGATACAGTCTGCAAAAGAGCTCCTGCCCTTGGCCTGCACTACAAACTGTTTCAGGGATCTCATGCTCCAGACATTGTCATAACATCAGCTGAGACATCGTCTATGAAGACCCAGTCCAAGACATCAGATGTCATAGCTGTTTTAAAAGAAACTTGCAAAGAGCTGGATGCTAGAAAAAGGACCCTAGAAATTCTAATTGCCAGGCTAGAAAAGGAGGAAGCTGAAGAAAACAGAAGGGAAGAAGGTGTAGAAGCTGAAGGTCATCTCAGAAATAGCTCCTCTGAGTCTGATGACAGTGCTTGAAGGTTGGTTGCTGTTTGGTTGGTGCTGATATCTGGTGGAGTTTGGAAGTGTATTCAGTTGTTTTCTGCTGCTGCTCTTATTATTTTGTTTTGGATAACTGTATAATTTTATGAACATGTATCTTTGGCCCTTTTGTGGCTAAAGAGGGGGAGAATATTTTGGTACTTAATTAATTAGTACTTGACATTCTATTTTTCTGCTGTCACTTATTTCTGCTGCTATCTATCTCTGATTGCTTAGGGTCTTTAGCCAAAAATCTGCCAAAGGGGGAGTTTGTAGGTGTTTAGGTATTGGCTTGCATTTTTGGTAAATCCCAAGTGTATGTGTGAATGTCATGACTGATGTCATAACATTCTAGTTCAGTTTGTACTGACTCATTAGGTACCTTTGCAGAAAAATATTGTAATTCAAGTACTGATGTTTATAAGTGTGTATCTGAGCATTTTGCAAAATGATCACATTTTGCTAAATCAGTAGACAGGTTTTCTCAGATGTCATAACAGATGTTATGACATCCTGTTCTGAACTAACAGGTTTGCAGGTTGGATAAGTCTGAGTTTTTTCAGGAAAATAACTCAGTCTTTCCTGAACAGAATCCTGCGTTTTCTGAGGGGTAACCTAGCTCAACCCTAACCTGGTTAATAAAGCCCTGTGACCTGGTCTTTAGGTCAAACGGAATTAACCCTAGGTTTTTGTGGAAACCCTAACTGAAGTTGCAGCTGCTATATATTCAACAGAGCTGCTGTTTTTCAATGCATCCCTTTTATTGATCAGAAGATCATTTGTAATCTGTATAGATTTGATTATTGTACTCCAAGCAATTATCATTGTGATAAGTGACTTGGAATAGGTTTCAAATTGTAAGGGCTGTGTAGCACTCAAAGCTTTGAAGCAAGAGTGTTTGAATGTTCCTTGACTAAAGCTGTGAAGCAGAGTCAAGTTAGTCGTGTGCATCACTCAAAGCTGTGAAGCACGAGTGATTGTGTTGCTTGATTAAAAAGCTGTGAAGCTTAATCAAGTGTTTGTTTTTGAAGAGTGTCTTCATCAATTCTTAAGTCAAATTGGTTTATGTATCACTGCTGTGATTGAGGGGGAGTGAGTAGGAACTCAGGTTTAAGTTGTACTTAGATTGGAATTGCATTGGGTAGGTCTTAAGTGAAGGAGATAAACTGGTTGGTTTATTCCTGAATTAACATCTCTTATAGTGGATTTCCTCCCTGGCTTGGTAGCCCCCAGAGTAGGTGTTGTTGCACACTGAACTGGGTAAACAATTGACTGTGTTCTTTATTGCTTTTATATTTACCGTCATATAGTAAGTCAGATACGGTGTCATAACATTGAACGTGACATTGAGTATCTGCAGCCAGAATTACAGTAATAAATGGCATGCTCTTTTCGGCCATACTCGTCATGTTGGCCCAACACGCACCCCATTGAGTTATCCAAAACAGTCAGATACATGATTAACGGCCTTCCTTCGACGGGCGGCATCAGAATAGGAGGTTCCAATAAATACTCTTTGATCTTATCAAAAGCAACTTGACAATCATTATTCCATTCAACTACCTGATCTTTCTTCAACAATTTGAAAATTGGCTCACAGGTAGATGTCAGGTGAGAGATGAACCTTGCAATATAGTTTAAGCGTCCCAAGAACCCTCTAACCTCCTTTTCAGTGTGGGGGGCAGGCGTTTCTTGTATAGCTTTTACCTTAGCTGGATCAACCTCAATGCCCTTGTTGCTGACAATAAATCCCAAAGTTTACCAGACCTAACTCCAAAAGTGCACTTGCTTGGGTTTCAGTCTGAGCTTATACTCCTTCAACCTGGAAAATAGCTTTTGCAAATGATCAAGGTGTTCTTCTTCTGTCTATGATCGAGCTATCATGTCGTCTACGTAAGCTTCGATCTCATGATGTATCATATCATGAAACAAAGCTACCATGGTGCGCTGATAGGTTACCCCTGCATTCTTCAGTCTGAATGGCATCACTTTGTAGCAGAAGGTACCCTATTGCGTGACAAAAGTGGTTTTCTCCATGTCCTCGGGGGCCATTTTGATCTGGTTGTATCCCGAGAATCCGTCCATGAAAGAAAATACTTTGTGCTGAGCTGTATTGTCAACCAAAATGTCGATATGTGGCAGTGGAAAATCGTCTTTAGGGCTAGCCCTGTTTAAATCCCGATAGTCCACACACATTCTGACTTTGTCGTCCTTCTTAGGCACGAGCATAATGTTAGCAACCCATTTTGGATGGGATGTAACAGCCATAAAGCCAGCGTTGAATTGCTTCATTACCTCAGCTTTGATCTTCTCAGACATGTCAGGCCTCATTCGGCGGACCTTTTGTTTGATCGGTGGACAGTCTTCTCTTGTAGGGAGACGGTGAACCATAATATCTGTGTCTAATCCCGGCATGTCTTCATAAGACCAGGCGAAGATTTCAACATATTTGTTCAACAACTGCACTAAGCGCTCCTTGACACTTGGTTCCAGGTTGGCACCCACTTTTACCTCTTTCCTATCTTCCTCTGTCCCCAAGTTGATGGTTTCTAGCAACTCTTCATGAGGCAGAATAGCCCTCTCTTCTTGTTGTAAAAGTCTGGCTAACTCTCCCGACACTTCACAGTCTTCGTCAGCTTCGTACTCAGCATGATTGACCAAATCTTCAGAGTTATCGAAGGCTAAAGCAGAATAGTCACCCATGGAATCCGGAGTGGATGGGTACCTGCATTTGTGAGTGTGGGTGTGTGTAAGGGATAGCCATTCTTAAACAAACAAAAATGCAAAAGGAAAGAAAATGGACACAACAGTTTATAGATGAAAGACGTCCAATGACTCATTAAAACATGGCATATGATAATGAAGAAAATCAAGACCTTACAAATGGACCTACATGCCCCGGGCAAGGCATGAGGTGAAAATAGTGTACGAATTGTTTTAGTTATTAGAGACCGAAAATGGGAAATTGTTCAAAGATAAAATTACTGGTTGATAAAGGTGATGGGAATAAAATCCTTTGCTTACCAGTTGCTTAAACCCCCTTCGACGGTTGGAAAGATCCAATCTTCAAAGTGGCTCTCTTCATCTTCATCTTCTACAATATTGATTCCATGGCGGGTGATCTTGACGGGCGATCCTCCAGCCTTGGAGCGACGCATAGCCTTTTTTCCTGCAGCAGTAAACCCTAATCCAAACTTGTCCGTGTTATGGGGAAAATCAGGCAATTGCCCCCCATACTGTACTCTTCCCTTCTTTGATCACCGCCTCTGCGTCCTTGAGAGATGCCATCCTAGGCACATGCTTGGGAACGATAGGCACCTCAACCATTGTCTTCGCAACTGCTACCTCAGGAGAAACTTCCTCAAAATGTTGGAAAGGCGTTTCAATGAACTCGCCATCCAATTCCATATAACGAAAGGAATTGAGGTGAATTATCATGTACTCTTCCTCGCCGTGCACCGTTATAATCTTACCCTTAACAGGATATTTCAGCATTTGGTGCAAAGAGGAGGTAACTGCCCCGACATAATGGATCCACGGTCTTCCTAACAAACACGAATATGACGGACGAATGTCCATCACATAAAAGGTGGAATTGAAAACTTATGTGCCTACTTTGATAGGAATGTCAACCTCTCCATGAACCATTCTTTTGGACCCATCAAAGGCCCTAACAACGATGTTACTAGGTTTGAGGGTCAACCCTTCGCAGTCCAAACGGTCCAACGCTTTCTTCGGCAGCACATTCAAGGAAGAACCAGTATCATCTAAGACATGGGTGAGGGTGGTTCCTCTGCATTCAACTGAGACATGTAGCGCATCGTTGTGTTTCCTTCCTTTGGGATTTAAGTCAGCATCGGAAAAACCAAGGCCATTATCATCAGTAAGACTGGCCACACACTCCTGAAACTGGTCAGCCGAAGTCTCTTGGGGTACATGTGCCGCTTTCAAAAATTTGATCAGGGCCTTAGCATGGGCCTCAGAGCAGAGTAGAAGAGCCAACATTGAAATTTTAGAAGGGGTCTGCCCTAGCTTTTCCACGACGTCATAGTCACTTTTTCTGATTATTTTCAATATTTCATCCATTTCTTTCTGGGTGGTTTCAGGGATAACCACATCATGAGCCTTCGTCCTGACAGACGCTTCTAGTATCCCCTTACCCTTGTAGGTAGTATCAACAGATGGTCTTACTTCAGGAGTATCTGATTCTTCAATTATTGGGTCTCGCACAGATGGCCTAATAGGTGCAGAAGCTTTCGAGGGTCCGAAAACTGCTTGAGGGGGAGCAATCTTCGGAGAAAAGATCCGGCCGCTGCGGGTTATCTTGCTTGTTCCCGCGATGTTCCCTATGTCAGGGATTTCCTCTTCAGAATTTTCTTGGACTGCTCCAATCTGTTTGATACCATGATAGAAGATTTCTCCTCCATAGTTCCATGGTATCGTTTTGCTAGATTGATACGGGACAGACCCCGACATGGTGATTTTTAAAGGTACAAATTTAGGATCGGGCATAATCCTAACAGGCCTTTTGCAAGCCTTAGGAGGATTGTCGGAAATGGTTATAATTGCAATATCGTTGGTTGAAGTAGCAACAGTAGCAGGAGTAACAAGAGTGAAGGTATCAACAGGGGTTTTTTGGAAAAGTATCTCTTGGGTATCCATCAGACGTTGGACACCTGATTTCAACATTGGGCAGTCAGCTCGTATGTTTAAACAAAAGTAACAATCCTTCCCACAGCTTGGGAATATCCCGGCTCTCATCAAATTCTCTTTAATCACTAGTAACGGAGTCAAAAGATCAGCAACATCAGTAACATGAAGGTTTTCCATAACAGCATGAACATTATGATCGTGCTTGGGCATCGGAGCAGAAATCACATTGGGCTTCTCAGGAGCATCAAATTCTACTTCCTTAGCGTCAATCAGATCTTGGATTTTGTTCTTAAGCGCCCAACAATTATTTGTGTCATGCCAAACATTGTCAGAGTGGTAAGCACACTTGGCATTGGAGTGGTAGTATGGAGAGGAGGTGTTAGGGTTCTTTGGCGCTTCCTTTAAACTGGTAAGATTCATCTTCAACAAATGAGGGAGTACTTGAGATGGCGTCATGTTGATTCGGGTGAATTGTCGTTGTGGCCTTTCTACCCGTTGTTGATTAGGTCTTGACTGATTGCCGCGAGGTTGATCATTTGAAGAGTTTTGAATCATCACAGCCCCTACAGTTGGCCGGCGCTTGGTTCTTCCCTGACTTTTCTGAGAATAAACAGCAGAGGCTTCCTTCTTAGCTGGGAAGGTTTTATTAACAGCAGTGGACGTGGAGGTATCTTTCTGAATCTTACCACTTTTAATACCGGCCTCGACCCATTCGCCGGTCAGAATTAGTTCAGTAAATCCCACGGAGGAACTTCCAATTAAATGATTGAAGAAAGGGCCAGACAGGGTCCCCAGAAACATATCAACTAGCTCCCTATCTGATAACGGCGGCTGCACCCTTCCAGCCAGATCACGCCACTTTTGAGCATACTCTTTAAACCCTTCATTGGAAGCCATACCCATACTCTGTAGTTGAGTACGAGTGGGCGCCAAATCAACATTGTATTGATATTGACGGTAAAAATTAGCATCTAAGTCTTCCCAATTGTGAACCTCCGATCTCTCGAGTTGATAGAACCAGTCTAATTGTGTGCCTGACAAACTGTCTTGGAAAAAGTGTACCCAGAGGTCTTTATCAGATGAGTGGGGTTGGATCTTTCTGACATAAGATCTCAGATGCATCTTTGGGCAGGACAGACCATCATACTTAGCAAATGTTGGTACTTTGAACTTGGGAGGAATAATGATCCTAGCGACCAACCCTAGTTCTTCAAAATCTAAACCAGGTACCCTTTGCAACTCCATGGCTGCCAATTTATCCTCAAGATTCTTATATTTATCATCCACCGGGGGATATTGTTGTTTGGAGTAATCTTCGTCTTCATCCTCTTCTTCCTCTTCAACTTCAGATTCAGAAGGTATCGCGGCTCCTTTTCCTTTACCAGCCCCTTCATCAAACGTTGAGGGGAACTCGAGAACTTTCTAGCGTTGCTTTCAAACCTTCTTCCAAAAGTGGCTACTCCGGGCCTTTTCTTCTTTTTCTCTTTATTCTTTTCCAACAGTGCTTTTAGGTCCTCTTGACCCTTTGCTAAGGTCATGAGGAGTTGCTGGAATTGAGAATTCTGTGCTTGCAGATCCTTAACCGTCTGCTCCAAATCCATCTTGCTGAAATAAACAGCAGAAAGATAAGGAAACCTGGTGTGAAGACTTGTTTATGCATATGATGAATGGTATGTTATTCATGTAATGCATTCAAGGATTCAGAAATTCAAATCTGTTGCAAACAAAAAGGAACACACGTCATATTAAGAAGAAATTGTTAGTACATAAGTGCCCCATGGGCAAAATATTACAAAATTATTAATGTAAAAAGACATTGGGCATCCTCTTTGGTGAGATGTAAGTGTTGAGAGTTTCCTCCTCATGAAGTTGTCGGGTAAGCTCCAAAACCTTCTTCTCACTGGCATAGAAGCTGGCTTCGAAAGTATTCCATTCTTCTTTGAGTTGGATCCAACTCTTTTGCATTTCTTCCCATGATGTTGGCATGTCAGGATGTAGGAGGGTGTATGGAACCTCTCCTTCCATAACAGGCTCTTTGATCAAGGGGAGAATGTGGGGGTATGGCATCATAAGATTCTGGGCGCGGGTTCGTACCCACTTGAGGTAAGGCTCAAGGGGGATAGAATTCTTATGCCCCAGTGTCTTACTGTCTACCTTGTGGGCATCCTCCAAGCTCTGATGAACCTTTGTCGAAGTCCTTGTGCATCGTTGTTGAAGTTAAAAACTAGGTCAGGAATCAGCATGTCATGAGGGCCATCCCTCCGAGCATATCCAAACTGTCTTAAAGCTAAACAGGGGTTGTAGGTAATGCCTCCCCTAATTCCAAGTAGTGGGACATTATGGAATTCCCCACAACGATCAATGATGATGACATTTTCTCTGGACCGAGAACACCAATGTACATCAGAATGTGTGAGGGTCATCAATCTTTGTGACCACCTTAAACCCTGCTCATTCTTCAAAACTGATTGTGGAAGGTGAGAAATAAACCACCTTGCTAGGAGAGGAGTACAACACATGATAACACCTCTTTTCCTCATTGTTCGTGTGTAAAATGAGTGTAGGATGTCCCCAAGAAATGTAGGTATAGGATTCCTGGATATGAAAATCTTGACAGCGTTCACATCTATAAGCTGATCAGGGTTTGGGAACAAGACCAACCCATATATAAGGAGTGCCACAATCTCTTCAAAGGCTTGTAGATCAAGAGAATCCCAGCAGTCTTGTGCCTTCTCAAACAGAAACTTTGCCAAGAAACCCTTGACACCACTTCTGGTTTCCCAATGCCCCTTGATGTCAGATGGTTGCAAGTGTAATGCTTGAGCAACATCTTCAGGCTTTGGTTCTTTTTCCGTACCGTTGTAGGGTAGATGATGAAGAATAGGAATTCTCAGGAGTTGAGAAAATTCCTCCAAAGTGGGTACTAGTTGGTAATCAGGGAATGTGAAACAGTGGTGTAGGGGTCAAAGAACTGGAAGAGAACTTTCACCATGTCTTCTTTAATGTTGGAGTTGACCAAGTTGAGAAGTCTACCATGTCTTTCACTGAAGAGAGAGTTCTCTGGAATCCTGGAAGTAAGCTCCTTGAGTTGAGGAGGGATTCTCACAAGGTTGACTTGAATTGTTTTCCTGCAAAGAGATTCCATGACCTACAAAACAAGAACAAAGATGAAGATCTAAACCCTTGAAATGGTTAGTGGATGCATATGATGCTTTATGATGTTCATGATGTATGCACAAGCACATGTATAAGCAAATTACATAAAACCCTAGTTTCAGGCTTGCATGAGGTTTCATAGGTAAATACCCTCTTGAGTTTAGTTGGCTCAAACCTGTCCTATAAATAGTAACCGGGTTCTAAGGAGCTCAATATCACTGGATTGTTTTCTATGTTCATTGTTTTGGTTTAGCCACTTAACTAGAGACCAAAATATTCCAAGAAAACAACCCTCAATGAGTGTAGTATCGAGTATCTACCAACTTCGGACTACACCAAAGCCGGTCATCTCACTACCCCTAATAAAGGCCAAGATGGTCAAGTAAGGTTCTAAGAGTTCATTAGTGCTTTATGACATCACTCAGCGGCCCTGTATTCTCTTTGATTGACTCAAAGGCTACCGGTACTCACAAATATGTCGCACTAATATAGTTATTGCTTCAACCATGTCAGTACACCCCACACAGTTTCCACAACGTATTTCTATTTACCTATGAATGTTTCCCAAATCCGGGTAGAGGATTTCAAGCCCAAACAAGAGAACCAAATGTAAAGCAAACCAAGCAAACAATATAATCATGCAAAGGGTGATCTAAGCCCTAAGGTTACTCCACTTTTAAGATCTTCCCCAGTAGAGTCGCCAGTTCTGTGATACGGTGGGAGAACTGACTTGGGATTTTGCGTTTGTGTTCGCAAATGTTTCGGTTTAGCAAGAGTCGCCACCGAATTTTTATTTTATCCTAAGGAAAGGTCAAAAAGCACAGGAAAGACCTTTGAGATGTTTTCTTGGGTTCGAGGAGTAGATTATAGAAAGGGAAGGTATTAGCACCCTTTCTATCCATTGTTATCCATGGGCTCTTAGTTACTTTCTTAGATCACTTGATTTTCTTTTCAATTGTTTGAAATGGTGCTTTATGTGTGGTTTTGAAAGATGTTTTAGAAAGAGGCCATCGTTGTGGCAACCTTTGTAATGATTCTTGTTTGAATGTATACAAAGGTGTTTTTGTCTTTTGAAAAATTTTCAATGTTTGAAAGTAGGGTTTTGAAATTGTGTTGTATAGTGTGTTTGAAAATGGCAAAGATGTTTTTGCAAGCTTTGATCAAGTAACTAAGAGTTGTCTACCCTATTTTACTCAAAGATCTTTCTTATGTTTTTAACCCTTTTAACAATGTTGCTTCACCATTGTATTTTGTGAACAACCTTGTGTTAGGATGTTAAACGGGACAGGCTCGGGTCATCGTATAGACCATGATAGCAATAGTGTCAAGTATTTTTGGAAATTTTCTTGAGGGACTTGATCATTTTGTTTAGGCAACTCAGATAGCGTCATCGAGGGACTATGATCTTTTTGTTTTGTTTTTGTTTTGCCAAAGTACTTGACATGCAACCATGGCCCATTTTTGAAGGCAGCAAGTGGATTGAAACCCTAGGGGTGCAAGTGTGCATTGTGTTTGATTTTCATGCATTTTTGTCTTTTGATTAGGTCAAACCATTTATTGGTTTTGATTTTGCATACAAACCCTAAGTCTAACCATGGCATAATTGAAAGCATTTAAAGGTGCGAGAATTTAAATTCTACACTATTACAACATGACATAGGGAGGTGGGTACAAATTTGAATTGGGGATTATTTTGCAAGAAATTAAATCCTAAATTATTACAACCATATTGAATTTGTAAGGCATAATATTTAAATGTACATTATTTAAATAAATACAATAAATAAATATTAAATAAAATGCATCATGTAAAAAAGGTTTTTTTGTTGTTTGTTTATGTATGTAAAGCATTCTTTTAATGTGAACAAAAAGGGTGTAAATAATAAAAATAAAAGGATTAATTTTACTTAATAAAAGTGGTAAACCCTAATTTTCTTTAAGGAAAATAAAAGTGTATTATTTATTACAAAATATACTAATATGTACAAAAATAAGAATATATTATATACAAAAAATGTTTTTTTAGTATAAAGTAATAATAAAAATAAAAATGTATTTATTTTTGTGTGTTTTATTCTAATTACTTAATAAACATATATATATATATATATATATATATATATATATATATATATATATATATATATATATATATATATATATATATATATATATATATATATATATATATATATATATATATATATATATATATATATATATATATATATATATTAAATATGTTAAACATGTGAAAAATAAAATAAATTATTTACAAAAAATGTATATATTTCAAGAAAATATTTTCAAATGTGAATAAAAATAATAAATGAAAATAAAAGTATTTTTTACATTATTTTTAAGTTTTAAACAAAATAATATAAAGTATTTAATCATTTAAATGGTGGAAATAATTAAAATAAATACCAAATAAATATAAAAATTTATGAAAATATTTTTTAAGTATTTTTTATATTTGAAAATAAAATATCAAAGTCAGAAATAAAATAAAAATGCCAAAATGATAAATATACAAGAAATGGGCCAGGGGGGTGTGAACTGAAAATGCAAGTGTTAGAAGCAAAAATAACCAGGCCCAGCCCAATAACTTCGTCTTCTTCCTCTGTTCAAACACCAAAACGCGCATTTTCCACACAAACTTGTATATCCTGATTCAGTGTTTTTTTGACAAAACTCAAAACATAAAACTTGTAGAGCATCAAACAATGAATCTAACTATATAAAAAACTTAAACTAACTCTCAAAGACCAGAGAGAATTTCTCTGGCCCTAATTTCTAACCTAGTTTTTTCAGAAAGTTCATGGATGAAATTCTCCTAGCATGATTAATATAAATGAAAACTAAGCACGTGTATGGTTTAAGGGCTATGAATACAACATCTTTCATTCACAAACCTAAGTCTAACTATTCCTAAATAGAGAGATAGAAGTTCATGAAATACCTGTTTCAGTTGACTTCGAGCTGGACAATGAAGCAACTTCTAATGGTGTTTGAGGTTCTTTTGGGCTTGCCTGATGTCCACTGAACCTTTCCCAATGCTTGGTTTGTTTTGAAGTGGCCTGAGTCGTGCTACAGAACTCAACCTGCAAAGCTTCCAAACAAAAATGGCAATATGTGTTAATGGAGTTACAGAAACTTGTGAATGGTCTGGATAGCTCAGGTATGTTGATTGGAATGTGTTTGAAGTAGTTTTGGACAAAACGCACGAGGGAATTTGAATGTGGCTTGCAATATGTAGAACTGGCCCTGTTTTGCAAGAAAATGGGGATTTTGTGCACAAGGAGGTTTTAGTGGTCAAGGGCTCGTATTTATGGCTTGCTAGGGTATGATAAACTTGTTTTAAGTGTTTGCTTGAGTTAGTTTTATCAGATATGTGAGATGCCTTGTGTTTGACAAGTTTCTTCTTTTTGAAGCAAGAAAGTGGAAGTGAGGTTACGAGCTTGTACATACCATCTTATCACCCTGCATACCACCCTCTTGGCCCCTCTAATTAGTGGATTTGTTTGCTGGAAGAGATTTGGCTCTATGCTCAAGGATTAGTGGTTTGACATAAAGCAATCTTTTGCAAAAATGGAAATATGCCTTTTACCATTTAGGGATTAAACTTGTGTATAATACCCTAATGACCAAGACAAAGCAATAGCTCAATGGATATGCATTAAATTATGGAGTAAAAACTGGTTTAGAGGCCTGTAATTGTGTAACAAGCTAGCTTGGTCAGACTTGGCAAGTGGTATGAACATGTATTGGTCATGGTTGCAAAGTGAGTTTTTGCCAACTTCAAGCATTCGATTCTCCCTAACCACAAAGGGGTTTAAGGAGTTATTGGACAATTTGGAAAACTTGAAACATGTACTATAATCCATATTTGAAATTTAACTTAAGACTCAAAGTGGAACTATGTGAAAAATGGCCAAGAAGATGGGTCAAAATCCTGCCTAAACTAGGGCAAAATTTCTCTAAGTTAAAAGTTTTAGGTACCCTTGTTCCAAAAATCATAACTTGAGATCCAAGCTTCTTTTGAGAAAACTTTGTGAATCAAAGTTGTATACTTTGTGATGTACTATAACTTTCATGTTTCAAGTTTTGTTTTAATCCATTTGCATCTTGGTGAAAAAATGGGACAAAGTTAGGAAAAAATAAGAAAATTTTATAACTTAGAAAATTTCTAAGTTATGAAAATTTTCTATTTTAAACCCTAATTTGCAATTTTGGGTTTCTTTATGAACAAGTTTCATAATTTGACATGTCTTGATGAAAAATAACTCTTGGCACTTGATTTTGACCAAAAAGTCAAAGTTTGACTTTTCAGTGTACAGTCAAATTTTGATCAGTTGACTGAAAAATTCATCTGTCAATCCTATGCATTTGAGATCTTTTGAACTTGTTGAATGGGTCAAGACAATTTAATTTAGTCCTTGAGTCCATGGTTGAGCTTGATTTGCCATTGGTTAGGTCAAACAGTCAAAAATTGCCTTTTTACATTCAAAACCCTAAAAATGACCATTTTGCCCTTTTGGTGATCTGATCAAATTTCTTGTGGAATTGTGATCCAAACTTGATAAAATGGTTCATATGGGTTCATAATGTTGATGTGGGTCAAAATTCATGAGGTTTGACTGTCAATTTGCCACAGTTGACTTTTTCCCCAATACAACTAATTTCTAGGTCAACTGTCCAATTGACTGGGCAAAAATTTTAATCAAGGCTTGAAACTTGGTATGGACAAACTTGTGAGTCCAACATGAAGTATGAAAGTCACTTTGGGAATTGTAGGTCAAAACATCCCTATGCAAACTCAAACCCTAATTCAGGTCAACAGTGCAAGAAGGTGTCTTGAGCAGAGCAAACCCTAGCTTGATCTTGAGTTCCAAGAGTCTTGTAATGAGAAATGTTGATAAAATGAGAGGGAAAATTTTGGGGTACAACATTTGCCACTGACTTTTATTTTATCCAATAAAGGAAAGGGTGTAAAAAACAGAAAAAGACCCTTCGAGAGTTTTTTGAGTAAGGGGGTAGATTATGGAAAGGGAAGGTGTTAGCACCCTTTCCATCTGTAGTTATCTACGGGATCTTAAATGCTTAGCTCATTTTGAAATACCTTGTGCTTTGTGTATTTTGAAAATTATTTTTGAAATTCCAATAGTTAGGCAACTTGCTTTATGATAACTCTTGTATCAGTCCTCATGAGTGTTGATAAAGCGTTTTGAAAATGTTTTTGAAAGGAGTTTTGTGCAAGTGTAAAAATTTGTTTTGAGCGTAGCATCTAATAGCTATCTACTTTACTCAAAAGGTTGTTATTTTCCTATTTTCCTTTAGACAGTGCTATCCTATTATTAGTGAGTAGGTAGCCCTAGTCATTGGATGTTTGAGGGACATTCAAATGGGACGTTTATACAGTCCCAAACGCAACTGGGCAAGAAACTTTAGTAACTACCCTAGGGTTTTAAAATCATACCTAGGTAACGTCGAGAGGGTCATCAAGGGACTTATGATCTTTAAACCGGAGGGTAGCCACTAAAATCTCTCACGTTTCGAGAGATGTGACTATTTTTACGAAGGCAACCAAAGTGGGATGCCCTAGAGGTGCACATGTGAAATTATGTTGTTTTCAGATATTTTTGTCTTTGCATTAGGTTTACTAGCGTTTGATTTTAATCTCTTGCCATACAATCCTAGTTAGAATGCATCTAGGCAGCCAATAATTTATAGTATTTAAAAGTGCAAAAATGTAAATCTAGCTATTACAAGGCTTTAGGGAAGGGGGGGGGGGGGGGGGGGGGGGGTTAATTACATATCCAAAATGGGGAATAAAGCAGAAAGAGTAAAAGTCCGAGTTATTCTATTACATCCAGTAGGCAGTTACAATAGTATGAAAAATAGAATACGAAAGATAATAACACGCGCGTATTGAAAGGAAATTTAAAAAAAAAATCCTAAGAGAAAATCTTTTTGTTTGTTTTTGTTTAATAAAAGAGAATAAAATCTATGTATACTTAATTTTAATTTTAAGAAAGTGTTAAGGTAATTAATTAATTAATTAAAAAATTAATTTTAATAAAAAAAACTAAAACCTAATTTTTTTTGTGATATTTATCTGATTTTATAATTAAATAAAAAGTAACTAAAAAGAACAAAAAACAAACATATAAAATGGGCCAGGCACCAAAAGTAAACAAGGGGTGGTATGATCTGGAAAAAATTAGGCCTAAACAAATAGAACACAAGAGTTGCCCTGGATCCTATGTTGCTAGCCCTTGAGGGTCTACCATGAAGCTGCATGTTGAGGCGTTTGGATCTGGATCAGATAGTGATGATATGATGGTACATGGTGTGTGCGTTTGGACTTGAAGCGCCATATCTGCAAGGAAATATTTATAAAAACAAAATGCACGAACTGGGTATCGAACATAGGTCATTCCCCTGTGTGATACAGTGGGAGAACTGACTTGATTATTTTGTGTTTTATCGCAAATGTTGCGGTTAACAAGAGTCGTCATCCATGGTGGTCAAGATCATTGCCCCACTGGAAAATATGTTTTTGATTACAAATGGTCCTTCATAAGTAGGAGTCCATTTTCCCCTGGGATCACTTTGTGGCAAGATGATGCGTTTGATCACTAGATCCCCAACTTAATACACTCGGCGTCTGACTTTCTTGTTAAAAGCGTTGATCATCCGTTTTTGATACATTTGACCATGGCAGACAGCAGTGAGTCTCTTCTCATCAATCAAGTTTAGTTGATCGAGTCGAGTCTGGATCCAATCGTCTTTGTTAAATCCTGCATCCTTCATAATCCTTAGAGAGGGGATCCGAACCTCGATGGGCAAGACAACTTCCATGCCGTAAACCAAAGAATAGGGTGTTACCCCGGTTGATGTGCGAGCCGTGGTACGATATCCGTGGAGAGCGAATGGTAACATCTCATGCCAGTCTTTGTACGTGATTGTCATTTTCTGTATGATCTTTTTAATGTTCTTATTCGTAGCTTCGATAACACCATTCATCTTTGGCCGATAGGGAGAAGAATTGTGATACTGAATCTTGAATTGCTCGCATAATGCGGTGATCATAGTGTTGTTGAGATTTGTACCATTTTCAGTGATGATCCTTTCGGGGATACCGTACCGGCAAATCAAATTTTGCTGGATGAAACGGGAAACAACATACTTGGTGACAGAAGTGAAGGAAGCTGCCTCCACCCACTTTGTAAAATAGTCAATGGCCACTAGGATGAAGTGGTGTCCATTGGAGGTTGTCGGCTTGATTTCCCCAATCATATCAATCCCCCATGTAACAAAGGGCCAAGGAGACGTCAGAACATTCAGAGGAACCGGAGGTACATGCATCTTTCCAGCATAAGTTTAACACTTATGGTAGGTTCGAGAGTGTCGATAGCAATCTGCTTCCATGGTAGACGAGTAATAGCCTTCCCGTAGGATTTTCTTTGCCATCGTATGCCCTCTGGAGTGGGTACCAAAAGTACCTTCATGCAATTCATCCATGATCCTTTCAGCTTCAACCTTATTTACGTACCGAAGTAACACAGAGTCATGATTGCGTTTGTATAGGATGCCATTACTAAGGAAGAACTTAGCAGAGAATCTCGTTAAGAACTTTTTATCATTGATTGAAGCTCCTTCTGGATATTCTTGAGCCTCGAGATACCTCTTGACTTTGTGAAACCAAGACTGGTCCACTACTTCTTCAGTATTAATCTCGTGACAGTGTGCTGGTTCATCCATTCATTCAATGGTGAGCTGGGGAGCCTCACTATCCCAATTAAGTTTAAACATATATGACATTGTGGCTAGAGCATCTGCTAACTGATTTTCTTCTCACGGGAAATGCTCGAAGGTAATCTTCTTAAAATGTGGTAGCAATGTCAAAACATGTTCTTTGTAAGGGATAAGGTTTGGGTGTTTAGTGTCCCATTCCCCTTTGATCTGACTGATGACCAAAGTTGAATCTCCAAATACATCCAAGGATTTGATCCCCAAGTCTATGGCAACTTTGAGACCAAAGATGCATGCTTCGTATTCTGCCATGTTATTTGTACAATTAAAGCAAAGTCTGGCAGTAAAGGGAGTATGACACCCTTCGGAGATATGAGTACAACACTGATACCATTACCAAGTGCATTGGATGCTCCATCAAAGAACAGGGTCCATCGGGATCCTTGTTCAGGTCTGTTACATGGCCTGAATTCTTCACAGTTGTCTAATGTCATGATGTATTCATCTTAGAATTCAAACTTCATGGACTGGTAGTCTTCTACAGCTTGGTGAGCAAGTGATCATCTAGTACACTACCCTTTCTAGCTTTCTAGATAGTATACTGTATGTTGTACTCTGTCAGGGTCATCTGCCATCTCGCTATTCTCCCAGAAAGAGCAGGCTTTTCGAAGATGTATTTTATCGGATCCATTTTAGATATCAACAAGGTAGTATGAGTCAGCATATACTGTCTTAGCTGGCGAGCAGCCCATGCCAGAGCGCAACAAGTTTTCTCGAGCAGTGAATATCTGGTTTCACAGTCGGTAAACTTTTTGCTCAGGTAGTAAATAGCATGCTTTTTCGGCCAAACTCGTCATGCTTCCCCAATACACACCCCATTGAGTTTTCTAAAACAGTCAGATACATGATCAATGGTCTTCCCTTGACTGGTGGCATCAATACAAGAGGCTCTTGCAAGTATTCTTTGATTTTGTCAAAAGCAACTTGGCATTCATCATTCCATTTAACTACTTGATCTTTCTTCAATAGTTTGAAGATTCGTTCACAAGTAGCTGTCAGGTGAGAAATGAATCTGGCAATATAGTTCAAACGTCCCAAGAATCCTCTGAATTCTTTCTCAGTGCGAGTAGCAGACATCTCTTGTATTGCTTTAACTTTGGCAGGATCAACCTCGATACCTTTGTTGCTGACGATAAAGCCTAGGAGTTTACCAGACCGTACCCCAAATGTGCATTTGTTTGGATTCAACCTCAGCTTGTATTTCTTCAATCTCTCAAACAGCTTTTGTAAGTGATCAAGATGCTCTTCTTCTATTTGAGATCTGGTTATCATATCATCCACATAGACTTCTATTTCATGATGTATCATGTTGTGAAATAAAGCTACTATGGCATGCTGATAGGTTGCCCCAGCATTCTTCAGTCCGAATGGCATCACCTTGTAACAGAATGTGCCTCACTGTGTGACAAATATTGTTTTCTCCATGTCCTTAGGTGCCATTTTGATTTGGTTGTAACCTGACAATCAGTCCATGAAGGAAAACACTTTGTGTTATGCCGTATTGTCAACTAGGATATCAATGTGGGGGAGTGGAAAATCATCCTTAGGGCTTTCCCTATTCAGATCTCGGTAGTCCATACACATTCGCACTTTGCCGTCCTTTTTGGGCACGGGAACAACATTGGCAACCCATTGGGGGTAAGAGGTGACATCTAAGAATCCAGTGTTAAATTGCTTCATGACCTCTGCTTTAATCTTTTCTGACATATTGGGCCTCATTCGACGTACTTTTTTCTTTACGGGCTGACAATCTTCTCTTGTAGGCAGATGATGTACCACAATATCTTCATCAAGTCCTGGCATGTCTTCATATGACCAGGCAAAGACTTCGACATAATCATGCAATAACTGAATCAGACATTTCTTGATACTGGGTTCCAGATTGGCACCCATTTTGACCTCCTTTTTATCTTCTTCAGTACCCAGGTTTATCGTATCCACGAGTTCCTCATGAGGCTGAATGGTTCTCTCAACTTATTGTAGCAGTCTGACAAGCTCCCCTGGTACTTCATAATCTTCCTCACCTTCGTCTTCGGCTTGGTAGATCAGATTCTCAGAATCACAAAAGGCCATAGCAATATCGTTACCCATGGGATCCAGAATGGATGGATACCTGCATTGTGAGTGTGTGTGTGTGTAAGGGTATAACTATCTTTGAAAGAAAATAAAATGTAAAATAAAAACAATGAGCACAAAAGTTTGTATGCAAAAATGTCCATGATTCATTGATGTCATATGAAGATGAAATAATAACCCTTACAAATGGATCATTGTGCCTCGGGTAAGACACAAGGTTTTAAGAGTGTGAATTGTTTTTTAATATTACAGATGCAACCAAATGTAAAGATAAATTACCGTGGGATAAAATTGATTGGGACGAAGTCTCTATCCTCCCAATTGCTGAGTCCTCCATTGACAGTCGGAAAGATCTAATCCTATAGGTTGCAATCATCTTCACCATCTTCTACTGCGTTGACCTCACTGTTGCTAATTTTCAAGGGTGGCCCCCTAGCACGGGCACAGTGTACAACCTTTTGAGCACTTGAAGTGAAACCTAGGCCAAACTTGTCAGACTTATACGGCATATCTGGAAGTTGCCCCCAAATGGTGCATCCACCTTCCTCTACCACTGCTTTGGCGTTCTTTAGTGATGACATCCGGAGTGGAGGTCTTATAATCTTGGGAATCTGGGACACAGTCTTGGTCACTGCCACTTCTTGGGGGACCTCTTCGAAGTGTTGAAATGGAGTTTCAATGAATTCACCGTCCAATTCCACATATCTGAAGGAACTGAGATGGCTGATCATGTATTCTTCCTCTCCTTGGACAGTGATAATCTTCCCTTGAACCGGATACTTCAGCATCTGGTGCAATGTAAAGGTAACAACGCCAGCATTGTTGATCCACGGCCGTCCTAGCAGACAGGAGTAAGAAGGGTGGATATCCATTACATAAAAGGTTGAATTGAAAGTTTGAGTCCCAACCTTTATGGGGATATCCACTTCCCCGTGCACCATCCTCTTCGAGCCATCAAATGCCCTTACTACTATGTTGCTTGGCTTTAACGTCAGTCCCTCGCAGTCAAGTCTGTCAAGAGCTTCTTTCGGTAATACATTCAAGGATGAGCCTGTGTCAACCAAAACATGGGCCAGATTTGTTCCCCTGCATTCCACTGAGACATGTAATGCCTCATTGTGCTTTCTTCCCCTCGGTGTTAGATCCGCATCTGAGAAACCTAGGCCATTATCCGCTGTCAAGCTGGCTATGTAGTCTTGGAATTTATCAGCAGACGTCTCTTGAGGCACACGGGCTGTTTTTAGGAGCTTCACCAAGGCTTTCACATGTGCCTCGGAACACAGTTGTAATGCCAGCATGGAGATTTTGGAGGGAATTTTCCCCAATTGTTCAACTACATCGTAGTCGCTCCTCTTTATAATTTTTAGGATCTCCTCCATTTCTTTCTTCGAAGCCTCAGGGATAGTCAGTGATTGAGCCTTTGTCTGGACAGGCTCCACTTGAATACTCTTTCCTCGAGTCTCGGCAGCAGGAGTGTTGGTACGAATGATAACAGGAGTTGTGACGGCTTCGTTAATAGGAGCACTTGCAGAGATGATTATGGGTACGGAAGTAACCTTTGGAGCAGCCACAGGTATGATCACGGGTCCAGAAACTACTTTTGGGGGACCAATTTCTGGAGAAAAGATGCTACCGCTTCGGGTAATTTTACTAGTTCCGATAATATTGCTGATGTCAGAATCTTCTTCTTCGGAGTTTATCTCTTTGGTGGCCGGCCAGTCTTGTTTGATGCCATGGTAGTAAATGTCCCCTCTGTAATTCCACAGCACAGTTTTGTCTGATTCATATGAGACTGGCCCAGGCATTGTGATTATCAGAGGAGTTTCTTTCGGAACTGATGTAGTTCTAACGGGTCTTTTGGTGGAGACCCTGGAAGAATTGGCAGAAATGGTAATGATTGAAACATCTTCAACAGGAATAGGTGAAACAAGAGTTTTTTCAAACAAAAATTCTTTGTTATCTATCAGGCATTGAATGCCTGCCTTCAACAAAGGGCAATCAGTTGGTGAGGACAAGCAGAGATGGCAAACTTCATTACAGCCCGGGAACACACCGGCTTTCTACAAGTTTATCTTTATGGTTGGAAGTGGAGTCATAAGTTCATCAACTGTGGTAACAAATAAATCTTCTTCAATAGCATTGGTATTGTGACCATGTCTGGGCATAGGAGCAGAAATGACATTTGGCTTCTCGGGCGCATCAAACTCAATTTCTTTTGCTTCAATGAGGTCTTGTATTTTGTTCTTCAAGGACCAACAGTTATTAGTATCGTGACCAAGACTTTCAGAGTGATATGCGCAATGGGCATTGGGATGATAATGAGGGGATGTTGTATTGGGGTTTTTCGGAGCTTCTTTCAAGGTTACCAAATTGGATCTCAGAAGATGCGGTAATACTTGAGACAGATTCATGTTAATTCTGGTGAATTGCTTGATTGGCCTTTCCACCCTTGGTTGATTACTTCTTTATTGATCAGATGTAGGCTTGGGAATCATAACAGCCCCCACCATTGGTCGACGTTTGGCCCTATCTTGGTTCCTTTGCGGATATACAACAGTTACCTCTTTCTTCCCAATGAAAGGCTTCCTTACAGTTGTAGAAGAAGATGAATCCTTCTGAATCTTTCCACTTTTTATGCCAGCTTCCACCCTGTGATCGGTGGGAATAGAACTGACTGTTTTGGAATGCTGGTTCATGTTTGCGTTTGTTTTTGCAAAATGTCACGGTAAGCAAGAGTCACACCGTCTTTTATTTTATCCAACAAGGAAAGGACAAAAGCACAGAAAAATTCCTTTTCGAGATGTTTCTCAGGTTCGGGAGGTAGATTATAGAAAGGGAAGGTGTTAGCACCCTTTCTATCCGTGGTTATCCACGGGCTCTTAGGTACTTGCTCACTACGTTTTCAAAAATTTGCTTTTCTTTGTGATTGTGGGTTTGAAAAGAGTTTTTTGTTTGAAAGGGGTGTAAGTGAGAAAAGTTTTATTTTTGTTTTTTTAAAAGAGCAAGTACTTAAGAACCTCTACCTACTCAAAAAAGGAATTAAACTGTGTAAATGTCCTTTAGACAATGCTATCCTACTATTGAGGAGTAGGTAGCACCGTCGTTGGAGTTTTCAGGTCAATTCGATTTAAGGGAAGTATGGTCACTAAAGTAATGTTAGGACGCCTTAGCGGTAACCCTAATGTCTTAGATCATTTTTCCGAGGCAACCGTTTTGAGACAACTTATGATCTTTGGACAAGAGGGCGACCTCTAAAACATTCTATACTCAATGACCACGTTCGAGGCAACCAAGTGAGGCGTACCCTAAGAGTGGCATGTGCGAGTGTATTGTTTTTCAGTTTATATTATCTTTGTACATGTTATGGTGAGCTACGGTTGATTTTAAATTAAAGGTTAATCTTGTCATGCATAGCCTATTGTTCAAACATCTAACAGTTAATGATTGCAGAAAATAAATTGCGGAAAATAAAGCTAAGCTATTACAAGGCGTCGGGTACTTACATCGCCAAAAACAAACCCTTAAAATTAAATGAGAAAAAGTAAATAAAAGCGATAAACAAAGGTCCTAAGTTAAAACTATTACATCCTCGGAGCAATTACAATATATGGATCAACAATAATACGCGTGAGAAAATTGAATCGAATTGTCCTAGGGTTTTGACCCTTTCTTCAAATAAAACATATTTTTTGTTATTTTTTGAATTAGAAATTAAGTCTAAATTAGTAATTGAATTAATTAATAAAAAAAAGAAAATATTTTTGAGTTTTATTTTAATTAAGGAAATAAAATAAGAATGGCAAAAACATAAAAAAAAACCTAATTCTAAATCAATTTTAATTTATTGCAAAATATATTATCATTAAACCTATTTAAACTAAATAAATAAATTAATGGTTTATTTACAAAAATAAAATAGTGAAATTAATAAATATTATTTTTTGTGTTTTCTGATTTTTTATGAGAAAAAAAAATTATTGGTTGGTTAATTAACAAAAATAATAAAACAAACTAAATAAAAGGAATATGGAAAAGAATAAACCAAAGGGGGTGTTGAGCTTAAACTTGGTGTTTGAATGGTAATTCCCAAGCTCAAACGTACTCCAGCCTGTGTTGACTTTCAGATTGCCTGGGCGTTTGTTGACCAAGGTTCATGGTGAACCTCATCCTGGACCACTGGATCTGGATCTGGAACCACCTGGCGCATGGGTACCTGAGGCATATGGTGGACCACGTTCTTGCACGCTGCGTGGGATTACCTGAAAACAAAATATATTAAAGTTTTGGGGGACCTGGGATGTTGGACCTGCAAGGAAGTTTGTTAGAAATTGAAAATACAAGGCCTGTGATATTGGATCCTAGTCCCTTCGATTGAGCAAATTCCCTTTCACCCCTGAGCTGCTTGCTCATTTAAAAGGCATGACTCCTGCTTTTGGCCCTGCAAATTAGTCAATTCGGAACTAAACAACATAGAGAAACGTCTCATTCGAAATCAATTCCTGAACCCAGATCTGGGTTGGTTTTGATTTGTCACAGCCAAGATCATGGATTTCAAATGTAACCTGCTTTGAAAGAAACTTTATCCATGGGGGGTTCAAACGTATGAACATTGCAGCTTATACACGCTTTGTTAAATCGCTCACAAGTAATAACAAAAAAAACTATGAATATGCAATTATGAGTAATTTTAAGATTAAGTGAGATTGAACATTATACCACTGGAGGTGCCTGGATTTGGACGGAAGGTGCCTGCAATGGAGTCTAGACTTTCGTGGGGCAGGCTGGTGCTTTTGCGAGGCAAGGTATGTGTGCCCGTCTTCGTGGGTTTTTCCCATTTCTGCAGAGTTTTGTGTATCTTTTTCCCCGTCCCCTTTTTTTCTTTGTGAGCATGAGGTTTATATAAACAAAGGAATTTAGGTCAACATTTGTGTATCAAATCTTGGTCCATTATGATGAAGAGATTTGATTTGATTCACTTTGAATATCATTCCAAAAATAGCCTAATTCAATCTTTTTGTCCCAGCCATGCCTTTACACGAATTTGATTTGATTTCTTCATAAAGACTTTCTATCTTTGATTCAATCACGTGCCAATCTGCTTTCATGCGTTACTGTCAGCCTGTTATGAGCTGTTTGGGCCTCCAACATGATGAAAATCGAAAGTTGTCTTGCCCTTTGTAGATCCACTTCCCTTCTAATCTACTCTCTTCGATAGCTCTAAGCTCCACTTCGAATTAATCCATCTTCGATATCACAACCCCTTCGATTGAGACTCCTTCTGCTTCGACTACTTGATTTGAAAAGAATCACTCTGGTCGAATCAGCTCTTGTGGAGTTAGGAACAGAAAAGGCAAGAATTTGGCCTTTAACTCAGGAATTGAATCCACAATCAATTGAATTCTTGCCATATTTGCAAGGAAAAGATGCCATTTTCTCATGTTCAATGTACCTGGACATGTTTTTTGAGTGCCCTCTTGATGGCCTCTTTCGAATGGCCTGGAAGGAGTTCTTCAAATGGCCCTTGTCCAAATATCAATCGAAGGGTATTTATTGAAATATCAATCGAAGAGTCCTTTGCTACGCCAATCGAAAGATCTTGTTCATGCTAATCGAAGGACATGGTTAACATGCCTATCGAAGCTGCCTTGACACAATGCTAAATTGAAGGATCCCTTGGCATGCCAATTGAAAGGCTTGGCCCAGGGTGCCAAATGAAAAGGTCTTTCAGAATTCCAATCGAAGGCCTTGACATAATGCCAATCGAAATGCTTGTCCATAATGCCAATTGAAAGGCTTGTCCCAGGGTGCCAAACGAAAAGGTCTTTCAGAATTCCAATCAAAGGCCTTGACATAATGCCAATCGAAATGCTTGTCCATAATGCCAATTGAAGCATTTTTGGAATGTCAATCGAAAGGATTGGCCATAATGCCACTCGAAGGGAATTATCCATGCCAATCGAAAGGCTCCTTCAGAATACCAATCGAAGTGTCTTTTAGAATGCCAATCGAAGTGTCTTTCAGAATGCCAATCGAAAGGTACTTAAAGCACCACTCGAAAAATTTCTTTTTCCTTAGGCAAGGGTTTATGACCAACCCTGTAAGGGAAGACCTTTGAAAACATGAGAGGGCAAATTTTGGGGTACAACAGTTGCCCTTGTTCAATTTTCTTAAACCTGAGGATGTAGATTGGCTTTCGAGCCTTTCGCGATCCGAAGGTGGAAGATAATTGAATACTCGAGTGCCCAGAAATTTGCACTCGTATGGTGTAGTATCAGCATTGTGATGTCGGGAATGGGCTTAAAGATGCCATTTGGAGACGGTAGAGTCTTGCTAGAGATGGGGTTAAAGATGCCATCCAAGAATGTTTGTTAACCCGCAATGCTGTAGGCCAAAAGAATGAGTATAGAAATGGTATTCGTGTCTGGAATGCCATTGAACTGTACCGGGGGACTGAGTTTGTATGAGCAAAAGAATGGCGTCCGTGTCTGGAGCGTATCTGAACCGGATCTGAGAGTTGAATCTGGATGATTTTCAGAATTGCGTCTGCATCTGGAGCGTATCTGAAATGTATTTGAATGAGTGATAGAATGGCATCCGAATGTGGATCGTATCTGGACTGTAATTTGAATGAGTGACAGAATGACATCTAAATTTGGATCGTATCTGGACTGTATTTTGAATGAGTGACAGATTGACATCTGAATCTAGATCGTATCTGGAATGTAATTTGAATGAGTGATAGAATGACATCTGAATCTGGATCGTATCTGGACTGTAATTTGAATGAATCTGGAATAAGTATCAGAATGTCATCCATATCTGGATCGCATCTGAAGTGTCTCTAAGGGAATCTGGAATAAGTATCAGAATGTCAGCCATATCTGGATCACATCTGAACTATCTCTAGAAGGAGTCTGGAATAAGTATCAGAATGTCAGCCATATCTGGATCGCATATGAACTGTCTCTAGAAGGAATCTGGAATAAGTATCAGAATGTCAGCCATATTTGGGTCGCATCTGAACTGTCTCTAGAAGGAATCTGGAATAAGTATCAGAATGTCAGCCATGTCTGAATCGCATCTGAACTGTCTCTAGAAGGAATATGGAATAAGTATCAGAATGTCAACCATATCTGGGTCGCATCTGAACTGTCTCTAGAAGGAATCTGGAATAAGTATCAGAATGTCAGCCATGTTTGGGTCGCATTTGAACTGTCTCTAGAAGGAATCTGGAATAAGTATCAAAATGTCAGCCATATCTGGATCGCATCTGAACTGTCTCTAGAAGGAATCTGGAATAAGTATCAGAATGTCAGCCATATCTGGATCACATCTGAACTGTCTCTAGAAGGAATCTGGAATAAGTATTATAATGTCAGCCATATCTGGGTCGCATCTGAACTGTCTCTAGAAGGAATCGGGAATATGTATCATAATGTCAGCCATATCTGGGTCGCATCTAAATTGTCTCTAGAAGGAATCTGGAAAAAGTATCAGAATGTCAGCCATGTCTGGATCACATCTGAACTATCTCTAGAAGGAATCTGGAATAAGTATCAGAATGTCAGCCATATCTGGGTCGCATCTGAACTGTTTCTAGAAGGAGTCTGGAATAAGTATCAGAATGTCAGCCATGTCTGGATCGCATCTGAACTGTCTCTAAAAGGAATCTGGAATAAGTATCAGAATGTCAGCCATATCTGGATCGCATTTGAATTGTCTCTAGAAGGAATCTGGAATAAGTATCAGAATGTCAGCCATGTATGGGTCGCATCTGAACTGTCTCTAGAAGGAATCTGGAATAAGTATCAGAATGTCAGCCATGTCTGGATCGCATCTGAACTGTCTCTAGAAGGAATCTGGAATATGTATCATAATGTCAGCCATATCTGGGTCGCATCTAAACTGTCTCTAGAAGGAATCTGGAATAAGTATCAGAATGTCATCCAAATCTGGATCGCATCTGAACTGTCTCTAGAAGAAATCTGGAATAAGTATCAGAATGTCAGCCATATCTGGGTCGCATCTGAACTGTCTTTAGAAGGAATCTAGAATAAGTATCAGAATGTCAGCCATATCTGGGTCGCATCTGAACTGTCTCTAGAAGGAATCTGGAATAAGTATCAGAATGTCAGCCATATTTGGATCGCATCTGAACTGTCTCTAGAAGGAATCTGGAATACGTATCAGACTGTCAGCCATGTCTGGATCGCATCTGAACTGTCTCTAGAAGGAATCTGGAATAAGTATCAGAATGTCAGCCATATCTGGGTCGCATCTGAACTGTCTCTAGAAGGAGTCTGGAATAAGTATCAGAATGTCAGCCATGTCTGGATCGCATCTGAATTATCTCTAGAAGGAATCTGGAATAAGTATCAGAATGTCAGCCATACCTGGATCGCATCTGAACTGTCTCTAGAAGGAATCTAGAATAAGTATCTGAATGTCAGCCATGTCTGGGTGGCATCTGAACTGTCTCTAGAAGGAATCTGGAATAAGTATCAGAATGTCATCCATATCTGGGTCGCATCTGAACTGTCTCTAGAAGGAATCTGGAATAAGTATCAGAATGTCAGCCATGTCTGGATCGCATCTGAACTGTCTCTAGAAAGAATCTGGAATAAGTATCAGAATGTCAGCCATGTCTGGATCGCATCTGAACTGTCTCTAGAAGGAATCTGGAATAAGTATCAGAATGTCAACCATATTTGGGTCGCATCTGAACTGTCTCTAGAAGGAGTCTGGAATAAGTATCAGAATGTCAGACATGTCTGAATCGCATCTGAACTGTCTCTAGAAGGAATCTGGAATAAGTATCAGAATGTCAACCATGTATGGATCGCATCTGAACTGTCTTTAGAAGGAGTCTGGAATAAGTATCAGAATGTCAGCCATATCTGGATCGCATCTGAATTGTCTCTAGAAGGAATCTGGAATAAGTATCAGAATGTCAGCCATGTCTGGGTCGCATCTGAACTGTCTCTAGAAGGAATCTAGAATAAGTATCAGAATGTCAGCCATGTCTGGATCACATCTGAACTGTATCTAGAAGGAATCTGGAATAAGTATCATAATGTCAGCCATATCTGGGTCGCATCTGAACTGTCTCTAGAAGGAATCTGGAATAAGTATCAGAATGTCATCCATATCTGGATCGCATCTGAACTGTCTCTAGAAGGAATCTGAAATAAGTATCAGAATGTCAGCCATATCTGGGTCGCATCTGAACTGTCTTTAGAAGGAATCTGGAATAAGTATCAGAATGACAGCCATATCTGGGTCGCATCTGAACTGTCTCTAGAAGGAATCTGTAATAAGTATCAGAATGTCAGCCATATTTGGATCGCATCTGAACTGCCTCTAGAAGGAATCTGGAATAAGTATCAGACTGTCAGCCATGTATGGGTCGCATCTGAACTGTCTTTAGAAGGAATCTGGAATAAGTATCAGAATGTCAGCCATATCTGGGTCGCATCTGAACTGTCTCTAGAAGGAGTCTGGAATAAGTATCAGAATGTCAGCCATGTCTGGATCGCATCTGAACTGTCTCTAGAAGGAATCTGGAATAAGTATCAGACTGTCAGCCATGTCTGGATCACATCTGAACTGTCTCTAGAAGGAATCTGGAATAAGTATCAGAATGTCAGCCATATCTGGGCCGCATCTGAACTGTCTCTAGAAGGAGTCTGGAATAAGTATCAGAATGTCAGCCATGTCTGGATCGCATCTGAACTGTCTCTAGAAGGAATCTGGAATAAGTATCAGAATGTCAGCCATGTATGGGTCGCATCTGAACTGTCTCTAGAAGGAATCTGGAATAAGTATCAGAATGTCAGCCATGTCTGGATCGCATCTGAACTGTCTCTAGAAGGAATCTGGAATATGTATCATAATGTCAGCCATATCTGGGTCGCATCTAAACTGTCTCTAGAAGGAATCTGGAATAAGTATCAGAATGTCATCCAAATCTGGATCGCATCTGAACTGTCTCTAGAAGAAATCTGGAATAAGTATCAGAATGTCAGCCATATCTGGGTCGCATCTGAACTGTCTTTAGAAGGAATCTGGAATAAGTATCAGAATGTCAGCCATATCTGGGTCGCATCTGAACTGTCTCTAGAAGGAATCTGGAATAAGTATCAGAATGTAAGCCATATTTGGATCGCATCTGAACTGTCTCTAGAAGGAATCTGGAATACGTATCAGACTGTCAGCCATGTCTGGATCGCATCTGAACTGTCTCTAGAAGGAATCTGGAATAAGTATCAGAATGTCAGCCATATCTGGGTCGCATCTGAACTGTCTCTAGAAGGAGTCTGGAATAAGTATCAGAATGTTAGCCATGTCTGGATCGCATCTGAATTATCTCTAGAAGGAATCTGGAATAAGTATCAGAATGTCATCCATATCTGGGTCGCATCTGAACTGTCTCTAGAAGGAATCTGGAATAAGTATCAGAATGTCAGCCATGTCTGGATCGCATCTGAACTGTCTCTAGAAAGAATCTGGAATAAGTATCAGAATGTCAGCCATGTCTGGATCGCATCTGAACTGTCTCTAGAAGGAATCTGGAATAAGTATCAGAATGTCAACCATATTTGGGTCGCATCTGAACTGTCTCTAGAAGGAGTCTGGAATAAGTATCAGAATGTCAGACATGTCTGAATCGCATCTGAACTGTCTCTAGAAGGAATCTGGAATAAGTATCAGAATGTCAACCATGTATGGATCGCATCTGAACTGTCTCTAGAAGGAGTCTGGAATAAGTATCAGAATGTCAGCCATATCTGGATCGCATCTGAATTGTCTCTAGAAGGAATCTGGAATAAGTATCAGAATGTCAGCCATGTCTGGGTCGCATCTGAACTGTCTCTAGAAGGAATCTAGAATAAGTATCAGAATGTCAGCCATGTCTGGATCACATCTGAACTGTATCTAGAAGGAATCTGGAATAAGTATCATAATGTCAGCCATATCTGGGTCGCATCTGAACTGTCTCTAGAAGGAATCTGGAATAAGTATCAGAATGTCATCCATATCTGGATCGCATCTGAACTGTCTCTAGAAGGAATCTGAAATAAGTATCAGAATGTCAGCCATATCTGGGTCGCATCTGAACTGTCTTTAGAAGGAATCTGGAATAAGTATCAGAATCACAGCCATATCTGGGTCGCATCTGAACTGTCTCTAGAAGGAATCTGTAATAAGTATCAGAATGTCAGCCATATTTGGATCGCATCTGAACTGTCTCTAGAAGGAATCTGGAATAAGTATCAGACTGTCAGCCATGTATGGGTCGCATCTGAACTGTCTTTAGAAGGAATCTGGAATAAGTATCAGAATGTCAGCCATATCTGGGTCGCATCTGAACTGTCTCTAGAAGGAGTCTGGAATAAGTATCAGAATGTCAGCCATGTCTGGATCGCATCTGAACTGTCTCTAGAAGGAATCTGGAATAAGTATCAGACTGTCAGCCATGTCTGGATCACATCTGAACTGTCTCTAGAAGGAATCTGGAATAAGTATCAGAATGTCAGCCATATCTGGGCCGCATCTGAACTGTCTCTAGAAGGAGTCTGGAATAAGTATCAGAATGTCAGCCATGTCTGGATCGCATCTGAACTGTCTCTAGAAGGAATCTGGAATAAGTATCAGAATGTCAGCCATATCTGGATCGCATCTGAACTGTCTCTAGAAGGAATCTAGAATAAGTATCAGAATGTCAGCCATGTCTGGGTCGTATCTGAACTATCTCTAGAAGGAATCTGGAATAAGTATCAGAATGTCAACCATATCTGGGTCGCATTTGAACTGTCTCTAGAAGGAATCTGGAATAAGTATCAGAATGTCAGCCATGTTTGGATCACATCTGAACTATCTCTAGAAAGAATCTAGAATAAGTATCAGAATGTCAGCCATGTCTGGATCGCATCTAAACTGTCTCTAGAAGAAATCTGGAATAAGTATCAGAATGTCAGCCATATCTGGGTCGCATCTGAACTGTCTCTAGAAGGAGTCTGGAATAAGTATCAGAATGTCAGCCATGTCTGGATCGCATCTGAACTGTCTCTAGAAGGAATCTGGAATAAGTATCAGAATGTCAGCCATATCTGGATCGCATCTGAACTGTCTCTAGAAGGAATCTGGAATACGTATCAGACTGTCAGCCATGTCTGGATCGCATCTGAACTGTCTCTAGAAGGAATCTGGAATAAGTATCAGAATGTCAGCCATATCTGGGTCGCATCTGAACTGTCTCTAGAAGGAGTCTGGAATAAGTATCAGAATGTCAGCCATGTCTTGATCGCATCTGAACTGTCTCTAGAAGGAGTCTAGAATAAGTATCATAATGTCAGCCATGTCTGGGTCGCATCTGAACTGTCTCTAGAAGGAATATGGAATAAGTATCAGAATGTCAGCCATGTCTGGATCGCATCTGAACTGTATCTAGAAGGAATCTGGAATAAGTATCATAATGTCAGCCATATCTGGGTCGCATCTGAACTGTCTCTAGAAGGAATCTGGAATAAGTATCAGAATGTCATCCATGTCTGGATCGCATCTGAACTGTCTCTAGAAGGAATCTGGAATAAGTATCAGAATGTCAGCCATATCTGGGTCGCATCTGAACTGTCTCTAGAAGGAGTCTGGAATAAGTATCAGAATGTCAGCCATATCTGGGTCGCATCTGAACTGTCTCTAGAAGGAATCTCAGAAGATGATGATCTTTGCCTGTTGATTGATCTTTCCTGAAAAGGTAAAGAGTTATTTGTATGCAATGTCATGATGTATGCATTGTCATGATGTATGCATTGTGTAATGATGTTCTCAAAATAAAATGAGATTTGTGTCATATGTATTTTGTATGCATATGTTATGAATGTTATTGAAGTGTAATTTTGTCTTGGACTTTGCTCAAAATTTTTCCACCGGGGATCCCTGCTTTGTTGTTTGAGGAGAACTCCGCTGGGGGATATTGAAAACTCTGTGGGGAGTATGTTTATTTCGGCTTGGGAAAAGAGTTTAGGAGTCTTAGTCGTTTGTTGCTCTACTGGGGAGTCGAAGTTGAACTGATATCTGGTCGTGTCCAGGTTTCGCAGTAACTTGCTGGGGATTGTAGAGTAGTCTACTGGGGAAGAGGAGTTGTGGTCCTTTGATTTGTAGTAGTCGGAGAGGCAAACTCAAGCTGGGGAATCCTAGTGTTGTTGGGGAAATAAACCATGTCGTCAGTCCGCTAGAGAGGTGACATCTTCGTTGGGGGAAGTCCTCGAGGATTCTTGAGGTTGATTCAGCTGGGGAAAGGTTTTCAGAGATTAAACCCTTGCTGGGAGTCATCCTATGAGAAGGATTTTGGGGAGATTTGTCATTGCCCCTAGTAGCAAGTGTTTGTGACATTGCCAGAAAATGTTTAATTGTATGTAACCCTTCACTGAGATTGATGTTTAATGCCCCAGATGACGGAGATGGAGACTTGCCCCTGGTTACTCTGAACTTCTTCAGAGATTTCTTGAAATCTTGACTGGACTGCCCCAGGTGTGCTGGATAGTGACATGTCGAGTCCCCCTGTTGATAGGAGATTCGTCAATGGAAGTGTCATCCTTCATGAATTGATTTTGTTCACTGAGAGAGCTTTTGTTCACTGGATATTCATTGTGTGAATTTCTCCGTTGTTAAACAAATAGCCATATGCAAACAATGATATTCAAGTAATGCCAAGTTTATGTTTGTCTTGAAGTTTTTTTTTTGAAAATGCGTTTTAGCGAGTAAAGAAATTTTGCTAAGAAAATTCAAACTCAGGATTTAGAGCAAAGCCTTATAGGAGTCAGGATACCTTTTGTAACAGTATGCTTTCGAACTAACCCATGCTTCAATTAGGACTTTTGAAGGGTTGTAACATGGCTTGGTTCACGGTTTAAGAAGCAAAGGATAAAAGCTCAAAGTATATTTGTACCCACCCGCTCTTCGTGATGTTCTTCAATCCTAAACTCAGTTAATTGTGCATTTGAACTCCTAATGAGTCTGGAATGACATTTTTGGTGATGGTACACACAAGTTGAATTTGTTAGAAGGCAGTCATTTTTGCAACATTTTTCATGTTGTTGAGGATTTGTAGTGACCTCGTTCTTTTGATTTGTTATCCCTAACTTTTGCCTGACTGTTCCTGTTTTCGAGATTACAGTCAGCGGGATGCCCCAACTTTCTTAAGCCTCCTTTATAGGTTTTGGCTCAGTGGGCTTTTCTCTTTTGAGAGATTGACTGCCTATGAGATAAGGAACCACCACTGTCTTTTGATTCCAGAGGAATGCTTTTGATGTCGTTCGTTGTATTATGAACTGAGAGTTTTGCGACTTCAATGCGCATCTTTTGAATTAACTGAGAGACTACCCTGTCCCAGGTTTAAATTAAAGGTTTCAATTTGTGTTTAAAATAGAAAAATCCTACTTCTTTGGCTCGAAGGGGTTGATTAGGGATTATCTTCCTTATAACTCCAGTGTTTAGGATTTGAAAGAAACGCCTGTACATCGTCAGCAAGGTCTGTCCAAAAGCATACTGTATGAGATTATGGCATTGTTTCGTCATCCTCCTTCTAAAGGCTTGTAACTTTTAGCAATAGTTGAATGTCATAAAGTGAGTAAAAAGCATAGTTTAAATGTAATGAAAATGATTGGATCAAATCAAGACAAACATATGCAATGCATTAATGAAACAAAGTTTGGCATTAATAGATAATTGTTTGAATAACAAAGAGATTACAACTTGAAAATTCAAATGAACAACAGCTCTCAATGATTCGTCATAGGAGTAGTGATTATGTTTGGAGTCTCTGGAGGGTCAAACTTGATCTCCTTGGCATCAATCATGTCTTGGACCTTGTTCTTCAGATCCCAACAGTTGTTTGTGTCATGTCCTGGACTGTTAGAGTGGTATGCACACCTTTCATTGGGATGATAGGTAGGAGCGGAAGTATTTGGGTTCCGGAGAGGAGCCTTTAACGTAATCAGCTCTGCCTTCAACATGTGTTGTAGCGCTTGACCCAGTGACATGTTGATCTTAGTGAATTGTCTTTTAGGCGCGACCTCCTTACGCTGATGCCCCTGGATTCCCTAGGACCAAGCCCCTTGTGAGGAGAGCTTTTATTTCTTCTTGCCCCTGGGATAGGTTCAAGAACATTTCTTGAAGTTGGGTGTTTTGAGCCCGAAGATCTTGGTTGTCTTGTGGGAGAGCCATTGCTGAAATAAACATCGGGAACATGAGAGGCCTGTACTGGATGACCTGTTATGCAATGATATGTATGATATATGTATGCAATGTTTTCAAGGATCTCGCGGGGTAAACAAGAAACTGATAGAATTTGAATCTTGTAGCTTTGATTGAAGGGACTTCATGTTGTCGAGAGTCCTTCTTCAAGAGTCAAGCTCACCATATCGAGTGGGTCATAGCCCCTGACTCGAGTTATCGTGTTTGGATTTCTATACGACCTTGGCTAGAGGAAAATAAATCCCCTTTGCTCCTTGCTAGCCATTTGATTTACCATAACCTGCATCACAGATCCTTGAAATGGTTAAAGAAATGTTAAGGCATGATGTTATGATGTGTATGCTATGCGTTTAAGCAAAAGTGTGAGATGCTGAATGTAAACCCTGCGATAAATCCAAATTATTGGATAAGGACTGTAAACAAAACCTGCAAGGAAATCATGTTGTCAGATAACAAGAATGTGCAAGTAGTTCAAGTTTGAAGGCACACAAGTCACACATATAGCCTTAAGTTTAGGCTGGCATGGAGTTTAGGCACTACCCTCTTTCAGTTCAGTTGGTTTAAACCTGTCCTAAAAATAGTAACCGGGTTCTAGAGGATCTCAATATCACTGACTACCCTCAATCGGTCATAATTCCAGTTTATCAACCTTTTCTTGCGGCCGGAATCATCGCGAGAGTTTAGTCTTAATGAGTGTAGCATACTGCTACTGTTCTATGGCCAAGTTGGTCAATTTAAGGTTCTAAGGTCAGTTGGTGCTTAATGACTCCTTAGAAGACCCATATTCTCCTCGTTCTAACACAAGGGATATCGGTACAGACTAAGGTGTCACACCAACGTAGCTACTGCTTCATCCGTATCGGTCTACGCCGTACAAATCCCTCACAGTTTATTGCTACTTACCTAAAAAGGGTACCCCCAGATCCGGGTTAGGATCTATAGAACTCCGATACAAGCCCACAAAATTAAAGCATACAAAACATATAATTGAAAACACAAGTGATCTAATCCTAAGGTACACCTCACTTATATATTCCCCAGCAGAGTCTCCAGTTCTGTGATCGGTGGGAATATAACTGACTGTTTTGGAATGCTGGTTCGCGTTTGTGTTTGTTTTTGCAAAATGTCGCGGTAAGCAAGAGTCGCCACCGTCTTTTATTTTATCCAACAAGGAAAGGACAAAAGCACAGAAAAATTCCTTTTCGAGATGTTTCTCGGGTTCGGGAGGTAGATTATAGAAAGGGAAGGTGTTAGCACCCTTTCTATCCGTGGTTATCCACGGGATCTTAGGTACTTTCTCACTATGTTTTCAAAAATTTGCTTTTCTTTGTGATTGTGGGTTTGAAAAGAGTTTTTTGTTTGAAAGGGGTGTAAGTGCGAAAAGTTTTGTTTTGTTTTTTTAAAGAGAAAGTACTTAAGAACCTCTACCTACTCAAAAAAGGAATTAAACTGTGTAAATGTCCTTTAGACAATGCTATCCTACTATTGAGGAGTAGGTAGCACCGTCGTTGGAGTTTTCGGGTCAATTCTATTTAAGGGGCGTGTGGTCACTATAGTAATGTTAGGACGCCTTAGCGGTAACCCTAATGTCTTAGATCATTTTTCCGAGGCAACCATTTTGAGGCAACTTATGATCTTTGGACAAGAGGGCGACCTCTAAAACATTTTATACTCACTGACCACGTTCGAGGCAACCAGGTGAGGCGTACCCTAAGAGTGGCATGTGCGAGTGTATTGTTTTTCAGTTTATATTATCTTTGTACATGTTATGGTGAGCTACGGTTGATTTTAAATTAAAGGTTAATCTTGTCATGCATAGCCCATTGTTCAAACATCTAACAGTTAATAATTGCAGAAAATAAATTGCGGAAAATAAAGCTAAGCTATTACAAGGCGTCGGGTACTTACATCGCCAAAAACAAACCCTTAAAATTAAATGCGAAAAAGTAAATAAAAGCGATAAATAAAGGTCCTAAGTTAAAACTATTACATCCTCAGAGCAATTACAATATATGGATCAACAATAATACGCGCGAGAAAATTGAATTGGATTGTCCTAGGGTTTTGACCCTTTCTTCAAATAAAACATATTTTTTGTTATTTTTTGAATTAGAAATTAAGTCTAAATTAGTAATGGAATTAATTAATAAAAAAAAGAAAATATTTTTGAGTTTTATTTTAATTAAGGAAATAAAATAAGAATGGCAAAAACATTTAAAAAAAAACCTAATTCTAAATCAATTTTAATTTATTGCAAAATATATTATCATTAAACCTATTTAAACTAAATAAATTAATTAATGGTTTATTTACAAAAATAAAATAGTGAAATTAATAAATATTATTTTTTGTGTTTTCTGATTTTTTATGAGAAAAAAAATTATTGGTTGGTTAATTAACAAAAATAATAAAACAAACTAAATAAAAGGAATATGGAAAAGAATAAACCAAAGGGGGGGTGTTGGGCTTAAACTTGGTGTTTGAATGGTAATTCCCAGGCTCAAACGTACTCCAGCCTGTGTTGACTTTCAGATTTCCTGGGCGTTTGTTGACCAAGGTTCATGGTGAACCTCATCCTGGACCACTGGATCTGGATCTGGAACCACCTGGCGCATGGGTACCTGAGACATATGGTGGACCACGTTCTTGCACGCTGCGTGGGATTACCTGAAAACAAAATATATTAAAGTTTTGGCGGACCTGGGATGTTGGACCTGCAAGGAAGTTTGTTAGAAATTGAAAATACAAGGCCTGTGATATTGGATCCTAGTCCCTTCGATTGAGAAAATTCCCTTTCACCCCTGAGCTGCTTGCTCATTTAAAAGGCATGACTCCTGCTTTTGGCCCTGCAAATTAGTCAATTCGGAACTAAACAACATAGAGAAACGTCTCATTCTAAATTAATTCCTGAACCCGGATCTGGGTTGGTTTCGATTTGTCACAGCCAAGATCATGGATTTCAAATGTAACCTGCTTTGAAAGAAACTTTATCCATGGGGGGTTCAAACGTATGAACACTGCAGCTTATACACGCTTTGTTAAATCGCTCACAAGTAATAACAAAAAAAACTATGAATATGCAATTATGAGTAATTTTAAGATTGGGCAGGCTGGTGCTTTTGCGAGGCAAGGTATGTGTGCCCGTCTTCGTGGGTTTTTCCCGTTTCTGCAGAGTTTTGTGTATCTTTTTCACCGTCCCCTTTTTTTCTTTGTGAGCATGAGGTTTATATAGACAAAGGAATTTAGGTCAACATTTGTATATCAAATCTTGGTCCATTATGATGAAGAGATTTGATTTGATTCACTTTGAATATCATTCCAAAAATAGCCTAATTCAATCTTTTTGTCCCCACCATGCCTTTACACGAATTTGATTTGATTTCTTCATAAAGACTTTCTATCTTTGATTCAATCACGTGTCAATCTGCTTTCATGCGTTACTGCCAGCCTGTTATGAGCTGTTTGGGCCTCTAACATGATGAAAATCGAAAGCTGACTTGCCCTTTATAGATCCACTTCCCTTCTAATCTACTCTCTTCGATAACTCTAAGCTCCACTTCGAATTAATCCATCTTCGATATCACAGCCCCTTCGATTGAGACTCCTTCTGCTTCGACTACTTGATTTGAAAAGAATCACTCTGGTCGAATCAACTCTTGTGGAGTTAGGAACAGAAAAGGCAAGAATTTGGCCTTTAACTCAGGAATTGAATCCATAATCAATTGAATTCTTGCCATATTTGCAAGGAAACATGCCATTTTCTCATGTTCAGTGTACCTGGACATGTTTTTTGAGTGCCCTCTAGATGGCCTCTTTCGAATGGCCTGGAAGGAGTTCTTCAAATGGCCCTTGTCCAAATATCAATCGAAGGGTATTTATTGAAATATCAATCGAAGAGTCCTTTGCTACGCCAATCGAAAGATCTTGTTCATGCTTATCGAAGGACATGGTTAACATGCCTGTCGAAGCTGCCTTGACACAATGATAAATCGAAGGATCCCTTGGCATGCCAATTGAAAGGCTTGGCCCAGGGTGCCAAACGAAAAGGTCTTTCAGAATTCCAATCGAAGGCCTTGACATAATGCCAATCGAAATGCTTGTCCATAATGCCAATTGAAAGGCTCGGCCCAGGGTGCCAAACGAAAAGGTCTTTCAGAATTCCAATCGAAGGCCTTGACATAATGCCAATCGAAATGCTTGTCCATAATGCCAATTGAAGCATTTTTGGAATTTCAATCGAAAGGATTGGCCATAATGCCACTCCAAGGGAATTATCCATGCCAATCGAAAGGCTCCTTCAGAATACCAATCGAAGTGTCTTTCAGAATGCCAATCGAAGTGTCTTTCAGAATGCCAATCGAAAGGTATTTAAAGCACCACTCAAAAATTTTCTTTTTCCTTAGGCAAGGGTTTGTGACCAACCCTGTAAGGGAAGACCTTTGAAAACATAAGAGGGCAAATTTTGGGGTACAACACACCCTCTCTCCGGTTAATATTAGTTCAGTAAAGCCTGCAGATGTACTTTCGATTGAATGGTTGAAGAAGGGACCAGATAAGGTGCCTAAGAACATGTCTACCAATTCCCTTTCAGACAGAGGGGGTTGAACTCTTCCAGCCAAATCTCTCTATTTTTGTGCGTAATCCTTGAAATCTTCATTGGAAGCCATGGCCATACTCTAGAGTTAAGTACGGGTAGGTGCCAAATTAGCATTTTATTGATATTTCTTATAGAAAGTTGCGGCAAGATCTTCCAAATTATAGACGTTGGCTCTTTCTAGTTGGTAAAACCAGTCGAATTGTGTTCCAGACAGACTGTCTTGGAAAAAGTGCACCCATAAGTCTTTATCAGTGGTGTGGGGTTGGATTTTTCTCACATATGACCGGAGATGCATTTTTGGGCATGACACTCCATCATATTTTGTAAACATAGGAACTTTGAATTTCAGAGGAATCACAATCCTCGACACTAGTCCCAATTCCTCAAAGTCTAAGCCTGGCACCTTTTGTATTTCCATCGCGCTCAAACGCTCTTCGAGATGTATGTACTTGTCATCAGCTGGAGGATACTGTTCCTCCAAGTAGTCTTCCTCTTCTTCCGATTCTGACGGGACAGCTGTTTCCTTGCCTTTCCCTTCTCCTTCATCGGATGTTGTTGCAAAATTCAAAGTCCTTCTTGCCTTCCCCTGAAATATTCTCCCCATGTTTAAGACTCTGGTTACCTTCTTTGTTTTCCGTTTCCTCTCTTCAGCTAGCAGAGTCTTAAATTCTTCTTTCCCCTTGGTTAGGGTCATGAGCAATTGTTGAAACTGTGTATTCTGGGCTTGGAGATCTTTCACCGTTTGCTAGAGATCCATCTTACTGAAATAAACAGTAGAGAGATGAGGAGACTTATTGCAAAAGACATGTTTATGCTATGATGAATGATATGTGTATATGTGATGTTTTCAAGGATTTCAAATATTCAAGTTTGCTTTAGACAAAAAGAAACACACGTTATATTAATAAGATAAAGTTTGAGTACATCAATGCCCCTTAGACAAAAAAATACAAAACTCTAAGATAAAAAAGTAGTGCGCATCCTCTTGGGTGCAATGTAGGCATTTAGAGTCCGCTCCTCGTGAAGTAGCCTAGTGAGTTCCAAAACATTCTTCTCGCTTACGTAGAATTGGGCTTCGAAAGTATCTCGCTCTCCTTTGAACTGTATCCAATCCCTTTGTAGGTCTTTAAGAGATGTGGGCATGTCAGGATGTAGGATAGTGTATAGAACATCTCCCTCCTTGACAGGCTCAATGATTACCGGGAGAATGGAGGGGTAAGGCATCATAAGACTCTGAGCACGAGTTCTTACCCATTTGAGGTAAGGCTCAAGAGGGATGGAATTCTTGTGCCCCAGAGTCTTGCTATCCACCTTGTTTAGTATCCTCCAAGCTCGGATAAATCTCGGGCAAAGACCTTGATCGTCGTTGTCGTAGTCGAATACCAAACCTTGAATCAACATCTCGTACGGGCCATCCCTTCAGGCATAACCAAACAATCTTAAGGTTGTAGGTGATTCCTCCCCTAATTCCAAGTAGAGGCGCATTATGGAATTCTCCACAATGGTCAACAATGATAACATTCTCTTTGGATCGGGAGCACCAATGAATGTCTGAATGTTTGAGCGTCATTAACCTTTATGACCACCTTGAACCTTGCTCATTCTTTAAGACTGATTGGGGAAGATGAGAAATAGACCATCTTTCCAGGAGAGGGGTGCAACATATAAGGACACCTCTTTTCCTCATTGTGCGAGTGTGAAAAGAGTGTAGGATATCCCCTAGCAATGTAGGCATCGGATTGCGTGATATGAAGATTTTGACGGCGTTGACATCTATGAGTTGGTCAGAATTTGGAAACAAAATCATCCCATAGATGAGAAGAGCCACAATTTCCTCAAAGGCTTGCAAGTCTAAGGAATTCCAACAACTTTGGGCTTTCTCAAACAGGAACTTTGTTAAGAAGCCTTTGACACCACTTCTAGTTTCCCAATGAGTTGTGACATCAGATGAGTACAAGTGTAGAGATTGAGAAATCTCTTCTGGCTTTGGATCTCTTTCCGTACCGTTGAAAGGTAGTTGATTGAGAATTGGAATCCTCAAGAGTTTGAAGAATTCTTCCAAAGTAGGCACAAGTTGATAGTCAGGAAATGTGAAGCAATGGTGCAAAGGATCAAAGAACTGAAAGAGCACCTTCATCATATCCTCATCTGTGTTGGAGGTGACCAAGTTGAGTAGACGTCCATGTCTTTCGGTGAATGGAGAGTTCTCATGAATCTTTGCAGCTAGATCCTTAAGTTGTGGAGGAATTCTTACAAGGTTGACTTGAATAGTTTTCCTGCGAAGTGAATCCATATCCTACAAAACAAGAACAAAGATGAATCCCCAAAATCCTTGAAATAGTTAGTGGATGTATATGATGTTCATGATGTCCATGATGTTATGTACAAGTATGCATATATAAGCAAAGCAAACAAGTCCTTAGTTTAGGCTTACATGGAGTTTTATAGGTAAGTACCCTCTTGAAGTTTAGTTGGCTTAAACCTGTCCTAGTAATAGTAACCGGGTTCTAAGGAGCTCAATATCACTGGATTGTTTCCTTGGTCATTGTTTCAGTTTAAGCCTCTTTAATGGCGACCGAAATATTCCAAGAAACCAAACCTCAATGAATGTAGTATCGAGTATCTACCAACTTCGGACTGCACCGAAGCCGGTCATCTCACTACATCCTAAAAGGCCAAGTTGGTCAAGTAAAGGTTCTAGAAGTTCATTAGTGCTTTATGACATCACTCAGCGGCCCCGTATTCTCTTTGATTAACTCAAAGGCTACCGGTACCCACAAATATGTCGCACTAACGTAGCTATTGCTTAGACCATGTTGGTATACCCCACACAATTTCCACAACATATTGCTACTTACCTATAATGTATCCCAAATCCGGGTAGAGGATTTGAACCCAAACAAAGAACCATAATGTAAAGCATACAAGTCAAACAAAGAAAGCAATTAAATGTGATCTAACCATAAGGTAACCCCACTTTTAGAATTTTCCCCAGCAGAGTCGCCAGTTCTGTGATACGGTGGGAGAACTGACTTGATTGTTTTGCATTTTATCGCAAATGTTGTTGTTTAGCAAGAGTCACCACCGACTTTTCTTTTATCCAAAAGGAAAGTTGAAAAAGCACAGGAAAGACCTTTGAGATTGTTTCTTGAGTTCGGGGGATAGATTATGAAAAGGGAAGGTATTAGCACCCTTTTCATCCATGGTTTTCCATGGGCTCTTAGTTACTTGCTAGATTACTTGCTTTTGTTTGAAATTGTGCTTTGTGTGGTTTTTGAAAGTATTTTGTAAAAGAGGCCATTGTTTAAGCAATCTTTGTAATGATTCTCGTTCGTAAGAATGTATACAAAGATGTTTGTCTTTTTGAAAATGTTTTCAATGTTTGTAAGATGTTTGGAAATGTGTGTGTTTTTTTGAAAATAGCAAGGATATTTGTTTGAAATGGAGCAAGTAATTAAGTGCAAAGTACCTACTCAAATGCCTTTCTTATTCATTTTCTCTTCCTTTGATATTGTTGTCTTACCATTGATTTGGTAAGCAACCCTATCTTTGGATGTAAACGGGACGGGCGTGGGTCATTGTATAACCATGATTAGCAATGTTATAAAGTATCTTAGCATTTTTTTAGGGACTAAGATCATTTTTTGTAAGGCAACTTTGAATAGCGTCATCGAGGGACTATGATCTTATATTTGTTTGTTTTGCTAAGATACTTTACATGCGTAATATGGCCATTTTGTATATGGAAACCAAGTGGGATAACCCTAGGGGTGTTTTGTGTGCAAGTGTGTCATTTTCATGCTTGATTTTGTCTTGGATTAAGGTTTTCTATTTAGTTGATTTTATCTTGCCATACAAACCCTAATTACTAGCATGTTATATGAAAGCGATAAAATTGCGAAATTTAAATGTCTTACGCTATTACAACATTTGTGGGAGGGGGGAATACAATTTATGAATGAGGATTTGCAATAATATAAACCTAATTGAACTATTACAACCAAATTGAATTATATACAAATATTGGAATAAATAATGTACAAGATAAATTAAATATGCAAAGGTGTATGAATGCAAAGAAGATTTTATTTGTTTTTTCATGTGGAAAAAGTTTTAACCTAAACCTAATAAATAAATTAAGATTAAACTCAAATTAATTAGGAAAGAAAATTATTTTTTATAGAAGGTTTTTAATAAACCATAATTCTAATTTATCAAAAGGAAATAGATTTCTTTAAGAAAAGTAAGTATTTATTTATTTATTTTTTGTCTTGAAAATAATATATGATATTTATGAGGTATTTTGGTCCTTTTGTATTAAAATAATATGTTTAATAAATATAATATATATATATATATATATATATATATATATATATATATATATATATATATATATATATATATATATATATATATATATATATATATAAACTAGTTATAATTTAATTTACAAGTTTATTAAAAAAATATATGATATGTAACTAAAATAAAATATTTTCTATGAGAAAAATAAATAAAATGAACCAAAATATAAATTTAGCATTTTTATTTTTTTTAATGATTTTTTATATTAAGGAAAATATATTTAATAAAATAGAAATGAAAATAAAATAAATAATAAAAATATATGGGCCAGGGGTGCTGCAAGCAAACAGGGGTAAGAGGTTAGAAAAAAAACAAAGCCCATAAGTTCAGAAGCCCACGCTGCCAAACAAACAAAAAAAACTGGAAAAATGTGAAATTGTAAAAGGCAGCGCCAAGGCTCAGATCCATGACCTATGGCATTTACGCGCGCTGCCTTACCACTGGGGTGGCTGTACATCCGTTAGTTTAAATGAAAACACAAATACATAACACAAAACATTGCCTTTCCCTGTACTTCATCTTCGACCTCTAGCCAGCCGGACCCCCTGTAACTTTTTTATTTCTCAACAAAAATGGAAAGTGATAACATGAACATATAGCATTTTACCTCACGATTCTAACCATGTGCATAAATAAAACTATAAGTCCAAGATCAGAGAGAATTTTGTTGGACCTAATTCTTAACCTAATTTTTTCAGAAACTTCAAACTTAAAATTCTCTAAACTCAAGCCAAATAAATGCAAGCTATGGATATGTACAGCTTCGTAGCAATGATGTCTACATTTTATATTCACAAATGGAAAGTTAACTATGCCTGTATTAAGAGTTAGAAAAACAGAAAACTCACCTTGAAAATGGAAATTGTGTTTTGAAAATGAGCTTGCTTTAGGATGATGTGATGATCAGGTTAGCTTCCTTGATCCTCTAGAAAACTAATGCAATGCTTAGCTTGTCTTGAGGGTGGTTGGAATGATCTGGAGAAGTCCACCTGTATTGCTTTGTTTTCTAACTTCAACAACGGGGAAGATGGAGTTACAATGATGTTTCAGGGTGTGGGATGGTTTACTTGTAAGGTAAGGAAGCTTGGGAAAGCAAAAGGCCTAAAAACGCACGAGTGAAATGGAAGATTCAGTTCACAAGTCAGAAATGACAAGTTTGGAGGCTTGGTATGAAACTTCTGATTCTAGGGTGTTTCAAGGCTTGGGCATTCGTGGTTTTAGTTACAAAATGATGGCTTTATATAGAGCAAAAGGTTGGAGGATTTGTGCTTGCTCAGAAGTACAAGATCACATGTCTTTCTACATTTCTTATTTTTGAAGCAAGTGTGAGAAGTGACTTCTGAAGGTATGATTATGATCTTGTAGGGTGGCTTGAAGCTTTAAACATGTTTTATTCAGGTTTACAGGCTTAGTTTATGCAGAAAGAACAAGTCCAAGGCTCAAGAAATGGAAAAATGCAAAAAACATGCTTTTCCAAAATGGCAATGTTGCCTTTCTTCCAAAAATGGCTATTTTCTTGTAGAATGCATTGAAAGCTTGGCTTTAGGGAATGAAACCTTGTGCAATCCATTAATGGTGAAGTCACAAACGAGTTTGAGGCCTGAAAAGTGAAGATAGTACAGCCAATTTTCAAATTTGAAAACTTGTTCTTCATGAAAATGACCTATAATCAAAGTGATAAAACCCTAACTTCATCTCTTCGATTCTCCCTACTCAAGATTGATCTCAAGGTGTTCTTGGACATTTTTGAAAGCTTGTAATGTGCTCTACAACCAATTTTTGAAATGCTTTTGAAGATTACTCTTGGAACTAGGTGAAAAGTTGCCATGAAGTTAGGTCAAAAACTTGCCTAACTAGGGCAAAATTTCACTAAGTTATTTTAGTTCATGAGCATGTATTCACAAAATTATATCTTGAGATCCAAGCATATTTAGGAGAAATTGTGTGAAGAAAAGTTGTAGATTTCCTGGAGATCTACAACTTTCATGTTGGGAACTTCCTTTGAATCATTTTGTATCATGGTGAAAATTTGGCCTAAAGTTGAGAAAAAATAAGAAATTTTCTATACTTAGAAAAATTTCTAAGTTAAGAAATTTCAAATTTTAAAACAAGAACTTCAATCCTTGATTTCTTGATGAACAAGTTTCACATTTTGACATTTTTTGATGAATTGTGATCCTTGGCACTTGAATTTGACCAAAAAGTCAAAGTTTGACTTTTTAGTATACAGTTGACTTTTGACCAGTTGACTGAGAAATTCATATGTCAATCCAATGAATTTGTAATGTTTTGAATCATGTCATTATGTCAATATGATGCAATTTAACTCTTGAAATCATGCTTCAAACCAATTGATCATTTGCTAGGTCAAAAATCCACAAATTTCCCCTTTCCTGTCAAAACCCTAATTTGGACCAATTTGCCCTTTTGATAATTTGATCAAATTTCTTGAGGAATTGTGGTCTAAACTTGATCAAATGATACATATGAGACTAAGATGTTGATGTGGATAAAAAATTATGAAGTTTGACTGTAAATTGGCCATGGTTGACTTTTTCCACAATACAGTTGATTTTTAGGTCAACTATCCAATTAACTGGTCAAAAATGTGATTCAAGGCTTGAAACTTGACATGAGTAATCTTAGGGATCCATAATTATACTTGTAAGTCATATGAAGCATTGATAGTCCGAAAATCATTGTGCAAACTCAAACCCTAGTTTTGGTCATCAGTGCATGAGGAGGTGTTTTGAGCTGATCAAACCCTAGTGCAGTCTTAAGTCAAGGAGATCTTGTGAGTAAATTCTTGATAAGTGAGAGGGAAAATTTTGGGGTACAACATCCTGCACACACACCTTCAAACTTGATCAAATGCTGGATCGAATAAAATCCAAGGACCCTGCCCTACGTAAGACCATCCCCTGAATCTAAATCTGGGGTTAAAATTGGCAAAAGGTCCATGTATCACCCAGTTCGAAGCTTGGTTGCTTCGAAGCCCTTAAAATGGTACCTTGTACTTCCAACACTCATATTCGCATGTAGCACATTAGACTTAACCCAATGATCAATAATAATATAAACATGCATATAAAACCAATTTAAATCATGTATTCAAAGGGTTATGATCCAGAATTTTACCAAGGACCGGTGGGCTTGGTGCGTGACTTTTGGGCGTGCTTCAGGCTTGGAGGAGAGCTGGTATGGGCTTCTGAGAATCTCAAGAATACAAATATGGTATTTGTTTGGACTGGAGGAGCCTGCAAAGTGTGTTTCAAGTTTTGATCACTTTGTGAGATTTTGAGAATTTGATATGGTTTTCTGAGGCAGCGTGTGCGTGTGGCTCTTTTAAGCAATTTCTTCTGCGTCTGCTTCTGATCTAGTCTTGTACTTATAGGGGTGTGTTGATGAACATATATGGCATGAATCAGCCATTAATCATGGCTTTGAAAGAAAAATCGAAAGATTTTAAAAGTTGCCATTCTGAGATATTTCATGCCATTTTTAACTTTGAGTGAACCTGGACAGGTTTCATCCCATTAGGTGTTCATTTAGACTTGCATCTCCATTTCACATCAATTGATTCTTTTTACAAGCTCCCAAGCTTTGTTCTTTTCGGGATGGCTCTGAGTTCCAATTCGAATTGCTCAAGGCTTCATCATCATGGCTTCTTCGATTAAGTTACCATCTACATCAATTGCTTGATCTGGAAACATCATCCTAATCGAATAGTTCTTGTTCCTTTAGATATCCTTTCCTTCAATTATACCAATCAAAGTATCATCTCTTCCTATTGACTTGTCGAAGCTTCGTTTTGTTCATCTTCTTCAAACAAAGTTTTGCAGGTGTCTGATTCTTGTCGAACTGAACTTCGACTCCAATCCCACCTTTTGCTTTCGTCTTCAAGAACATCTTTACTGATTACCATTTTATCTTCGATTGGTGAATACAACTTGTATGCACCAATCAAATTATAACTTATGAGCACCGAGACTTCACTTCAATCATCCAACTCTTTCCTCGCCTATTCAGGTACATTCCTGAAACACATTGGCCCAAAAACTCTAAGATGTCTTATATTTGGCTGATTCGACCCTAAGTCCTTCTATGAAATCATTCCACGTTCGAAGGTTGCATGTCCTTTGAACCATTAGACTTCCATGTGTTTCTTCAAAGCTTTCGAATTCAAAATCTACTTCTTTTCGAAGCGCCAATTCAATCAACATGACAGTCGAAATGTCTTTCCTTGTAATGCTTCGAATAGTTTATATTTCAATAGTTCGAAAATGAACCCTTCGATCATGGTTCAACGTAGTGGAGCTCTTTACTAGCTCTTCATCAATCAAAGATTTCATAAAATCCTCCTCACACTTTCTTTCGAATTATTCTTTCTTCGATCATAGTGTCAATTATTCAAAACTTGTGTAATCGAAATTCCCAGATAACACTGATTCTTTGGGCATCTAGTTAGAGTGCATACTGCTATCGAAGATGCTTCGACCCAAAACCTATTAGGCATATTTTTAGATTTCACCTTACATCTCGTCAAGTTCAGTACACCTCTTTTCTTTCTTTCAGTTAAGCCATTATGCTGAGGCGTATAGGGTGTAATAACCTCTTGTATGAGCTTGTACCTTCCAAATGATGCATTTCTTTAGCTTGAGGTTAAAACATAAGTTGTTGGGCATGAAACTTGGCATGGAAAAACTTTAAGACATACTAGGATCATGGAAAACATTGTTAGAACATAGTTTGATTCTACAACACTCAGTTAGAGTTTTGATGATAACAAAATACAAGATTAAATAAATTGTAAGATTTATGTTTAAGACATATATGCTACTTAAAATTATGTTGTGTATTTACAGAAACTCTAATGGAATCAGCATCAGAATATCAGTATCAACATCAGCATCAGAAGATATGTCAGCATCAGAAGATCAAATAACATATGCTACGCTGAAGCCTGATGAACAAAATCTGCGCATAATATACTCTGACTCTGATCAAGATCCTAACCATGTCATCAGCACTCAGTAGCGTCAGAATAAGCTAAAGCCAAGAACACTCTGATTATCATTAGCAGAACACTCTGAAGTGTCAACGTTACTATGCATTCAAGACAGATTAATTACCAACGGATTTATTACAAGACAAAGATCTTCTCAAAAAGGAAAGAACGTTATGAGCATTGAAATGGATTTATGGACAGCAACGTATCTCTTCCTAGGATATTTAAACAAGTCAGTGAGAAAAGAAATGGCTAATATTCTACACGCATATAAACGCCTAAGCTAATCATCTTCAAGCACGCTCTCATTTTTGCTAAAGCTTTCAACCACGCTTACTCTATAGCTCTAGCAATCTAGTTTCATCCTAAGCTTCATATTGTGTATTATCGCAGTTGTGATATATAGTTTTTCTAGAAAACATCAAACACACTTTTGTTCATTTATCTGTAAGAGAAATTCCTTGAGATAAACCGATCTGTGGTTAGACTCAAGAAGGCTTTAACAGTTGTTAAAGCAGTTGTGTATTCAGTTGAATATAGTGGATTAAGACCTCGTTGGAGAGAGGCGAAATCACCTTGACGGGTGGACTGGAGTAGTTTGAGATCAAACGAACCAGGATAAAAATAACGTGTTGTCTGCATTTGATTTTAAGTTTTACAATTCAACCCCCCTTCTTGTGTTTTTCACTTCTTCAATTGGCATCAGAGCGCCTGGTTCTGAGCTTATAACACTTAACCGTGTCAGTACAAGATCCAGCGTCAGAAAAACACAATGGCAGGACCACATCAAAACATCAGCAATGAAGATAGAGACAGATTCAGTGGCAAACCTCTAGTCTTTGATGGAGAGAACTTTGACTACTGGAAAGATAGAATTGAAAGCTTCTTTCTGGCCCATGATGCTGATCTGTGGGATATGGTGACTGATGGATACACGCACCCAGTGAATGGAAGTGGTCAGAAGATTGACAGGAAAGCAATGTCTGATCAACAAAAGCGTGATTTCAGAAATCATCACAAGGCCAGAACAATTCTTCTCAGCGCCATCTCTTACTCTGAATATGAAAAGATATCAAACAGAGACACTGCAAAGAATATGTTTGACTCTCTGAGAATGACGCATGAAGTCAACATTCAAGTCAAAGAAACTAAAGCTCTTACGCTCATTTAGAAGTATGAGGCATTCAAGATGGAAGAAAGTGAATCAATTGAAACGATGTTCTCAAGATTTCAAATTCTGGTGGCTGGTCTCAAAGTTCTGGACAAAGGGTGTTCTACTGCTGATCATGTTAAGAAGATCATCAGAAGCTTGCCAAAACAGTGGAGGCCAATGGTCACAGCGCTGAAGCTAGCTAAGGATCTCAACAAAATCTCTCTGGAGGAACTTGTCAGCTCCCTCAGAAGTCACGAGATAGAGCTAGAAGCAGATGAACCTCAAAAGCAAGGTAAGCCATTAGCTTTAAAATCTAACAGAAAATCTGACTCCAAAGTTTTGCAGGCTATTGAAGAAACCTCTGATGGGTCCTCATCAGAAGAAGATGAATTATCTCTCCTCTCCAGAAGGGTGAACCAACTATGGAATCAGAGGCAAAGAAAGTTCAGGAATCCCAAAAGATCAGAAAATCAGAATGAATCTTCCTCCAGATACAGAAGGTCAGAATTCTCCTCTGGACACAGAAGATCTGATGGCTCTTCAGGAAGCAGAAATCCAAACAACAAAGACATCATCTGCTATGAATGTAACGATCAAGGACACTACAAGAGTGATTGCCCAAAGCTTCAGAGGGAAAAGCCCAAAAAGAAGTTTGGCAAGGAAAAGAAGAAAATTCTCATGGCTACATGGGATGACTCTGACACATCTGAAGCTGACTCAGAATCAGATGATGAGAGAGCAAACATAGCTCTCATGGAAAACATAACAGAAGACAGTGAAGCTTCTGAATCAGACTCTAAATCAGACACAGAAGAGGTATTTCCTGACTTTGCTATTAATTTTACTAAGGCTGAACTAGCTGAAAGCCTTAATGAAATTTTGGAAAGATATCAGCAGATCAGAGTCAAATTCAGAAACCTGAAAAGGAATCTTGCTTCTGACTCTGATAAAACTGAGAGTCTCAAATTGGAGAATTCTGAGTTTAAAGATAAAGTTTCAAAATTAGAAAATCTATTGCAAAACTCTCAGAAAGAAACAATCCCTGAAACTCCCAGCAGTGCTGATGAGATCATCAAGGAATATGATCACAGCTTTCAGAAGTTTCTAGCTAAAAACATAGATAGAAGCAAGATGGCTTCAATGATCTATGGAGTTAGCGGAAATGGTAGAAAAGGAATAGGATACCAAGGTAAGTTACCTACACCAAAGAATGCCATGGATTTAGTTATAAAACGCACTTCACTTGATTCTCACTTTGTATATGGGCACACACATGACACCAAATACACTAGTAGTAATTATTCTGTCAAACCAAAATTCAACCAGAGTTTTGGTAAAACTAACAAATCAGGACCCAAGAAAATATGGGTACCTAAGGATAAAATAATACATGTGGCAGATATCTTTAGCAGCAAAGCAGAAACACCAGTCATGGTACCTGGACTCTGGCTGCTCACGACACATGACGGGAAGAAGGCATATGTTCCAAAGCCTGGAACTTAAGCCTGGAGGCCACGTAGGCTTTGGAGGCAATCAGAGGGGAAAGATCATTGGCTCTGGAACAGTAGGTAATGGAAATCTTCCCTCTATAAGTAATGTTTTATTAGTAGATGGATTAATGCATAACCTGTTATCCATAAGTCAATTAAGTGATAACGGTTATGATATAATCTTTAATCAAAATTCATGCAAAGCTGTTAGTCAGAAAGATGGGACTATCCTATTTAATGGAAAGAGGAGAAACAACATTTATAAAATCAAACTTTCTGAACTGAAAAGTCAGAATGTAAAGTGTCTTCTGTCTGTTAACAACGAGCAATGGACCTGGCACAGAAGATTGGGACATGTTAGTATGAGAAGAATATCTCAGATTAACAAACTCAATATGGTCAGAGGACTTCCTAACCTGAAGTTCAATTCAGATGCTCTGTGTGAAGCATGTCAGAAAGGCAAGTTTGCAAAACCAGCTTTCAAATCTAAAAACGTTGTTTCCACCTCTAAGCCATTAGAACTTCTGCATATTGACTTATTTGGACCAGTTAAAACTGCTTCAGTCAGTGGTAAGAAGTATGGGTTAGTAATCGTAGATGACTATAGCAGATGGACATGGGTAAAGTTCTTAAGACACAAGGACGAGTCACACTCTGTGTTTGTCACCTTCTGCAACCAAGTTCAGAATGAAAAGGATCTTAGAATCGTCAAAGTCAGAAGTGATCATGGTGGAGAGTTTGAAAACAAAGATTTTGAATCTTTTTTTAATGACAAAGGCATTCTGCATGATTTCTCTTGTCCTAGAACTCCCCGGCAAAATGGAGTTGTAGAACGAAAGAACAGAACATTGCAAGAAATAGCCAGAACCATGATCAACGAGACTAATGTTGCTAAGATCTTCTGGGCAGAGGCAATAAACACAGCGTGTTACATTCAGAATAGAATCTCCATAAGACCTATTCTGGAAAAGACTCCATATGAATTGTGGAAGAACAGAAAGCCCAACATTTCATATTTTCATCCATTTGGATGTACCTGTTTTATTTTAAATACAAAAAATTATTTGAACAAGTTTGACTCTAAAGCACAGAAGTGTATCATGTTAGGATACTCTGAACGATCAAGAGGGTACAGAGTATACAATACAGAAACACAGATTGTGGAAGAATCAATCAGTGTTTGTTTTGATGATAAGCTTGACTCTCAAAAGTCAAAGCAGAATGAAGTATTTGCAGGTATGGAAGTTGAATTCACAGGTACTGAAGACAAGTCATCAGAAGCTCTCAACAGAGACACTCCCTTAACAACAGAAAGAGGCACTGCAAGCAATCCAGCATCTTCTGTTGATCAACTTCAGAAAAGACCATCCAGAAGCAGCATGGATCACCCAGAAGAAACAATCTTAGGAAGAAAGGAAGATCCAATCAGAACAAGAGCCAGCTTCAGAAACTCTAAAGAATCCCTCATGGGACTTATTTCTCTAATTGAACCTTCATCAATTGATGAAGCACTTCTGGACAATGACTGGATTCTAGCAATGCAAGAGGAGCTGAATCAATTCACAAGGAATGACGTATGGGATCTAGTTCCTAAACCAAAAGGATTCAACGTCATTGGAACAAAATGGGTGTTCAGAAACAAACTGAATGAACAAGGTGAAGTCATCAGAAACAAGGCATGATTGGTAGCACAAGGTTATAGTCAGCAAGAGGGGATAGACTATACAGAAACCTTTGCTCCAGTCGCCAGGTTAGAATCTATCAGACTTTTAATTTCATTTGCTGTAAATAAAGGCATCACTCTGTATTAGATGGATGTTAAGAGTGCATTCTTAAATGGCTATATAGAAGAAGAGGTATATGTGCACCAACCCCCTGGTTTTGAAAGTTCAAAAAATCCAGAATATGTTTTCAAGCTAAAGAAGTCACTGTATGGTCTGAAACAAGCTCCCAGAGCTTGGTATGAAAGACTAAGTAACTTCCTGTTACAAAAGGAATTCACCAGAGGGAAAGTGGACACAACCTTATTTTGTAAGACAGTTAATAATGACATTTTAGTATGTCAGATTTATGTTGATGATATCATTTTTGGATCTACTAAACCTTCTCTGGGAAGAAAGTTTGCTAAGTGTATGCAGGCAGAATTTGAGATGAGCCTAATGGGGGAACTGAAATTCTTTATGGGCATTCAGATCAATCAAACCCTAGAAGGAACTTACATTCATCAGAGCAAATATGTCAGAGAACTTCTGAAGAAATTTGATCTCTCAGAATGTAAGCCATCAAAGATTCCAATGCATCCCACGTGCATTCTGGAAAGAGAAGAGGTAAGCAAAAAGGTAGAACAGAAGGTCTACAGAGGTATGATTGGTTCTCTTCTTTATCTGACAGCTTCAAGACCTGATATTTTATTCAGTGTATGCATTTGTGCAAGATTCCAATCAGATCCTAGAGAATCTCACTTAACAGTTGTTAAGCGAATTTTCAAGTATCTGAAAGGTACTACTAATCTGGGTTTGTTTTATAGAAAATCAAGTGATTACAGCTTAGTAGGATACTGTGATGCTGACTTTGCTGGAGACAGAGTTGAACGTAAAAGCACTTCTGGAAGCTGCCAGTTTCTGGGAGAAAATCTGATCTCATGGTCCAGCAAAAGACAATCCACAATTGCTCTATCAACAGCAGAAGCTGAATACATAGCAGCAGCTGGATGCAGCATACAAATGCTCTGGATGAAAAGTCAACTTGAGGACTTCCAGATATTTGAGAGTAACATTCCTATCCTCTGTGACAACACTTCTGCTATTTGCTTAAGTAAAAATCCAATTTTGCATTCTAGGGCTAAGCATATAGAAATAAAACATCATTTTATTAGGGACTATATTCATAAAGGGATTTTAAATTTAAAATTTATTAACACAGACCATCAATGGGCTGATATTTTCACAAAACCACTTTCTGAAGATAGGTTCAACTTCATTCTGAAACATCTCAGCATGAAGCTCTGCCCAGAATAAAACTGTTTTAATTTTATATATTAACATTCAGAAGTGTGTTTATTTTCTGTGAACTACTGATCAATCTTCTTTCAGAACTTTAGAAATGCAGATTGTATCAGAATCTATCCATGAAGATCTGAGCGCTTCAGTTCAAGGATAGAAGTGTTGTTCACTCAAGCAAACAAGTGTCATCCAGTCATCAGCTGTTGTCTGAGGCTGAACACGCGTTCACGTTTCTGAAAAAGGCAAAGCGCTGATTGGATGCATTGAGACACATGTCATGGGTAACCGTTCCAAATATCTTTCTGAATCCCCTAAAATCATCTATCATTAAATGCTAATAATCATTATTTATTTCTCTCTCTTAAACGTTTATGTTTTCAAAACCTTTTAGAAATCTATTTAAACATTTCACACCATTCACACACTTTTTACCGTCACTTTTGTTTTCTCTCAATATTTCTGATTTCTGTGTTCTTCTTTCTCAAGAAAACCCTTTCAATTTTTTTTCAAAAAACCTCGTGTGAACATGGCTTCTTCCAGCATTCCCTCTTCAGGTTCCCAGAAAAATGCTTCATCTGAATAATATGAAGTACCATTCAGAACGCTTCTAACACCGGTCAAAATCCTAGAGGTTCTGTCAGAAATAATAATAGATTTCAACAGTCTCAAGGAGAATGGTTTTGATTTATCTGAAGAGATTAAAGCTGAAGGTTGGGAAAAGTACTTTGACAGGCTGGTGGGTCCAACATTTCCTATTCTGGTAAAGGAATTTTGGATTCACGCTTCTTCTTCAAATGACCAAGTTACATCCTACATCATGGGGAAGAAGATTGTGATTACTGAAGACCTGATTGCAAGACTGATAGGCTACAATGGTGGTGGTATTCACTGTATTGATATGGCAGAAAGGTGTGCAGATGTTGCTGTAATTGCAAGGGAAATTTTCACGCTGGGGCTTCCCTCCAGCAAGATAAGGGATTTGAAGGACAAGCACAGAATTTGGGCCAAGATCATTCTGGGTTGTTTCAACCACAGGAAGCCTACCAGCTCTCCTGATTACATCAACATAGATCAGAAGTTTCTGATCTATTTTATCTCTCAGAAGGTCAAGATTAATCTAGCTCATCTTCTGTTCAACCATCTCAGAACAAGTGCCAAGGAAACAAGAGAAGATGAACGTACTAAAAGGGATTGGATACCCTTGGGAAGACTGATATCAGATATTCTGACAGAGAATAGGCTGATTGATCATTGACAGAGGCACAAGAAATCAGCACCCTGGAACCTTCTGTTGGCAAGCAGCTGAATGCCAAAAATCTGAAGAAAATGAAGCTGATAGAGAACATTAAGAAGGATCCCAGCGTCACTCCTTTTGCTGAAATCTCCAGCAGAAGAGTCCCTCTAGACGACTTCCCTATGTTCTCAGAAATTGACTCTAAGCCTCAAATCATTCTGAGATATTTGGATGCTTGTAAAGCTGATGGTACAGCTCCAAATCTGAATATCCAAGATCTTCAGCAGAAGGCACCAGAGGTTGTTCTGAAGAAGACAAAGAAAAGAAAAGCTGCTGCAAAAGGATCATCTCAACAGACTCCCAAGAAAAGAGGTAATCCTGCTTCTGTAACTGTTTTAGATTCAACTGTTGTTTCCACATCTATCCTTATTCCAACTCCAATTCCAACTCCATCTGAAATCCTAACACCTCAAACTTTCGATGATTTTGACGTTGACTTTGACCCTTTTGAGTCATTAACCCTCAGAAGATCCCGCTCCAAACCACAAAATCCAAATACTGCAACCATACCAGAACCAGAACTTGCACAAGTTCTTTCTAATATAGACCAACACACTTCCGTTCCCGAGCCAGAAAATCCAAATCCAAACACAGAAATTCCCATCTCACCACAACCTGAAACTTCCCTCTCACCAATACCAGAAACTACACTCTCTCCAGAACCAGAAATCCCACAACCTTCATCTCCCCAACCAGATATTAATCCACCATCTCCTCAACATGAACAATCTCCACAACCTGAGACTCAAACCTCTGAATCCCCTGAACCACAACCTTTGGCCATTCAATTTCCGTGTGGTACCACTGTGAATATTCCTCAACTTCCCTCTTCACCAGAAATAACTCCACCAAATTCCCCATCTAGTCCAATCGTAATTCCCGACTCTCCCACTCCCTCACCTAAGAAAAATTCAGATGACCACAGCAAGACCGTCATTGATCTAACAGTCTTTGAATGCCTTGCTGCAATAAACAACAAAACTGCCATCCCTAAACCAAAACAACCAGATGTTGGTTCCAGCATATTGAACTTTGAAACAGATATACAGAAGTGGATCACTTCTTTGAAACAAGCAAGTCTGGAACTAGTTGATCCTACTGTATCAGACCTCCTCTGGACAAAATTCAGAAGATGGGTATGCTCTGAAACCTTTAAGTTGCAAGACCAAAGCTATGGTTAGGCTCAACAGAACTTCAACAATCTGCTGAAGGAAATTGAAGGTCCAATTTTGAGCAAGCTGCTTAAGGAATAAATTCTCCATCTGGACATTGCTCCTTGTTCTGAAAAGCGTCCATCATCCAAAGTTCAACCTGCAGAAGAACAGAAGATTCCAGCTGAAGACTTGGGTCAAGAAGAAGTTACTGCAGAAAGCTCTGAGAGGCATACTGTGTCTGAAGATCCTCAAGCTTCATCTCTTGACAGGCAGACTCTGGAGGATTTGAAAAGATCTGATATGCTGATGAATGAAAGGATGGACAAGCAGGACATTAAGATTGATTCTATAGCAAACATGGTATCTCAGCAACAGGAAACCAGCAATCAAATCAAGAGCATGTTGGAAGCTCTGTTCACACGACCTCCTCCTTCTTCTTAGAAATCTTCTTGTGTTTTCCTTGTTTTCTTTACATGTTTGTCTGTAATATTTTTACTTGTTCTAAACTAATCATTGCTTCTGTTTAATATAATTATTTTTCTGCTCTGATCATTTTTTTCTCTGATTTATTATGCTTTTTGATAACTGACAAAAAGGGGGAGAAAGAATGATATTTTTCAATAACGGATTACTGAGACATAAGTCTCAAACATTCTAACATTCTGATATATTTGAATTTCTTTGTTCTGAAAAGCTTACAGGTACAAGAATCTGATGAACTCTGATAAAGTAAAGTTCTGATGCTCAAAGAAAGTTCAATAAAGTTCTGATGCTCAAGGTCTCATAGAATTAAAGGGAAGTAATCAACTCAGGGGGAGTTTTTCTCTTCGTTACTCTGATACCTTTTATTCCTTATCTTTTTATATCTGATACCTTTTCCTCTCTATCCTTAATCTCTAATAACTTTTTTTTTTAATTGAAAAAAATCCGGTTTTTGTCATCATCAAAAAGGGGGAGATTGTTAGAACATAGTTTGATTCTACAACCCTCAGTTAGAGATTTGATGATAACAAAATACAAGATTAAATAAATTGTAAGATTTATGTTTAAGACATATATGCTACTTAAAATTATGTTGTGTATTTACAGAAACTCTAATGGAATCAACATCAGAATATCAGTATCAACATCAGCATCAGAAGATATGTCAGCATCAGAAGATCAAATAACATGTGCTACGCTGAAGCCTGATGAACAGAATTTACGCATAACATACTCTGACTCTGATCAAGATCCTAACCATGTCATCAGCACTCAGTAGCGTCAGAATATGCTAAAGCCAAGAACACTCTGAAAAGTCAACGTTACTATGCATTCAAGACAGATTAATTACCAACGGCTTTATTCCAAGACAAAGATCTTCTCAAAAAGGAAAGAATGTTATGAGCATTGAAATGGATTTATGGACAGCAATGTATCTCTTCCTAGGCTATTTAAACAAGTTAGTGAGAAAAGAAATGGCTAATACTCTACACGCATATACACGCCTAAGCTAATCATCTTCAAGCAAGCTCTCATTTTTGCTAAAGCTTTCAACCACGCTTACTCTATAGCTCTAGCAATCTAGTTTCATCCTAAGCTTCATATTGTGTATTATCACAGTTGTGATATATAGTTTTTCTAGAAAACATCAAACACACTTTTGTTCATTTATCTGTAAGAGAAATTCCTTGAGATAAACAGATCTGTGGTTAGACTCAAGAAGGCTTTAACAGTTGTTAAAGCAGTTGTGTATTCAGTTGAATATAGTGGATTAAGACTTCGTTGGAGAGAGGCGAAATCACCTTGACGGGTGGACTGGAGTAGTTTGAGATCAAACGAACCAGGATAAAAATAACGTGTTGTCTGCATTTGATTTTAAGTTTTACAATTCAACCCCCCTTCTTGTGTTTTTCACTTCTTCATTTGAAACCTTTGGAGCTCACACATCTTGGTGAAAAGTGAAACTAGTTGAAAGGTCATTGCTTCAGAGGAGAATTTGTCTGATCAATTCTTGGTCAACCTTGAGCAATTGGGGACCTCAATGAGAATGCCTTGAATATAATGGGAGGGCAAATTTTGGGGTACAACATCTTCCCCTGTTCAATCTTCTTAAATCTGAAGATTTAGATTGGCTTATCTGCCTTTCATGATCTGAAGGTGGAAGATGATTGAACACTAGAGTGCCTAGAAATTTGCACTCGCATGAAGTAACGCCGTTGGTTGATGATATCTGAAATGGGCTTACATATGCCATTTGGAGAAGATGACTGAGAGTTGTCAGAGATGGGCTTATAGATGCCATCCAAAGTGACTGCTGGTAAGTATAAAGCTTGAGTGCGACGTATAGTGAAGGAATCTTTTATGAGTACTACTTCGACGGGTAATCAAGGAATCTTTGAATACTACTTCAACAGGTAATGAAGGAATCTAACAACTACTACTTCAACAGCCAATGAAGGAATCTGACGACTACTACTTCAACAAGCAATGAAGGAATCTGACGACTACTACTTCAACATGTAATGAAGGAATATGATGACTACTACTTCAACTGGTAATGAAGGAATCCTTGACGACTACTACTTCAACAGGTAATGAAGGAATCTTTGACGACTACTACTTCAACAGGTAATGAAGGAATCTGAAGACTACTACTTCAACAGGTAATGAAGGAATCTTAGAAGACTACCACTTCAACAGGGAATGAAGGAATCTTATGACTACTACTTCAACAGGTAATGAAGGAATCTTGGATGACTACTACTTCAACAGGTAATGAAGGAATCTGATGACTACTACTTCAACAGGTAATAAAGGAATCCTTGACGAATACTACTTCAATAGGTAATGAAGGAATCTTTGACGACTACTACTTCAACATGTAACAAAGGAATCTAAAGACTACTACTTCAACAGGTAATGAAGGAATCTTTGATGACTACTACTTCAACAGGGAATGAAGGAATCTTATGACTACTACTTCAATAGGTAATGAAGGAATCTTGGACGACTACTACTTCAACAGGTAATGAAGGAATCTGACGACTACTACTTCAACAGGTAATGAAGGAATCCTTGACGACTACTACTTCAACAGGGAATGAAGGAATCTTTAACGACTACTACTTCAACAGGGTACCAGAAGGAAGCCGCGCTTGATTTCGTCTGAATGATACACTAGAAGATGTCTACACCTGACTTCATCTAGAAGAGACATTTTTTCAAAATGACTTTCTGGGGAAAGTCTTTGACGGAAGTACTTGTCAGAATTTAGTTTCTGAAGAAATTTGTTTGGTCATGTAGATAGTTGATGATATTCGTCTATTTATATACTTTACCTGAAAAGATAAAAGGTTAGTTGTGTGCAATGTCAGGATGTATGAAATGTTTTGCGTAATGACGTTCTCAAAATCCATGAGACTATGCTATATGTGTTTTGTATGCATATGCTATGATATTGGCAAATGATGGTGAATGTGAAATGTTATTGAAGTGCATTTGCAAATTTGAGCAACATCTTAGTTTGGGGAAAATAAATCCATGATTGTTGCTGGGGATGAAGAGTATATATATCTTCAATCTTTTAGGATTATTTCCGCTGGGGAACCCTGCTTTCTTGTATGAGGAAACTCCGCTGGGGAAAATTGACTTCTTGCTTTTTGCTTGAGGAAACTCTGTTGGAGAGTGTTAAGTCCTGCTTGGGGAGAAGAATTTAAGAACATTGGTTGTTTATTTCTCTACTGGGGATTTTATACCCTGACTGGGGATAAAAGAGATGAATATTCCTTCCGACTCGCCTGGGGAGGATAAAGTTGACTGACATCTTGTTCGGCTTCAGGTTCCATAGCAACTCCCTAGGGGTAGTGACGACTTCACCAGGGAAAGGAATTTAGACAGTGATTTATGGTAGAAGCACACTCAAGCTGGGGAGAGAAATTCCCATGCACTGTAATATTTGGGATCCTTGTGGGGATAATGTCGTGGAAGTGGCTCTGTGGGGATTTATGGAGACTTGAACATATCACAACTTCTAAAGCCTTTGGTGAGTGTTGACCAGGGTGATAATTCTTCTACTGATATAAAAGTGATGAGATGACGGGACATAGTCGTACACTTTAATCCCTAACTTTTTCCTGGACTATCCTTCCAGATTTTTAGTCCAACGGGATACCCTTTTTTTCCCAAGCCGCCTTTTCAGGTTTTCGACTTGCCAGGTGTACAGTTTTATTTATATATCCCTAATTTTGCCTGAACTCCTTTGGTTCGTCGGGATGCCCTTACTTTTTCCTAGACCAGTCAACCTAGCGGGTCTTTTTTCATGTGTAGTATTTTCTGACTATGTCCACTTTCACAGGGTGCGGAAAATTGTCTTTATCCATAGTAGTAAGCGTTGCAGCACTTCCAGAAAAAGTTTTGCTTGATCGCATGTGGCCCTTCCTGCTCAATACCCCAAGTGATTCAAATGGAGGTTTGCCTCTGGCTATTAGCACTTTTGAGAGATTCCTCGAATCTTGACTCGATTACCCCCAGATCAGTAAGACACCATGTCACGCCCCTTGATTATGAAAGGCCTGTTACTGGAAATGTATTTCCAGTTGAGGTGATTCTATCCATTGAAAGGATTTCCGTTCATTGAATTTCCCTCGTGAGAATTTCTCTGTTGTCGAACGATTACTCATATGCAAACAATGGCATTTAAGGAATGAAAGCTTATGTCTTTCTTGAAGTTTTAAAAATGTATTTGTAGTAAACAAACAAAATTTTATAAGAATATGAATTCAACTCAGGATTTATAGTAAACCTTACAGGAGTCAGGATACCTTTTGTAATAATATGCTTTTGAACCAACCCATGCTTCAGCTAGGACTTTTAAGGGTTGTAGCGTGGCCTGGTTTACGATTTAAGAAACAAAGGATAAAGGCTCAAAATTTATTTATATCCAACCCGCTTTTCGTGATGTTCTTCAGACCTATGCTCAGTTAATTGTGCATTTAGGTCCCAATTGAGTCTGGAATATTTCCCTGATATTTCGATGATGGTTCAGATACTGAAATTTTATTCGAGAAGGCAGTCATTTTTGTAATCTTTTTTTTTTGAGGATTTGTAGCAACCTTTTTTTAAATTTTATTATCCCTACCTTTTGCCTGAATTATTTCTTTTGTGATTACAGTCAGCGGGATGCCCCGGTTTTTTCTTAAGTCTCCTTCATAGGTTTTGACTTAGCGGGCTTTTTTTTTTAGAGATAAGGACTGCCTATTTTAATGATTATGTGGAACCATCACCATCTTTTGTTTTGGAAGGATACCTCTGACACTACACGTCATGTACGAAGCGAAAGCTTGCGATTGGATGCTGTGATCGGTGGAAATGAGAACTGACTGTTTAAAGCTGGATCACGTATGTCGCGGAAGCAAGAGTCGCCACCGTCTTTTATTTTCTCCAACATGGACAGGACAAAAGCACAACAAAATTCCTTATGAGATTGTTTCTTGGTTCGGGAGGTAGATTTATAGAAAGGGAAGGTGTTAGCAACCTTTCTATCCATGGTTATCCATGGGCTCTTAGATACTTTCTCTTATGTTTTCAAAATGTTTGCTTTTCAAATGTGAGTGGGTTTGAAAAAGTTTCTTTGAAAGATTTCTGAATAACTCTTGTATCTGTCCTTAAGAGTGTTTGAAAAATTTGTTTTGAAAGCTTTTGAAAGTGTCAGTGTGAAAAGATTTTTGTTTTGTTTTTGAAGAGAGCAAGTATCCATGAGTCATCTACCCACCCTAAGGAATTAGGCTGTGTAAAAGTCCTTAAGGTAGTGCCATCCCACCATTGAGAAGTAGGTAGCACCACCGTTGGAGGTGTTCGGGTCAATTCGATTGAGGGACAGTATGGTCACCGAAGCAACAGTTAGGATACCTTAGAAGCAACCCTAATATCCTAGATCCTTTTTAATCCGAGGCAACTGTTTCGAGGCAACTGTTTCGAGGCAACTGGATCATGGACATAAGAGCGACCGCTAAAACGTCCTATACTTGACGACCACGTTTCAAAGGCAACGAGTGAGGCGTACCCTAGAAGTGGTGTGTGTATTATGTGTTGTTTTCATGTTAACAGTTATCTTTGATCATGGCATTGTGAGCTACGAGTTGTTTTTAATTACCATACATTCTTTCATGCGAGTTTAGCAGTTAGGAGTGCGGAAAATTAAAAGACGGAAAGATAAAAGCTACGCTATTACAAGGCGCGGGTCTATACATCGCCAAAATACAAAGACCCGTTTTTGATAAAAGATGCGGAAAGTAAAAAATGCGGTAAACCTAATTACTATTACATTCCTTGAACAGTTACATAATAATCAATGAGAAAATAATGCGCAAAAAGAATTAAATTGAACGTACGAGGGTTTTGACCCTTTGCTTGAAATTAAATTAAATTAAGACCTAATTAATTATTTAATTAAAGAAAAGAAAGTGTTTTTTATGTTTTTTTTTGTATTTATGAAAATAAAGAAAATTAAAATTAAAAGGAAACCCTAATTCTAAATTATTTTAATTATTAATGAAAATATTAAAGTTAACCTAATTTAAGCTAATTAATTAATTTACATATTTATGTACAAAAATAATGGTAATTAATAATGATAATAATAATTAATTAAGGAAAAGATAAAAATGTCAAAACCTAATTCTATGTAATTTTATTTATTAAGAAAAAGATTGAATTTTAAAACTAAATTAACCTAGATTAGTTATTAGAATTTATTTACAAAAATATGTTAGTGGTGAAATTAATAATAATTAAATATATTTTACAATTTTGATTTTCTGTTTTTATTATGAAAAATTATTTCATGGTGAATTAATAAAAAATAATTGAAACAATTAAAAGAATTGGAAAAAGAAAAGAAAATGAAATAAAATCATGCAAAGCAAACCAAGGGGGTGTCTGGCCCAAAGGGAGGTTTTTTGAAGCAACTCAGGCCCATTAGACAAGGCAGGCCTCTTTGACTTTTCAGATTGGGTGCACGCTCATTGACTGAAGCATACCATGGACTTCATTCTGTGGCCATTGGATGGGTGATCAAGGCCACTTGGCAAGCTATGCGTGAGACTCATGGTAGGGCGTTGGATGAGGCGCTGCATTAGAATACGTTAGGACAAAAAATATCAATTATGTGGGGGGACCTGGGAATCGAACCCAGGTCCCTATGCTTGCAAGACACGTCCTCCACCATCTGAGCTACCAAGCGCCTTTGTATACACAATAATAAAGAAATATAATATATGAAAAATGCCCATTATGCTGAAACATTAAAAAAACGCGCTAAGGTTTAAACTCCCCAATCACATGATGCCACGCCCATCTTCTTCCTTGTTTTCACCTGCAACATGAATAAGATAGCGGGGGTTTTAAACCCCCACAAAGCACAAGTCCAAAAAATAGCGATTACGTGCACAGCTTATATAAATTGAGCGCGAGTATCTTAATGGTTTCGTCTTGTTGCAACGAGTTCGTCTATATTGGTCTTGAGGTCCAATTTTACAGTACAAGGAAAACCCCAATATGGGAACTCTGAAACCCTAAAACGCGTTAATGGCAAATCACGATTCAGAGCCTTATAATGCAATTAAACCATGTTATTAGCTTTAGAAGGTTCCTGTGAATACAAAACACCCAACAATATGTATCAAATACGCATGAATCATGACATGAAATTCAGGAAAATAATGCAAACCGTAGGGCTTGTTCTTGCGCGTTCTTTAAGTTTCAGGACTCGTTCTTGATTGCAATGGACTCCTGGAGACTCAGGCAATGTGATTGAATCCTTTTTAGGCGTGGAAAGGCACTGCAAGTAGGAAATCAGTTTCACGCTTTTTCTCTATTTTTTGCAAATTGGCTATGGAGTTTTAGCAGCTTTCACGTGTGTCTTTGAGTAGGGTTTCACTCAGCATATGTATGTGATGCAAATTAGGTCAAAACCTTGGCCCAAAAGTCCATGAATTAATGTTTCAAATCCTTGGTTTTCAATCATGTAATTTTCAATCTTTTTCCATGAAAACCTTGCCAATTATGGAAGATCTTGTCCCCTTGAGTGATGCACGAAATCTTTAGCATGTGTGGAGTGTATTTGCTTCATAAAAAGATTTGACAACCATGCTTTGATGTTTTTCTACAATTAAAACCAATTAAATGAATTAATAATAATAAAAATTCAATTAATTAATTAAAAATAATAAAATAAATCATTTTAAGTTCAATGGGTCGTGCATAGGCCTTGGCTAATGATTCAAGAAAGAATTTGAGGCCCATTAGCAAAATTGAAGTGTTTTAGGCAAAGTTGACTTTTGAAAGTTCCCAAAAATTTCTCAACTTATCCAATGCATATCTTGCTCAATTTTGAAGATATGAACATGTTCTTGGACATTTTGGAAAGGTCTTGAAGTCCTCTAACCAATGCATTTGGTCCCATGTCATTTTGATTTACCAATCTCAAGTTATGGTCTTTGACTTAAAGTGCCTTTTTGTTGACTTTTGAAAATGACCTATAATGTTGCAATTGATAACTTTTTTTGAGAGCATTTATTGGACTTGGAGTGTGAAGATGAGTTGTAGGAAATGTCATCCCCTTAAAAATGAGCATTGGATGGGATTTTTCTGATAAACCATGAGGAAGTTATGCCTTGGTCAAGTTAATGTTGACTTTTCAGCTGTCCAAAAATAGAAACTTTTGCATCTTGAGACTTTTTGAGCCATGCTTGTGGAATCATGATCAAGAATTGATCAAATGATGATTGTGGCCTCAAAATAAGATATTGACCAAAAATTCTGACTTTTGACTGCTAAATGACCATTTTACCCCTGCAGCTGACTGTGAAGCAATTAGGGTTTTGACTGTGCAACTTGATGCTGTAAGTCTTGAAACTTGACATATGGATGCTTGACAATGTATATGGGCACATGGGACTTGATTGGACCCTTGAAAACCTCAATTTCTTTGCAAGAACCAAAACCCTAATTTTGACTGTGTTAGGAGGCAATTGGACTGTGCAACCCTTGAGAGATTTTGAACCATGATCTTGCCAAATCTTGAAGAATATGGGAGGGAAAATTTTGGGGTACAACAGTTGCCCCTGTTCAATCTTCTTAGGCCTGAGGATGTAGATGGGCTTGTGTGCCTTTCGTAATCCGAGGGTGGAAGATGATTGAACACTGGAGTGCCTAGAAATTTGCACTCACATAGTAGAATGTTAGCAGTGTGATGTAGGGAATGGGCTTATAGATGCCATTTGGAAAGATGATGGATAGGAGGATGGGCTTATAGACGCCATCTGGAAGTGTGACAGAACCTTGTCGGGAATGGGCTTATGGATGCCATTTGGAGAACGTCGGTATGTGGATGGGCTTATAGATGCCATCTAGGTGTCGATCGCGTAAGAGATTCCTTAGTGAGAACTTTGTACCTGAGAAAGAAAAATAATTACAGGGGTTGATCTTCAAACTCTTCATGTAGACATGCCCTGGCTAGATACAAGAATCAAATCTGGAAAATAGTCGTCAACAGATACACCCTGGCAGGATACAGGAATCGGATCTTCAAACTCTTCAGACGTGCCCTGGCAGGATACAGGAATCGAGTCTGGAAATTAGTCGTCAACAGATACACCCTGGCAGGATACAGGAATCGGATCTTCAAACTCTTCAGACGTGCCCTGGCAGGATACAGGAATCGAGTCCGGAAAATAGTCGTCAACAGATACACCCTGGCAGGATACAGGAATCAGATCTTCAAACTCTTCAGACGTGCCCTGGAAGGATACAGGAATCGAGTCCGGTAAATAGTCGTCAACAGATACACCCTGGCAGGATACAGGAATCGGATCTTCAAACTCTTTAGACGTGCCCTGGATGGATACATGAATCGAGTCTGGAATTAGTCGTCAACAGATACACCCTGGAAGGATACAGGAATCGGATCTTCAAACTCTTCAGACGTGCCCTGGCTGGATACAGGAATCGAATCTGGAAATAGTCGTCCACAGATACACCCTGGCAGGATACAGGAATCGGATCTTCAAACTCTTCAGACGTGCCCTGGCAGGATACAAGAATCGAGTCCGGAAAATAGTCGTCAACAGATACACCCTGGTAGGATACAGGAATCGGATCTTCAAACTCTTCAGACGTGCCCTGGCAGGATACAGGAATCGAGTCCGGAAAATAGTCGTCAACAGATACACCCTGGCAGGATACAGGAATCGGATCTTCAAACTCTTCAGACGTGCCCTGGCTGGATACAGGAATCGAGTCCGGAAAACAGTCGTCAACAGATACACCCTGGCAGGATACAGGTATCGAATCTGGAATTGCGCAGGTTGATAGTAATCATCTTTATATTGACCTTTGTCCTGAAAAGACAAAACGTTAGTTGTATGCAATGTCATGATGTATGAAAATCCGTGATGTTCTCAAAATAAATGAGATTGCATGTTCATGATGCGTATGTGCATGCTATAATGTATGAAGATGTGATGTTTATGAATGTATTTTCGTCTAGGAAAATAACTCCTTGACGAATGCCTGGAAGTCAAATCCTGGGCTGATGTTTGAGGAGAAGAGTTCTTCGTTTCCGCTGGGGACGATGATTGCAAGAATTAACTTTTTTGAGATGTTGATGATAACTCCGCTGGGGATATCGCTGATAAGGTATGTTGGAAGATGAACTCCGCTGGGGGTACCATTGTTTGAGCTCTGTTGGAAGATTTGATGAACTCCACTGGGGATAGGAAGACTTCGCCGGGGACGATCTTTCCGTGGCAATTGGCTGAGGATAACCCAGTTATATCCTGGTGGGGAGATAACCTTTGAATAAAACCAGGGAGGCGCGTTCGTACTCTGCAGGTGATAAGCTTCCAGAATCTACTGGGGATAAGCTTCCTGAATCTACTAGGGAGATTGATTCAACTCTCCTGGGGAGATATTTTGCACTGTATTAGGGAAGTGGCTCCACTGGATGTTTGGTATTCTTCCGGGGAACAATCTTAGATCAAGATTGTCGGGGATGCTTGTTAGGAATGTTTGTATACTCCGTTGGGGAATGTTGAGATCTTATGGGGATACCCACTTCCTTGAGGCTGACTGAGGATAACTCTGCTCGGGGAGAGTGTTGCTGACTTGCTAGAGATACGGCGCCTTGTGGGGCTGATTGGAGACCAACTCTGCTCGGGGGAGAGTATTGTTGAGTCTTGTCTTACTCTGCAGGGAGTGAAGGTATCCTGGTCACATTCTTCAGCCGAACTTACCTTGGTACCTTGGTGGACAGAGCAACTAGATCATTCAGACAATTCTTATTGCCCCTGTTTCTGTGGGAGAAGATACCTGTGGAGGTGCTTGATAGCTGTCGATTGACGAATCTTCTTCTGGTAGGCAAGTGACAAGATGCTAGGACATAGTCGTACGCTTTTGATCCCTAACTTTTGCCTGGACCGCCCTTTCGGGTTTTCAGTCCATCGGGATACCCTTTTTTGCCCAAGCCGCCTTTTCAGGTTTTCGACTTGCCGGGTGTACAGATTTTTTCATTTCATCCCTTATTTTTGCCCGAACCATTTTGGTTCGCTGGGAAGCCCTTATTTTTGCCTAGGCCAGTCGACCTAGCGGGTCTTTGATTGTGCGCAGTATTTTTTTTCGACTATGTCCATGCTCTCAGAATGTAGGGAGGTGCCCCTGTCAGTAGTGTTGCATTGCCAGACTGCCAGAAGATGTTTGATCATGCAAGATTCGTTGTCGGAATTCCTGTCCAATGCCCCAAGTGACTCGGGCGGAGATTTGCCCCTGGCTATTAGGCATTTGAGGAGTTCCTTGAATCTTGACTGGACTGCCCCAGATGATAGACCATGATCATGCCGTGCCCCTTGACTGGAGGTGCTTTTGTTCATTAGATATTCGTCGTGCGAACTTCTATGCTGTTCAAGCAAAAGTCATGTGCAACCAATGTTATTTAGAAATGCAAAGCTTATGTCTGTCTTGAAATTTGTGAAAATGCATTTTTCAGTAAAACAAGCAAGTTTTGTAAAATGTGATGTCAACTCGTTATTTTACCGCAAGCCTTAAGGAGTCAGGATACCTTTCGTAACAGTATGCTTTCGAACTAACTCATGCTTCAGCTAAGACTTTTGAGGGTTATAACGTGGCCTGGTTCATGGTTTAGGAAACAAAGGATAAAGGCTCAAATTTATTTGTACCCACCCGCTCTTCGTGATGTTCTTCGATCCTAAACTCAGCTAATCGTGCATTAGATCTTGTTGAGTCTTTGCTCTGATATTCCGGTGATGGTTCGGATATTGACAGTTTATTTTGAATAGGCAGTCATTTCCCTTTTTTTTTGTTGAGAATCTGTAGGACCTCTTTCTTTTGATTTTGTTATCCCTGTTTTTTGCCTGAACTGTTTCTTTTTGTATTTACAGTCAGCGGGATGCCCCAGTTTTGTAAGTCTCCTTCATAGGTTTTGACTTAATGGGCTTTGATTTCTGAGAGATAATGATTGCCTGTCTTTATGATTATTCGGAGCCATCACTGTCTTTTGTTTTGTAAGGATTTATTTGATGCCATTCGCTGTGCACTTGGATCAACTGAGAGAATTACCCTGCCCCAGGTTATGATTAAGGGTTTTAATTTTCGAAAAGAAAACTCCTACTTCTTTGGCTCAAAGGGGTTGACGAGGGATTATCATCCTTATAACTCCAGTGTTTAGGAATTGAAACAATGCTTGTACCTCATCAGCGGGGTCTATTCAAAAGCATACTGTAAAGATCGTAGTATCATTTTCGTCATCCTCCCTCAAGAGGCTTAGAATTTTAAATCAAGAGTTGATCATCACAAAAAATATGAAAACAGTTCACATATAGCGAATGCGAATATATTGATTCAAAACAGACATATGCGATGCATTGATAAAGTAATAAAGTTTGCTATGACAATAATTGTTTGAACAATCAAAAGAAAATTACAACTTGAAAATTCTAATGGACAAAAAGTCTTTTCATCCCAGGACTTGTTACTTCAAATGGTGAATCCTGTAGGGATGGTAGAAGAACTCAGCCTGACCCTCTTGGGTGAAATCCACTGCTCCTTCATTAATCAAGTCCTGGACTTTGTTCTTCAGAGCCCAGAAGTCGGCAGTGTCATGTCCAGGACTATCAGAGTGGTACGCACATCTTTTGTTGGGATGATAGTTAGGAGCAGAGATGTTGGGATTCCGGGGAGGAGCTCTTAGCGTAATCAAATTCAATCTCAACAGGTGTTGTAAAGCTTGAGACAGCGATATGTTGAGCTGGGTGAATTGCCTCCTGGGCTTGTTTGGCTTGCTCTGATCAACCTGTTGCTCTGGGCGAGGTTGTGGTTGGTCCTGTGAAGTGGTAGCAATTTGGAGAGGTCTATTTCTCACCATACCAGACTCTTGTCCTCTTGGAAGTTGATCAATGACCTGGCCCCTGACTTGGACTGGTTGCTTCATGTTGTATCTGTCTTGATGAAGCTGGTTGACCATGGCTTTCAACTCTTCTTGCTCCCGAGCCAAACTTTGGATAAGGGCCATCTTCCCCAGCATCTGAGTCCTCATTGCATCTACCTCAGCTTGCAGACGTTTCAGCCGTTCGTCCTTGTCATCTTCGGGACCTTTCTTGGCCAAATTCCCTATGAGGAGTGTCCTCAACTCTTCTTTCCCCTTGGATAGGCTTAGGAAGATCTCCCTGAACTGAGTCTCTTGAGCATGAAGACCTTGGTTATCTTGTTGGGAAGCCATTGCTGAAATAAACAGCGAAGAAGGTAAGCAACCTGTAAAAAAAGGTACCTGTGATGCAATGATATGTATGATATGCATGCAATGTTTTCAAGAATCTCGCGGGGTAAACAGAGAAACTTGTTAGAATTTGAATTTGGGTAGCTTGATTGAAGGAACTTCATGTTGTTGAGAGTCCTTCTTCAAGAGTCAAGGCTCACCATATCGAGTGGGTCATAGCCCCTGACTCAAGCTGTTATCCTTGGCTAGAGGAAAATGAATCCCCTTTGCCCCTTGCTAGACATTTTGATTCATCCTGACCTGCATCACAGACCCTGGAGATCCTTGAAATGGATTAGTTTTTATGCAAGATGCATGCAATGGTATGATGTTATGCTATGCATGGAGTGATGTAAGTAAACCCTGTTATGAGTCCAGATTAAGGACTGTAAACAAAACCTGCAAGAAACTCATGTTATTAGATAACAAGTATGCAAGTAGTTCAAATATGAAGGCACACAAGTCAAACAAAACAACCCTTAGAGTTTAGGCCAGCATGAAGTTTAGGTACTACCCTCTTGAAGTTGGTGGGCTCAAAACCTGTCCTATCAAAAGTAACTGGGTTTTAAGGAGCTCAATATCATTGGGTTGTTTTCTATGTTCATTGTTTTGATTTAGCCACTGAACTGGCAATCAAAATATTCCAAGAAAATAACCCTCAATGAGTGTAGTATCGAGTATCAACCAACTTCGGACTGCACCAAAGTCAGTTATCTCACTACCCTAAAGAGGCCAAGATGGTCAAGTAAGGTTCCTAAGGTCAGTTGATGCTTCACGACACCACGCGGCGGCCCCGTACTCTCCTTGACTTGACTCAAGGGTTACCAGTACTCACCAAAGTGCCACATCAACGTAGCAAACTGCTTCAACCGTGTCGGTATACCACGCACAGTTCCCTCACAGTCTTGTTGCTACTTTCTAAGAGGTATCCCCCAGATCCGGGTTAGGATCTATAGAACTCCCAAAACAGGCCCACAATATTAAAGCAATCAAAACAGGCAATTGAAAACATAAGTATGATCTAATCTTAAGGTACACCTCACTTTATTAAGTATCCCCAGCAGAGTCGCCAGTTCTGTAATCGGTGGAAATGAGAACTGACTGTTTAAAGCTGGATCGCGTATGTCGCGGAAGCAAGAGTCGCCACCGTCTTTTATTTCTCCAACATGGACAGGACAAAAGCACAGCAAAATTCCTTATGAGATTGTTTCTCGGTTCGGGAGGTAGATTTATAGAAAGGGAAAGTGTTAGCACCCTTTCTATCCATGGTTATCCATGGGCTCTTAGATACTTGCTCTTATGTTTTCAAAATGTTTTCTTTTCAAATGTGAGTGGGTTTGAAAAAGTTTCTTTGAAAGATTTCTGAATAACTCTTGTATCTGTCCTCAAGAGTGTTTGAAAAATTTGTTTTGAAAGCTTTTGAAAGTGTCAGTGTGAAAAGATTTTTGTTTTGTTTTTGAAGAGAGCAAGTATCCATGAGTCATCTACCTACCCTAAGGAATTAGGCTGTGTAAAAGTCCTTAAGGTAGTGCCATCCCACCATTGAGAGGTAGGTAGCACCACCGTTGGAGGTGTTCGGGTCAATTCGATTGAGGGACAGTGTGGTCACCGAAGCAACAGTTAGGACACCTTAGAAGCAACCCTAATGTCCTAGATCCTTTTTAATCCGAGGCAACCGTTTCGAGGCAACTGTTTCGAGGCAACTGGATCATGGACATAAGAGCTACCGCTAAAACGTCATATACTTGACGACCACGTTTCGAAGGCAACGAGTGAGGCGTACCCTAGAAGTGGTGTGTGTATTGTGTGTTGTTTTCATGTTAACAGTTATCTTTGATCATGGCATTGTGAGCTACGAGTTGTTTTTAATTACCATACATTCTTTCATGCGAGTTTAGCAGTTAGGAGTGCGGAAAATTAAAAGACGGAAAGATAAAAGCTACGCTATTACAAGGCGCGGGTCTATACATCGCCAAAATACAAAGACCCGTTTTTGATAAAAGATGCGGAAAGTAAAAAATGCGGTAAACCTAATTACTATTACATTCCTTGAACAGTTACATAATAATCAATGAGAAAATAATGCGCAAAAAGAATTAAACTGAACGTCTGAGGGTTTTGACCCATTGCTTGAAATTAAATTAAATTAAGAACTAATTAATTATTTAATTAAAGAAAAGAAAGTGTTTTTTATGTTTTTTTTTGTATTTATGAAAATAAAGAAAATTAAAATTAAAAGGAAACCCTAATTCTAAATTATTTTAATTATTAATGAAAATATTAAAGTTAACCTAATTTAAGCTAATTAATTAATTTACATATTTATGTACAAAAATAATGGTAATTAATAATGATAATAATAATTAATTAAGGAAAAGATAAAAATGTCAAAACCTAATTCTATGTAATTTTATTTATTAAGAAAAAGATTGAATTTTAAAACTAAATTAACCTAGATTAGTTATTAGAATTTATTTACAAAAATATGTTAGTGGTGAAATTAATAATAATTAAATATATTTTACAATTTTGATTTTCTGTTTTTATTATGAAAAACTATTTCATGGTGAATTAATAAAAAATAATTGAAACAATTAAAAGAATTGGAAAAAGAAAAGAAAATGAAATAAAATTATGCAAAGCAAACCAAGGGGGTGTCTGGCCCAAAGGGAGGTTTTTTGAAGCAACTCAGGCCCATTAGACAAGGCAGGCCTCTTTGACTTTTCAAATTGGGTGCACGCTCATTGACTGAAGCATACCATGGACTTCATTCTGTGGCCATTGGATGGGTGATCAAGGCCACTTGGCAAGCTATGCGTGAGACTCATGGTAGGGCGTTGGATGAGGCGCTGCATTAGAATACGTTAGGACAAAAAATATCAATTATGTGGGGGGACCTGGGAATCGAACCCAGGTCCCTATGCTTGCAAGACACGTCCTCCACCATCTGAGCTACCAAACGCCTTTGTATACACAATAATAAAGAAATATAATATATGAAAAGTGCCCATTATGCTGAAACATTAAAAAAACGCGCTAAGGTTTAAACTCCCCAATCACATGATGCCACGCCCATCTTCTTCCTTGTTTTCACCTGCAACATGAATAAGATAGCAGGGGTTTTAAACCCCCACAAAGCACAAGTCCAAAAAATAGCGATTACGTGCACAGCTTATATAAATTGAGCGCGAGTATCTTAATGGTTTCGTCTTATTGCAACGAGTTCGTCTATATTGGTCTTGAGGTCCAATTTTACAGTACAAGGAAAACCCCAATATGGGAACTCTGAAACCCTAAAACGCATTAATGGCAAATCACGATTCAGAGCCTTATAATGCAATTAAACCATGTTATTAGCTTTAGAAGGTTCCTGTGAATACAAAACACCCAACAATATGTATCAAATGCGCATGAATCATGACATGAAATTCAGGAAAATAATGCAAACCGTAGGGCTTGTTCTTGCGTGTTCTTTGAGTTTCAGGACTCGTTCTTGATTGCAATGGACTCCTGGAGACTCAGGCAAGGTGATTGAATCCTTTTTAGGCGTGGAAAGGAACTGCAAGTAGGAAATCAGTTTCACATTTTTTCTCTATTTTTTGCAAATTGGCTATGGAGTTTTAGCAGCTTTCACGTGTGTCTTTGAGTAGGGTTTCACTCAGCATATGTATGTGATGCAAATTAGGTCAAAACCTTGGCCCAAAAGTCCATGAATTAATGTTTCAAATCCTTGGTTTTCAATCATGTAATTTTCAATCTTTTTCCATGAAAACCTTGCCAATTATGGAAGATCTTGTCCCCTTGAGTGATGCACGAAATCTTTAGCATGTGTGGAGTGTATTTGCTTCATAAAAAGATTTGACAACCATGCTTTGATATTTTTCTACAATTAAAACCAATTAAATGAATTAATAATAATAAAAATTCAATTAATTAATTAAAAATAAGAAAATAAATCATTTTAAGTTCAATGGGTCGTGCATAGGCCTTGGGTAATGATTCAAGAAAGAATTTGAGGCCCATTAGCAAAATTGAAGTGTTTTAGGCAAAGTTGACTTTTGAAAGTTCCCAAAAATTTCCCAACTTCTCCAATGCATATCTTGCTCAATTTTGAAGCTATGAACATGTTCTTTGACATTTTGGAAAGTTCTTGAAGTCCTCTAATCAATGCCTTTGGTCCCATGTCATTTTTATTTACCAATCTCAAGTTATGGTCTTTGACTTAAAGTGCCTTTTTGTTGACTTTTGAAAATGACCTATAATGTTGCAATTGATAACTTTTTGTGAGAGCATTTATTGGACTTGGAGTGTGTAGATTAGTTGTAGGAAATGTCATCCCCTTAAAAATGAGCATTGGATGGGATTTTTCTGATAAACCATGAGGAAGTTATGCCTTGGTCAAGTTACAGTTGACTTTTGAGCTGTCCAAAAATAGAAACTTTTGCATCTTGAGACTTTTTGAGCCATGCTTGTGGAATCATGATCAAGAATTGATCAAATGATGATTGTTGCCTCAAAATAAGATGTTGACCAAAAATTCTGACTTTTGACTGCCAAATGACCATTTTACCCCTGCAGTTGACTGTGAAGCAATTAGGGTTTTTGACTGTGCAACTTGATGCTGTGTGTCTTGAAACTTGACATATGGATGCTTGACAATGTATATGGGCACATGGGACTTGATTGGACCCTTGAAAACCTCAATTTCTTTGCAAGAACCAAAACCCTAATTTTGACTGTGTTAGGAGGCAATTGGACTGTGCAACCCTTGAGAGATTTTGAACCATGATCTTGCCAAATCTTGAAGAATATGGGAGGGTAAATTTTGGGATACAATAGATGCGCCATTGAATTAACTAAGAAACTACCATGCCCCAGGTTATGATTAAAGTTTTCAATTTGTGTGAAAAAGAAAACTCATATTTCTTAGGCTCAAAGGGGTTGACTAAAGATTATCTTCCTTATAACTCCACTGTTTAGGATTTGAAACAATGCTTGTACATCGTCAGCAAGGTCTGTCCAAAAGCATACTGTAGAGATTATGGTATCATTTTCGTCATCCTCCCTCTAAAGGTTTAAGCTTTTCATCGAGAGTTGAATATCACAAAAAGGAAGTATAATTTCAGTATAGTGAAAATGATTGGATTAATTCAAGACAAACATATGTAATGCATTAATAGAATAACAAAGTTTGACATAAAAAGTGTTCGAACAATCAAAAGAAATTACAATTTTAGAATTTTAAATAAACGATCTCAATCTTGGCCATGATTCGGCATGAGAGCAGTGATCACATTGGGAACCTTAGGAGGGTCAAATTCAGTCTCCTTGTTGTCAATCAAATATTGAATCTTGTTTTTCAAAGACCAACAGTTGTCGGTGCCGTGCCCAAGACTATTAGAATCATAGGCACATTTCGCATTCGGATTATACTTAGGGGAGGAGGTATCTGGGTTTTGAAGAGGATCCCTTAGTGTAATAAGTTCCAATTTTAGAAAATGCCGTAACGCTTGAGACAATGGCATATTAATCTTAGTGTACTGCCTTTATTGAAACTTTATCTTATGCCTATTGACCTGTTGTTGTTGAACAGGTGTAGGATTAGAGATTAACATCGCTGCCACCATTGGAAGGCGTTCATTCTTACCCTGGTTTCTCTAGCCATAAGCAACACTGACCTCTTTCTTCCCAGTGAAGGGTTTCTTCATTGTACTTGAAGATGCATCCATTTGAATCTTACCGCTCTTGATACCAGCTTCTACTCTTTCACCAGTCAATATCAGCTCAGTGAACCCAACTGAAGAGCTTCCTATCAAATGGTTGAAAACTGGACCAGACAAAAGTCCCAAGAACATATCTACCAGCTCTCTATCAGATAGAGGAGGTTGGACTCTTCCTGCAAGATCTCTCCATTTCTTGGCATAATCTTTGAAGCCCTCGCTAGAACCCATAAACATGCTTTAAAGTTGTGTACGGGTTGGAGCGAGGTCATCATTGTATTGGTACTTCCTGTAGAAAGCCACGGCCAGATCCTCCCAGTTGTGGATGTTGGTTCCCTCCAGCTGATAGAACCACTCCCATTGAGTCCCTGATAGACTTTCCTAGAAGAAATGCACCCATAAATTTCTATCAGCGGTGTGAGGTGGAATCTTCTTGACATAGGATCTTAGATGCAACTTAGGACACAAAACCCCGTCATATTAAGAAAACGCGAGAATCTTGAACTTTGGTGGGAGGACCACTCCTAAAACCAGCCCTAATTCTTCAAAATCCAGACCAGGTACCCTCTGAATTTCCATGGCGTTGATACGATCCTCCAGCTACTTGTATTTTTCATCAGTAGGAGGATATTGTTCCTCAGAGTAGTCAGCTTCATCCTCCTCAGACCCCCAGACTATTGTCTTCTTCCTTGGTCTTCTTGTTATCTTCATCTTGAGTGTCTCCCTCCTTAGATGGAGTAGAGAAATCTAGAGCTCGCTTAGCAGGTCCTCTGAATCTTATCCCCAAGTTCAAAACACCAGCCTGCTTCTTAGTATTCTTCTTCTTGAATTTCAAGATGAGAGCCCTCAGATCCTCTTGCCCTTTAGCTAGAGCCAAGAACATATGCTGGAGCTGAGCATTCTGTGCTTGAAGATCCTTGACGTTTTATTCAAGTGCCATTTCTTCTAGCTGAAATAAACAGTGAAGGGATAAGAAACCTTCCTTGAAACCTGTAATGATATGTATGACATGTTTATGTGATGTTTTCATGGATCTTGCGGGGTAAACAAAAGAAAATGTTAGAATCTAACTGCAACTTCGATTGAAGAAATTTTGTATCATTGATCGTCCTTCTATGAGAATCAAGCTCACCATGTCGAGTGGGTCATAGACTCTGACTCAAGTTATCGTGCTTTGATCTTTTGACGACATTGGCTAGAGGAAAATAAATCCCCTTGCCCCTTGCTAGACGCCTGGTTCATCATAGCCTACATCACAGACCCTTGAGATCCTTGAAATGGTTAAGGAGATGCTATAGCATGATGTCATGATTTGTATGCTATGCACCAAGCAAAAGTGTAACATGATGAAGACAAGTGAGTCTTGCAAGAAGTTCAGGTTATTGGATAATGACTACAAACAAGTCCTGCAAGGAACTCACGTCGTTAGATAATAAACAAAACCTTGCAATGAGTTCAAGTTGTTAGATAGTGAAAGAAAACAAGTCACACAAGTAGCCTTAGGTTCGAAGGCTTGCATGAGGTTTAGAGGTAAGTACCATCTTGAAATTTCAGTTGGATCAACCTGTCCTAGTAATAGTAACCGGGTTCTAAGGAGTCTCAATATCACTGATCTTTCTTTATTAGGCATTGTTTCAGCTCAGGTGATCTTTTCTCGCGGCCGAAATATCCTGAAAGTCCAATCTCAATGAGTGTAGCATCGAGTATCAACCAATCCTCAGCTTTATACTGAGGTCGCATATCTCACTACTTTCTAATGGTCAAGTTAGTTCAATTAAGGTTCTATGGTTCGTTAGTGCTTTATGACACCACACAGCGGCCCCGTATTCTCCTCGATTTAACACAAGGGATACCGATACCAACAAATATGTCACACTAACGCAGCCATCACTTCAACCATATCGTTCTATGTCGTACAGTCTCCACGATCTATTACTGCTTACCTAAAAGGTGCCCCAGATCCGGGTGTAGGATCTTTTAGTAACAACCAAAGTAAGCCCTCAAAGATAAAGCATACAAACACATAATGTAAAGCAATTTAAAAATGAACTAAGCTCTAAGGTAACCCCAATTTTAATATATCCCCAGTAGAGTCGCCAGTTCTGTGACACGGTGGCAGAACCGACTGTTATACTGGTTTTGCATTTGTATTCACAAATGTTATGGTAAGCAAGAGTCGCCATCGACTTTTCTTTTATCCAACAAAGGAAAGGGTGAAAAGAACAGAAAATACCTTTCGAGAGTTTTCTGAGTAAGGGGGTAGATTATGGAAAGAGAAAGTGTTATCACCCTTTCCATCTGTAGTTATCTACGGGATCTTAGATGCTTAGCTCATTTTGAAATACCTTGTGCTTTGTGTGTTTTGAAAAGTATTTTTGAAATGCTAATAGTAAGGCAACTTGTTTTATGATAACTGTTGTATCAGTCCTCAAGAGTGTTGATAAAGTGTTTTGAAAATGTTTTTGAAAGGAGTTTTGTGTATTTGTTTTGAGGGTAGCATCTAACAACTATCTACTTTACTCGAAAGGTTTTTCTTTTCCTCTTTTCGTTTAGACAGTGTTATCCTACTATTAGTGAGTAGGTAGCCCTAGTTGTTGGATGTTTGAGGGACATTCGAAGGGACGTTTATACAGTCACAAAGGCAACTGGGCAAGAAACTTTAGTAACTACCCTAGGGTTTTAAGATCATATCGAGGCAACGTCGAGAGGGTCATCGAGGGACTTATGATCTTTAAACCGGAGGGTAGCCACTAAAATCTCTCACGTTTTGAGAGATGTGACTGTTTTTCTGAAGGCAACCAAAGTGGGGTACCCTAGAGGTGAGCATGTGCAATTGTGTTGTCTTCAGTTATTTTTGTCTTTGAATTAGGTTTACTAGCATTTGATTTTAATCTCTTGCCATACAATCCTAGTTAGCATACATCTAGATAGTTAATAATTTGCAGTATTTAAAAGTGTGGAAATGTAAAGGACCCTACCCAATGTTAGACCATCCCCTGAATCCAAATCTGGGGTTAAAATTGGAAAAAGGTCCCTGTAACACCCAGTTCGAAGCTTGGCTGCTTCAAAGCCCTAAAAATGGCACCCTATACTTCTAGCACTCATATTCGCATGTAGCATATTATACTTAACCCAAAGATCAATAATAATATAAACATGCATATAAAACCAATTTAAATTATGTATTCAAAGGGTTATGATCCAGAATTTTACCAAGGACAGATGCGCTTGGTGCGTGACTTTTGGGCGTGCTTCAGGCTTGGAGGAGAGCTGGTATGGGCTTCTGAGAATCTCAAGAATATGAATTTGGTATTCGTTTGGACTGGAGGAGCCTGCAAAGTGCGTTTCGAGTTTTGATCACTTTGTGAGATTTTGAGAGTTTGATATGGTTTTCTGAGGCTGTGTGTGTGTGTGTGGCTCTTTTAGGAAACTTCTTTTGTGTCTGTTTTTGGTTTAGTCTTGTACTTATAGGGGTGTGGTCATGAACAAATATGGCATGAATTATCCATTAATCATGGCTTTGAAAGCAAAATCAAAAGATTTGAAAAGTTGTCATTCTGAGATATTTCATGCCATTTTGAACTTTGAGTGAACCTGGACAGGTTTCATCCCATTAAGTGTTCGTTTAGACTTGCATCTCCATTTCACATCAATTAATTCTTTTGACAAGCTCCCAAGCTTTGTTCTTTTCGATGGCTCTGAGTTCCAATTAGAATTGCTCAAGGCTTCATCATCATGGCTTCTTCGATTAAGTCACCATCTGTATCGATTGCCTGATCTGGAAACATCAGCCTAATCGAACAGTTCTTGTTCCTTTCGATATCATTTCCTTCAATTCAACCAATAAAAGTATCCCCTCTTCCTATTGACTTATCGAAGCTTCATTTTGTTCATCTTCTTCAAACAAAGTTGTGTAGGTGTCTGATTCTTGTTGAACTGAACTTCGACTGCAATCCCACCTTTTGCTTTTATCTTCAAGCCCATCTTTACTGATCACCAGTTTATCTTCGTTTGGTGAATACAGCTTGTTTGCACCAATCAAATGATAATTTATGAGCACCAATACTTCACTTCGATCATCCAACTCTTTCCTTTCCTGTTCAGGTACATGCCTGAAACACATTGATCCAAAAACTCTAAGATGACTTATATCTGGCTGATTCGACCCTAAGTGCTTCTATGAAATCACGCCACATTTGAAGGTTGCATGTCATTCGAACAATTAGACTTCCATGTGTTTCTTCAAATCTTTAGAATTCAAAATCTTCTTCTTTTCGAAGTGTCATTTCAATCAGCATGACAGTCGAAATGTCTTTCCTTTTAATGCTTCGAATAGTTTATATTTCGATAGTTAGAAAACGAACCCTTCGATCATGGTTCAATGTAGTGGAGCTCTTTAATATCTCTTCAGCAATCGAAGATTTCATAAAAGCCTCCTCACACTTTCTTTCGAATTATTCATTCTTTGATCATAGTGTCAATTATTCAAAACTTGTGTAATCGAAATTCCCAGCTAACATTGCTTTGTTGGGCATCTAATTAGAATGCATACTGTTGTCGAAGCTGCTTCGACCCAAAATCTCTTAGGCATATTTTTAGATTTCAACTTACATCTCGTCAAGTTCAGTACACTTTTTTTCTTTCTTTCAGCTAAGCCATTATGCTGAGGCGTATAGGGTGCAATAACCTCCTGTATGAGCTTGTACCTTCCGAATGATGCATTTCTTTAGCTTGAGGATAAAAGAGAGGTTGTAGGGCATGAAACTTGGCATAGACAAACTTGAAGACATATTAGGACCATGTAAAACATTTGAGATATTTGGAGCTCACACATCTTGGTGAAAAGTGAAACTAGTTGAAAGGCCATTACTTAGGAGGAGAATTTGTCTGATCAATTTTTGGTCAATCTTGAGCAATTGGGGACCTCAATGAGCATACCTTGAATAGAATGGGAGGGAAAATTGGGGTACAATAACAGGAAATACCTTTTGAGAATTTTTCTGAGTAAGGGGGGTAGGTTATGAAAAGGGTAGTTGTTAGCACCCTTTTTATCCGTAGTTATCTACGGGCTCTTAATTGCTATCTCACTTTTGAAAGTGCTTTGTGAATATGGTTTTGAAAATATTTTGAAAAATTCCTAAGTTCAGAAAACTTTGTAATGATTCTTGTATCGTTGATAACGCATACAAAGTGTTTGTTTTGAAAATATTTTAGACAAGAGGTGTATTATGTGAAAAATGTTTTTGTTTGTGAGCAAACGACTACGAGCTATCTACCTACTCAAAAAGTCTTTCGTGTTATTTTTCTCTTCCTTTAGATAGTGTTATCCTACCATTAGTTAGTAAGAAGCCCTATCATTGGATGTTTGAGGGACAGGCGCGGGTCATCGTACAGTTATAAAGGCAACTTGTAGGACGCTTTAGCAATTCAAAGGGACTATCATCATGTTTTCATAGGCAACATAGAGGGACAAGATCATTTACCGAAGGAAACTTTGAAGAGTCATCGAGGGACTATGATCTTTATGATGATTTTTAACCGAGGGTCTTTGCTAAAGCGTCCCACGTTCGAGGGACATGACTGTTTTTATTCGAGGAAAACAAGTGGGGCTACCCTAGAGGTACGAGTGTGTGAAGTGTGTTGATATTCAGTTATTTTAATCTTTGAGATTAGGTTTAGCTATCGTTTAATCTTTTAAAATCTTATCATACACGCCTAGGTACTATACAGTTAAATATATACATACATTCATACATAAGTGCAGAAAGTAAAAGTGTGGGAAATAGAACCTACGCTATTATAATGCTTCAGGGATGGGGAGTATAAACCATACAAAATGGGGAAAAACAGTAAACCCTAGTTAGAACCATTACAAACCATTAGCAGTTACATAATTTGGAAAAATGCGAATATAAATTACGTAAAGCGGTAAAACGAGAAATGGGAAAAGAAATTGTTTTTTAATCATTTTTATGAAGAAAAAAAAGAAATATGTGTGATTAATCTAAAAAACTAATTAATTTTACCTAATTAATTAAAAAAGAAATTAACTTAAACCTAAAAACCTAATTAAATAAATTACTAATTAAACTAAATCATTTTTATTTAATGAAATTAGTTAATAAAATAATTAATAACATTTAATAAAATTTCATCAATTTAATTATTTATTTTAGAAAATATTTTTTGTGTTTTTTTTTGATAAAAAACAAAATAATAGAAATAAAATAAAGAAGAAACCAAAAAGAAAAGAATGGGCCTGAAACAGTAAAAATGGGGGTGTGGAGTCAGAAATCCCTAGGCCCAACAATGAGCCTAGATTGTTTGCGCTGGATCCAGTGAGGGTGGTTCCCTGGGGTTCACCATGAGGAAGGCACATCTGGGGCGTTAGGTCTGGAATCTTGAGATCTGATGGTCAGGATAAGAGGTACATTGTGCGTGCGTTAGACTTTCTTTGTACTAAATCTGCAAACAGAAATGTGAGAAAAACAACATACCAGGGGCAAGGATCGAACCCTTGCCCTGGTACACCAATGCCTTTGCGCGCTTCACTCTACCATTGGGACGGCTGTTTCATCTGGTATTGGAACGCAAACTAATTAATATATTATAAAACAAAATTTTAATTTGAATTAAAAGAAAAATAGATCAGCACAGGTGGGCCCCTGATATTTGAATGAGCCAATGGTTTTCTTTCCTCCTGCCACACCAGCACTCAGGCAAGTCCAACCATCCCTCACGGTGGTCAACTCCTTCTTCTCCGGTTGATCCAAATCTCAAACCTGTAAAATAACAAGAATAAAAGCCTCAAATTAACCCTAACCCCCCTAAATCAAGGTTTGCGAACTCGATGGTGCCATTAGTTTTTCATGAAATGGTCTGGAGGTACAGTTACGAAGGTACAAAAGCGTTTTGCCTAGACATGGCAAAACAAAATTCTCACATTAGAGCTTCAGATTTTTTATCCAGACCTATTCTATACAACAACAAAAACTCATTTGGGAAATCAATAAATATTAACCATGCATGAAATTGGATATATGAATATTTGAAAAAAAGTGAATCGGAGAAGATGAGTGTGCTGGTTTTAGGCACTAACGACTATGGCTTTTGATCTATTCTTACTCTTAGATGCTTCAGGGACGATTTGCAACGAGTGGCTTAGTCTAAAAGTGGTCGGATCCTTTGATTCAAGTTTGCACCGTATTTTTCAAAATTGTGATTTTTGAAACCTAGCTTTTGAGGTAGCAGCTGCGTGTCTATGTGAAAGCCGATGCTTGTGTATATATGAGGTATCATATTAGGTTAACATTTATGGCATAAATCAAATGACATTATGGAGTTTCAATTTTTCTTCAAAACTTTACAAAAGAAGAGATTTTCTTCCCTTCTTGGCCTTGCACGGTTTTGCTAGTTGTACATGGGCTTTTTGGGCTTCACATTTGGTCCCATACAAAGACTTGCACACCTAATCCATAGTCTTCACATATACTTGATTTATTTTGAATTTATTTGAATAAAAAAACAAAATAAATAAAATAAAAATAAAATTTATGCATGGATGAAATTAGAGGTCCCCTAATATGTTATAAACATGTTTGAACCTTAAAAGTTAGGCCCAATAGCTTAAAATCACAAATTTGCTCAATTGAGATTTCATGTTTTTCTCAAAAATTACCCAACTTGCACTGGTCGTAACTCTCTCATTTCTCATCTTTTGAAGGTGATCTTGGACTTTTTGGAGAATTTATCTTGATGTAAGTTTTCTTACAAAAAGTGTCTTTTTGTTGACTTTTGAAATGACATGTAATGTATTAGCTCATATCTTTCAAATGAAGCACTTTTTGGACTTTAGCATAAATGCAAAGTTGTATAGAATTGAATTTCCTTCAAAATGAGCTTTGGTTGGGGAAAACTTGATGAAGCATGTGAAAGTTATGTTTGGTCAAAGTTTACTTTACTTCTCCTAAGGAAACCCTAATTTAGCAACTTTGGACTTTTAATGATTTGGGGGCTTTCCTTGAGGAATCATGATCAAACCTTGATCAAATGATGAATATCACTTCAAAATGTTTATGTTGACAAAAAATCTTGAAGTTTTACTGTATGTTGACCATAGTTGATTTTTCATCCAATACAGTTGACTTTCAATCATCTGAGTCATTAACCGAGCAAGCTTGTGATGTAGGACTTGAAAATTGACATGAGCACTATTGAATACCTATGAAGAACCATGGAAATCACTTGAGACCTTTGAAACCCAAACTTCCTTGAGAAACTAAAAACCCTAATTGTAGACCCTTTGCTTAGGAGGAACATTTGACTGGTCAACCCTTGAGTAGCTTTGAGTACTTGAGACCTTTGGTAGCATGTCTTGAAGAAAAGTGGGAGGGAAAATTTTTGGGTACAACACTTGGCTTAACTGGTTATTATCACAGGTTTATAGAAGGCTTCCCAAAGTTAGAACTTCCTTTGACTCATTTGACTTATTTGACTCGAAAAGGTCAAGCTTATTTGTGGAATGTTGCATGTGAAGAAAGTTTTGTTGAACTCAAGAAGAAGTTGACGATGAATCTAGTTTTGATTCTGCCAAACCCAATCGAAACTTTTGTAGTGTGTTGTGATGCGTCAAAGATGGCTTTAGGTGGTGTATTGATGCAGAATGGCCAGGTTGTGGCTTATTCTTCCTGGAAGTTAAAGGTTCATGAGAGGAATTATCCCACTCATGACCTAGAGTTAGTAGATGTGGTTTTTGTATTGAAAATTAGGAGACATTATCTTTTTGGTTCTAGGTTGAAGTGCTCAGTGATCATAAAAGTTTGAAGTATATATTTGATAAGAATGAGTTTAACATGAGGAAGAGAAGATGGTTTGAGTTGTTTAAAGATTTTGATTTTGGTATGAATTACCATCCTGGTAAGGCTAATGCCGCAGTTGATGCATTGAGTAGGAAGTCTTTGCACATGTGAAAAGACTCCTAGCAGTGTGAAGTTAGGTATGTTAAAATTAACCAGTGGTATCCTTGATGATATTATGGAAGGGGAGAAGATCGACTTGGAATTGATTGACCGATTAGAATTAATTGATTGAGGTAAAGGTGGTGACTTCAGGATTGGTGGGAATGGTGTCATAAGATTCAGATATTGGGTGTGTGTTCTAGATGTGCCAGAACTTACGAAGAGTTTCTTGAGGAAGTACATCGTGGTAGGTTGAGTATTCATCCAGGTGGGACCAAATTGTATCAATACTTGAAAAATATGTTTTGGTGGCCAGGGACAAAGAAAGATGATGATGAACTTGTCCATGCTTGTTTGACTTTCTAGAAGTCAAAGATTGAACATCAAAAGTTGTTGGGTCTGATGCAACCGTTAAATATTCCATAATGGAAATGGGATAGCATTTCCATGGATTTTGTAACAGGATTTCCGAAGAATTAAAAAGGATGTGATTCCATTTGTGTGATTGTTGTCAGGTCAACCAAATCAACTCATTTTATACCAATAAAGATCAATCATCCTTTGCAGAAGCTGGCTGAGTTGTATATTGGGAAGATTGTGAAACTACATGGTATCTCTTCGAGTATTGTGTCTGACGGAGATCCGAGGTTTACGTCGATATTCTGGGAGGATTTGCAGGATTTTTTAGGTATGAAGTTGCATTTGAGTTCTGCTTATCATCTGCGGATAGATGGTAAGACAAAGAGGACTATCGAACCCTTAGAAGACTTGTTGAGAGCTTGTGTGTTAGAACAAGTTGGTGTTTGGGATAACTTTCTACCGTTGATTGAGTTCCCCTAAAATAAAAATTTCCATTTGAGTATTAGAATGACACTGTTTTAGGCATTGTATGGTAGAAGGTGTTTAACGCCTTTATGTTGCTATGAGTTGGGAGAGGATGCTGAGGTAGGACTTGATATTGTCCAACAAACCACAGAGAAAGTCAAAGTGATTCAGGAGAAGATGAGAGCTTCTTAGAGTCACAAAAAGAGTTATCATGATAAGAAAAGAGAGGTACTTGATTTCCAAAAGGGAGATCACGTGTTTCTGAGGGTTACTCCGGTAACTGGTGTTGGTCGAGTTTGAAGTATTAAAAGCTCACTTTGCATTTCATCGATCCTTACCAGATTTTGTAGAGGATAAGAGAAGGGGCCTATCGATTTTCCTTGCCACTATTGCTTGCTAATATTTATGATGTGTTTCATGTATCTCATTTGAGGAGATAAATTCTATATCTGTCTCATGTGATCTTAGTGAATGATGACAAGGTGAGAGATAACCTGACTGTTGAAGCATCACCCATGCCAATAGAAGATTGAGAAGTGAAACTGTTGTGAGGTAAAGAAATTTCCTTGGTGAAGGTGGTGTAGGGAGGACCAGATGGTATGAGTATAACTTAGGAGTTATAGAGCCATATGAGAGAGTCGTATCCGACAATCTTTTCTTCAGGTAATTTTCGAGGGCAAAAGTTTCTTAAGTGGGGGAGAGTTGTAACACCCCATTTTCGATTAATTTATTTTAATCGATTTATCTGTGATTTTTAATTGAATTAATATGAATATATATGATATAATTAATTGTTGTGTAGTTTGGGGGGGTATGTATGCTTGAGGTGGGGGTGAGGAGAGAGTTAGAGTTGATTAGGATTATTTAAGATTTATTTAGAATTTTAAATAATTAAATAATGGTAATTTTAGTAGTGTTAAGAAATGTGGTTGACCCTAACTCATTCCTACAAAACTAGCTTGTAGGATGAGAATTGCACCCACTTATAAGCACGTGTTCATGCCATATATTATCTGATGTATGACTCTTAATACACACTCTCATGCCCAAGACTAGACACAATTGGAGCATGGAAATAAATGGTAGGTGACTCGATAGCAAAAACTATGGTAGGTGGCCCACCAAATCTTAAACGGGGCTCTGATACCATGTTAAAAAATATGATTGACCCTAACTCATCCCTAGAAAACTGGCTTGTAGGGTGAGAATCGCCTCCACTTATAAGCACATGTTCAACCCATATATTGTCTAAAGTGGGACTTGTAACACCCTCTAAAACCCCGCATAAAATTTCGCAAATAATTAAAATCATATTTTCAGAGTACATGTACTAACGAGGATGCTACAATTCTCTTTTAATAAAACAAATTTCTGTCATGCATAACGTAGTAGTAACTCATACATGTTTACACAGCGGAATACTTTAATTAATAAAATCAATGTTATTAATATTTTCGAAATCATCAGGGATTAACACCTGGAAAATGTCAACATCATATTATAACAAAACATGAGGAATTAAACGAGTCTGACTAAAACAGCTCGACAAACAAGCGTTCCCGGAGTTACAACTATCAGAGCATGACCCGGACAATACTAAAACGAAAATAAACTAGAACGACAAGCCTTCGCCAAGCACCTGAACGAAGCTCCTCAATCTGAAATATTCAACAGTAAGGGTGAGCATCTCAAATTATACATTTGATTATACGTTCATAACAATCAATTCAGGAAATCATAAGCATCACCCAATAATTAGCATATTTCATAGTTTACAAAAACCTTTACAATTCATATACCCATGATATATTGCTTTTCATATTTGCAAATAATCATCAAACATCGTCAACCATTTAGCAATCATACGTGCATACAGACAATCAAATACAACATTGGAAAAATCATCCATTCATGTTATATTCAAGGTAATGCAACACACCCATGCATGTGGTACCACTTTACCGCCCCATTAAATCTCGGGTCACGGATAACTCACCATTCCATTATATCGCGGACACGGCTACCACCTCAATGTTCCATTAAATCGCGGACACGTATATTGGCCACCATGTTAATTCCACACAATGGGAATTAACAAATGCAACATGATATGTAAGTATGTAACACTCAGCATACTATGAACATCAATCAACATATCATGCACATCAACAACATCAATCATAATAGGATATGGATAGCATGTAATCACTCAGCATACTATTTAAACATCAATCATATCAAGTCATATCATAATTCATGCTCGATAACATTATCCAAAAGCATGGCAATAAAATCCAAAATCAAGCACTGAAAACAAAGTTCAGAAAATTAACACAGTAGCCTCAACACGAGTGCCCGTGTTGTGCAACACGGCCCGTGTTGCTGAGCGCGTACAGAAAACACATTTTTTTTCTCATTACAGGGGACCAACACGGGTGCCCGTGTTGTGCAACACGGCCCGTGTTGTAATGTGTCCAGAAAACACATTATCTCACCAACACAGAAGAGCAACACGGGTGCCCGTGTTGTGCAACACGGCCCGTGTTGCTGAGCGTGTACAGAAATTTCCTGTACCTGCAGCAGCTCAGAACAGCAGCCAAACGCGGGAAAATGCCAGCTAAACGCGCATTTCGGTACCTAACGACATCGAGTTTGTATAATTCAAAACAACACATCCCTTCCATAATTACTAACAATTATCATCGTCACCTTAACAGTGATTACTCGTCCTTTTTAGGGAATTTCTGACAACATTAAGGTTATCCCTAAACCTCTAAGGTAAATTCATGATCATGCAGATATACTCCCAATCCATCATTTGGAACCTAAAATTCCTAATCGATTCATAAAAATTGGGAACCTAACCCTTTTCTAACAAGGTTCAATCCTAAGGGTATCGATTCCTAGTAACATCTAACAATTGGGGTTCTCCCTACGATTATCTAAATCAACCATACATAAACCCATAAACAAAGGTAAATCGAGTAATAGCCCCCCTTACCTTAACAATTTGCAGCTTGAGTTCTTGAGCGATGTTCTTCGTTCTTCTCGCCTTCAGAGCTCTATTTCCCAAATAATCCCAAATCTGTGTTATCGTGAATAATGAGAAAAAAAAACTTAAGTCCCAAATGTATCCTTATTTCTTTTATTTTCCTCCATATTTCAAAATAAATAATTCCTCTTTATTTTATTAATTCTAATAAAATAATTTCCCAAATTTAAATAAATCAAATAATTGAAACTGGGGTGTTACAACTCTCCCCCACTAGAAGAGTTTTCGTCCTCGAAAACATACCTTAGACGAACAGTTCCGGATAAGCCTCTTTCATCTGGCTCTCCAGCTCCCAAGTGATATTTCCATCTGCTGGACCTCCCCAAGCAACCTTCACTAATGCTATCTCTTTACCTCTTAACTGTTTCACTTCCCGATCTTCTATCCTCATAGGCAATGTTTCTACTGTCAGGTTATCTCTCACCTGTACATCATCTATTTGGATTACATGAGATGGGTCTGGAATGTATCTCCTCAGCTGAGAAACATGAAAAACATCGTGCAAATTCGCAAGTCTCGGAGGTAAAGCAATACGATAAGCAACTTCTCCAACTCTTTCTGTAATCTGAAACGGACCAATAAAACGCGGAGTCAACTTCTTAGATTTCAACGCTCGACCAATGCCCGTCATCGGAGTAACTCTCATAAACACATGATCTCCAGCACTGAATTCTAAATTCTTTCTCCTCTTATCATGATAACTTTTCTGACGACCCTGAGAAGCTCTCATCTTCTCTTGAATCAATTTGATCTTTTCAGTAGTCTGCTGAACAATCTCTGGCCCAATCACCGAACTCTCTCCAGATTCATACCAACACAAAGGTGTTCTACACCGTCTACCATACAATGCCTCAAACGGAGCCATACCAATACTCGAATGGTAACTATTGTTATAAGTAAATTCAATCAATGGCAAATAGCTATCCCAAGCTCCACCCTTCTCTAAAACACAAGCACGCAACAAATCTTCTAACGATTGAATCGTCCTCTCCGTCTGTCCATCAGTCTGAGGATGGTAAGCTGAACTCAACCTCAATTTAGTACCCAAAGCCTTCTGCAATCCTTCCCAAAATTTCGAAGTGAATCTCGGATCTCTATCCGACACAATACTAGAAGGAACTCCATGCAAACTCACTATTTTCTCAATATATAACTGTGCCAGTCTCTCCATTGAGTAATCCATTCGCACCGGTATAAAATGAGCAGACTTAGTCAGTCTATCCACAACGACCCATATCGCTTCACAATTCATAGGAGTCCTCGGCAACCCAGATACAAAATCCATAGAAATACTATCCCACTTCCATTCTGGAATAAACATCGGCTGCATAATTCCAGACAGCTTCTGATGTTCAATCTTCGATTTCTGACAGATTAAACATGCATACACAAATTCAGCTATTTCCTTTTTCATTCCCGGCCACCAAAACAATTTCTTCAAATCATGATACATTTTCGTGGCACCCGGATGAATACTCATCCCACTGCGATGTCCTTCCTCTAATATACTCTTCTTGATTTCTGCGACATCAGGGACACAAACTCTATCGCCAAATCTCATAACATCATTTTCATCAATTCTAAATTCACCACCTTGATCTTGGTTGATCAATGTCAATTTATCAACTAAATTAACATCAGATTTCTGCCCGATCCTGATCTCTTCTAGAATACCACTAGTAAGTTTCAACATACCCAAACGAACACACTTCGGAGTACTTTCACAAACTAAACTCAAATCTCGGAATTGTTCAATTAAATCCAATTCACGAACCATCATCATAGACATATGCAAGGATTTCCTGCTCAAAGCATCCGCAACCACATTTGCCTTACCAGGATGGTAATTCAAACCAAAATCATAATCTTTGAGAAATTCCAACCACCTTCTTTGCCTCATATTGAGCTCTTTCTGATCGAAAAGATACTTCAAACTCTTATGATCGCTATACACTTCAAATCTCGAACCATACAGATAATGTCTCCACAATTTCAAGACAAACACAACTGCTGCCAACTCTAAATCATGAGTAGGATAGTTCCTTTCATGAACTTTCAACTGTCTCGAAGCATACGCAACTACCTGCTGATTCTGCATTAAAACACCACCTAAACCCAACAGAGATGCATCGCAATAGACCACAAAAGATTCCACTGGATTTGGCAAAATCAGAATAGGAGCACTAGTCAATCTCCGCTTCAATTCTTGGAAACCTTTCTCACAATCAGAATCCCAAATAAACGCTTGTCCTTTACGAGTCAACTTCGTCAACGGCAAAGCTAACTTTGAGAATCCTTCGATAAACTTTCTGTAATAACCTGCAAGACCAAGAAAACTTCTGATTTCAGAAACAGTCTTCGGCGCTTCCCACTGAAATACTGCTTCTACCTTTGTAGGATCCACTGCAATACCATTCTTAGAAATCACATGTCCAAGAAAACTAACTTCATTCAGCCAGAACTCACATTTGGACAACTTTGCATACAACTTCCTATCTTTCAACAACTCTAACACAATTCTGAGATGTTCCGCATGCTCTTTGTCATTCTTGGAATAAATCATAATGTCATCAATAAAAACTACAACAAACTTATCCAGATACGGATGAAAAATCCTATTCATATATTCCATGAAAACACCAGGTGCATTAGTAACCCCGAACGGCATAACAGAATATTCATAATGCCCATACCTCGTTCGAAAAGCAGTCTTTTGAATATCTTCCGCTTTCACACGAATCTGATGATATCCAGATCTCAAGTCAATCTTACTGAATACACTGGCTCCAATTAGCTGATCCATTAAATCATCAATCCTCGGTAACGGGTACCGATTCTTAATGGTTACCTTGTTCAATTGCCTGTAATCAACACACAGTCTCATAGAACCTTCTTTCTTCTTAACCAACAATACCGGAGCACCCCAAGGCGAAACACTTGGACGAATAAACTTCTTCTCCAGTAAATCTTCCAACTGACTCTTCAATTCAGCCAACTCAGACGCAGACATACGATATGGCGCCATCGACACCGGTCTCGTACCAGGAATCAAATCTATAGAAAATTCCACTTCTCTCTCTGGAGGTAACTCACCAACATCATCAGGAAAGACTTCTGGAAATTCACACACCACTGGCAATTCGCCACTCCTGACCTTTTCTGTTGCATCTAATGAAGCAAGTAACATAAACACATTAGCACCGTCTTCCATTGCTTCTTGTACCTGCCTAGCCGTCATAGTCAAATTCTCGACACCAACTGCTTCTGGAAAAATCACCGTCTTAGCAAAGCAGTTCAGATGAACCCGGTTGAATTCCAACCAGTTCATCCCAAGGATAATATCAATTTGTTCAAGCGGTAGGCACACTAAATCCATACCGAAACCTCTACCAAAAATCTCAATAGGACAATTCCTACATACAAGTGAAGTTGTCACTGAACCCGATGCAGGAGTATCAACAACCATGCTACCTCGCATACCAGATATGTCCAGTTTCAACCTCTCAGCACAATCCAAAGAAATGAAAGAATGAGTTGCACCAGTATCAATAATTGCAACTAAAGGTGTGCCATGAATAAAACACGTACCTTTAATCAATCGATCCTCTGGAGTAGTCTCAAATCCAGACAAAGCGAACACTTTTCCACCTGACTGATCCTTCTTAGGATTAGGACACTGCGGACGAATGTGACCTTCTTCGCCACAATTGTAACAAGTAACAAACTTCCCTTTGCAATCAATAGACAAATGACCAGCCTTTCCACATTTATAGCACTTCTTCTCATCACTCTTGCAATCTCGAATATGATGACCAAACTCACCACACCTGTAGCATCTGATAGGAGCCTTAGAATCTCCCCCACTAGGCCTTTTCCATCCACTTGATTTCTGGTTATCTCTACCATATGGCTTGCCACGGTCCATATGTTGCTTTCCTCTTTTATCAACAGCCCCACGAGAGTGAGACGACCTATTCTTGGTAATATCTTCTTCCAGGATTCTGCTACAATCCACCAGATCAGAAAATCTACGAATACGCTGGTACCTGATTCCCTGCTTAATCTCATCTCGGAGACCATTCTCAAATTTGATACATTTAGAGAATTCCCCAGCCTCATCATTGTTGTAGTGTGCATAATACTTTGCCAGCTCAGTGAACTTAGTAGCATACTCACTAACAGTCAGATTGCCCTGCTTAAGCTCCAAAAACTCAATTTCCTTTCTTCCCCGAACATCTTCAGGAAAGTACCTCCTCAGAAAAGCCCTTCTGAAGTTAGCCCAAGTCAGTGCCTCTCCATCCTGAACCATCTCGGTCCTTGTGGCAACCCACCAGTCGTCGGCCTCTTCTGCCAACATATGCGTACCATATCTGACCTTCAGATCTTCAGCACAATCAATCACACGGAAAATACTTTCGATTTCCTTCAGCCACTTCTGAGCACCTTCAGGGTCATGTGTACCTTTGAACAACGGAGGATTGTTCCTTTGGAAATTTCCCAATTGCCTATCAGCACCAATCACGCCTCCAGTTGGGTTTCCAGCAAGTACACCAGCTAACATCCCCAAAGCCTCAGCTAGTGCAGCATCATTTCGCCCGTTACCTCTTCCAGCCATATTCCTGAGAATCAAAACATACTCTTCATTAGAATACAGTATCGACAGTGTTACCTTACACTAATCGCATACAAAAGGGATGACTGACTCAAGACTCTGGTCGCAACGACCGACTATGCTCTGATACCACTATTGTAACACCCTCTAAAACCCCGTATAAAATTTCGCAAATAATTAAAATCATATTTTCAGAGTACATGTACTAACGAGGATGCTACAATTCTCTTTTAATAAAACAAATTCATGTCATGCATAACGTAGTAGTAACTCATACATGTTTACACAGCGGAATACTTTAATTAATAAAATCAATGTTATTAATATTTTCGAAATCATCAGGGATTAACACCTGGAAAATGTCAACATCATATTATAACAAAACATGAGGAATTAAACGAGTCTGACTAAAACAGCTCGACAAACAAGCGTTCCCGGAGTTACAACTATCAGAGCATGACCCGGACAATACTAAAACGAAAATAAACTAGAACGACAAGCCTTCGCCAAGCACCTGAACGAAGCTCCTCAATCTGAAATATTCAACAGTAAGGGTGAGCATCTCAAATTATACATTTGATTATACGTTCATAACAATCAATTCAGGAAATCATAAGCATCACCCAATAATTAGCATATTTCATAGTTTACAAAAACCTTTACAATTCATATACCCATGATATATTGCTTTTCATATTTGCAAATAATCATCAAACATCGTCAACCATTTAGCAATCATACGTGCATACAGACAATCAAATACAACATTGGAAAAATCATCCATTCATGTTATATTCAAGGTAATGCAACACACCCATGCATGTGGTACCACTTTACCGCCCCATTAAATCTCGGGTCACGGATAACTCACCGTTCCATTATATCGCGGACACGGCTACCACCTCAACGTTCCATTAAATCGCGGACACGTATATTGGCCACCATGTTAATTCCACACAATGAGAATTAACAAATGCAACATGATATGTAAGTATGTAACACTCAGCATACTATGAACATCAATCAACATATCATGCACATCAACAACATCAATCATAACAGGATATGGATAGCATGTAATCACTCAGCATACTATTTAAACATCAATCATATCAAGTCATATCATAATTCATGCTCGATAACATTATCCAAAAGCATGGCAATAAAATCCAAAATCAAGCACTGAAAACAAATTTCAGAAAATTAACACAGTAGCCTCAACACGGGTGCCCGTGTTGTGCAACACGGCCCGTGTTGCTGAGCGCGTACAGAAAACACATTTTTTTCTCATTACAGGGGACCAACACGGGTGCCCGTGTTGTGCAACACGGCCCGTGTTGTAATGTGTCCAGAAAACACATTATCTCACCAACACAGAAGAGCAACACGGGTGCCCGTGTTGTGCAACACGGCCCGTGTTGCTGAGCGCGTACAGAAATTTCCTGTACCTGCAGCAGCTCAGAACAGCAGCCAAACGCGGGAAAATGCCAGCTAAACGCGCATTTCGGTACCTAACGACATCGAGTTTGTATAATTCAAAACAACACATCCATTCCATAATTACTAACAATTATCATCGTCACCTTAACAGTGATTACTCGTCCTTTTTAGGGAATTTCTGACAACATTAAGGTTATCCCTAAACCTCTAAGGTAAATTCATGATCATGCAGATATACTCCCAATCCACCATTTGGAACCTAAAATTCCTAATCGATTCATAAAAATTGGGAACCTAACCCTTTTCTAACAAGGTTCAATCCTAAGGGTATCGATTCCTAGTAACATCTAACAATTGGGGTTCTCCCTACGATTATCTAAATCAACCATACATAAACCCATAAACAAAGGTAAATCGAGTAATAGCCCCCCTTACCTTAACAATTTGCAGCTTGAGTTCTTGAGCGATGTTCTTCGTTCTTCTCGCCTTCAGAGCTCTATTTCCCAAATAATCCCAAATCTGTGTTATCGTGAATAATGAGAAAAAAAAACTTAAGTCCCAAATGTATCCTTATTTCTTTTATTTTCCTCCATATTTCAAAATAAATAATTCCTCTTTATTTTATTAATTCTAATAAAATAATTTCCCAAATTTAAATAAATCAAATAATTGAAACTGGGGTGTTATAGGACTCTTAACAAGTAGATTTATTTAATTGAAATAATAATATTGATAGAATATTGAATGAGTAGATTTAATAATAAAATAATAAGAAAAAGTAAATGTGTAGAGATTTTAAGGGCAATGTGGTAATTACAAGGTTAAGTTGAGGGTAGTATAAGGAAAGTCTAATGGGGGAAATAAGTTTACTAGAAAAAGAGAGAATAGGGGAAAAGAGTCAGATTTCATTGTACGTAGAAACTTGGAGAAAAGAGAAGGAATGCTAGGGTAAAATTCTAAAGGTAATCTAGAGGAAGAAGGTGAAGGTTTCACTTCAAATTTTTGCAAGGAATTCAGGTAAGGGTGGGAATTCAATTCAATATTAGGGGTGTGATGAAGGATATAGTGGAGGGACTCTTAACCTCCATAGAATTTGTTCTTCCTTTGAAATATGATGAATATTGATGGAAATCTAATGATAATTATGCTTTTATATGACATGTTGTGTTCTTGAAATTGATTGAATCTATGAAAACTTGATTTTTAGGGATTAGAGGATTGTATATGTTAATCTTGATGTTGTAAAGTGTTTATATTCCTTGATTCATGTGCCATATAATATGATATGTTATGGGATTGTTGGAGGTCAAAACTTAGGGTTTAGGGTTTGTTACCATACTAAAAAATAAGAGAGATTGCATAAAATCGCATAAAAATGGGTTTTCTGGGCTCTATTACGGCCCGTAATAGCCATTATGGATGGCCGTAATAGACATCTGGATTTTGGTACAACTTTGGCTCCATAAGTCCAAGTCGAGTGTCGTTCGAAGCGTTGGGGAGATAACGCATTGAACTAGAGATTAATGTTAGTATTTGGGTTATCTTTTGTATGATTAATAAATTCCATGCGAGGAATGATTCTTCTTAACCAATTTTTATGATTTTCATGGTGATATTGATGATGTTGTTAAATGAGATTGATGTGTTATGATGAAGATGCTTATATGCTAGGGATAAATGATTGATTAAGAGTAACTAATGGTTGTAGGGTTGTTATGATGTGATGTTAATTATGTTGTTGTGATAATGTTGTTAATTATGACACATGTTCGAATATATATGCATGATATATTTATGATGATAATGTTGTTGTTGGCATACACGATCAGAAGATGGGCCATTGTGTATGTAATGTTATTGCATATTGAGAGTTCATGCATTCATGTTGTCAGAACTTTGGTTCTTTATGATGAGCCTCGATCCTATGGTGATGGATCGAGTGCGAGTAGCTAGTTCATATCATGGGGAATTAGTGAAGCGTTACCTATGGTGATGATGGCGATTCGGTGTGTTCCGGTTCCAAGATGGACCTAATTTATAATAATTTGGTGCCACATGCATGTTGAGTTAATTGTTGAGTACATACATTTGTGTTGCATTTGGTGATCTTTTCTTTTGGTGTTATGATGTGTGGATAAGAATACTTGATATGTTTATGTTATTGTGTGGAGGAGAATACTTTCCATTTATATTTTACCGCTAATTATTGAATTGTATTCTCACCCTTTCTGTTTGAATGTTGCCTTTACATGGGAATCATGTAGATACTCAGGAGTAGCATTCTTGAAATAAGTGAAACATAGCCTTTGAGTTACTTCCTTAGTTATGGCTTTTACTAGTGGTTCCTTGCTCTGATCATGTAACATCGGATTGGGATAAATGCTTGAATTGACTCTTATGTCTATTATGTCAAAGTTAATGGTTTTATGTGTTGTTGAGATTTTAAGTTGTTTGAGTTAAATATCATGACTCTTTTTTCTTTTGCTATGAAATTAATGTTTATGCGACTAAGTGTCGAAAGTTGCAATATCATTGTTAATTGTTTTATTAATGATTATGTTGTGATGACTCTTTAAATAATTGGGTGAGCGTGTAATGACAGGTTATGAGTGTCTTACTATATGAATATAAGTGATACCGATCATATGAGTTAGGTGTCGTGTAAATATCCCAGGTACAATTCAGATGAGTTGGATGTCGTGTAAATATCCTAATTATAAATGTGTGTCTTTGAATTATGTTAAAACTCGTGTTATGGACTAGGATGTGAGTTTTTTTTATGTGTGTGACACCCTAAGTGGTTGTATTTAATAATTAAATTATGTGATATTTTGTGTGCGGGGTTTAGGGTGTTACATAACGCCTCAGAAAACTTTCAGGATTACCAAATGGTCCCACAAACCAACACATGTCTTTTCGGATTGCTTTGTCCTCGCTTACACGATTTCGAAAAACTTTCTAGAAGGCCGCTCATTCAAATACATCCAAGTCAAGCACACTTAACTGTGGAGTTTTTATTTGTTAGACTATCGAAAAAAGATACATTTTGTTGGTAGATGTAGTATCAATAAATCCTTATAAATCATCATTTAAACATGCAATCTCATACCTGCACAACCTTAAAATCCTTCTCATTCCGATGTGAACTGGCCACCGACGACCACTCTCCACCCTCTTCAACCTTGAGTGTGACACTCCACTCCTTAAGTATCTCCCTAGATAAATTTTGATCACCCACTCTCAAATCCCACAGCCACTTTGCCTTGACCCACAAGCCCATTGCATCCATCTTAAACGCCGCAGTAGAGCGATCAACATGCAAATTGGGAAACAACACTTTAAGTAGAATAGAACCCAACCAACAATGATAATAGAATTTGAAAACCAACCCTGCCCTCAATTTACAAGAAATATTGTTTGAAAACCAAACCTGCCCATCAGAGTTTAAGCTGCAAATCACGCCCACATCCCTCTATCAAGGCGATGATTTCTTCAAACTATGCGTCGAAACTCCTTCTAGAAAGTTCACCAAGTTATTGCCATACCTAAAAGAGATTAAATCAGCTTAAATTGCCTTTGAATCAGTTAAGAACCTCCAATCCCACTTACTTACTTTTGATTGAACAAGGGAAGACGAAAACTCTTGATGAAACGATTATGCTTTTGGTCTTTAATTGTCTAAACAACCACTATTTTGATAGAAAAAGGCCCTTTAAGTGGCGAGTGTAATATTTGAACTGAGGATATATAGAAATTTTTATTATTATTCACGTGGAAAGTGAAATTAAAAGGCGAAATGAAATTCAATCAAGGAATATACCTAAGAAAAATAACAGTTTGAGTTTTATTATATAAAGATGTAACAATGAAGGTTGTACTCTTAAAATTATAGAAGTGAAGAAGTGTCAATTTCTTAGAAATTGGAGAATTGCATTATAAAAATGAAGTTAAATAATGAGGTTGAGTTGTTTTTTTTACTTAGTTTCAAAACAGTTTTTCATTGAAAATTAAAACAAAAATAATAAATTTTAAAATTTATGTTTTTGTATTAACACTAACATGTTACCGCTAATGATCGCCCACTAATACTCCAACTCCAACCCATCAAACCTGACCAATCCAACCCAGGCTAATAGGTTGGACAAAATAGTGAGTTAACATGCTTTTTAAATATGAAAAATCATTCAAAAAAAAATTAAATTTTGGGTAAATCCAAATCCAAGACATAAAATTCAACTAACCTAACTCATAAGTTTTACCACTAACTATTAGATATTTTTAATTTTTTAGATCTCTTAATAAATTGATATATGAAAGAACATTTCGAAAGAACAAACGACGTACAAAGAAGAAAAGGTAATTAACAAAAAAAAAAAGAAGAAGGAACATATTTCTGATTTATCAACAACTTTGATCACATAAAACATGACAGAAGCAGATACCGCTAATGGTCCTTGCGAAAGCAGGCCAAGACGATTTACTCGTCTCACCAACAATCCAACCGCAAGACGAGAGGAGATGAAAACAGGGCTACTGCAAATACTAAAATCCTTTTGCAGGTTTGGATCATAAAGATTCATACACCCACCTCACAAAATTTTATGAACTCGTCGGTACGTTAGGTGCACCTAAGGCAGAGGAAGAAGTTGTATTCATGAGATTATTTTTGCACTCCTTGATTGAAAAAGAAATGGATTGGTATCTCGACCAACCAACAGAAACCATGACTAATTGGAATGTTTTGGAAAGGAACTTTATTAACAGGTTTTTCTCTCACAACCGGTTCATGGACGCGATAACAGCTATTGCCGCATTTACTCAAAGTGAAAACGAAATTTTATGTGAAGCTTGGGAGCGTTACAAATCCATGCTACGGAAATGTCCAAATCACGGTTTTGACAATATTTTGCAAATCCACATCTTCTGCAACGGATTGCAGCCCCAGCCGAAACTCTTACTTGACACAACAGCTGGTGGTTCCTTGATAGCAAAAAGCACAGAAGAAGTAGTCGCAATTATCAACAAAATGGCTCTTACTGATCATCAAGTCCAATACAATCGAGGTGCTACTCAAAAGAAACCTGGAATTTTAGAATTAGATATGAATGATGCAAACCCTAGTGCAAAATAAGCTTCTAACTCAAATCATAGAAGAGTTGACGAAACAACTGTCCAAAATACCACAACAACTCAAGGAAATGCACGATTCACCAAAAACATCACAATAAGTGGACGTTTGTGAGTTATGTACGGGAGACCATCAAACTAGTTTTTGTCCTCCAATCAATGAAGAATTTAATTACATGGGAAATCAGCAACAAAGATCAGCTCTATACAATCAAAACTACCAACGCAGTAATAATGCGAATTACAATCAAGGGTGGAGGCAAGAAGTTGGAACAACAAACAGACAAAACCAGTATCAAAATAACCAGCAGCCGGAAAATACAAATCAGCAAGATAGAACATCTAAGCTTGAATATACCTTACAACAATTCATGCAATTGTCAATTGTGAACCAGAAAAACACTAACGCGTCAATCAAGAATCTAGAAACGCAGGTCGGACAGATTGTGAAGCAATTGGCAGAGTAACAAGAAGGTATCTTCACAGCCATGCCTCAACCAAATCCAAAAGAACATTGCAAAGAAATCACTACAAGGAGTGGTAAGGTGTTGAATGCAACCGATAGCAAAATCGAGAAAAAGAAAAAAATGTTATTGAAAATAAAGAAGAAGAAGAAAAGAAAAATGAGGAGAAAGAGGAAGAAAATAAAAGAGAGTTAGTAGAAAAGGAGCAAGAAGAAGAAAAAATGAGCAAGAAATGATTGAAGGGAGGAAAAGTCGAAAAACAAGAGAAGAGAAAGGAAAAACGATAAAGTCGCTGATACAAAACCTACCTTATCCTCATGCTCCAACAAAAAAAAGATAAAGAGAGGCAATACGCTCGATTTATAGATATATTCAAGAGGGTGAAAATCAATATTCCATTTGCAAAAGCACTTGAACAAATGCCTACGTATGCTCGATTCCTGAAGGAAATTCTCACAAAGAAAATAAGAATCACCAATGAAGAGACTATACACCTGGATGCAAGCTGCAGTGTTATCAGTCAGCGCACGCTTCCACAAAAAGAAAAAGATCCAAGAAGGGTTAGGTTAACAGTCACAATTAGAAACATAAACATTGGAAAAACTTTAATCAATCTTGGTTTAAGCATCAATCTCATTCCGCTCTCGTTCATGCGAATAATTGGTGATTTGGATATGAAGAATACAAGGATGACTTTGCAGCTGGCCGACAAATCAGTCACAACGCCATCCTGTATAGCTGAAGACGTGTTATTCAAGGTAGATAAGTTCCTATTTCCCATTGATTTCATTGTTATGGATATAGAAGAAGATGATGATGTGCCATTGATCTTGGGGCATCCTTTCATGAAAACCGTATGCATTATGATTGATATTAACGAAAATTTAATGAAAGTGTGTGTTCAAGATGAAGAAGTCATCTTCAACCTCTTTGACGCAATGAAACATTCCAAAGACAAGGGATCTTGTTTTAGAGTTGATACAATTGATAAAGAAATTCTGAAAGTACAAAAACAAGCGCACTTGACAGCACCGTTAGAAAGAGCCCTCATAGATGTCTTTGAAAATCTTGATCTGGAAGAAGAAAATGAACTCAATCAATGCTTAACAGATATGGATTCAACAAAAGAAATATCGTTGAAAGAAGCAAAAATTGAGGAATTGAAAGAAGAATCAATGGAAAAGAGTACCAAATTGGAATTGAAGTTATTACCGGAACACTTGAAATACGTGTTCCTTGATGAAGAATGCACGAAATCGGTGATAATTAACAAATTTCTGACCAACCATGAAGAAAGTAAGCTCATTCAATTTCTTAAGAGGAATCAAAGTGCAATCGGTTGGGTATTATCAGATTTGAAGGGAATCAGTCCATCGTATTGTATGCACAATATCATGATGGAAGAGAATTTCAGACCAATTTCCCAACTATAGTGGCGTTTGAATCCAATAATGAAAGAAGTCATATAAAAAGAGGTTGTCAAGCTATTAGAGGTAAGTATGATTTATCCAATCTCAGATAGTGCTTGGGTAAGTCCTGTGCAGGTAGTACCAAAGAAAGGTGGGATCATTGTGATAGCAAATGAGAAAAATGAATTGATTCCAACCCGGACTGTAACCGGATGTCGTATATGCATTGATTATCGAAGAGTCAATCAAGCAACAAGGAAAGAACATTTCCCGCTTCCACTCATGGATCAAATGTTAGAGAGATTATCCAAACAATAATTCTATTGTTTCTTAGACGGATATTTCGGATACAACCAAATCACCGTAAATCCCAAAGATCATGAAAAAACAGCCTTCACTTGTCCATTTGGTATATTCGCATATCGAAGAATGCCTTTCGGTTTATGCAACGCGCCAACAACATTTCAAAGATGTATGCAGGTCATTTTTCAGATACGATTGAAAAATGCATCGAATTATTCATGCACGACTTCTTCGTGTTTGGTGAATCGTTTGAATTATGCTTGAATAACTTGGACACCGTACTGAAACGGTGTGTGGGGACGAATCTGGGATTAAATTAGGAAAAGCGTAATTTCATGGTGACCGAAGGCATTGTTCTTGGGCATAAGATTTCAGCCAAAGGAATTGAAGTGGATAAAGCTAAGGTTGATGTTATTAAAAAACTGCCACCTTCAACAAATGTCAAGGGAATCCAAAGCTTCCTTAGCCATCCGAGTTTTATCAATGTTTCATCAAGGATTTCTCAAAGATCGCAAAACCATTAAGCAATCTACTCAACAAAGACAAGTCATTTATTTTTGATAAATATTGTTTAATTGCTTTTGAAAGTGTAAAATAAAAATTGAGCACCACACCCGCAATCATTGCACCCGATTGAAAAATTAACCTTGAACTCATGTGTGATGCAAGTAATTATGCAGTCGGGGCTGTTTTAGGACAGAGAATAACCAACGTTTTTCATGCCATACACTATACAAGAAAAGTGCTAAATGATGCACAAGTTAACTATGGAACCACGGAAAAAGAACTACTTGCTATAGTGTATGCATTGGAAAATTTTCGGTCTCATCTCATAGGGTCCAAGATTACCAGTTATACTGACCATGCAGCAATCAAGTACCTGATTGATAAAGCGGATTCAAAACCAAGGATAATCTGATGGATGCTTCTCTTGAAAGAGTTCGATTTAGAGATCTGGGACAAGAAAGGAACCAAAAATATGGTTGCGGATCACCTATCAAGGTTGGTAAATCCTGAAATTACAAAGGAAGAAAGAGAAGTCCTTGAAGAATTTCCCGATGAAAAACTGCTCATGATTGACAAAAAAAGGCCATGGTTTACAGATATTGCAAATTATAAAGCGTCTGGACTTATTCCCGAAGATATCAATTGGAAACAAAAGAAGAAGTTCTTGTGTGATGCCACTTATTACATATGGGATGATTTGTATTTGTTTAAAATTGGAGCCAATGGATTATTAAGAAGTGTGTTACTTGAGAGGAATCAAGAAGCAGCCATAATTAACCATATGTCGGTCACTATAGTGGAGAAAAAACTACCTATAAGGTATTACAAGCAGGATTTTATTGTCCTACTCTATTCAAAGATGCTTATGAACATGCCAAAAAATTATGATAATTGTCAAAGGGCTGGTGGAATTTCCAAGAGGAATGAAATGTCATTACAAAGCATGCTCGAAGTGCAAGTATTTGATTGTTGGGGGATCGATTTTGTTGGACCATTTCCATCTTATTTTAGCAATGAATATATCTTGGTAGTGATTGATTATGTATACAAGTGGGTGGAGGCTATAGCATCACCACAAGCAGATAGAAAAACGGTAGTGAAATTTTTAAAATGAAACATCTTCACAAGGTTTGGAACACCAAGAGTATTGATTAGTGATGGAGAAGCAGAAGTATCTAATCGAGAGATGAAAAATCAGAAAAAATAGTTTCAACATCATAAAAAGATTGGTCATTAAAGCTTGATGAAGCTCTTTGGGCATATCGTACCACATACAAAGCACCAATAGGCCTTACTCCATTTTAGACGGTGTATGGTAAAGCTTTCCATTTACTGGTTGAATTAGAACACAAAGCCTTTTGGGCTTTAAAATCTATCAATTTCGATTCATAACAAAGAAAGAATGAAGAAATATGATGACAATAAAATCTTGCCCAGAGACTTCAAAGTTGGGAAAATGGTTCTACTTTTCAATTCACAGTTAAGATTGTTTCCCAGAAAGCTTAAATCAAAGTGGTCTGAACCATTCCAAATAAAAGAGTTAAGCCTTATGGAGCTATTAAACTGGAAGATCCAAACACCAATGCAACCTGGACAGTTAATGGCTAGAGATTGAAGTTATACTTAGGTGGTGAGATTGATCGAGTCACAACCATAATTCCGTTGCATGAACCATAGAAGTGGTAAAGCGCCAAGCTAAGGACGTGAAACAAGCTCTCTTCGGGAGGCAACCCGACTCTGTAAGTATTTTACTATTTTTGTATTAGGAGGCATAAAAAGGTTCATGGTGTAGAAGGCTGGAAACTCTGCAGAAATTTGGGTATTGCGGAGTTCGCTAAGTGAACTTAGTTCGCAAAGCGGACGTCTAAACCCAGAAAGTTCGCTAAGTGAACTCTTCTCGCGAAGTGAACGTGTTGTGGTCAAACATGCCTTTTTGACCATTAAAAACATCACCTACTCACCTGCCACACCTTTATGTCACGTTATAGCTATGTCTTTTACTGTTTTTCTCTTTATCTATCCCTAGACAACTCTTCACTTATATCACTTTTCACTTCACACTTTCACTCTCTCACCTCCTCACTTGTACACAGTACCTTAATCTCTTATCCATCTTTGATTTTTGCAGCAAAACATCAGGAATGGCTCCCAAAAGGGATGCTGCTTCAAAAAAACAGAAGACCTCAGGAGCATGCTCTTCAAGGGCACAAGAAACTTTCGACCAAACAAAATTTTTCGGAGCCGAACAACAAGATAGGTATGAAGAGCTAATAGGAAGGAACGTTGTGTATGAGAGGATTTTTGAGATCAATCCTCAAGGAAAATACGGGGACTTAAGTGAACATTGGACCGACCACAAATGGGAGACTCTCTTGAATCCTCACTGTAACATAAATACTGATGTGCTGCGAGAATTCTATGCCAATGCCCTCCCCTCAGCGGGAAATGCATTCACCTTCACTACCAAGGTTGGGAGGAGAACATTGCAATTTCATAGGGATGCCATTAGTGAATTTTTGGTAAACCCTCTAGTATTGAAGTAAGGGCAGAAACCCTGTTATCCAGAATCAATCAATGCTAAACCAGATGTTGCAGCAATTTCTGAGAGAATCCTTTTGGAAGGGCAAAGTGTGGAAAGAAATGCTTCTAGTGTAGCAATTAGATTTCATAGGGAGGACTTAGTCCTGTAAGCTTAAGTCCTCCTTCTCTTCATTCTGTATAACTTAAGGCCGATAAGCCACATATCCACCTTCACATTGGATATAACTCAGCTTTTATATTTGATAATGTAAAGAAAAGAGATTTATGTTGCACAAATCATCGCCAATGAAATGAGAAACATGGTGAAAAGTGGTAAAGAGTTTGGGGGTGGAATCAAATCTACTTTCCCTCTAGTGTATTTCGGTCTCATCATGGAATTAATCATTTCTTCATGTGTACGAATTCAAAATATAGTACACGTTAAGATCAAAATCAACGTTAATGACACTTATATTGACAGATTTTGCTTAGAAAAGAAAAAAATAGACCTCGGGCCAAGCTTCATCCAACACTCTTAACTTTGGCGATTGGGGTCCATGACTCCAACAAGCCTTCACCTAAACCTAGGATCAAAAATATTTCAACCATAAAGTTGTTGTTTCTTTACATGATTCTTTTTATAGGATGCAGATTCATCCAAGAGGGCAACCTAATGCAGGCCAGCAGTTTATGACACCAGAAAAATTTGCGACACACATTGTGCGGCCTGGGGACAGGCCATTCTATCAAGGGGGAGCAGCTAGCCAAGAAGAAGAAGGAGGAAATGAGGAGGCAGGAACTTCTGGCGGTTCCAAGTCTGTGTCTGAAGCCAGTGACGATGAAGACATGAGTGGAGAGTGAACAAAATGAGACAATGTTGAAAGCTCGCCATAAAATGAGTGATATTTTTAAAAGCTTTCAGCATAATTTATTTTGCATTTAGTAATTCTATGCTAGTTATTCCAATTCAGTTTATTCTGTTTAGAATTCCGATTCAGTTTTTTTCATAATCCTTTTTACGGTATTCATATCGTAACAGCACTTGGTACTTGGAAATTTGAATGTTCGGTATATTGAAATTGTGTTGGAAAAAAACTTGCTGCATATTTGTGCTTGCAATGCACTTACTTTCCTCATCAATGTTTAAAAAATGTTCAAAGAGAAACAAAAATTTTGTTTTCAACAAATTCAGCAAAACTTGAGTGGTAATGATAAACCTTGGGAAAAAATGCACAAGGGAAAGGTACATGTTTTTAAAAGCTTTGTAGAATGTTAGCATGATTTTGAAATAATGGTTTGTACAAAATCATTTCATGCTTTAATCTTTGATTGAAACTCGTGTGATTCATGTAGAATCTAAACGATTACCTTGCAGAATTTTTGTGAAGCATCAAATCAAGACTATTACAATTGAGAAAAACCACTTAACCAAAGAGCCTTAACATATACCGGTGAGTTGAGTGTACACGTGAAAAACCAATCCAAATCCAAGAAAACCACTTGAAACAAAACAAAAAACCAGTTTGCTGGAAATTCAAGAATGAACCAAACAGTACTTGAAAAAAGTCACAAACTCATGAAAAATTGGTTTCAAAGCAAAACAAAAAGAAAAACAAATGCTTGAAAAAGAAAGAAAGAAAAACATAAAAGTTGGGGAGAGACTATACATCACAAAAGAAAGAAATAATGAAAAAGAAATATGTAGTCTCTCCAAATGCTTAAAACCAAAAAGAGAAGGAGAAGTCAAAAAGAGAATGATCGACAAATCCAAAATAGTAGTAGCCTTAGGAACAAAAAACTCACAAAATAGCCAAATAGCCTTAAAAACTTATGCTCACAAAGAGATTCAAAAAGAAAATCATCAATATGGAAACATGAATCATTCAAGATATTGACGAGTTGTTCATGAGAATTCAATTTACCTACCACCACAAAAAAAATTGCTCCAAAAAGAAATCTTCATCACTTTTATGAAGAATGAGTGTTAGGATGACTCGAAGAGAAAGAGATATGATTTGCTTTGTTGATTTCATAAAAAGATCTTTGCATAGAAACATTATTGCATAATCATGCTTTGATTCTATCAAAGTGAAAGAAGAATAAAAAAACCATTAGCAAGAGTATATTCCATTTGAACCATTTCATCTCAAAGAATTAATTGAAAACAAAACTTTAATATTTAGAAGGAATTTATTTTGATCTTGATTGAGGACAAGCAAGAAATCAAGTTGGAGAGAATTTGATAAAGATTAAGAATGCTAAAAAGTCACTCACGAAAAAGAGCATTTATTTAATATACAAAGCACTTATTCATAGAATTATGCACACTTTGATAATAATTTGATACATATACTCAAATTGTGTTTAAATTATACAGGAAAAGATCAAATGATGGAAAAAGGCAAAAAAACTCATGTCCTGTTTCTCTACAGCGAGCTTGTAGCGAAGACATTTCGCTAAGCGATATTAGTTCGTGAAACAAACTCAGTCCAGAAAAACAAAATAGCCAAGTTAGTTGCAACGAAGAGAAGCGAACACTAGCGAAGGCCCGACTCGCTAAGAGAGTCTCATTTTGCTTAGCGAACCCAAGACAGAAGCAAAATCAGTCCAATTCGCCAGGCGCGAAGAATAGCGAGACATGTTTGGTTCGCGAGAAAAAGTTCGTGTAGCGAACTTTTGAGATTCGCTAAGCGAGTCTCATTTCGCTTAGCGATCCCAAGATAGAAGCAAAAGCAGCCCAGTTCTCCAAGAGCGAAGAATAGTGAGACATGTTTGCTTCGCGAGAAAATATTTGCATATCAAACTTTTGGCGGTTTACTGAAGGAGGTTTAAATTCAAAAATTTAATAAAGAGAAACAGCTACTTCGCTAAGTGAAGTATAGTTCGCTTAGCGAACACAGTCGGCCAGAAACACTATAAAAAGGACCAAGTGTAGTGCAGAAGAGATAACAGTTTTTAGTTTTATATACAGTTTGTAATAGTTGATATTTGTGATCCTGAGAGTTGTAATAGAAACTTAGGGGAGGAAATCGAAGAATCGAGCTGGATACGCATCAAAGAAAGAGGAATCATCGTTGATGCTCATTCATCTCCAACTCTTCCTTTTTGTACAAGCTACCATGAAATGGCTAGCTAAACTCCCTCTCTTGCTAGGGATTGGATTACTCTACCGAAATCGTATGTATATTTACCGATTATACTTTTAATATAAGCACGTTGTTATCATTATTGATTCTATCTTGTTCTTATCAATCTTATGAATTTGAATGTTAATGAGAATTGCATTTAGAATCATGAATCAAAGATAATGAATCACTTAAACACTAATTGCTAGACATAGAATTAGGTTTAAGATCCATTTGAATACTTGAGTTTAAATACCATCGGTTCGTTTAATCGGTTGAGACATCATCGATTAAGCAAACCGAGGGAAATCTTGAAACTGCATGTAGACATATATGTTATCTTTGAAAAGTATGGGGAGATAGGAATAAAAACATGGTTATTAATGTTATACATAAGTAATGGGTATATTGCATACGTGAACTGTAGAGGAAACTCAATCTCTGCAAGATTACTTTTTTTCTTGAACTCACATTTATATTATTTCCTTTAATTTACGTTTCAATACTACTCTCAAACCAATACAGTTAAAAACAACATTAACTTAAGACAATAGCAATAATCTGATCACTAGTAATATCGCTCCAGTCTATGTGGATACGATAACAAAAATATTTTATTTTGATTTACTCAACATTAATACTCATGAGCAGCTTGTGGATTTTCTAACTAAAGCACTACCAATATCAACCTTCAACAAATTTGTTTTTAAATTTGGCATGATCAACATTCTCCATACTTAGCTTAAGAGGGGCTGTGGAAATTAGCTAGTGTTAATTTCTAATTAGAATCAATTTAATACTTTTATTAAGTAGTATAGGTGTCAGCTTGTGATTGTCTATTAGTTTGCTTTCTTTTTGAATTCCTTTGATTTGGGTTTGTAGCCTTTAGAGGTTTTGTGTTAGTTTGTTTGAATTTGGATTGGTATAGGGAAGGTTAGTGATGTGAGCGGTTATACGGTGTTTAGTTAACACGGTATAAGGATGAAAGCATGGTAAGAGTTCATGGTTGATGAAAATAGTTTGAAGGGTTTGTTACAACAAGTGTTTTTTCGCTTCAATCTTTCTGTGAATTTTTTGGCCCCCCTTCTAACATGAACAATTGGTCTTTTTATAGTGAAATTGTCTGTTTAGAATTTAAGTTAATTTATATGGATTAGGAAAGGTTTTTAATGAGTTTATTGACATTTGATTTTGTTGTAGTTTTGAGAGGATTTGAAATTGATGAATATTTGATTTTGATTTAGAGTTATTTTGGGAACATTGGAAATTGATTTGAAGTTTGTGAATTATTTTGGTATCCTGGATGAAGATACAAATACGTGAATCTCTTTTGACTTTTATTTATTTTTCCTTAATAATAGAGTAGTAACAATGATAACAGTAATAATTATAATACTGATATCTTACTAACTCTATTAACAAAAGAGGTAAATAATATTATCTAACTAAAATAATGTTAATTAATAGATATAAATTAGTAAAAACTGAAACAAAAAATATAAAATTTAATTCTACAAAGTATAATCATAAACTAACAAAATAAAAATCTAAAGAAAATTAATAATAATAATAATAATAATAATAATAATAATAATAAATAATAATAATAATAATAATAATAATAATAATAATAATAATAATAATAATAATATAATAATAATA